>CM061748.1:131051704-132251704 GCA_030979885.1 Lolium multiflorum
CCTTTTGCTACAACAATCATTGTATGAAAAAAAAGAAATCAACCCATTCATATATGAGTATTAATTACCCGCAAACAATAGGAGTACTAATTTCTAGCATGGATATTGATAAAGGAATGGACAACACTCGGACGCTCCAAAAATACCACAGGGTTCATCAACACATAATAATCGGAAAGCAGTGATTACATAAACTATAAAAAAACAAGTGGACAGAGGCATACAGCCTACCTGGCTTGGCCGGGAAACGGGGCCGAACTTAGCTTCGGACGGCCGGACTTGGGGCGCCACCGTCGTTGTGGTTACCGGGGAGACATTTGAACCGCCGGCCCTGTGAGATGTAAATAAATGTAAAAACGGTTAGAAAATAAGAATCAACTGAAGGACACCCCGCTAGAAACTTACCCGGACGAACCCTCGCCCTTGATGGTGGTGTTTGCATCATCATCATTCATCAATGTGACGCTCTGGTTATGCAGTTCCACACAAACGCGGTTCTGCTCATTAAGCCTGTCAAGCTCGGCAGTAAAGGTATTGATGCCTTGCTGAAGATAAAGGCAGATCTGTTCTCGGACGCCAAATCTACGTGAACAGGCTCAAACTCCGGGGTGAGGGAGAGTTCATTCCCCAGCTGGCTGCCTATGTGGGCCATGTTCACCTCCATTTGCTGGCACGATCATTGTATGGAAAAAAAAGATCCAACCAATTCATATATGAGTAATTGCACGCAAAAAAATAGGAGTACTACTAATTTCTAGCACAGATCTTGATACAGGAATGGACATCACTTGGACGCTCCACAAATAGCACAGTGTTCATCAACACATAATTAAAAGGAAAGCCGTGATTACATAAACTACTCCATCCTATCCCTTTTAGTAGTAGTAGTTAACACGGATTTAGTAAAGTTGTATTCTCCCTCTCTGATCCCTTTTAGTTGACTCGGATTTAGTACAAAGTTGTACTAGTACTAAATTTGAGTCAAATAAAATGGATCGGAGGGAGTACTAAATCTGAGTCTATTAAAATGGATTGGAGGGAGTATTAAAAAAAAGTGGATAGAGGCATACAGCCTACCTGGCTTGGCCGTGAAACGGGGCCGAACTCAGCTTCCGACGACCGGACTTGGGGCGCCACCGTCGTGGTGGTTACCGGGGAGACGTTTGAACCGCCGGCCCTGTGAGATGTAAATAAATGGAAAAAACAGTTAGAAAATAAGAATGAACTGGAGGACACGCCGCTAGAAACCTACCCGGACGAACCCTCGCCCACTGGCTCGCTCTCCATCGAATAGAGGATAGACTGCTCTGCGAGAATGCTCAGGCGATCATAAGTGGCCATACAACGACGCGCTAGCTGGCTAGATGAGTTTTTCTCGGCGGTCCTAGTCCTCATCGTCTTCCCTAGGATATCCTGCCGCCGGGCCGCCCGGCTCAATGGAGCCATGGCTTGCGAGGTACGTAGTACTTTACTACTCAGTAGTTAGGGTGGAGGGCTGGTGAAGGCTAGTTACTAGCTACCAGCAGAACAGAAAAGAAGGGTGGAGGGCTGGTCAAGGCTAAATCTTACATACACCCAGAAAAGACCATCGTGCCCTCGCGGGGCTTCTGAGCAATTATAGGGACGTGTGTTCTCAAATGGGCAAGATAGGGTACCTTCCCGAGGAAGCATCTAGCACCCAAGCCGATGGACTGCGCGTTGAACAATGGTTACAGTATGTGTAAAAAGAAAAGATAACAAGGGAAATGCCTGGCAGGGTCCAGAGGTGCATTTAATCGGACATGGGATTCCATAGTATTTTACACCATAGAGTATGTGAACATAAACACATAATACAATCAAGCGCTTAGTGTTTACATAAAGGGCCCTAACTGAAGATAGGAAACGCAAGCAAGTCCCTCTCCGCCAAATAAGATCATATATCGTCGTTAGGGCCGCCCTGGTGAATCCTCTGAATGAAAAAAGCCCATAGTTGGCAACCTAAACCCGCCGCTCTAGTCCGAATAGGAACTTCCGTCCGACGAGAACTTTCTGACAACAAAAATTAATTAATTCAGTACTGCATAAACCGCAATTTCAATTAGATAAACACGAAGATTAAGATAGGCGCATGTATCACCTGTCGATGCGAACCCAGATAGTCAGCTCCGTGCACGGTTGATACCATTGCAACGACCGCTCTAGTTCCGACCATTTGGCGGCGCCCGGCGTGGTCGTGCTGTTCGCCAGAATAGTGGCCGTATAGTTGGGGAGCATTAAACCAATCTCAGAGCGATTAAGTAATGGCTTGCCGTGCGACGACATACTCACCTTGTACTCCGGCCACACGCACGCCGCCGACCTAACGCACTCAACGGATAGGCTGGCCAGCACGCATCCATTTTTCGGCTGGACTTGCGTATATGTGTGCCAGACGAACACGGTACCATCGTTCCCGTAGAAGATGACCGGACGTCTTGGCTCTGGCGGTGCCAGCACCGGGATGATGAACGCCATCGCGGTGCCGTACGGGATCATGTCCACACAAATCGAATGGATTTCTCTGAGGTGGGCGATGAGCGCTGCTGGCGAGGCGGAGAAGTCGCAGCCGGCCTCTGTGCAGTCGCACGGGCCGTGCGGGCACGCGAGCTCGTGGTCGTGGAGCTCGTTGTAGGCGACCACGCTCCCGCACCCGTCGTGGGGGCACTCCATCCTCTTTAATCTGCTTTGAAGAGGATATTGATGGGGAGGGGAGGGGAGGGGCGAGTGGAGAAGAAGGATGGTGGTGGCTTTATTAATTCGGGCCTCACCGTCCCACCAGTTTGGCTAATTAAGGTGACGCTGAAAGTTTCACTGTCTATGTTTTCACACGCAGTACACCTTATATGATGGCCAAAAATGGGATATGAAGATTTTCTCGAAATATCAAAAAAAAAGATTGATGTTTGACATATGTGTGATGTTACTCAAAATTGAACTACATGTTACGAATGGACGGTCGGCAATTTTGAGGGAAGAAAATGAATTTTAAATATTGAAATACTTTGAGTGTCTCTGTGTGAAGCCTTGCACTAAGATCATAGAAATTTCCATTACCCTTGTACGGATGGTGGGTCCTAAAAGTTGAAGTAATTTGAGTGCAACAAAAAGAACTTCAATGAAATTAAAAATGTGGACTAGCTTGTGTCGTCATATGAGATATAGATGGTATAAAAATAACAAACTACAATCCTAAGGGTGATTTATATAAATCAAGTTTGATTTCTTGCTTTCATGTATGAGTTAATTTATTAACATGGCTTTCTACCCCCCCACAAACACACTCTCTCTCTCTCTCTCTCAAATGGGGGTGAGAGGAGAAGAAGGATGTTCGTAACTCATGCCTCACCATCCTACCAGACTTTGGTCGATGCCCAAGACATTCATGACCTAAAAAGGTGACGTTGACTATTTCATAGTCTACATTTTCACAAGCATTATACAATGTATATTGGCCAAAATGTGATGTGTAGATTTTCTCGAATTGTACCTTATTTGGATTCATGTTTGACGTATGAGCGGTTTTACTCAAAATTCAACTACATGTTCAAATTGCTAGGTCGAAAATTTGAATGAAGAAAATATAGTTTAAATATTGAAATAAGTGAGCATATGTGTGCGTGTGTGCGTGTGTGTGTGTGTGTCTTTTGTGCACTACGATAAGGACGTGTGTGTGTGTGTGTGTGTTTTGTACTCGATACGTAAAATTGTCATTGCCATTTACGAATGTAGTGAGTCCTAGAATATGAAGGAAATTCAAAAAAAATGTGCTAGCTTGAGTCATCGTATGAGATAAAATTGCTATACAAATAACAAACTTACAACCTTAAGGTAATTTAAAAAAGATTTATTTTCTTGCTTGCACATGTGTGGTCATGTTGATTGCATTGTATATTAGTATGAACTTACTAATAATTATCCCAAATATTGGCAGCAATGTGCATCTTACCGTTCACATATATTTTATTCAACTTCATTTCACACAAAAATACATTCTACTTTATTAGTGTAAAATAAGAGCTTTATGTGAGCTTTATTGTGAAGTGGCTACCTGAGAGAAGGGCCAAATTTTCAAGGTAACAATTTCGAAACATGGCATACTTCATAAGATGACCATTTAGGTGATATATATGTTGATTATTTCTCGAGTTTGTAATATATGGTGGGCTTATGTTGAGTTTTAACCAATTTTGGTCAATTTAAAATTGCATGTTCTTTAAAGTTCGGCATGAGTTTTGGTAGAAAATATGCAGATTTTACCATGGTAAGGTGTTATGCTTCATGCATGAAAAAACTACAAAGAAAAGATGAACAATTTGTACGAATGGTGAAGCCGGTGAATTTGAAGCAAATTGAATGCAACCAAAGGAAATTCATTAAAACTAAAAAAAGATGAAGAGTTCACGAGGAAATGGTATGGCGATTTGAAAAGAAAATGAATCACTACATATGTGAATCTGGTCATAATAAACGAAAATGCCAAGTAGAGTTTCCAATTTTGTTCATAAAAATAGATCAAATTTGAACTAGATTTGTGATGTAGATTGGTCATAGAAACCGCTATAAGCCATCGCAATGTACGGAAGTGAATGATTCTAGGCATCCATATTTTAATTACTTCATGTAATGTAATTGAACAAGCTAGATTGGGTATTGCCCCATGAAATTGTACCACACATGCCAACAATAGTAAACCTGATTGCTTCCAAGTACGCCAACATTATGTGGCTTGATTAAATGTGCATTAAACTTAAAATGCCTGTTTATTTATTTTGTTTTAGTAGTCGTATGACAGTGAAGGATCCAGAGTTGCATTAATCGGCGAATTGGGTTACATATTACATAGACTAATTCATGGTAAACATAAAATACATCCAATCCCTCAACATTTTTAGATAAAGGTCTAAGTAGTAAAGATTGGAACATCAATCAGGTCCTTCCCCACCGAAGTAGATGACCACCTCCAACACTACGGCCGTCCTGACAAGAACCATCAGCAAAACGTCTCTTTTAGTCCTTGTACTGAGTACTTTGAAGCCGGAAGCCCCAGACACACCCTTCCTGTTACGGTGATGAAGCAATATAAACATCAAAAGAAGAGGCAGAACAAGATCTCCTACTCAGGGACACTTGGTGGACGCCGAGATATAGGTCGCTAGCTGTGCACGGAGATCCTCTTCTCCTTGCTAATCGCCCTGTCACAAGAAAAACAAATTAATTCAGCATTACTTAAATCCGCATTAGCATCGTCCCAATAAGATTGAGGGTAGTGTTATGTTCACTCACTCCTTATCGATGCGCAAATAGATAGTCAGCTGCTTCGATGATTCATTGCCGCACAGGTACCGCGGCGGCACCGAGAGGAACGAAGTGACATCTCCCAAAGAAACTGTGCCCGGAGTCGGGCTGCTCGTCGGCTCTAATACCGCCTTCACCACGTCAAACAAGTGTTCCCCGGTAAGCTTACGCGGCCCCGGCATCGGCGGGCCGTTCGCCCACATCGTCACCCTATACCGGGGCAAGTTGCACGCCGCCGGCCTGACGCACACGAAGGATACCGCGGTGTCCATGCCGCAAGGGTGGATGTGCAAGGCGAACACTGCGCCATCCGTCCCGTAGCCGATGAGCTGTCGTTTTGGCGAGCCCGGTGCCGGCACCTTCAGATGAACCAATCCGAAGTCCTCGTCGTACGGGAACCTATCCACAACGGTCAAGTGGGCTTCTCTGAGGTGTAGGATGAACGGTACCTTCGAATCGGCGAATTCGCAGCCGGGGTGCGTGCAGAAGCAAGAGCCGTGCGGGCACGCCATCATGTGCTTGTCTTCCTCGTTGTAAGGGAACTCCCTCCCGCACCAGTCGTTGATGCACTGGATCGTCGGCTTCAGAGGCTGCTTCTTCGGCACAGGCAACTCCATAGTCTAAGGGGATCGGAAAGGCGGAGGTTGTCGCGACGGCGCCTGTGACGAAGAGACCGGTGAAAGGCAGGCCCCGAGATGGGAGATTGATGTTTATGGAGATTGATGTTTCTTTATAGAGGGCTCTTCTTTTAACTGGAGCCTCTAGACTGGTGGACACATGACCTGTGCTCACTGAAGTGTGCGACCTCACGCATGGGAACCACACGTAAGTGACAGACCAGTTGGTGTACTCGGGTGATTATTATAATGTATTAGTACTCCATAGTTTCCTATGGATCCAAGGGTAGGAAAGCCAAGTTATCTCATTTACAAGACATTATTTTTTCCATGAAGCCAAGTTAACTCATCAATCAATTGGTATATTTTGGTTATATTCAAACTTTTACTTGAAACTAGTTGGTCATGCCATTCTACTACTCGCTTAAAACTTTTACTGCGGGAAGGGAGGGGGGTGATGCTACCCTGAATTTGTGGGACCCAAAAAAAACTCGGAAATACGAGCGATGCATCAAAAAGAAACACATTCATCCCCCTCCCCCAGTGATTTGACCTAGATTTGAAATCAAGGCACACGTGATTCAAAAAAGGCAATCTAAAAACATGGATTATTCATCATTTTGTACATATATATAGGGAAAATACCAAACATGCCATACCAGTGTTTTAGAGAAGAACCCTCAATTAGATTGGCACCATGTTGGACTTCGTCCAACTAAATTTCCTCCCACATGCATGTGAGCTTCGTACCACTACACAAGAACCATGCCAGACTTTTGAATCATGGCCCAATTTTATGTATATATTTGAACTTTTCATCATGCACGCATGAATACTTTGCAAAATATGTGCATTTTGGGTTGTCGCCCGTAAATGTGTTTTTGCTTGTCTGCCACCAATCAAGTTTTCATTCGCGGGGAAACATGCATGACAGGATGACCATTTCCAAGGTTTCATGAATTATCTCAATGTGCATCCATATATATACAATTTCTTGGGCTAAATCCGATAAAATGCAAATTTGACACAGTGTGTAGATGAAGTCTGAATCAAACTAATAATTTAAAAAATACATGGGTGTGTGACCTGAATGTGTGGATCGAGCCAAGTACATTTTATATAATAATGGCCAAACACATGCACCGCACCCTCCTACTAGAACAAATTAAAACAAGCAGGGTGAGAGCATCGTGAGATTGCTCGACCTAGCTAAATTTTAAAACAAGCCGAATTAATAAGTTATTGTGGGGATTGATAGAAAAGATCGAAACAAAGCATGCATAGTCATATCATTTGTGGTTTACATAATACCTCTATGAACAGTACCAAATAAACATGGCATATATACACTTCTATTTTTAAGACAAGAACCCTGCATATTTTTTTGCACCATGTGTTTGAGGCCTCGCTTCCCCAGAAGTGTGTGTGGGAGCATTGCATGCTACGAGAAAACAATGCCAAACATTTGAATCGCATGACTCATTTTTTGGTAGTGATATATAGGTTTATGGTTTATATACAAGGTTTTGTGTTAGGGTCTAGGGGTTTAATATAATTAGGGTTTAGGGTTTATAGAGATTGACATCATCTGTTTCATTTCACATTTGTGATGTACAATACTACATACCTAAGTAAATGAGTCATTCTTAGTCACTCAGAAAATGAAGCTACGTGGTAGGAGGTTTTTGGAATTTACATGTTTGAAACCCAATACCACTTCTCTTCATGCCTGACTTCATAAGTCATAAGACCGAGTTTATGGTTAGGGGGTAGATACATATGTTTCTGGTTTGAATATGTCTAGATCGACCTTTCTCGTTTATCAACTTGAATGCTTAATGTATAACATAAGAAGACTATGTGCTTTGGTTTTTTATTCCCATTTTGAATTTTGGTCAAATCCTAGGTTAATTTGACCAAGAGTTAAACAAGTTTAAAACATGAACATGAAAAAAGTAAACTGTCATGTAATTAGTCACTCAAAATGAAACTCGTGGGAGGTTTTGAATTTCCATGTTTGAAACTCAATACCACTTCTCTTCATGCTTGACATAAGACAAAGTTTAGGGTTAGGTGGTAGATACATGATTTTTACGGTTTGAATGCTCTAGATCGACCTTTGTCGTTTGTTTATCAACAGATATTCACCCATATAACATAAGAAGACAATGTACTTTGGTTTTTTCATTTTTTTCATTTTTTTCATTTATGCCCATTTGAATCTTGGTGGAATTCTAGGTTTGACCAAGATTTGAACAAGTTTAAATCATGAATATAAAAAATTAAGCATCTATCCTTCTTAGTCACTCCAAAACTCTTGGGAGGCTTTTTGAAATTTCCATGTTTGGAAACAAAAACCACTTCTCTTCATGCATGCTTGGCTTCATAAAAAATTTAGGGTTAGGGGTAGATATATACATGATTTCTGTTTTGAATATGTCTAGACCTTGTTGCTCAACTTGAATGCTTACTATATATATGACATAAGAATATACATCACTTTGTTTTCATTCTCTTGATTTTCTGGATTTTATACATTTAGATCTTTTGATCAAATCTAGGTTTGACCAATATTTAAACAAGTTTAAAACAAGAAAATAGAAAAGGTAATCATGGATCCTTCTTAGTCACTCTAAAATGACTTGGGATGTTCTTGAAATTTCCATGTTTGGCTTAAACGACTTCTTCGTACTTGACTTGTAAGGCAAATTTAGGGTTGGGCGTGAATACATGATTTATCAACTTGAATGCTTATATGACATAAGAAGACTATATGCTTTTAAAATTCAAACATATGGTAAGCATTCTTATGATGTATAATAAGCATTCAAGTTGATAAACAAGGTTTGGACATATTCAATAAAAATCATGTATCTACCACCTAACCCTAAACTCGATCAATTATCGAAAGTCTAGCATGAAGATCGATGGTTTTTTGTTTCAAACGAAATTTCAAAAACCTCAGAGTTACATTTGGGTGACCAAGGAATATATGTAATTTTCCATATTCATGTTTTAAACTTGTTTAAATCGTGGTCAAACCTAGGATTACCAAGATTCAAATGGGCAGAAAATTTAAAAAAAATCAGAAAATAAAAAAACAACAAAATTATATAGTCTTCTTATGTCCTTATGTCAACATTGATTAACAAAGGTCTAGACATATTCAAACTAGACAAACCAGTATTTTAATTTTCTACCCATTTGAATCTTGGTCAAATCTAGGTTTCTCAAAATTTGGAATAAGTTAAAACATGAATATGAAAAGTGAGCATCTTATTCTTAGTCACTCTAAAATGTAGCTCTTGTTGGGAGGGTTTTTTGAAATTTCCATATTTGAAACCAAAAACCACTTCTTCCTGCATGCTTGCCTTCATAAGACAGAGTTTTTGGGTAGATATATACATGATTTTATGGTTTGAATATGTCCAAACCTTGTTTATCAGTTGAATGCTTACTATACATATATATGACATAAGAATGCAATGTCCTTTGTTTTTCATTCTTTTGATTTTCTGAATTTTTATGCCCATTTTAAGAATCTTTTGGTCAAATCCTAGGTTTGACACAGATTTTAAAGAAGTTTAAAACATGAAAATGAAAAAGGGAATCTTGTATCCTTCTTAGTCAATCTAAAATGAAGTTTTTGGGAGGTTTTTGAAATTTCCATGTTTGAAACCCAAAACCACTTCTCTCTTCATTTGACTTCATAAAATAGAGTTTAGGGTTAGGTGGTAGATACATGATTTATTATGTTTGAATATGTCTAGAGACCTTGTTTATGATTACACTATATGACATAATAAGACCTTGGTTTTTCATATTTTTTTGATTTTTTGAATTTTTATGCCCATTTGAATTGGTCAAATTCTAGGTTTGGCCAAGATTTGAACAAGTTTAAATCCATGAATATGAAAAATAAGCATCTATCCTTCTTAGTCCTCCAAAACTCTTGGGAGGGTTTGAAATTTCCATGTTTGAGACCAAAACCACTTCTCTTCATGCATACTTGACTACATAAGACAAGAGTTTAATTAGGGTTGAGGTAGATACATGATTTGTATGGTTTGAATATGTACAAACCTTGTTTATCAACTTTGAATGCTTACTATATATATGACATAAGATACCTATGTCCTTTGTTTTCATTCCTCTTGATTTTCTGAATTGTTATGTCCATTTGAATCTTTTGGTCAAATCATAGGTTTGGTAATGTTTAAACAAGTTTAAAACAAAAAAAATGAAAAGGTAATCATGGATCCTTCTTAGTCACTCTAAAATGAAGCTTTTGGGATGTTCTTAGAGAAATTTACATGTTTGAAGCCAAACGACTTCTCTTCATATTAGCTTGCAAGAACAGAGAATTTAGCAGTTAAGGGGTAGATACATGATTTGTCTAGTTTGAATATGTCTAGACCTTGTTTATCAATTTTAATGCTTACTATATGACATAAGAAGACTATGTGCTTTGCTTACTATATGACATAAGAAGACTATGTGATTTGACCAAGATAATTTAAACAAGTTTAAAACATGAAAATGAAAAGGGAAGCTTGTATCCTTCTTAGTCACTCGAAAATGAAGTTTTTTGGGAGGTTTTTGAAATTTCCATGTTTGAAACCCAAAACCACTTCTCTTCATGCTTGACTTCATAAGACAGAGTTTAGGGGTTAGGGGGTAGATACATGGTTTGTCTAGTTTGAATATGTCTAGACCTTGTTTATCAACTTGAATGCTTACTATATGACATAAGAAGACTATGTACTTTGGTTTTTCATTTTTTTGTTTTTCATTTTCTGTCCATTTGAATCTTGGTTAAATCCTAAGTTTGACCAAGATTTACAAGTTTAAAATATGAATATGAAAAATTAAGCATCTATCATTCTTAAGTCACTCCAATATGAAGCTCTTGGGAGGGTTTTGAAATTTCCATGTTTGAAATAAAACCACTTCTCGTCATACTTGACTTCATAAGACATGCAGAGATTAGGGTTAGGGGGTAGATACATGATTTATATGTTTGAATATGTCCAAACATTGTTTATGAACTTGAATACTTACCATGACACTTAGAAGACTATATGCTTTTAAAATTCAAACATATGGTAAGCATTCTTTTATGTCATATAGTAAGCACATTCAGAATTGATAAAACAAGGTTTGGACATAATGAAGCCGGACAAATCATGTATTTACCACCCTAACCCTCAACTAACTACGTTAGGTTTGCTCGAAGTCCTAGCATGAGGGAAGTGGTTTTTGGTTTCAAACATGGAAAAAACTCCAAGGTTGTTTTTGGGTGAGGATATATAGATGCTTAATTTTTCATATTCATGGTTTAAACTTGTTTTAAATCATGGTCAGAGCACTGGGACTGACAAGGAATTCAAATGGAGTAGAAAGACCCAAAAGATCAGAAGAGAATTAGAAACCCAAGAGTGCTTGCAGTCTTTAGCACTTTGTGTAGTAAGCATTCAAGGATTTGATGAAGCAAGGTCTGAACATATTCAACTAGACAAACCGTGTCTACCCTAACCCCCTAAACTGTCTTTATGAAATCTAACTTTGAGAAGTGGTTTTGGAATTTCAAACATGGAGATTTGAAAAACCTCCCAGAATCTTCATTTTTAGAGTATTAAAGAAGAGATACAAGCTTCCCTTTTCATTTCATGTTTTAAACTTGTTTAAAAACCTCTAGGATTTGACCAAAAGATTCAAATGGGCATAGAAATTCAGAAAAATCAAGAATGAAAACCAAGGGCCTCTTGTTTCTTACTTAATATACTTATATATAATAAGCATTCAGATTTGATAAACAAGGTCTAGACATATTTCAAGGCAGAAAATCATGTATATACTCTACCCTAACCTAAACTGTCTTATGAAATCAAGCATGCATGAAGAGAAGTTTGGGTTTCAAACATGGAATTTCAAAAACCTCCCAAGCAATTGGTACATTTTGGAGTGACTGAGAGATAGATGTAATTTTTTATAGACTGCTTTGACAAAACTGTTTAAATATGATCGAACTAGGATTTGACCAAGATTCAAATGGTATAATTTAAAAAATCAAAAAATGAAAAACAAAGCACATAATCTTCTTATGTCATATAGTAAGCATTCAATTGAGTTGATAGACAAGGTCTAGACATATTCAAATGAAAAATCATTTATCTACCCCCTAACCCTAGCTAAACTATGTCTTATGAAGTCAAACATCATGAAAAGAAGTGGTTTTGGTTTCAAACGTTTAAACAAAAGCCCCTTTTCAAATATTTCAAACTTATTCAAATTTAGTTCAAATTTGAGAAAGACATACAAGTTATAGCACACATATTGCATACATTTTCACACATACTTGATGCTAACCCTATAGTTTGAGGCCAGTTGGATGAGGTGAAAAAATTCTTGGAGTAGAATCGTGTTGTTCGAACCCCGTAGTTGGATTTTTAACTTGATCTGTAGTACTGGGCAAAAACCTAGTTTAACCTATTTAATTATAGATTCGTATATCGATTTTTCTACAGTACCTTTTTATTATTGTAGCACATGTGTGTTTGCCCGTCGAGCGAAACTCGGAGGAAGAGGGATCGCTCGGAAGGGAGAGAAGAAGGGAGGGCATTATGGTGTCTCCCCTTTTTCGGCTGATGATGTTGACTATTGTGGGTTTGTCGGTGAAGCGGGAGGTGCGAGCGGCGAGTGTGGTAAGGAATGAGAGAATTTATTTTGACAGAGAGGGACAAGCGAAGGATCCAGAAGGACCCACAGACGTCCAATACGCATCCTGATCGTCTTACTCTTGACAAAGAAGATGGCAGGGAGTTGCGTACCTATTGCACGCACGTGACTTGTGCTCGCTGAAGTGTGGGACCTCACGCTTGCTGTTTCCACACGTGAGTAGACCTGTTGGTGTAAAAACTCGATTGATTATTATAGTGCATTAGAACAAAGTTTCCTATGGATTCAAAGGGTAGGAAATCCAAGTTAACTCATTTACATCCATGAAGCAAAGTTAACATATCTATCAGTTGGTACATTTTGGAGTGACTAAGAAGCATCCATGCTTACTTTCCACGTGTTAAACTTGTCTAAATCTTGGTCAAACCAAAGATTTGACCAAGATTCAAATGGGCAGAAAAATAAAAAAACAGAAAAATGAAAACCAAATCAAATAGTTTTCTTATGTCACATAGTAAGCATTAAAGTTGATAAACATGTTGCCAAACTATTTGAAGGGCTATTTTCTAAAACACTAGTATGGCAGTATGGTATTTTCCCTAGCTATGTAGAAAATGATGAACAATCCATGCCTTTTGATTGCCTTTTTTGAACCACCTTTGGCTTGACTTCAAATTTAGGTAGGATGCATCACTCGTATTTGCAAGTTTTTTGGGGTCCCACAAATTTAGCTCGTATTTGCAAGTTTTTGGGGTCCCACAAATTTAGGGTAGCATCATGCATGCCCCTTCCCCCTACCTTCCCAGCTGAAAAATGTGTTAGCCAAGTAGTAGAATGGCATGACCAACAAGTTTCAAGTAAAATTTTGAATATAACCAAAATGTACCAATTGATAGATGAGTTAACTTGGCTTCATGGAAAAAATACTATCATGTAAATGAGTTAACTTGGCTTCCCTACCCTTGGAACCATAGGAAACTTTGTACTTATACAATATAATACCTTTTGATTAAATCATGAATCTGAAAAATTAAGCATCTATCCTTCACTCCCAAATGTAGCTCTTGGGAGGGTTTTTGGAAATTTCCATGTTTTGAAACCAAAAAACAACATATCTTCACGTGTGCTTGACTTCATGAGGCAGAGTTTGGAGTTGGTGAATCCATGATTTTCATGGTTGAATATATCTGCCTTATTTATAAATTTTAATAACTATGCAGCATAAGAAAGACTATGTGCTTTTGCTACTATATGACAAGAAGACTATGTGATTTGACCAAGATAATTTAAATAAGTTTAAACCTTGAAGACAAAGGAAGCTTGTATCATTCTTGGTCACTCGAAATATGGAAGTTTTTGGAGGTTTATGAAGTTTCCATGTTTGAAACCCAAACACTTCTCTTCATGCCTGAACTTCATAAGAGAAATGAGTTTGGGGTTGAGGTGATGCTTGGATTTGTCTAGTTTGAATATGTCTAGGCCTTGTTTATCAACTTAAATGCTTACTAGCTACATGACATAATAAGAGACTATGTACTTTGGTTTTTCATTTTCTATTTTTTATTTTCTGCCCATTAGAATCTTGGTCAAATCCTAGGTTCCATCATGATTTAAACAAGTTTTAAAACATGAATATGAAAATTAAGCATCTATCATTCTTAAGTCACTCCAAAATGTAACTCTTGGGAGGGTTTTGAAATTTCCATGTTTGAGCAAAAACCTTCTCTTCATGGCAAGCTCTCATAGGTAATGAGATTAGGGTTGGGGCGTAGATACGTGATTTATACGGATTGAATACGTCGAAACATTGTTATCAACTTGAATGCTTACTATATGACATAAGAAGACTATATGCTTTTAAAATTCAAACATATGGTAAGCATTCTATATATATTAAGCATTCAAGTTGATAAACAAGGTTTGGACATATTCAAACAAGACAAATCATGTATGTACCACCTAACCTAAAAATCGGTCAATTTTATGAAAGTCTAACGTGAGAGAAGTGGTTTTGTTTCAACATGGAAATTTCAAAAACCTCCCAAAGAGCTTACATTGGAGTGACTTAAGAAGGATAGATGCTTAATTTTCATATTCATGTTTTAAACTTGTTTAAATCATGGTCGAACCTAGGATTTGACCAAGATTCAAATGGGTATAAAAGTAAAAAATCAGAAAAAAAAAACCAAATTATATAGTCTTCTTATGTCATGTAGTAAGCATTCAAGTTGATAAACAAGGTCAAGACATATTCAAACTAGACAACCAGTATTTAAATTTTACCCATTTGAATCTTAAATCTAAGTTTCACCAAGATTTGAATAAGTTTAAAACATAAATATGAAAAATGAGCATGTATGCTTCTCAGTCACTCTAAAATGTAGCTTTTGGGAGGGTTTTGAAATTTCCATGTTTGAAACCAAAAACAACTTCTCTTCTGCATGCTTGCCTTCATAAGAGAGTTTAGGGTTAGGGTAGATATATACATGATTTTATGGTTTGAATATCTAGACCTTGTTTATCAACTTGAATAATGCTTACTATATATATGACATAAGAATGCTATGTCCTTTGTTTTTCATTCTTTTGATTTTTTCTGAATTTTTATGCCCATTTGAATCTTTTGGTCAAATCCTAGGTTTGACCAAGGTTAAAACAAGTTTAAAACATGAAAATGAAAGGGAAGCTTGTATCCTTCTTAGTCACTCTAAAATGAAGTTTTTTGGAGGTTTTGAAATTCATGTTTGAAACAAAACCACTTCTCTCTTCTTTGCTTGAGTTCATAAGCAGAGTTTAGGGTTAGGTGGTAGATGCAGATTTGTATGTTTGAATATGTCTGAGACCTTGTTTATGATTACTATATATATGACATAATAAGACCTTGGTTTTTCATATTTTTTTATTTTTGAATTTTTATGCCCATTTGAATCTTGGTTCAAATTAGGTTTGCCAAGATTTGAATAAGTTTAAATCATGAATATGAAAAATTAAGCATCTATCCTTCTTAGTCACTCCAAAACTCTTGGGAGGGTTTTTGAAATTTCCATGTTTGAGACCAAAACCACTTCTCTTCATGCATGCTTGACTTCATAAACAGAGTTTAATTAGGGTTAGGGGTAGATATATACATGAGTTGTCTGGTTTGAATATGTATAGGCCTTGTTTATCAACTTGAATACTTACTATATATATGACATAAGAATGCTATGTCCTTTGTTTTTTCATTCTCTTGATTTTTTCTGAATTGTTATGCCCATTTGAATCTTTTGGTCAAATCATAGGTTTGACCAATATTTAAACAAGTTTAAAACAAGAAAATGAAAAGGTAATCATGGATCCTTCTTAGTCACTCTAAAATGAAGCTTTTGGGATGTTCTTGAAATTTACATGTTTGAAACCCACGACTTCTCTTCTGCTTGACTTCATAAGACATAGTTTAGGTTAGGGTAGATACATGGTTTGTCTAGTTTGAATATGTCTAGACCTTGTTTATCAATTTTAATGCTTACTATGAGCATAAGAGACTATGTGCTTTGCTTACTATATGACATAAGAAGACTATGATTTGACCAAGATAATTTAAACAAATTTAAAACATGAAAATGAAAAGGAAGCTTGGTTTCTTAGTCACTATAAACTGAAGTTTTTGGGAGGTTTTTGTTATTTATGCATATGGGTTCATGCTTGACTTTAAAACCTTATTTATGTAACTATTTGTACTTTTGAATATGTCAAACAAAAACTTTTGAATGCTTACTATATGACATAAGAAGACTATATGCTTTTAAAATTCAAACATATGGTAAGCATTCTTATGTCATATATAAGCATTCAAGTTGATAAACAAGGTTTGGACATATTCAAACCAGACAAATCATGTATCTACCACCTCCCTGCTCGGTCGATTTATGAAAGTCAGCATGAGGAAGTGGTTTTTAATTCAAACATGGAAATTTCAAAACCCTCCCAAGAGTTATTTGGAGTGACTAAGAAGGATAGATGCTTAATTTTCATATTCATGTTTTAAACTTGTTTAAATCATGGTCAAACACCTAGGATTTGACCAAGATTCAAATGGGTAGAAAATTTAAAAAATCAGAAAAATGAAACCAAAGTATATAGTCTTCTTATGTGTGTAGTAAGCATTAAGTTGATAAACAAGGTCTAGACATATTCAAACTAGACAACTGTATCTACCTAACCCTAAACTGCTTGTGAAGTCTAGCATGAAAGTGGTTTTGGGTTTCAAACATGTTTGAAAAACCTCCCAAAATCTTCATTTTGACTGAAGGATACAGCTTCCTTTTCATTTTCATGTTTTAAACTTGTTAAATCTTGGCCAAACCTAGGATTTGACCAAAGATTCAAATGGGCATAGAATTCAGAAAAAAATCAAAATAATGAAAAACCAAAGGACATAGCATTCTTATGTCATATATATAGTAGCATTCAAGTTGATAAACAAGGTCTAGACATATTCAAAACAGAAAATCATGTATATATCTACTCCCTAAACACTGTCTTATGAAGTCAAGCATGCATGAAGAGGAGGTTTTTGGTTTCAAACATGGAAATTTAAAAAACCTAGGAGCTACATTTTGGAGTGACTAAGAAGGATGGATGCTTATTTTTCATTTTCATGTTTTAAACTTGTTTAAATCTGTGTCAAACCTAGGATTTGACCAAGATTCAAATGGGCATAATTTTTAAAAAAAATCAAAAAATGAAAAACCAAGGCACATAGTCTTCTTATGTCATATAAAGCATTCAGTAAGTTGATACACTACAGAAAAAGTTGCCATGACTCACGAAGTTGAAAAGCGCCGTGGTTGTGGTACCATGGTGACGATTTTTGGTCCCTCGGTGGTGCATGTCAAAACTTTTTCGTTTTTGAGGCCACCTAGCCGCAGCGGCCAAAACGTCGCGTATGGTGGCCGGGCGTGGTGCATCTCGAAATCTCGGGTTACGCCGGCTGAGTCAACGCAAATCCGCGCCGAGGGATGTAGGGCCCAGATAGGCAGCCTCTCTGGCATTGTTTTCTAGATCGCGCCATCTCGTTCAACGTTCTCCGATCGAGCCGTTTACGATGCTGGCTCATGGTCCCGCATGTCATCCTCTATGAACCAAAATTCTTTCTATTCTTGGTTTTTTGACCCCACTGATTTCTGGCTACTTCCTTTTCTTTTGATCCTTGCCGCCTTGGACGTTGAGACCGCTGCTTGCTAAATGGGACCATGTCATCCTCTATGTGCAATCAACTTTCTTTTCTTGGAGTTTTTTGTGGCACCTCAAATTTGGTCACTTGCCTTTTCTTTCGATCCCTTTTGCCTCTCAAACGGTGATACGCTGCTTGGGACGCATGTCATCCTCTATGTACTATAAAACTTTCTTTTCTTGAATTATTTTTGGCACCTCATATTTGGTCTTACCTTTTTCTTTCGATCCTGCCGCCTCTCAAACGGTGATACCGCTGCTGCTAAATGGGACCCACATGTCATCCTCTATGTACTATAAAACTTTCTTTTCTTGAATTATTTTTGGCTCCTCATATTTGGTCACTTGCCTTTTTCTTTCGATCCCGTCCCGCCTCTCAAACGGTGATACCGCTGCTAAATGGGACCGCATGTCATCCTCTAATAAAACTTTCTTTTCTTGAATTATTTTTGGCTCCTCATATTTGGTCACTTGCCTTTTCTTTCGATCCGTGCAGCCTCTCAATGGCGATGTGAACTCTTTCTAAATGGGACCCAGGTCATCCTCTATGTACTATAAAACTTTCTTTTCTTGGATTTTTGGCACCTCATATTTGGTCACTTGACTTTTTCTTTGATCTGCCGCCTCTCAAACGGTGATACGCTGCGCTAGGGACCCCCATGTCATCCTCTATGTACTATAAAACTTTCTTTTCTTGGATTTTTTTTGGCACCTCATATTTGGTAACTTGACTTTTTCTTTCGATCCCCTGCTGCCTCAGCGGTGATACCGCTGTCTTGGGACCCGCATGTCATCCTCTATGTACTATAAACTTTCTTTTTTTGGATTATTTTTGGCACCTCATATTTGGTCACTTGACTTTTTCTTCCGATCCCTGCCGCCTCAAACGGTGAGACCGCTGCAGCTAAATGGGACCCGCATGTCATCCTCTATGAGCAATCAACTTTCTTTTCTTGGAGTTTTTTGGCACCTCATATTTGGTTACTTGCCTTTTCTTTCGATCGCATGCCACGTTTGAAACGTTGAGGTACCTGCGGCTCATGGGACGCATGTCATCCTTTGTGTCTATAAAGTTTCCTTTGTTGGATTTTCACCCTCTGATTTTTGGCTTGCCTTTTTCTTTTGATCCCACCTGCTTACGAAACGTTGAGTAAGCTGTTGGTTCAAGGGACCATGTCATCCTCTATGTCCATCAACTTTATTTTCTTGGATTTTTTTCACCCCCTAATTACTAGCTACTTTCTTTTTCTTTTGATCTCAACCGCATTACAAACATTGAGACCGCTGCTTGGGACCCACATGTCATCCTCTATGTACAATAAATCTTGGATTATTTTTGGCTCCTGATATTTGGTCACTTGCCTTTTTTTTCGATCTCATGCCGCCTTTGAAACGTTGAGTAAGCCTGTGGCTCATGGTCCCATGTCATCCTCTAGAACAATAAAAGTTTCCTTTATTGGAGTTATTTTGACCCCTAATTTACGGCTGTTGCCTTTTCTTTTGATCTGCCCCCTTTGAAACGATGGGGACGCTGTTGGCAGGTCGGTCCCATGTCAGCCTCTATGAACAATAAAAGTTTCCTTTGGTGGATTTATTTTTGACCCCTAAGTAATTTCTAGCTATTTCCTTTTTTTCTTTTGATCCCCTGCCGCCTTGGAAACGTTGAGGATGCTGCTGCCTCATCGGTCCCGCATGTCATCTTCTCAGAACGATAAATGTTTTCTTTTCTTGGATTTTTACCAACTGACTTTTTGTTTTTTGTTTCCGACCCACTGCCTTTGAAACGTTAACGACGCTGCTGGCTCATGGGTCCCGATGTCAGCCTCCCCGTACAAGAAACATGTGATATCTTGATTATTTTACAGACAATAAACAGTGTATTTCGCTCTGAGCTATTGCAAACGGATAAATTAAATCTTTATTTTTACAACTTATATCTTGAATCTCCTTGTTTTTTGTTTTTGCGAAGCATAGGACATTCCTGTTTTTTTTGAGAAAAATCCGAACTTCCATGTTCTGGAGTGGGCTGAAATTGTACGAATCAAAAGGCCCAGAAGGATAGTTCGAAGGCCCAGATGTCCAGATGCAGCCCAATTGAAATCTTTCTTTTCTTGGATTTTTCACCCACCGGCTACTTCATTTTCTTTTGGTCCTGTGCCACATTGGAAACGTTGAGACCGCTCAAAATGTGACCGTATGTCATCCTCTATGTACAATAAAGTTTCCTTTCTTGGATTATTTTTGGCTCCTGATATTTGGTCACTTTCCTTTTTCTTTAGATCTCATGCCACGTTTGAAACGTTGAGGAACCTGGCTCATGGGACCCGCATGTCATCCTCTATGTACAATAAAAGTTTGATTTCTTGGATTTTTTTCACCCTCTGATTTTTGGCTATTTCCTTTTTCTTTTGATCCCCTGCCGCCTTTGAAACGTTGAGTAAGCTGCTGGCTCACTTGAGTCACATGTCGGCTGTATGAACGATAAAGCTTTCTTTCTTGGAGTTTTTTTTTACCCCCTAATTTCTGGCTACTTTCTTTTTCTTTTGATCTCAAGCCGCAATTGAAACGTTGGGACCGCTGCTGCAAAATGGGACCCGCGCGTCATCCTCTATGTACAATCAAGTTTCTTTTCTTGGATTATTTTTGGCTCGATATTTGGTCACTTGCCTTTTTCTTCGATCCATGCCACGTTTGAAACGTTGAGGAACACCTGGCTCATGGGACACATGTCATCCTCTATGTACTACAAAAGTTTATTTTCTTTTTTTTCACTCTCTGATTTTTGGCTATTTCCTTTTTCTTTTGATCCCTGCCGCCTTGGAAACGTTGAGTAGGCTGCTAACTCGTGGGTCCCGCATGTCATCCTCTATGTACAATCAACTTTCTTTTCTTCGATTTTTTTCCCAATTTCTGGCTACTTTCTTTTTCTTTTGATCTCAAGCCGCATTTGAAACGTTGGGACCTCTGCTGCAAAATGGGACATGTCATCCTCTATGTACAATAAAAGTTTCTTTTCTTCGATTATTTTTCACCCTCTGATTTTTGGTCACTTGCCTTTTTCTTTCGATCTGTAGCCTTTGAAAATGTTGCGAACCTCTTTGGCTCATGGGACGCATATCATCCTCATATGCTATAAAAGTTTCTTTTCTTGGATTTTTTCACCCTCTGATCTTTAGCTATTTCCATTTTCTTTTGATCCCCTGCCGCCTTGGAAACGTTGAGTAAGCTGCTGGTGATGGGACCCATGTCATCCTCTATGTACAATCAAGTCTCTTTTCTTGGATTTTTTTCCTCTTATTTTTGGTCACTTGCCTTTTCTTTCCGATCTCATGCAGCCTCTGAAACGTTGAGGAAGCTGCTGGCTCATGGGACCCACATGTCATCCTCTATACTATAAAAGTTTCTTTTCTTGGATTTTTTCACCCTCTTATTTTTGGCTATTTCCTTTTTTCTTTTGATCCCCTGCCGCCTTGGAAACATTGATTAAGCTGCTGACACATGGGGCCCGCATGTCATCCTCTATGTACAATCAACTTGCAAGATCTTGGGGCGAAAGAGCTTGTATAAGTGGGACCCATATGTCATCCTCTATGTACAATAAAAGTTCTTTTCTTGGATTATTTTTTGCTCCTGATATTTGGTCAGTTTCCTTTTTCTTTTGATCTCATGCCGCCTCTGAAACGTTGAGTAAGGTGCTGGCTCATGGGACTGTCATCCTCTATGTACAATAAAGTTTCTTTCTTAGATTTTTTTACCAATTTTTGCTAACTTGCCTTTTTCTTTTCGATCATATGCCGCCTTTGAAATTGAGGTCGCCGCTGGCTCATGGGTCCCACATGTCAGCCTCTATGGACAACAAACCTTTCCTTTGTTGGATTTATTTTTTACCCCTAATTTCTGGCTATTTGCCTTTTTTTATCCCCTGGGACTGTACAATAAAGTTTCATTTCTTAGATTTTTTTACCCACTGATTTTTGCTAACTTGCCTTTTTCTTTTCGATCATATGCCGCCTTTGAAATTGAGGTCGCCGCTGGCTCATGGGTCCCATGTCAGCCTCTATGAACAATAAACCTTTCCTTTGTTGGATTTATTTTTACCCCTATTTCTGGCTATTTGCCTTTTTCTTTTGATCCCCTGCCGCCTTTGAAACGATGAGGGCTGCTGGTCGGTCCCACATGTCATCCTCTATTAAGAATAAAAGTTTCCTTTTTGGATTTATTTTTTACCCCTAATTTCTGGCTATTTGCCTTTTTCTTCTGATCCCTGCCGACTTCGAAATGATGAGGATGCAGCTGGCAGATCGGTCCCACATGTCAGCCTCTATGAACTATAAATGTTTCCTTTGTAGGATTTATTTTTTACCCCTATTTTCGGGCTACTTGCCTTTTTCTTTGAAACGTTGAGGACGCTACTGTCTCATGGGTCCCACATGGCATCCTCTCTGAACGATAAACCTTCATTTCTTGTTAACGACAGGTTTATCAGTATTATTTTTGCAGACTAATACAAGCTCTTTCGCTCCAAGATCTTGCAAGTTAATAGAATAAATCATGGAATTATTAGGATATGTTTTAAATTTCAAATCCACTTTATGAATTTTTGAAAATACCGTGATCTATGTGGGTATGGAGCGATCAAGGATTTTCATATTGGCCATGAGCAGTTTCAAAAATTGCAACCCAATAATTCAAAATAAATACAAACAACTTTTATGTAGAATCTCCGTGTTTTTGTTTTTTGCCAATCATAGGATCTGTGGTTCTTTAGAAAAGGGCCAACATTGCATGAGCAGAAAGGCCCATTTGTAGTTATTGGGCTTCGACAGCCGGAGCAAGTAGGCCTATAGCAAATACCTTGTAGATGGCCGTTGGAACCCAAAAGTATTTGTTGCCTAGACTTAGATGCCAAACTCAGCCTTATTGACATGAACCTTGCTATGCACACGACAATTTCAGTCCGATCCGTGTACGAAACACAAGATCCAACCCTTCGTGTGAGGAAGCAGGTGGCAGCACACCTCCAGATGCTCAATCGTACATACGCATATCATATAGGAGTTGTCGTATGTACATCAGTTCCGTATTGACATGTTTTTTTCTTTGGTTCACATGTGGGGTCCGCACAGTCACCTAGGTCGCACATCTACTTCCTTGCTCGTAGTTGATGCATGTTCGGTTTGGGGATGGGGTGGAACCGAACACACCCCCGTGCCAGTGGATGTACTTTACCCTTTAGCGGCGAAAAAAATAGGAATGGTCCTCTCATGACTATGATCAACAAGAGGTGGCTATATTATAAAGGACGTACACACATTGTAATTATAGTGCTGAAATAAAGTCAATCCTAAAACAGCCATGCATGGGTTATAATATGAAGGCAACACGAAATACAAAAGCAGGGCAGTGTTCAAATAAACTGATTCAAACTAGTACATACTAAAAACAGTGTACTACTTCTCAACACTTCAAGCATAATAAAAAAGTGTCACTGTTTTTTTAAAGGTAACACCGAACGGGCAATGTTTAAAGCAGGCTTAAACCACATAGCCGCTTGTCGGACACTATCCCAACCATCCTTGGGAAGGCTGATAACTCCCACAGTCTCACCTTCATCTGGCTGGAGGTTGCAGCGCAAAATTTTAGGGTATTGATTATAACGAATATTCCGGTATGCTGTGTAGACGCAGTTTTTCCTCATGAATGGAACCAATGTGCCATCAGGAGCTTTGGATTCACGCTTCTTCAGGTTGGCAATGATTGGGTAATTGAGTCCGAGGAACAGAGAGTGGTCGCTGAGGCTGTTAACCTGCCTCCAAAGAAAGTCCCCTGCACGTGCAGTAGATAAGGGATCCAGCTCAAAGACGTAGGTGGCAACAGGAGGATACTGCCGTAGCTGAAGCCCATTAGCAGCATAGGGAATGTCAGGAGGTACTTCAGCATTGGCAATCCCAATCTTGTTTACTGTAAGGATGATCATCAATCGCTTGCCATCAGCAGATGGAGCGAGGAACCACGCGTACTGCTGATCATCCACCACCGGTGGCGGGATTACAAACGGGAGCATCGGGTTTTCTGCAATATTAGAAATGGAGACGAATAGGGTGTTACTGGCAACCATATTCAAACAGCAGCATTGTTCATCGTTCATGCTCACAGTATAAATACGACTATGTAAGCTAAGGACATTGGTCATTCATGTGTTCAAATCGAGTGTCCAATATATCAGTTATACTGCATCCATCCCACGAAACTAGTCTAAACTTCGCCAAAACTAGACACTAGTTAGTGTATACACAGTTATATACTACCTCTGTCCCACCGAAAGTGTCTGAGATTTGTCCAAATTCAGATGTATCTAGACAGTGAAAGCATATAGATACATTCAAATTTTGACAAATATATATCATCTTAAGTTTAAGTCCTGTGCTGTAGTTAATTCCCTTTGTCTTAAGTGATCTATTAGAGAGCTTCCCTGTGACCACCCGAAGGGTAAGAAATGTTTAACTGTATAAGTGGATTGCCTAGACCTTTCCATCAGTTCGGACTTTTGGTTGCGTTGGCTAGTCCATGAAGCTTGACATGGTGTCAGAGCCAGGGTCTCGAGTTCGAGTCCTGGCTTTCGCAATTTATCCTAAAATTGTTGTTGCCCCCTCGGAGTCCACTTATATGCCTCTTGAGCTATACCTCTGAGTCTTTCCACATGTTGACTTGTCTCCCATCACACGTGACGGGGGGTGTTGAATTGTATAAGTGGATTGCCGCCCTTGCGATCAGTTCGGACTTTTGGTTGTGTTGGTAGTGCATGAAGCTTGACAAGAAAGAAATGCTCTTTATAGCTAACCCCAAGTCTGGTAACATTTGCAAAATAGGTATCAGATGCAGCTATCCATTCAGTAGAAGAATTTGCATTTTAGAGTTGAAGGTTCATAATCTCTTCTCTACTATTGATAGTAAAGGGTACACATGGTATTTGTTTACCTCATTTTCGCGTTCTAAAAAAGGTACGCTATATGGTTGTGCTAAGTTAAACTGATTTAAGTCTGTTCAAGTTTATCGAAAATTATACTACCAACATCTAAAACATCAATATAGGTTCATATATTACAAAAGATATTTAGATTTTCTTTTCTCGAACACATGCCTAGTCGTGCATCATTATATATTAGAGCATACAGGGTTGTAGCAAGGCTACGAAAAACTGAGAAAGCAAAAAGAAAGAACTATACAGGGGACTAGAGGCAGCTAACTTTGTTAGGCCTGCAGGTGCTAAATCTTATATATATATGAGGTTGTAGATATTAATCGTAAACTTACTCAAACTTAAATATCACTGAATTAGGAAAAAGATAACCTGAGTTATTTTGAATGAGGGGACGTCACAATCACTAATGAAAGATAATTGTGGGAAACTGAAATCTATTCAAGAAAATGGGAGAAAAAATGTATCAAAAACAAAATTAATTATACCATTCTGCAGATTGTTCACCGATATAAACAAAGAACTGTTTGATCTGCATGTAGGTACATCCAATCAAGGCTTTTTCCCCGATCTCTAGAAAATATAAGCTACGCATGTAATTACAAACGATTTTCTTCTATTTTTCTGTTTCTACGTTAACATTTGAGATACTTGTTAATTACATCCATATTCTGCAGTTGCATAGAGTTACTAATTCAGGAATGCATTCACATACGGAGTATACTATGTTTGCTGATGACTGACTAGTACTAATTCATTGCAAGCAACGGTTCATTCATATTCAGATAAAGGATGTGATCGTTAAGTCATATACTTATGAAAGTCCTTATGCATCTCTCTGATGCAGATGGCGGGGGTCTCCCGTCCTCCTTTTGGAGGCAAAATCAATTAGTTATATATGAAACAATGGGTGTAAAAGGTTATCAAAAAGGGTGCCTTCATAGTGCCACGTTATCTTTTGAGATACTGGTTAATTACACCCATATTCTGCAGTGGCGTAGAGTTACTAATTCAGGAATGCAATCACATACTGAGCATACTATGTTTGTTGGTGACTAATTAGTACTACTAATTCATTGCAAGCAACGGTTCATTCATATTCAGCAAAAGGGGGTGTGATCATTAAGTCATATAAGAAAGGTAAAATATAAACAAGGTAGTTCATGAATAACTTCATTGGTTAAGGCAGTGTATCATGCAATGCAACATAAGGACTGAAAAAATACCATTTGCGGTGTCCCAGAAGTACGTGGAGCCGTCAGTTTCGTCCACCGCAAAAACGTGGCCACGGAGTTCAATGGCATCACAGTAATTTGGATAATCAGGTGCAGGTGTAAGGGCCTCCAGCATTCTCCAGTCGCCACCCCCTTCAAGGTAGAAAATCGTTTTGTCGAACAAGGCGATGAGCTTGTAATCTGCGTACCTCCCACCTTTTGTGGGCACTTGGCAGATTACAATCTTCAACAAATAAATTTCTGGACGCCAGTTAAAAGAGTATGCAGGTCGAGATGAAACAATACTATGACGAATCTTCGAATCAGGTAGGGATGGAAGGGGGATATGTCGCTCGGTGTAGACGTTCACGAGGCACCACTCATGATGATCGGCGGCGGCGATCCAGTCGCCGTTCGCGCCAAGCCATTTTCTGTCGTGCATGAACGGCAGGGCGACAGAACGGCGAGGATGGTCGAGGGGCACCAGGTCGTACACGGTATCATGCAGACGAGATGCTCTCGCCACGTCCCAGTGTTCATCGAACCAATAAGCAGGCGGAGGCATCAGCAGGCAGGGTTCATCCCAATGGTGCATCTTACCTTCATCCTTGCTGATCATGTCGTAGAGCTCCCTGGAACATGCGGCAAGTCGGACGGTGTAGGTAACGTCCAGATGCGCAGCGATGAGGTCGATGTTGTCGCCGGTGAGAGCCTCCAAGTGGCCGTCCCCGCCGCCCCGGCAAAGCCTAGAATAATCCATCACGTGAAGATGGATTTAGGTGGATGGCGGATGCAACTGCGCTTGGGGTTTTCGGAGGAGAGGGCGAGCGCTATGGAAGGAACGATGCGGCGCGCGGCCGGCCGGGGTAAGGAGAGAAAGGTATACGGAGTAGTACTAGTGATCCGGCGTGGTGGGGATCGAGATCCTGCGCGTGCGCGTGATTCTGGGAGGGTGAAGAAGAAGATTTTTTTTTGTAACGGGGTGAAGACATGCAAGGGGCAAAAACTAGGTAGTACTCTAGGCTGCTGCTGCGACTGGGCGCCGATTTGACTGTTGGTAGACTAGCACGCCACCCATCTATAAATTTGCGACGACGTTTGGTGCAGTGATGTCTCGTCACATCAGGTTGACCAGAGAGGGCTTTTTTTTACAGTTTCCATTTCGATATATTTTTCGCCAATAATCGTAGTTCTCTACATGCCAGAGACACGTACCTTAACACGTGGGCAGCATGCAACCGCGCGAGCACCAAAATGGAATGAGAAATGTTTTAGAGCAGAACTTCATTTTCAATGCCTTTCCTAGCTTGGTTTGGAAACCGGACAGAGCTTCAGTGACTTGATGCTTCCAAGATACATTGTGACTGTGTCCCACCATCTACCATCCATTTGAGATCCAACGTTCCAAACTATCTCTTATTTCGAAGCTAAAAAAGAAAAACTATTCAGAAAATTTTGAAAAAAAATCCAGTAATATGTAGATTCCTTGTTTTAAAATCTATGAATATTTCATCCCATTCGGATGACTAGCTTGTGATTAAATAGATTCTTACGTACTCGAGCACTAGTTTAAACTAAATATATATTTGCTCACAAACCTATGATTCAAATCGAATGAAACTTCACCAAAATATAAATCGAAATATGCATGATTTACTGGAAGTTTTTCAAAATTTTCATGGTCCATGGGGTCCTCCAAAGTGCAAGCTTTTTTTTTCTTGGTTGGTACTTCAAAACCGAGTTTGGATGGTGGCAAGACTTGCACAAAGAGGATGTCAAAATTTTGGCCTTTGTGAACTTTGCAATCAACATCAAGTGTCGGACTCTCGAGAAAAAAATATGAGTTGGCGCCCACCTTTCTTTCAACCGTTGGTTCTCAATCCGAGGGTGGTCCAACTAGCTAACAAAATTGGCTTGGTATTCATGGTCTTGAACCAACGATTTGGAATGGCTTTCAATCGGTATGAGAGGTGATGTATGGAGGAGATTCATACGAGAGGGCAATAAAGAAATGTTTTGTCATCCTCGCAAAGCTAGTCTATTTGGAAAGAAATGAATAATTGGTTTTTCGCAACATTGCATGATACTAATTCATGATACTATGCATTGAAGGTGTTGTATCATAGACTAGTATACTTCCCATTGTGACTAGTCTAAGTGCTTTTGCACCATGAACACTAGCTATGCACAGACCTCAAAAAACACTTCTCCATCATTCTACTATTCACACTTTCTTTTTCTAATAGAACTATGTACCATTGTTTTTAATATAATCTTGTGTCGAGAGTATATATTTCTAAAATAGTCATTTATGTTTCGCATAAGCTCAAAGAGGGGTACTTACTTGTTACCCTCCAAAACCCCCCGACGGGCTTTGGTTAAGCAACACGAAGAGCCGGGAAGCTCCCAGGGCCGCTTAGTGGATCCCTGGCACCTCGCGTCGTCCCGCAAATCTTCTGGCCAAACGTCCTGGCGGTTGCTAGGGCGTGCCACCTGACCTAGACCCGATCAGGAAGGTGTTAGTTGCTTCGATTGTTCCTGCATGGCAGACACGTAAACATTAAATACGAGCCCTATCGGCTCTCAGGTTTCCCTGTGGATCGGCTCAAGGAGCCGATCGCCCCATGCTTCACGTTGGATTTACAATGGCATGGGGATCCTGCTTGATCAGGACAAAGCTAAAGCGATCCACGACAGTTTAGGGTTTTCACCGCATAATCGGAACGTCCTAAGTGCGATCGGGCCTAGCAGCTACGAGAGACGATGCAAACTACCCCTACGAGAGGCCTAAAAACCAACATAACGTTGATCCCCGGAACATCCCTCGCAGGGACGGTAAACAGCATCTAACGCACCACCGGATCCTCCGACCCCAACATAAGGCCTAACTATGCAGATATTAAACTAATCCTTGCGTAGCAAGGAGCAACTATAACGGATCGGATCTACTAAGTAAGAACAAGCAAGATGCTGCCCTTACGTCTAGATCGACGTAAGGGCAGCAAGGTGTCTAGGGACGGCATTGCCACGCAGATATGCACGTGAAAGCACCAATGCAAGCCCCTAAACACCTAAGGATAAATAGTACTGCTCGCCATCAACAAGGCTTCAGCACGAGCAGTACAAGGATAACGAATAAACGTATACTGCCTAGATCGCTAGATGCGATCTAGGCAGCATGGTGCTTACCCGGGAGAAACCCTCGAAGAGAAGGGGTGGCGATGCGCCGTATTTTGTGTTTGTTGAACGATGATTGTCCTCCTTTTCCGATAACCCTAGATACATATTTATAGTCCAAGGGACTTTCTAATTGAGGCGTGCACCTAACCGTGCACGGGCCAGACTCTATCTTTTTAATCTAAATTACAATACGATCTACTATATTACAGATACATGGGCAACTTAGCCCAAACTCTCAGCGCAAGGCCGCTTCGAAGATGCTCCACGTGTACGTCCTTCAAGCCCATCTTCACTTACGGCCCACCTCCTGATTTGGCCAAAATCGGGTGGTAACACATGCCCCCTGGTTTTGATAATGATAATTGCAAAACCATATGCATTCTTCGAAGGGTCATGTCGTGGCAGAACCGTCGCAGTTTTCTTCATGATGACGTCTTGCCTCCTCGCCTTCTCTGCACGACTTGACGGTTCTGGCACCACGTCCTCGGGAACTGCTTAGGCATTAAACCATATATTCCCCCTTTTATTCGGCCACTTCCTGTGGTTTCTTTCTTCATCCCCCTGCTCCACAGTAGCCATCGGCAAACCGAAAAACCCTCCTTAGCCCCCATGGATTCATCTTCTTCCTCCTCTCTTGTCGCCTTCCAGTCCTCCCCCTCCGAGAGCCGACGCAGCAGTGGATCCGCAAGAGGCCCATGCGGCCAACATCCGCCGCGCCATCGAGGACGGGGATGAGTCGAGCCACGACTTCTCCGTCTGGTCGGAGGACGACAAGTCCTCGACCGACGGGGAGAGCGACCTCCGCTTCCTCGGACGGGAATGGAGGAGGAGCGACGACGATCGCTTCTCCTGGACGGATTTCACCTCCTCCGAGGAGGAAGAAGGAAGAAGAAGAGGAGGACACACCTCGACGAGCCGCGGCCAAGCGCCTCGCTTGGCCGGGCCACCTTAGTGACTTCGACCGCGACGAAGACGATGCGCGAAGACGACGAGGACAATGAGGGCCCTCCGGTGGTCGCGGCAACGACGACGAGTCCACCGAAAGCACGACGAGCGGCGACGGCGACGACGAGGGCAGCAATGGCCCCTAGATAGGATCCCTAGAATAGGATCAGTAGTAGTAGGAGGGGCAATGCACCCCTTAGGCCTTTCTTTTGAGAGCAATCAGCTCTTTTTATGTAAGAAGTCTGATTATCAATGAAGAACTTTCCCCAATTTGACTCTGCCGATTCCTTGCAAATTAATTTAGCCGATCCTCCCTTGTTTTGATTTTGCCGATTGTCAATTCGGTCAATGCCCAACGAGCCGATTTCCATGCCTTGGTCTCTTGACAATGAAACCAAGAAATCCAAGTCCCCCGCGCTTAATGTTGGTCTCTAAGCGGCCGGACTCCAAAATTGATGCCTTCAGGAGAACTTTTGGGCCATTGCGACAATTTCGACCGCCTACAACTTTTCTCGCGACGCTTTGTCTCTGTGCAGCAACAAACTGGCCCAAAGCCTAATCACTGATGATGGCTTCTTCTTCAAACTCCCCCATCAACCCTGGTGGTTTTCCCCTACAAGAGCTTGCCGCCTTTCAGCATGGTTACGATGCAGAGACAGCCGAGTTCAATACCATCGGCTCTTGGAGCGAAGAATCTTCGGGGTCAGCTGCCCCCGAGTCTCGGTCAAGACGAGGATAAAGGTGTATCAACCAAATGGTCCATCGTCGGCTTCCATGGCAGAGAACCTCCAAGGTGAGCTGCCCCCGGGCCGCTCCAGCTCTTCATCCGAACAGGGGTTTACACCCAAGGAGACGATGCAGGACGGGTTTGGAGATCGGTGGCTCCCTTAAACTACGAAGCCTCAAACATGGCCCTAAACTCCTCCCGCAACTTACTGCTTAGATAGGCTCATCACCTCGGGCGGTCGATGCGGTTCGTGAGGATGTTTGGTGAAGTTGTCACCTTGGCTCGGCCGTAGGCAGCAACGCCACGGCCGATTGCTCCATCATCGGCCATCCTCATGGTCCTAGAAGAGATATGCTTGTCCTGCTCTTGTGGTTGATCAGGGCTACCACCCTCAATCTTGTAGACGCATATCAGGGGCTTGAAGGAATTTGGAGGTCCTTGCAGAGAAGGCCTGAGCGACCAAACAGTTGGAGATCCTCGCAGAGCCTCGTCTAACAGTTTGTACCTCTTGAGTCGATGGCCGTGCATCGGCTTTGAATTCTTAAGTCGATGTCTACGCATCGGCTGTGCTCAAAATTTCAAAATTTTCGATTTTTTGCGGCCGATTGTTTACGTATCGGCCCCCATACTTGAGCTGCTCTGCTGGAAATTTGACATCCGTTCCCAGCTCCGTATCCTCGTATCTCATCCATCTATGTGCCCCCCGAGCCGATTCTGTCAAGTAATTGATGGCATCGGCTCTTCAGGCATCTGTTAGATCAATGCTGAACACAGACAAAAGAATGTTGAGGATAATTTTGGCCGATTGCGAGAATCGGCCTCCCTTCTCGTTGCAATGCTTTGGCGATGATTTGCAACTTCTTGGATTTCCGCTGTAGCTACGTGGCATGCTGGAGATAAGATCCTTTGCTTTTCATTTTTTTGAGGGCCGATCGCAGGGATCGGCCTTGCCACGTATGTCCAATGTCTTGGACGTGCTACTCTGTCGGGACCACGGACACCATGTTTGTGTCAGCCGATGCCTCTGCATCGGCATCAGCCGATGCCTGTGCATCGGCTTTCGCCTGTTTTGGGCGCCATACTTTCTTTGGCGGGCGCGCCTTCGTCTCCACTATTTGCTGGATTTTCGCGGCCAGATCAGGCCGCGCTCTTCTCAACGTGTACAGGTACTGTGCCTCGGCTTCTTCCAAGTTTCGCAGCCGCTGCAGGCACGCTGAGAATGGCTGAGTCCATCAGGGCACCACCTTGGTCGGTGATACCTATCTTCTTCTCCATCTGACTCCTCGAAGTCTTCTTCTTGAGATGACTCAGCTCGTTTACTCTGATGTGGGAGAGGTCCTAGACGCTCGAACACTGAAACTTCGTTCGTCCTTCTCCTTTGCTGTGTGCATTCTGGGCTTCTCGATTGTTGGCAATCAGCTCATTCCTGAGTCCCAGCAATGTTTGAAGAAGGGACAGTCCCAGTGCTTGTCCACGTTGTCTTGCTCCCTGGACCTTCCACCGCGCGACGTTCGTACCCGTCGTTGTTGCCGCTGTTCGACGATACCTCTGTTCTCCGCATCAGACGACGATATCTTTCATCGTCTCGTCGTAGCGTCGACGTCGGTCGTACTGCTGCTCATATTTGTTGAGGAGATGTACGGATAATGGGCGCTGATACCGTATGCTTCTCACCTCCTCCTCGGTTAGGTACCGTCTATCGTCGTCTTGGGGCCGGTCGCGTGGAACGGCCTCCTCTTTATCCTTGCCACGGGAGTGGCTGCTCTCTGCTTTGTCCACGCCATGGCGGATCACAAACCCTGCCATATTGACATCGAAAGAGAACCCTGGCTCTCTTATGGAGTGGCTTAGGTCCACCATGTTGACGTCCGGAAACGGACGCATGTCTACCTTCATGGCAAACTGTCCGAAAGTTAATCGGCCTGATTCTATCGCCATCTGAATTTGTGCGCGCAACACTTTGCAGTCGTTGGTGGCGTGCGTGAACGTATGATGCCATTTGCAGTATGGCCTCTTGTTCATCTCTTGTGCCGTAGGGATCTTGTGGCCTTCGGGTAGCTTCAACTGTTTCTCTTTCAGTAGCAGATCGAAGATCTGTTCAGTCTTGGTCACGTCAAAGTCCAACCCTCTTGGAGGCCCTGGCGGGTTCACCCATTTGCAGGACACAGGTACTGGCGTCCGAGTCCACTCGGCTACTGCAACTTCCTGATCTTCCGCAGAATCTTCATCCTCATCAGCATTGACCAGGGTTATCGCGCGCTTGAACTTGTCCTGGTACAGTTCTGGATGGCGCTGTTCATATAAGGTCAGTCTATTGACCAGGTGCGTCAACGAGTTGTACTCAACCTGGAACGTCAGGTCCTTGAACGACGCTGCAAGGCCTGCCACGGCCAGCTCGACTGCCTCTTTCTCAGTTAGGTGAGCCGAATAGCATCGGTTCTTGACAGTTCTGAAACGTTGGATGTATTCAGAGACTGTCTCTCCTCGCTTCTGCCGAACCTGAGCTAGTTCGGCAATACCAGCTTCAGTACCTTCTGAATGGTACTGGGTGTGGAACAGTTCCTCCAGCTGCTTCCATGATTGCACTGAATTTGGCGGCAACGAGGTGTACCATCCAAACGCTGGACCGGTGAGGGACTGCGAGAAGAACCTCACCCGTAGCTGATCCGATACTGAAACCATGCCCAGCTGGGCCAGGTATCGGCTCACGTGCTCGATGGAGCTCGACCCTTCTGACCCACTGAATTTGTTGAAGTCCGGAAGCCGGTACTTAGGTGGTAGTGGGATCAGGTCGAACTCATTGGGGTACGGCTTGGAATAGCCGATTATCTTCTTCTTCGGCAAGATGCCGAACTGATCTCTCAGGACTGCGCTGATTTGATCTGCGGTGGAGGTACTGGCGGCTGAGCTTTCCTGGACTGGTGCAGTGGTGTACTTGGCTAGCCACGCTTGTTTCTCAGCTTCCGCTCCTAGACTCCCCGCTGCTGCAGTCGTTCTTCCTGCCGGAACAATTGCTCCTGCTCCGGCAATCCCTCCTGGTGGAGCCTGGATCGCTTGCGTCCAGCTGTTGCAATCCGGCACATACGCGCACACGTATCCGTGTGGGATTTCCTTGGGCGGGTCATGCAAGAACTGATAGTCGCCCGGGTCACCCCCATCTTTGTAGACGACGTATGCCGGTGAGCCTTGTTGCTGTGGAGCCGCCATTGTGTACGGCAGAGGTGGCCTGGTGTGGAGTTGCATCTCTCCCTGGTGAGTCCCTAGAACAGGTCCTGAAGGGGAGTATCGACGCTCCATGATCTCTTGCACCACACGGAGCGCAACGCGCTCCAAAGTGTTCACCAGGCTCTCAGAGTGCCGATGCAGTGAATGGGCCACCATGTAGTTGACCTCCTGTCGCAGGGCTCTGGTACGTTCATCGAGGGGAGAGCCAGATCTACCCCGTCGAGGACGCCTTGTGGCGTGAATCCTTTGAACCTGATGCCGTGCGAACGGGTCTTCTCAAAGGAGCCGATGAGTTCGGCTTCAACGATGGCCTTCAGCTCATCGTACTTCTTCTTATGATCAGGAGGAAGATCCTCGTATGTGATCTGTTCCTCCGCCATCTCGGATGCCGATGTTGATGTGGATGTTGACGTGGATGTCGCAGAAGATGTCGACGTGGATGTCGCGTGGAGGTCCCACCGGGCGTGCCAGAATGTGTTACCCTCCAAAACCCCCCGACGGGCTTTGGTTAAGCAACACGAAGAGCCGGGAAGCTCCCAGGGCCGCTTAGTGGATCCCTGGCACCTCGCGTCGTCCCGCAAATCTTCTGGCCAAACGTCCTGGCGGTTGCTAGGGCGTGCCACCTGACCTAGACCCGATCAGGAAGGTGTTAGTGCTTCGATTGTTCCTGCATGGCAGACACGTAAACATTAAATACGAGCCCTATCGGCTCTCAGGTTTCCCTGTGGATCGGCTCAAGGAGCCGATCGCCCCATGCTTCACGTTGGATTTACAATGGCATGGGGATCCTGCTTGATCAGGACAAAGCTAAAGCGATCCACGACAGTTTAGGGTTTTCACCGCATAATCGGAACGTCCTAAGTGCGATCGGGCCTAGCAGCTACGAAGACGATGCAAACTACCCCTACGAGAGGCCTAAAAACCAACATAACGTTGATCCCCGGAACATCCCTCGCAGGGACGGTAAACAGCATCTAACGCACCACCGGATCCTCCGACCCCAACATAAGGCCTAACTATGCAGATATTAAACTAATCCTTGCGTAGCAAGGAGCAACTATAACGGATCGGATCTACTAAGTAAGAACAAGCAAGATGCTGCCCTTACGTCTAGATCGACGTAAGGGCAGCAAGGTGTCTAGGGACGGCATTGCCACGCAGATATGCACGTGAAAGCACCAATGCAAGCCCCTAAACACCTAAGGATAAATAGTACTGCTCGCCATCAACAAGGCTTCAGCACGAGCAGTACAAGGATAACGAATAAACGTATACTGCCTAGATCGCTAGATGCGATCTAGGCAGCATGGTGCTTACCCGGGAGAAACCCTCGAAGAGAAGGGGTGGCGATGCGCCGTATTTTGTGTTTGTTGAACGATGATTGTCCTCCTTTTCCGATAACCCTAGATACATATTTATAGTCCAAGGGACTTTCTAATTGAGGCGTGCACCTAACCGTGCACGGGCCAGACTCTATCTTTTTAATCTAAATTACAATGCGATCTACTATATTTACAGATACATGGGCAACTTAGCCCAAACTCTTAGCGCAAGGCCGCTTCGAAGATGCTCCACGTGTACGTCCTTCAAGCCCATCTTCACTTACGGCCCAATTCCTGATTTGGCCAAAATCGGGTGGTACTTACTTATGAGAGATATCTTTCAACTAATACGTTGTAGGAGTACTTTAATTATGTGAGCTATAGTGTGAAATGCTTACTAGAACGAGTACAAAAGGTGTTTGATAACATTACAGGCCACACGCCCAGTGTAGCGTGCATTGTAGGAGCATTACATCAATTTAACAACTACGGAGGAGTAGCCTAGGTAGAGATAACATGCAAAGGAAATAGTTCAACAGATAGTACAACACAACTACGGAAAGGGAGTAGCCTAGGTAGAGATAAACATGCAAATGAAATAGTTCAACAGATACAAATCTTGCATTACAACACGAGTATTACATAAAGTACATCAGCCCTTCTTTCTGGACCTGTGACGCGAAGGCAGGTTCCATTGCCGGGCGTTGGCGAAGCTTGGGATGAGCCACAACGGAACCTGCCGCCATGTCCATCTAATGTTGGTTTGGAAACCAACAGTACAGTCTTCAGAATTCAAACTGAAGCGGCAAATTTCTGGAGAAGGAGGATATGCAAGGCCTACTGCATGGTGCGATGTGTAAACAGAGTTGCTTCTCGCCATATTTGGACGGTCATGTTCTGCCCCGTCTTCTACTGGAATGATAATCGGATAGTTCACTCCAAGGAAGAGAGAATATGATCCAAGGGAAATAATCCTCCTCCATGGCCTCGGTGGCATCAACTGACTGGTGTCCATGCTGTACACCTCGCAGCCAAGTAAACCCTTACCATACCCGCGAATAGTGCGACCATGACGACCCTCAGAGGTAGCAGCAGCAGGTAAAATCCGAACCAGTCCAGTATAATCCCGCCCGTCAGTAACGCCCCAGGTATGGACCAGAAAAAGTCTAGAACCATCAGGAGATCGTGCTAACCACCAGGAGCCAAGATTGTACCGACCTTGTTCATCAAGTTCTGGCGGAATAGGTGCCGTGCTGATCAACAAAGGACCTTGCAAAGGAAAGCACAGCTTGAAGTCAGTTCAGCAAAACTTGATTAGTTCATTACATACATGAATAATGATGTAGCTAAAATACTGCCTCCGATCCAAATTAATTGACTCAACTGGATGTGTCTAGCTAGATATGCACAAATTAATTGACTCAAGTTTGTCTAGCTAGATGCACTGGCTAGACAAAGCTGAGTCAATTTGATTTGGATCGGAGGGAGTACTTTATTTTGACTCAAAGGCATATCGCTGCTGATTTTGATTGAATATAGAGGGGGAAAGGTACAGGCATGACACGAAAACTGCACAACAAAAAGAAAAAGGCTAAAGCTAAATCTGAAACTAGCAGGTAATAGCGAAAACACATCATATGAGATGAGAAAAATTACCCCAAGAAAGTTGATTCCATGCATAAACTTCGCCTGTCTGAGTTACAGCAAATACAATACCCTTGTGGATGATTGCATCGGAGTAGCCGTACGCTAAGAACTGGTTGTCAAGAACTGTCCATCTGCTAGAAGCACAGTGAAGGACTGCAATTGCCGCGTTGAAGATGGCAAGAACAGAGAAACTAGTATAATTTGAAGCAGCTGTTGGAACTCGGCAAATAGCTATCTTCAGCAGTTGAAGATGTTGATCATTAGACTCGAACACAAGTTTATCCGGGGTGGATTTAAACTCACTTATTGGTGGTAGAGGAATCCGGCGACCAGTGTACACATTGACAAGCTCCCAATTCCAGGGGAAGCCAAGAAGGGCGATCCAATCTCCATTCGCGCCTGCCCACATGCCCGTACCACCATCTGGAATCACGGCATCGGAAGAGATCCTGTCCAGCGGCGTCAGTTGGCACAAGGTACCCTTGCGATCTTTTGCATCATGCTGCTTGTCCTTCTGCGCACCCTCCTGCTTGAACTTGTGGACGCGGGAGAAGGGATTGTGCGCGGGCGGTACCTCAGTTTGGTGAGTATGAAGAACACAGGGCATGCCAAACGGCTGAGATGCAGGCAGAGCTACACTTTGTGTTGCTGAATCATGATAAAACTTGCATGAACCGACGAGGCTCGCGGCGGTGATGACATCGCATCGGGATGCGATTTCTTCAAGGGGGCCATCAGGAAACACCCAAGAACTGCCACTCTCATTGATCGATCTCGCCATTGGAAGGATGCGGTCAAGTGGGTGTGGGGGTGTGGGAGTGGGACGCTGGCGTTTGGGTATGAGGTATTGGAGGACAGTGCGAGCGGCAGCTGGTAGAGCGATATGGATAAAAGTCCACAACTCCTACTAGTACCATCAAACAGGTGGCTCGAGATGATCCGAAAAAGGCATGGCGGCGGTGGTGCAGGGGCTGCTGGTGTAGGCGGGGTCGCCAGAGAAGATGGAGATGAAGAAGACGGAGAAGCAGGCAAAAAAAAACAATTTGAATTGAAATCAATAATACGAGTACTACGGGCGTGCCTTCTCTCTCTGGTCTCTGCTGCACTACTGCACCTGTCGTGAAGGCGTGTGACCCGAGAAGAAGCTAATGTACTGTATACTGTCCTTGCACGCCGTGGAGCTGTATTTTGTCTCATCAAATCAGCTCTGGACAGTTTCAGCAGAGAAAAGATCCTTTGCCATCATCATGATATATTACCACGGGCCCACGGCAGTGCACATTCATCTTGGAGGCCTCTTCATCTTGTACTACCATATACTGTACTGCTCTATATGTTGCACAAACCACCACTTGGACATTTTTTTTGCAGTTTCCACCATGTGGTGGTCTAATATGTTGCAAATTTCACCACTTGGTTATCTAATCAGCTAGTTAGTCATGTTGATAGCAAAATCGACAAGTGGGTTCAACATGTCAATGCTCCAATTAATGTTTTAGAAAAAATAAATTTTTCAAAATTCGTACTTCTTTTATTTAGCTATTTAAAAATGCTTATTCATTTATTTCAACAAATATTGTGCGGTCTTGAATTTTTTTCAAACAAATATTATGGCATCGGGTTCGGGACTCCTGAAAAGGACTGGCCGTGGTACGGGAACCCGAAATGATGCCCACAACATGGTCGAAAGTGGCAAGGAACCCATCGAGGTGGATGAACTCGGGAAACCTTGGTAGAGGTAGGGATCTTGAGGAGGCCATTAGGGTTAGCCTACCCCCCAATAAGCGTATGAACGAAAAAAATTCACATAAGTAGTAGCTATTATTAAAATTTCACAAATATTACGCGCTTTTGAATATTTCAAAAGTATTGTGGCGTCACGCTGGCCTTGCCCGAATTTTACCTTTCAGGCTGGATGTCACGAGCATGATCACTCAACCAACCGGGTCCAAACATATATATACAATTGGCCTCCTCGAGCCTACACCGACCAGATTGTCGCTGAAACTGGATCATATAGTTTCTATTGGATTGATGTCCTAAGGAAATATTCCAACAACGGAAGTTGTTTGATTCGTTGTATTATATTCCTTTGGAATCTTGTTGGGCTTGTTTGGTTCGAAGAAAATTCATAGAAATTTTGTGGGATTCAAATCTCAGTGGCTCCTTTGATTCTTGAATACATGATAATTCATACTAATTCACGTGTTTTTTGTGTAGCACTACAACCAAAGAACATGCAATTCAAATTTGTGTGATTTCTCTCATATAGGATTAATTCAACATGCAATCATATTCAATTCCTACATTATTTCTATTTTAACATTTTGTACACATCATGCATGCGACCCAAACAATGCGTACATGGTGGGGGGGTTGTTTCGTTGCAAAAGCAGTTGGTCACACCACAAACAAACATGCAACAATTAATCTAAATTCACGCGGTTTCCCCGCGATGCAACCAAACAATATTCGATGAAACTAAGCATGGCATAAACATATACAATACACACCATAGATTTTGGCTGCTTTGATTATTCGCAAGATTTTCAAAGTGCGGGAATATGAAAATTGTATGATTAGAGAGTGATGATCATCTCCAAATATATAGGATTGAGAAACAACGGTATTTGGATCCAATAACATTTGATTGCGTGTGAAAACCAAAAGAAATACTAGTAGTAACATACGGTTACACAATGAAGGATTTTTTGTTTTTGTATAAAAATGTATTGTCAATGAATTCTGAAAATTGCAATCCTATGAATTAAACAATCAGAAATCGTGTCAGACTAATTCCTACGTTTCGAGATTCTAGTACGGAGTATGATTTCTTTGAAGGGGCGCAGAGGGACGTGGGTAGCAATGTCTAGTCCCTGTCTTGTCTGTATACACTGTACTTACGTCAGACTAGTGTTGCTCATGAAGTCTTAATCTGACGTACTCTGAAGCTAGATGCATCACCGTTTCCAGTCTCTGTCCTCGTTTTTTCGGCAAAATAGACAGAAATAACCCAAAGTCGAAAAGATTGGGAAAAACAAACTTTCGACATACTAGCAAGATTGGGTTATTTTTGTCCAAATTCTCGTTTTTTTCTCTTGGCTTCCCTACCCTTGAATCCATGTCACTTACGTGTGTTGCCCATGCATGCGTCATGTCCCACACTTCAGTGAGCACAAGTGACGTGATGTACGTACGCAAACTCCCAGCAATCTTCTTTGTCAAGAGAAGACGCATCAAGATTCAAGACCCGATCGCATTTCTTGCTTTCAGCCTGGGGTCCTCCATGTAAAAGTTAGGGATTTAGATGTAATTTCATGTTTATTTTGTGTGCTGTTGTAAACTGTTGATTTTTTATGTCCATTTGAATCTTGGTCAAATCCTAGGTTTGACCTAGATTTAAACAAGTTTAAAATATGAAAATGAAAAAGTAAGCCTGGATCCTCCTTAGTCAATCCAAAATGAAGCTTTTGGGAGGTTTTTGAAATTTCCATGTTTGAAACCCAAAACCACTTCTTTTCATGCTAGACTTCATAAGACATAGTTTAGGGATAGGGGTAGATACATGATTTGTCTGGTTTCAGTATGTCTAGAGCTTGTTTATCCACTTGAATGCTTACTATATGACATAAGAAGACTATGTGCTATGGTTTTTCATTTATCTATTTTTTTGAATTTTATGCCCATTTGAATCTTGGTCAAATCCCAGGTTTGACGAGGTTTTAAACAAGTTTAAAACTTGAAAATGAAAAGGTGTAAGCATGGATCCTTCGTAGTCACTCTAAAATGAAGCTTTATTTTGGGAGGTTCTCGAAATTTCCATGCATGCTTGAAACTCAAAACCACTTTTCTTCATGCTTGACTTCATAAGACAGAGTTTAATTAGGGTTAGGGGTAGATACACGATTTTTCTGGTTTGAATATGTCTAGACCTTGTTTATCAACTTGAATGTTTACTATATGACATAATTAAGAAGGCTATGTACGTGCTTTGGTTTTTCATTCTTTAATTAGATTTTTGTCTGAATTTTTATGCCCATTTGAATCTTGGTCAAATCCTAGGTTTGACCAAGATTTAAATAAGTTTAAAACATGAAAATGAAAAGATAAGCATCGATCCTTCTTACTCGCTCTAAAATGAAGCTTTTGGTTTTTTGAAATTTCCATGTTTGAAACCCAAAACCACTTCTCTTCATGCTTGACTTCATAAGACGAAGTTTAGGGTCGATAGGGGGTAGATACATGATTTGTCTGGTTTGAATATGTCTAGACCTTGTTTATGAACTTGAATGCTTACTATATGACATAAGAAGACTATGTGCTTTGGTTTTTTTTATTTTTTTATTTTATGCCCATTTTAATATTGGTCAAATCCTAGGTTTGACCAAGATTTAAACAAGTTTAAAACATGAAAATGAAAAGGTAAGCCTGGATCCTTCTTAGTCACTCTAAAATGAAGCTTTTGGGAGGTTTTTGAAATTTCCATGTTTGAAACCAAAAACCACTCTCTTCATGCTTGACTTCATAAGACAGAGTTTAGGGTTAGGGGTAGATACATGATTTGTCTTATTTGAATATGTATAGACCTTGTTTGTCAACTTTTGAATGCTCTTACTATATATATATGTGACATAAGAAGACTATGTGCTTTTGTTTTTCATTTTTCTGATTTTTTTAATTTTATGCCCATTTAAATCTTGGTCAAATCCTGGTTTGACAATGATTTTAACAAGTTTAAAATATGAAAATGAAAAGGTAAGCATTGATCATTCTTAGTCACTCTAAAATGAAGCTTTTGGTAGGTTTTTGAAATTTCCATATTTGAAACCCAAAACCACTTCTCTTCATGCTTGACTACATAAGACAAAGTTTAGGGTTAGGGAGTAGATACATGATTTTTCTTGTTTGAATATGTCTAGACCTTGTTTATCAACTTTAATGCTACTATATGACATAAGAAAACTATGTGCTTTGGTTTTTCATTTTTCTGATATTTTTTGGAATTTTGATGCACATTTGAATCTTGGTCAAATCCTAGCTAGGTTTGACCAAGATTTAAACAAGTATATATAGAACATGAAAATGAAAAGGGAAGCATGTATCCTTCTTAATTAGTCACCCTAAAATGAAGTTTTTGGAAGGTTTTTGAAATTTCCATGTTTGAAACCTAAAACCACTTATCTTCATGCTTGACTTCGTCATAAGACAGAGTTTAGGGGTTTTAGGGGGTAGATACATGATTTGTCTAGCTAGTTTGAATATGTCTAGACCTTGTTTATCAACTTTAATGCTTACTATATGACATATAAGAAGACTATGTGCGCTTTGGTTTTTCATTTTTGGTTTTTTATTTTATGCCCATTTGAATCTTGGTCAAATCCTAGATTTGACCAAGATTTAAACAAGTTTAAAACATGGAAATGAAAAGGTAAGCATCGATCCTTCTTAGTCGCTCTAAAATGAAGCTGAATTTTGGGAGGTTTTTGAAATTTCCATGTTTTTGAAACCCAAAACCACTTCTCTTCATGCTTGACTTCATAAGACGAAGTTTAGGGTCGATAGGGGTAGATACATGATTTGTCTTGTTTGAATATGTCTAGACCTTGTTTATCAACTTGAATGCTTACTAGCTATATGACATAAGAGGACTATGTGCATTGGTATTTCATTTTTTGATTTTTATGCCCATTTGAGAATCTTGGTAAAATCCTAGGTTTGTTGAGCAAGATTTAAACAAGTTTAACATGTGAAAATGATAAGGTAATTAAGTCTGGATCTTTTTTGAAACCCAAAACCACTTCTCTTCATGCTTGACTTCATAAGACGAAGTTTAGGGTCGATAGGGGGTAGATACATGATTTGTCTTGTTTGAATATGTCTAGACCTTGTTTATCAACTTGAATGCTTACTAGCTATATGACATAAGAGGACTATGTGCATTGGTATTTCATTTTTTGATTTTTATGCCCATTTGAGAATCTTGGTAAAATCCTAGGTTTGTTGAGCAAGATTTAAACAAGTTTAACATGTGAAAATGATAAGGTAATTAAGTCTGGATCTTTCTCTTAGTAACTCTAAAATGAAGCTTTTGGGAGGTTCTTGAATTTACCATGTTTGAAACCCAAAACCACCGTACTTCTTTTCATGCTTGACTTCATAAGACAGAGTTTAGGGTTAGGGGTAGATACATGATTTTTCTGGTTTGAATATGTCTAGACCATGTTTATCAACTTGAATGCTTACTATATGACATAAGAAGGCTATGTGCTTTGGTTTTTCATTCTTTCGATTTTTTCTGAATTTTTATGCCCATTTGAATCTTGGTCAAATCCTAGGTTCGACCAAGATTTAAACAAGTTTAAAACATGACAATGAAAAGGTAATTAATCATGGATCCTTCTTAATTAACCAGCCAGTCTAATTAAAATGAAGCTTTTTGGGAGGTTTTTGAAATTTCCATGTTTGAAACCCAAAACCACACTTCTCTGCTTCATGCTTGACTTCATATATAATTAAGACAAAGTTTAGGGTTAGGAGGTACATGATTTGTCTGGTTTGAATATGTCTAGACCTTGTTTATGAACTTTTGAATGCTTACTATATATATGTATGTGACATAAGAAAACTATGTGCTTTGGTTTTTCATTTTTCTGATTTTTTTGGAATTTTGATGCACATTTGAATCTTGGTCAAATCCTAGGTTTGACCAAGATTTAAACAAGTATAGAACATGGAAATGAAAATGGAAGCCTGTATCCTTCTTAGTCACCCTAAAATGAAGTTTTTGGGAGGTTTTTGAAATTTCCATGTTTGAAACCCAAAACCACTTATCTTCATGCTTGACTTCATAAGACAGAGTTTAGGGGTTAGGGGGTAGATACATGATTTGTCTAGCTAGTTTGAATATGTCCAGACCTTGTTTATCAACTTTAATGCTTACTATATGACATATAAGAAGACTATGTGCGCTTTGGTTTTTCATTTTTCTGTTTTTTTATTTTATGCCCATTTGAATCTTGGTCAAATCCTAGAGATTGACTTCATAATACAGAGTTTAGGGTTAGGGGTAGATATACACATGATTTTTCTGGTTTGAATATGTCTAGACCTTGTTTATCAACTTGAGTGTTTACTATATGACATAATTAAGAAGGCTATGTGCTTTGGTTTTTCATTCTTTAGATTTTTTGTCTGAATTTTTATGCCCATTTGAATCTTGGTCAAATCCTAGGTTTGACCAAGATTTAAATAAGTTTAAAACATGGAAATGAAAAGGTAAAAGCATCGATCCTTCTTAGTCGCTCTAAAATGAAGCTGAATTTTGGGAGGTTTTTGAAATTTCCATGTTTGAAACCCAAAACCACTTCTCTTCATGCTTGACTTCATAAGACGAAGTTTAGGGTCGATAGGGGGTAGATACATGATTTGTCTGGTTAATTTGGATATATCTAGACCTTGTTTATCAACTTGAATGCTTACGATATGACATAAGAACACTATGTGCTTTTTTTATTTTTTTGTGCCCATTTGAATCTTGGTCAAATCCTAGGTTTGACCAAGATTTAAACAAGTATAGAACATGAAAATGAAAAGGGAAGCCTGTATCCTTCTTACTCACCCTAAAATGAAGTTTTGGGAGGTTTTTGAAATGTCCATGTTTGAAACCCAAAACCACTTCTCTTCATTCTTGACTTCTTAAGACATAGTTTAGGGGTTAGCGGGTAGATACATGATTAGTATGGTTTGAATATGTCTAGACCTTGTTTATCAACTTTAATGCTTACTACATGACATAAGAAGACTATGTGCTTTGGTTTTTCATTTTTCTGTTTTTTTTTGAATTTTCTGCCAATTTTGTTTGACCAAGATTTAGACAAGTTTTACACGTGAAAACGAATAAGTAAGCCTGGATCCTTCTTAGTCACTCCAAAATGTACCAATTGATAGATGCGTTAACTTTGCTTCATGGAAAAATTAATGTCATGTAAATGAGTTAACTTGGATTTCCTACCCTTGAATCCATAGGAAACTTTGTTCTAATGCACTATAATAATCAACCGAGTTTTTACACCAACAGGTCTGTCACTTACGTGTGGTGCCCATGCGTGAGGTCCCACACTTCAGTGAGCACAAGTCACGTGCAATAGGTACGCAAACTCCCAGCCATTTTCTTTGTCAAGAGAAGACGCATCAGGATGCGTATTGGAAGTCTGTGGGTCCTTCTGGATCCTTCGGTCGTCCCTCTCAAAAAAAAAACAAATCTCTCTCATTCTCGGCCTCGCTCGACTCGCTCGCTCGCTCGCTCGCACCTCCTGCTCACTGACAAACCCTGCACAAAAGTCAACATCATCACCCGAAAAAGGGGAGACACCATAATTCTCTCCCTTCTTCTCTCCTTCCGAGTGATCCCTCTTCCTCCGAGTTTCACTCGACGGGCAAACACACATGTGCTTCATAGTAATAATAAAAAGGTAGAAAAATCGACCTACGAATCTATAATTAAATATGTCTAAACCTTGTTTATCAACTTGAATGCTTACTATATGACATAAGAAGACCATGTGCTTTTGTTTTTCATTTTTCTATTTTTTTAAGAATTTTATGCACATTTGATTCTGGTCAAATCCTAGGTTCAACCAAGATTTAAACAAGTTTCAAGCATGAAAATGAAAACGTAATCCAAGATCCTTCTTAATTAGTCACTCTAAAATATATGAAGCTTTTGGGACGTACTTGAAATTTCCATGTTTGAAACCTAAAACCACTTATCTTCATGCTTGACTTCGTCATAAGACAGAGTTTAGGGGTTTTAGGGGGTAGATACATGATTTGTCTAGCTAGTTTGAATATGTCTAGACCTTGTTTATCAACTTTAATGCTTACTATATGACATATAAGAAGACTATGTGCGCTTTGGTTTTTCATTTTTCGGTTTTTTTATTTTATGCCCATTTGAATCTTGGTCAAATCCTAGATTTGACCAAGATTTAAACAAGTTTAAAACATGGAAATGAAAAGGTAAGCATCGATCCTTCTTAGTCGCTCTAAAATGAAGCTGAATTTTGGGAGGTTTTTGAAATTTCCATGTTTGAAACCCAAAACCACTTCTCTTCATGCTTGACTTCATAAGACGAAGTTTAGGGTCGATAGGGGGTAGATACATGATTTGTCTTGTTTGAATATGTCTAGACCTTGTTTATCAACTTGAATGCTTACTAGCTATATGACATAAGAGGACTATGTGCATTGGTATTTCATTTTTTGATTTTTATGCCCATTTGAGAATCTTGGTAAAATCCTAGGTTTGTTGAGCAAGATTTAAACAAGTTTAACATGTGAAAATGATAAGGTAATTAAGTCTGGATCTTTCTCTTAGTAACTCTAAAATGAAGCTTTTGGGAGGTTCTTGAATTTACCATGTTTGAAACCCAAAACCACCGTACTTCTTTTCATGCTTGACTTCATAAGACAGAGTTTAGGGTTAGGGGTAGATACATGATTTTTCTGGTTTGAATATGTCTAGACCATGTTTATCAACTTGAATGCTTACTATATGACATAAGAAGGCTATGTGCTTTGGTTTTTCATTCTTTCGATTTTTTCTGAATTTTTATGCCCATTTGAATCTTGGTCAAATCCTAGGTTCGACCAAGATTTAAACAAGTTTAAAACATGACAATGAAAAGGTAATTAATCATGGATCCTTCTTAATTAACCAGCCAGTCTAATTAAAATGAAGCTTTTTGGGAGGTTTTTGAAATTTCCATGTTTGAAACCCAAAACCACACTTCTCTGCTTCATGCTTGACTTCATATATAATTAAGACAAAGTTTAGGGTTAGGAGGTACATGATTTGTCTGGTTTGAATATGTCTAGACCTTGTTTATGAACTTTTGAATGCTTACTATATATATGTATGTGACATAAGAAAACTATGTGCTTTGGTTTTTCATTTTTCTGATTTTTTTGGAATTTTGATGCACATTTGAATCTTGGTCAAATCCTAGGTTTGACCAAGATTTAAACAAGTATAGAACATGGAAATGAAAATGGAAGCCTGTATCCTTCTTAGTCACCCTAAAATTAATGAAGTTTTTGGGAGGTTTTTGAAATTTCCATGTTTGAAACCCAAAACCACTTATCTTCATGCTTGACTTCGTCATAAGACAGAGTTTAGGGGTTAGGGGGTAGATACATGATTTGTCTAGCTAGTTTGAATATGTCCAGACCTTGACATATAAGAAGACTATGTGCGCTTTGGTTTTTCATTTTTCTGTTTTTTTATTTTATGCCCATTTGAATCTTGGTCAAATCCTAGAGATTGACTTCATAATACAGAGTTTAGGGTTAGGGGTAGATATACACATGATTTTTCTGGTTTGAATATGTCTAGACCTTGTTTATCAACTTGAGTGTTTACTATATGACATAATTAAGAAGGCTATGTGCTTTGGTTTTTCATTCTTTAGATTTTTTGTCTGAATTTTTATGCCCATTTGAATCTTGGTCAAATCCTAGGTTTGACCAAGATTTAAATAAGTTTAAAACATGGAAATGAAAAGGTAAAAGCATCGATCCTTCTTAGTCGCTCTAAAATGAAGCTGAATTTTGGGAGGTTTTTGAAATTTCCATGTTTGAAACCCAAAACCACTTCTCTTCATGCTTGACTTCATAAGACGAAGTTTAGGGTCGATAGGGGGTAGATACATGATTTGTCTGGTTAATTTGGATATATCTAGACCTTGTTTATCAACTTGAATGCTTATGATATGACATAAGAACACTATGTGCTTTTTTTATTTTTTTGTGCCCATTTGAATCTTGGTCAAATCCTAGGTTTGACCAAGATTTAAACAAGTATAGAACATGAAAATGAAAAGGGAAGCCTGTATCCTTCTTACTCACCCTAAAATGAAGTTTTGGGAGGTTTTTGAAATGTCCATGTTTGAAACCCAAAACCACTTCTCTTCATTCTTGACTTCTTAAGACATAGTTTAGGGGTTAGCGGGTAGATACATGATTAGTATGGTTTGAATATGTCTAGACCTTGTTTATCAACTTTAATGCTTACTACATGACATAAGAAGACTATGTGCTTTGGTTTTTCATTTTTCTGTTTTTTTTTGAATTTTCTGCCAATTTTGTTTGACCAAGATTTAGACAAGTTTTACACGTGAAAACGAATAAGTAAGCCTGGATCCTTCTTAGTCACTCCAAAATGTACCAATTGATAGGTGCGTTAACTTTGCTTCATGGAAAAAATAATGTCATGTAAATGAGTTAACTTGGATTTCCTACCCTTGAATCCATAGGAAACTTTGTTCTAATGCACTATAATAATCAACCGAGTTTTTACACCAACAGGTCTGTCACTTACGTGTGGTGCCCATGCGTGAGGTCCCACACTTCAGTGAGCACAAGTCACGTGCAATAGGTACGCAAACTCCCAGCCATTTTCTTTGTCAAGAGAAGACGCATCAGGATGCGTATTGGAAGTCTGTGGGTCCTTCTGGATCCTTCGGTCGTCCCTCTCAAAAAAAAAACAAATCTCTCTCATTCTCGGCCTCGCTCGACTCGCTCGCTCGCTCGCTCGCTCGCTCGCACCTCCTGCTCACTGACAAACCCTGCACAAAAGTCAACATCATCACCCGAAAAAGGGGAGACACCATAATTCTCTCCCTTCTTCTCTCCTTCCGAGTGATCCCTCTTCCTCCGAGTTTCACTCGACGGGCAAACACACATGTGCTGCATAGTAATAATAAAAAGGTAGAAAAATCGACCTACGAATCTATAATTAAATAGGTTAAACTAGGGTTTTGCCCAGTACTACAGATCAAGGTTCAAAAAATCCAACTACGGGGTTCGAACAACCCCATTTCTAATCCAAGATTTTTTTCGACCTCATCCAATGGCCTCAAACTATAGGCCGGGTTAGCATCTAGTGCAGTATGTGTGAGAATGTATGCACTATGTGTGCTATAACTTGTGTGTCTTTCAAATTTGAACCAAATTTGAATAAGTTTGAAATATTTGAAATGGGGCTTTTGGCTTAAACGTTTGAAACCCAAAACGACTTCTCCTCATGCTAGACTTCATAAGACCGAGTTTAGGGTTAGGGGGTAGATACATGATTTGTCTGGTTTGAATATGTCTAGACCTTGTTTATGAACTTTTGAATGCTTACTATATATATGTATGTGACATAAGAAAACTATGTGCTTTGGTTTTTCATTTTTCTGATTTTTTTGGAATTTTGATGCACATTTGAATCTTGGTCAAATCCTAGGTTTGACCAAGATTTAAACAAGTATAGAACATGGAAATGAAAATGGAAGCCTGTATCCTTCTTAGTCACCCTAAAATTAATGAAGTTTTTGGGAGGTTTTTGAAATTTCCATGTTTGAAACCCAAAACCACTTATCTTCATGCTTGACTTCGTCATAAGACAGAGTTTAGGGGTTAGGGGGTAGATACATGATTTGTCTAGCTAGTTTGAATATGTCCAGACCTTGTTTATCAACTTTAATGCTTACTATATGACATATAAGAAGACTATGTGCGCTTTGGTTTTTCATTTTTCTGTTTTTTTATTTTATGCCCATTTGAATCTTGGTCAAATCCTAGAGATTGACTTCATAATACAGAGTTTAGGGTTAGGGGTAGATATACACATGATTTTTCTGGTTTGAATATGTCTAGACCTTGTTTATCAACTTGAGTGTTTACTATATGACATAATTAAGAAGGCTATGTGCTTTGGTTTTTCATTCTTTAGATTTTTTGTCTGAATTTTTATGCCCATTTGAATCTTGGTCAAATCCTAGGTTTGACCAAGATTTAAATAAGTTTAAAACATGGAAATGAAAAGGTAAAAGCATCGATCCTTCTTAGTCGCTCTAAAATGAAGCTGAATTTTGGGAGGTTTTTGAAATTTCCATGTTTGAAACCCAAAACCACTTCTCTTCATGCTTGACTTCATAAGACGAAGTTTAGGGTCGATAGGGGGTAGATACATGATTTGTCTGGTTAATTTGGATATATCTAGACCTTGTTTATCAACTTGAATGCTTATGATATGACATAAGAACACTATGTGCTTTTTTTTATTTTTGTGCCCATTTGAATCTTGGTCAAATCCTAGGTTTGACCAAGATTTAAACAAGTATAGAACATGAAAATGAAAAGGGAAGCCTGTATCCTTCTTACTCACCCTAAAATGAAGTTTTGGGAGGTTTTTGAAATGTCCATGTTTGAAACCCAAAACCACTTCTCTTCATTCTTGACTTCTTAAGACATAGTTTAGGGGTTAGCGGGTAGATACATGATTAGTATGGTTTGAATATGTCTAGACCTTGTTTATCAACTTTAATGCTTACTACATGACATAAGAAGACTATGTGCTTTGGTTTTTCATTTTTCTGTTTTTTTTGAATTTTCTGCCAATTTTGTTTGACCAAGATTTAGACAAGTTTTACACGTGAAAACGAATAAGTAAGCCTGGATCCTTCTTAGTCACTCCAAAATGTACCAATTGATAGGTGCGTTAACTTTGCTTCATGGAAAAAATAATGTCATGTAAATGAGTTAACTTGGATTTCCTACCCTTGAATCCATAGGAAACTTTGTTCTAATGCACTATAATAATCAACCGAGTTTTTACACCAACAGGTCTGTCACTTACGTGTGGTGCCCATGCGTGAGGTCCCACACTTCAGTGAGCACAAGTCACGTGCAATAGGTACGCAAACTCCCAGCCATTTTCTTTGTCAAGAGAAGACGCATCAGGATGCGTATTGGAAGTCTGTGGGTCCTTCTGGATCCTTCGGTCGTCCCTCTCAAAAAAAAACAAATCTCTCTCATTCTCGGCCTCGCTCGACTCGCTCGCTCGCTCGCTCGCACCTCCTGCTCACTGACAAACCCTGCACAAAAGTCAACATCATCACCCGAAAAAGGGGAGACACCATAATTCTCTCCCTTCTTCTCTCCTTCCGAGTGATCCCTCTTCCTCCGAGTTTCACTCGACGGGCAAACACACATGTGCTGCATAGTAATAATAAAAAGGTAGAAAAATCGACCTACGAATCTATAATTAAATAGGTTAAACTAGGGTTTTGCCCAGTACTACAGATCAAGGTTCAAAAAATCCAACTACGGGGTTCGAACAACCCCATTTCTAATCCAAGATTTTTTTCGACCTCATCCAATGGCCTCAAACTATAGGCCGGGTTAGCATCTAGTGCAGTATGTGTGAGAATGTATGCACTATGTGTGCTATAACTTGTGTGTCTTTCAAATTTGAACCAAATTTGAATAAGTTTGAAATATTTGAAATGGGGCTTTTGGCTTAAACGTTTGAAACCCAAAACGACTTCTCCTCATGCTAGACTTCATAAGACCGAGTTTAGGGTTAGGGGGTAGATACATGATTTGTCTGGTTTGAATATGTCTAAACCTTGTTTATCAACTTGAATGCTTACTATATGACATAAGAAGACCATGTGCTTTTGTTTTTCATTTTTCTATTTTTTAAGAATTTTATGCACATTTGATTCTGGTCAAATCCTAGGTTCAACCAAGATTTAAACAAGTTTCAAGCATGAAAATGAAAACGTAATCCAAGATCCTTCTTAATTAGTCACTCTAAAATATATGAAGCTTTTGGGACGTACTTGAAATTTCCATGTTTGAAACCCAAAACCAATTCTCTTCATGATTGACTTCATAAGACAGAGTTTAGGGGTAGGGGTAGATATACACATGATTTTTCTGGTTTGAATATGTCTAGACCTTGTTTATCAACTTGAGTGTTTACTATATGACGTCCAAAACGTATCTACTTTCCCGAACACTTTTGCTATTGTTTTGCCTCTAATTTGTGTATTTTGGATACAACTAACACGGACTAACGCTGTTTTCAGCAGAACTGCTCTGGTGTCTCGTTTTTGTGCAGAAATCCAACTTTCGGGAAAATCCTCGGAATTTATGCGGAAGGGCCTATTTTACCAGAATATTGACGGAGCCAGAAGGGCAAAGGAGGTGGAGGCCCGAGGGCCCCACACCACATGGCGGCGCGGCCCAGGGGGGCCCGCGCGGCCATGTGGTGTGGCCCCCTCGGCCGGCCTCCGACGCCCCCCTTCGGACTACTTATTGGTTTCGACCTGAAAACGCACGGGGAGAAGTCGAAGTCGCCAGAAACCCTCCAGAGAGCCGCCACATCGCGAAACTCCGTCGCGGGAGCCAGAAGTCTCCGTTCTGGCACTCCGCCGGGACGGGGAATTGGAGGAGATCTTCACCGCCATCACCGCCAACGCCTCTCCATCGACCAGCCATGTTTCCCCCATCCATGTGTGAGTAATTCCCCCGCTGTAGGCTGAAGGGGATGGTAGGGATTGGATGAGATTGGTCATGTAATAGTCATAAGATTGTTAGGGCATAGTGCCTAGTATCCGTAGATGTCACTTTTATGATATTGTTGCAACTTGTTATGCTTAATGCTTGTCACTAGGGCCCGAGTGCCATGATCTCAGATCTGAACATGTTATTGATTCATGAAGATATTCGTTGTTTATGATCTTACCTGCAAGTTGTATACACATGTCGCTGTCCGGAACCAATGGCCCCGAAGTGACAGAAATCGGGACAACCGGAGGGAATGGTAGTGATGTGAGGATCACATGTGTTCACGGAGTGTTAATGCTTTGCTCCGGTACTCTATTAAAAGGAGTACCTTAATATCCAGTAGTTTCCCTAGAGGCCCGGCTGCCACCGGCTGGTAGGACAAAAGATGTTGTGCAAGTTTCTCATTGCGAGCACGTACGACTAAATATGGAACACATGCCTATTGATTGATTAGTACTTGGATACCGTTTTATTATTATCTGCAAATGCCCATGCTTTGATTGTTACATGAGTTTCTCTCATCCATGCAACGCCCGTTAAATCCGTCCCTATGCCTACAGTATTTTAATCCTGCTGTTTACTATAATCACTACTGCTGTCTTTATTTCACCGCTGCTGTTATTTCACTATTTCCACTGCCATAAAACTGTTACTACTGATAAACTCTTGCGAGCAAGTCTGTTTCCAGGTGCAGCTGAATTGACAACTCCGCTGTTAAGGCTTACAAGTATTCTTTGTCTCCCCTTGTGTCGAATCAATAAATTGGGTAATACTTCCCTCGAAGACTGTTGCGATCCCCTATACTTGTGGGTCATCAAGACTATTTTCTGGCGCCGTTGCCGGGGAGCATAGCTTTATTTGGAAGTTCACTTGGATTGATATTGTTCGCTGCAAATTCTCCATCATGGGTAAACCTCGCGATACTAAGGTCGCCATATTACCATCCACTACAAGAAAAGGTACAACTCTGAGTACCTCTGCTGCTCTTGATTCACCATCTGTGATTGATAAACTTGTTTCACCGCCACATGCTTCACATGCTGGTACTTCTGCTGAATCTGAAAATTCTTATAATATTGATAATGTTTCTGCTGTGCTTGATGATAGTGGTTCATTGGGATCTTTTCTAGATGCTACAATTGCTAAGTCTAGACAAATTGAAAATACTGAAACTCCTAATGAAAATGCTGCTACACCTGTTAATTCACCTGAGTCTGTTGAATATTCTAGTGATGATCTTGATGAAGATTATGTGGAGCTTGATGATGATTTTATTGAAAAATGCAATGCTACTACTGATGCAAGAAAAATTAAAAAGTTGCTTGCAGAACATGCTGTTAGATATAAACCATCTCCTGATCCTAAATTTGCCACATCTCCTATAAACATTAGGGATAAAGATTATGATTTTTCTCTTGATCTATCTCATATAGCTATTGTTGAGAAAACACCCTTTTGTGGTACTGAAAAAGAAAGTGCTGTTGAACACTTGACTGAGTTATCTACTCTTAGTGGCGTGTTTTCTGATGATGTCAAGATGCGTACTTATTTTGTCGCTAAAATTTTTCCTTTCTCATTAAAGGATGATGCTAAAACTTGGTATAATAATTTGCCTCCTGGTTCTATTAAAAGTCCAATTGACTTGCGTGATGTTTTCTTTCGAAAATACTTTCCTGCTAGTGCTCAACATGCTGCTTTGCAGAGAATTTATAATTTTGACCAGGAAGATGGAGAGAAATTGCCTGAGGCTTGGGCTAGATTTTGTTCTCTTATTAGAGCTCAGCCTGACCATGATTTAGAAAAGCATGATTTACTTGATATATTTTATAGTGGACTAACTATTGAGTCTAGGGCATACCTGGATAGTTGTGCTGGTTGTGTTTTCAGGAAAAGAACTCCAGACGACGCTGAAGAATTATTGGCTAAAATAGGCCGGAATCATGATGATTGGTCTACACCTGAACCAACCCCGACACCGATAGTGAAGAAGAGGGGTATGATTAAATTAAATGATGAAGATATGAGGGAAGCCAAGAAGTCTCTTAAAGAGAAGGGTATTAAACCTGAAGATGTGAAGAATTTACCTCCTATAGAAGATATATGTGAGACGATTCCCCCTTCATCCATGATTGAGGTACACTCGCTTCAACACTTTACTAGGGAAGATATTCCGTATTCAAAATCTCCTGCTCAATGCTTAGATGAATTTGATAATTATATTGTTAAGCAAGAAAACTTTAATATGAGGGTAGAGAATCATTTAATGGAAAATTCCCGAGCTATTAGTGAATTGCATGATATTGTGGAGAGAACCTCCAATGATGTTAAGATACTTGTTAAACATTTTCAAATGGTTCAAACTCAAATTGATCAACTTACTAAAGTGCAAAATGACTTGTTGGGAAATAATTCTAAAGAAAAACATGCTTGTGAAGTAACAACTAGAGGTGGTGCTTCTACCCAGGATCCTCTATATCCTGAAGGGCATCCCAAAAGAGTTGAACAAGATTCTCAACTAATTAAAACTAGTGCTCCATCTAAGAAAAAGAAAAAGAAACATAAGAATGTTGTAGAATCCTCTGAACCTGTTAATGATCCTAATAGTATTTCTATTTCTGATGCTGAAACTGAAAGTGGTAATGAACATGAGGAAGATAATGATAAGAATGATACTCCTGATAAAGAAGAAATTGAAAAAGAACCTGAAAAGCATGCTAAAAATAAAAAGTACACTAAAGAAGATTTTATTGCTGAGAAACATGGTAATGAAAGAGAACCTTGGGTTCAAAAGCAAATGCCTTTTCCTGCTAAGAAATTAAAATCAAAGGAGGAGGAACATTATAATAAATTTTGTGATTGGATGAAACCTTTATTTTTGCAAATCCCTTTGACTGATGCTATTAAATTGCCTCCTTATTCAAAGTATATGAAAGATATTGTTACTAACAAAAGGAAAGTCCCCAATGAGGAAATTTCCACTATGCTCGCTAATTACTCCTTCAATGGTAAGATTCCAAAGAAGTTGGGCGACCCAGGTATACCGACTATTCCTTGTTCCATCAAGAATAATTATGTTAGAACTGCTCTATGTGATTTGGGAGCAGGTGTGAGTGTGATGCCTTTTTCTCTTTATAAGAGACTTGATTTAGATAAATTGATACCTACTGATATATCTTTGCAAATGGCTGATAAATCTACTGCTATTCCTGTTGGTTTATGTGAAAATGTTCCTGTTCAAGTTACTCAGCATTGCTTGATATTAACTGATTTTGTTGTGTTGGAAATGCCTGAAGATGATAATATGTCCATTATTCTTGGAAGACCCTTTCTTAATACTGCAGGGGCTGTTATTGATTGCAATAAAGGCATGGTTACTTTCAATGTTGATGATAAGGAACATACTGTCTATTTTCCCAAGAGGATTGATAAAGTATGTGGAGTCAATACAATTTTTAATGTGAAAACTATCAAAGTGGGATCCATTGATTGTCCTATATATGAGCCTAAAGAAGAATATCAAACTCTTGTGATTGGATCCATATCAATTCAATATAAGGTAACATGATTGATTTGAGGTTTATTTCTTCTTATGTCATATAAAATTTATTTGGTAGCAAGACTTGATCAACCTTGTTAACAAGTATATTTTATTGCATAAAAGAGCTAAACAACATTTCTTTCTTTCTTTCTCCCTCCACCTATTTTACTTGCTGTAGCACTTTTGTTTTGCAATATGCTTTAGTCATTTAAGATTTTAGAAATCATTTTCCTGCGCAGTAATCATTAATTTAATACCCAGAAATGTGCATTTTTCGAAGTTCTCTAAAAATTACAAAAATTACACCGTTGGTCCTATTTTTCGACGAGGCACCTGGGAGCACCAGAGGATGACCTGTGGGGCACCAGGGGGTGCCACACCATAGGCCGGCGCGGCCAGCAAGGGGGCCGCGCCACCTTGTGGTGTGGGCCACCCCTTGCCCCACTTCATCATCTCTTCCTCCCAGCATCTTCTCTCTCCCGAAAAAGCTCGTACCAAGTTCCTCTCACTCGTGTTTCTGCTCAAGAACTCGCGATTTTTCGATCTCCTTGCTCAGCCCAGATTTCTGTTTGAAATTTGGCACATTTACTCCTTGGTATGTGACTCCTTTGATTGTCCAATTAGAATTTCATTTGGTTGAGTATATCTTGAATATTTTGCTGCTGTAGATAACATGTTTAGTGAGCTTGCATGCTTGTTCTAAGTGGAAGAAATTAGTTTTGATGCATGTTTAGTACTCTAGCAAGTTCCTATAGTAGTTCCCTTCAATTACATACCTTGAAATCAAATTTTATAATGATTGTTGAAAATTTCAGAAAATGGAAGGAAGTATGCACCAACTTAACCAAGAAGAGTTGGAGGTACAGCAAGTCATGAGAGTTCATCGTGAAGAGGGAGTATACCCCTCTTATTACCCATGCACGGACTTTATGCGGAATGCAGGAATCCTGCAAGACGTTCAAACACTAATTTCCAATGCAGGATTGGGAGATTTTGCTGTTGGTGAACCTCACCAATATGCTAAACTAACGGTGTCGGTTGTGCAGGATTTCGAATTTCACCGGTCTCAAACTGACCCCATGGTCCGGTACAAGATTTATAACAAAACTATCGACTTGCCTTTCAGTGATTTTTGTACAGCAATTAGAGTGCCGCGATGGGGATCTTGCGAGAAGATCAGGGGAACACCGCGGGAGCTCTCGAATCTTTATACAAGGATTTGTAATGGGAGGAGCTTCTCCAATGATGGTGGTAAGATTAGTAGCATTCAACATCCAGCCATCCGCTATTTTGCCTATTTCATTACAAAGTGCGTTCTTGCGAGAAGGACTGGAGGTAAATTATCTGTCCAAGATTTGGCTTTCTTAGCTGCTGCTTTGCAACAGGATAGGACTTATAATTTGGGTGCTTTAATAGCTTGTAGACTTGCTACTAACCGTGAGAAAGGAGGAATTTGTGGAGGTCTTATTGCCTCTCGCTTATTAGCTATGCATGGTGTAGGTCCTCACCATTTAGATATTCCGCTTTCTATAGAGAAACTTGATGTTTTCTCCATGATCAGGCATGAGTTTATTTCAGATGCATCTAGTTTGAACAACCTGCATTATAGGATAACTTTGTATAAGAAAAGTTGGAGTATAACTAAGAAAATTGAAAAATTAGTACGCTTGCCTGCACCTGCTTTGTTTAACCTTGATGCCAGGGACGGGTGGTCGATCACAGAAAATGAGCTAAACGCATACATAGAAAGGGAAAGCCGTCGTGCAAGGGAAGATGTGGAGGAGGCCGAGGAGCACCCCGACTCTTCATCCGATGCAGCGAGCTCCTCATATCAACATCATGGTCATGTGGAGCCTCCACGATATTCTTCTGCGCAGGGGCCTTATTATCACTCCATGTATGATCCACCGGCGTGGAACTCCGACCCTCGTTGGGAATGAACTCCACTTAGGCCAAAAGCCTAAGCTTGGGGGGAGGTATACCGGCATCACTCATTCTTTGCATATTATGGTTGCTGGATACTTGTACATACTTGTTTAGTCTCTTAGAGTGGTTTTCTAATGAGAGGGAGATGATATTTGGGGAAGTGCTGTCCAAAAACAGATTCTGTGCTGTTACCAAAAAAATTCGTACGCACAGCCAGAACGTTATTTTGAGTTGCCAATTTTTGAGCATGTGCCCCAGGTTGTTATCTAACTTTCATTAGTTGAACACTTTTTGGTCTGAGCAATGGAAGATTTTTGTTAATTTCGATTTCTGTACTGCTGTCAGGATTTGGCAGATTTCTGTCATCCTGCTTTTCTGTGTTTCTGTTAGTTTGCATTCTTTTGTTTTCGCTTTGTTTCTTTCCTAAAACACAAAAAGACCAAAAATATTTCTGTTGTTTCTCTTCACCATTTGTTTATTTGGTTCCTTGCTCTTAGTTTGCTTTATTTGCTATCGTTAGTTTGCTATAAGAAAACCCAAAAAGATTTTGCTTTGTTTGCTTGTTTTCTTTCGTTCTTGTTTCTAATTCGAAAACACCAAAAATATTTGCTGTTCTTCTTTGGTTTGTAAAGTTCATCATGAGTTCAATGGTCTTCGGTGGCTGGAGCGTGGTTTTCATTTCATATTATCCAAGCTACACAAGTGAAAAGGCAATAATGACGATCTACGACAATCTGATTGTGGTGAGAGGCTGGTATGAACTCTATTTGCTTTCATTTTTGTACATATACTCATCCATATGAGCATGCTTAGTTGGTTCATGTGAGGTATATGTTATTTGAGAAAGTCTAGTAGTTCATGATCTCTCATGTTTAGTTCCAATTTATTAATATGAGTAGCATGTCATGGATGTTTGCTTGCATTGTTTTATTCATAACTAAGTATGGCATTGTGGTATCCTCCTCTGAATAATTCATTTATATTGACTTGGCACATGCTCACGCATGCATATGACTGAACAAAAAGTCAATTAAGCCTCGATGATTTATATTGCTTCAGAGTTCTTGTATCACTTTTATGCCTCCGTTAATTTATTTTGCCGCAAGCATGATTATGACAGTTACTGCTCTCTTGATTTGTCGCTCCCTAGTCTTTTGCTAGCCTTCACTTGTACTGAGCGGGATCGCCGCTCGTGCTTCCAAACACCTGAAAACCAAGTTGTTCCAAAAGTGTCCACCATAAATACCTATGCATGGCATTTCAAACCATTCCAAGTAAATTCTCATGCGCTACCTTTAAAACTTTCAAAATGCTTCTCAATTTGTGTTAATGTTTCATAGCTCATGAGGAAGTATGTGGTGTTTAGCTTTCAACCTTGTCATTTACTTTTGACGGACTCTCATATGGACTAGTGGCACATCCGCTTATCCAATAATTTTGCAAAAGAGCTGGCAATGGGATTCCCAGTCCCAAATTAATTAACTTAAATAGACACTCCTCCATGGTTTGTGATTGTTGGACGGCACCCGAAGGATTCGGTTAGCCATGGCTTGTGTGAGCAAAGGTTGGGGGGAGTGTCATCATCATAATAAAACTTAAATAAAAAGGCACTCCTTCATGGTATGTGATTGTTGGCAGGCACCCGAGGATTCGGTTAGCCATGGTTTGTGAAAGAAAGGTTGGAAGGAGTGCCAACCAAAAATAAATAAAATGGGAGCCGCTCTTGTGAGTCCGGTTGATGAGGTAGTTAGTGTACCCATTACCATTCGTTGACAACAACAAACACCTCTCAAAATAATTTTACTCCTGCTTTACAAATGAAAAGCTCTAGCGCATGTTAATCCCTGCTTCCCTCTGCGAAGGGTCAATCTTTTACTTTTTATGTTGTGTCTCCATTCTTTCTTTGAGCACTATCTTGAGAGCACGACTGTCATTCTTAGTATAATATGCTTGTCTCAAAATATGATTGATTGTGGTATAACTTTGATGCTTTTATCTTTGACAATCACTACTTCTAGTCTTTCTATGAACTCAAGAGGTGCCTCGGCATTTATGTTTTGCCGATCAAATACGGGCAAGCGAGATACCACTTTATCATATTCTCTTATGAACATTGCAATCTTGCTTACATACATGATTCATGATGCTTATTATTAATTGTTGGTACCTCTCCATGATTGACATAGCTGTTGGATGATCTTATTTGCATATGTCTCATTATGAACTGCTTAAGTATTAGCCATAGCATGAGAATATATACATCATATGAGCAAATGTGTTCGTGAAAGTTCTTTTATCGCTCAGTTGTTAACTGAATTGCTTGAGGACAAGCAATAAGCTAAGCTTGGGGGAGTTGATACGTCCAAAACGTATCTACTTTCCCGAACACTTTTGCTATTGTTTTGCCTCTAATTTGTGTATTTTGGATACAACTAACACGGACTAACGCTGTTTTCAGCAGAATTGCTCTGGTGTCTCGTTTTTGTGCAGAAATCCAACTTTCGGGAAAATCCTCGGAATTTATGCGGAAGGGCCTATTTTACCAGAATATTGACGGAGCCAGAAGGGCAAAGGAGGTGGAGGCCCGAGGGCCCCACACCACATGGCGGCGCGGCCCAGGGGGGCCCGCGCGGCCATGTGGTGTGGCCCCCTCGGCCGGCCTCCGACGCCCCCCTTCGGACTACTTATTGGTTTCGACCTGAAAACGCACGGGGAGAAGTCGAAGTCGCCAGAAACCCTCCAGAGAGCCGCCACATCGCGAAACTCCGTCGCGGGAGCCAGAAGTCTCCGTTCTGGCACTCCGCCGGGACGGGGAATTGGAGGAGATCTTCACCGCCATCACCGCCAACGCCTCTCCATCGACCAGCCATGTTTCCCCCATCCATGTGTGAGTAATTCCCCCGCTGTAGGCTGAAGGGGATGGTAGGGATTGGATGAGATTGGTCATGTAATAGTCATAAGATTGTTAGGGCATAGTGCCTAGTATCCGTAGATGTCACTTTTATGATATTGTTGCAACTTGTTATGCTTAATGCTTGTCACTAGGGCCCGAGTGCCATGATCTCAGATCTGAACATGTTATTGATTCATGAAGATATTCGTTGTTTATGATCTTACCTGCAAGTTGTATACACATGTCGCTGTCCGGAACCAATGGCCCCGAAGTGACAGAAATCGGGACAACCGGAGGGAATGGTAGTGATGTGAGGATCACATGTGTTCACGGAGTGTTAATGCTTTGCTCCGGTACTCTATTAAAAGGAGTACCTTAATATCCAGTAGTTTCCCTAGAGGCCCGGCTGCCACCGGCTGGTAGGACAGAAGATGTTGTGCAAGTTTCTCATTGCGAGCACGTACGACTAAATATGGAACACATGCCTATTGATTGATTAGTACTTGGATACCATTTTATTATTATCTGCAAATGCCCATGCTTTGATTGTTACATGAGTTTCTCTCATCCATGCAACGCCCGTTAAATCCGTCCCTATGCCTACAGTATTTTAATCCTGTTGTTTACTATAATCACTACTGCTGTCTTTATTTCACCGCTGCTGTTATTTCACTATTTCCACTGCCATAAAACTGTTACTACTGATAAACTCTTGCGAGCAAGTCTGTTTCCAGGTGCAGCTGAATTGACAACTCCGCTGTTAAGGCTTACAAGTATTCTTTGTCTCCCCTTGTGTCGAATCAATAAATTGGGTAATACTTCCCTCGAAGACTGTTGCGATCCCCTATACTTGTGGGTCATCATATGACATAATTAAGAAGGCTATGTGCTTTGGTTTTTCATTCTTTAGATTTTTTGTCTGAATTTTTATGCCCATTTGAATCTTGGTCAAATCCTAGGTTTGACCAAGATTTAAATAAGTTTAAAACATGGAAATGAAAAGGTAAAAGCATCGATCCTTCTTAGTCGCTCTAAAATGAAGCTGAATTTTGGGAGGTTTTTGAAATTTCCATGTTTGAAACCTAAAACCACTTATCTTCATGCTTGACTTCGTCATAAGACAGAGTTTAGGGGTTTTAGGGGGTAGATACATGATTTGTCTCTAGCTAGTTTGAATATGTCTAGACCTTGTTTATCAACTTTAATGCTTACTATATGACATATAAGAAGACTATGTGCGCTTTGGTTTTTCATTTTTCGGTTTTTTTATTTTATGCCCATTTGAATCTTGGTCAAATCCTAGATTTGACCAAGATTTAAACAAGTTTAAAACATGGAAATGAAAAGGTAAGCATCGATCCTTCTTAGTCGCTCTAAAATGAAGCTGAATTTTGGGAGGTTTTTGAAATTTCCATGTTTGAAACCCAAAACCACTTCTCTTCATGCTTGACTTCATAAGACGAAGTTTAGGGTCGATAGGGGGTAGATACATGATTTGTCTTGTTTGAATATGTCTAGACCTTGTTTATCAACTTGAATGCTTACTAGCTATATGACATAAGAGGACTATGTGCATTGGTATTTCATTTTTTGATTTTTATGCCCATTTGAGAATCTTGGTAAAATCCTAGGTTTGTTGAGCAAGATTTAAACAAGTTTAACATGTGAAAATGATAAGGTAATTAAGTCTGGATCTTTCTCTTAGTAACTCTAAAATGAAGCTTTTGGGAGGTTCTTGAATTTACCATGTTTGAAACCCAAAACCACCGTACTTCTTTTCATGCTTGACTTCATAAGACAGAGTTTAGGGTTAGGGGTAGATACATGATTTTTCTGGTTTGAATATGTCTAGACCATGTTTATCAACTTGAATGCTTACTATATGACATAAGAAGGCTATGTGCTTTGGTTTTTCATTCTTTCGATTTTTTTCTGAATTTTTATGCCCATTTGAATCTTGGTCAAATCCTAGGTTCGACCAAGATTTAAACAAGTTTAAAACATGACAATGAAAAGGTAATTAATCATGGATCCTTCTTAATTAACCAGCCAGTCTAATTAAAATGAAGCTTTTTGGGAGGTTTTTGAAATTTCCATGTTTGAAACCCAAAACCACACTTCTCTGCTTCATGCTTGACTTCATATATAATTAAGACAAAGTTTAGGGTTAGGAGGTACATGATTTGTCTGGTTTGAATATGTCTAGACCTTGTTTATGAACTTTTGAATGCTTACTATATATATGTATGTGACATAAGAAAACTATGTGCTTTGGTTTTTCATTTTTCTGATTTTTTTGGAATTTTGATGCACATTTGAATCTTGGTCAAATCCTAGGTTTGACCAAGATTTAAACAAGTATAGAACATGGAAATGAAAATGGAAGCCTGTATCCTTCTTAGTCACCCTAAAATTAATGAAGTTTTTGGGAGGTTTTTGAAATTTCCATGTTTGAAACCCAAAACCACTTATCTTCATGCTTGACTTCGTCATAAGACAGAGTTTAGGGGTTAGGGGGTAGATACATGATTTGTCTAGCTAGTTTGAATATGTCCAGACCTTGTTTATCAACTTTAATGCTTACTATATGACATATAAGAAGACTATGTGCGCTTTGGTTTTTCATTTTTCTGTTTTTTTATTTTATGCCCATTTGAATCTTGGTCAAATCCTAGAGATTGACTTCATAATACAGAGTTTAGGGTTAGGGGTAGATATACACATGATTTTTCTGGTTTGAATATGTCTAGACCTTGTTTATCAACTTGAGTGTTTACTATATGACATAATTAAGAAGGCTATGTGCTTTGGTTTTTCATTCTTTAGATTTTTTGTCTGAATTTTTATGCCCATTTGAATCTTGGTCAAATCCTAGGTTTGACCAAGATTTAAATAAGTTTAAAACATGGAAATGAAAAGGTAAAAGCATCGATCCTTCTTAGTCGCTCTAAAATGAAGCTGAATTTTGGGAGGTTTTTGAAATTTCCATGTTTGAAACCCAAAACCACTTCTCTTCATGCTTGACTTCATAAGACGAAGTTTAGGGTCGATAGGGGTAGATACATGATTTGTCTGGTTAATTTGGATATATCTAGACCTTGTTTATCAACTTGGATTTCCTACCCTTGAATCCATAGGAAACTTTGTTCTAATGCACTATAATAATCAACCGAGTTTTTACACCAACAGGTCTGTCACTTACGTGTGGTGCCCATGCGTGAGGTCCCACACTTCAGTGAGCACAAGTCACGTGCAATAGGTACGCAAACTCCCAGCCATTTTCTTTGTCAAGAGAAGACGCATCAGGATGCGTATTGGAAGTCTGTGGGTCCTTCTGGATCCTTCGGTCGTCCCTCTCAAAAAAAAAACAAATCTCTCTCATTCTCGGCCTCGCTCGACTCGCTCGCTCGCTCGCTCGCACCTCCTGCTCACTGACAAACCCTGCACAAAAGTCAACATCATCACCCGAAAAAGGGGAGACACCATAATTCTCTCCCTTCTTCTCTCCTTCCGAGTGATCCCTCTTCCTCCGAGTTTCACTCGACGGGCAAACACACATGTGCTGCATAGTAATAATAAAAAGGTAGAAAAATCGACCTACGAATCTATAATTAAATAGGTTAAACTAGGGTTTTGCCCAGTACTACAGATCAAGGTTCAAAAAATCCAACTACGGGGTTCGAACAACCCCATTTCTAATCCAAGATTTTTTTCGACCTCATCCAATGGCCTCAAACTATAGGCCGGGTTAGCATCTAGTGCAGTATGTGTGAGAATGTATGCACTATGTGTGCTATAACTTGTGTGTCTTTCAAATTTGAACCAAATTTGAATAAGTTTGAAATATTTGAAATGGGGCTTTTGGCTTAAACGTTTGAAACCCAAAACGACTTCTCCTCATGCTAGACTTCATAAGACCGAGTTTAGGGTTAGGGGGTAGATACATGATTTGTCTGGTTTGAATATGTCTAAACCTTGTTTATCAACTTGAATGCTTACTATATGACATAAGAAGACCATGTGCTTTTGTTTTTCATTTTTCTATTTTTTAAGAATTTTATGCACATTTGATTCTGGTCAAATCCTAGGTTCAACCAAGATTTAAACAAGTTTCAAGCATGAAAATGAAAACGTAATCCAAGATCCTTCTTAATTAGTCACTCTAAAATATATGAAGCTTTTGGGACGTACTTGAAATTTCCATGTTTGAAACCCAAAACCAATTCTCTTCATGATTGACTTCATAAGACAGAGTTTAGGGGTAGGGGTAGATATACACATGATTTTTCTGGTTTGAATATGTCTAGACCTTGTTTATCAACTTGAGTGTTTACTATATGACATAATTAAGAAGGCTATGTGCTTTGGTTTTTCATTCTTTAGATTTTTTGTCTGAATTTTTATGCCCATTTGAATCTTGGTCAAATCCTAGGTTTGACCAAGATTTAAATAAGTTTAAAACATGGAAATGAAAAGGTAAAAGCATCGATCCTTCTTAGTCGCTCTAAAATGAAGCTGAATTTTGGGAGGTTTTTGAAATTTCCATGTTTGAAACCTAAAACCACTTATCTTCATGCTTGACTTCGTCATAAGACAGAGTTTAGGGGTTTTAGGGGGTAGATACATGATTTGTCTCTAGCTAGTTTGAATATGTCTAGACCTTGTTTATCAACTTTAATGCTTACTATATGACATATAAGAAGACTATGTGCGCTTTGGTTTTTCATTTTTCGGTTTTTTTATTTTATGCCCATTTGAATCTTGGTCAAATCCTAGATTTGACCAAGATTTAAACAAGTTTAAAACATGGAAATGAAAAGGTAAGCATCGATCCTTCTTAGTCGCTCTAAAATGAAGCTGAATTTTGGGAGGTTTTTGAAATTTCCATGTTTGAAACCCAAAACCACTTCTCTTCATGCTTGACTTCATAAGACGAAGTTTAGGGTCGATAGGGGGTAGATACATGATTTGTCTTGTTTGAATATGTCTAGACCTTGTTTATCAACTTGAATGCTTACTAGCTATATGACATAAGAGGACTATGTGCATTGGTATTTCATTTTTTGATTTTTATGCCCATTTGAGAATCTTGGTAAAATCCTAGGTTTGTTGAGCAAGATTTAAACAAGTTTAACATGTGAAAATGATAAGGTAATTAAGTCTGGATCTTTCTCTTAGTAACTCTAAAATGAAGCTTTTGGGAGGTTCTTGAATTTACCATGTTTGAAACCCAAAACCACCGTACTTCTTTTCATGCTTGACTTCATAAGACAGAGTTTAGGGTTAGGGGTAGATACATGATTTTTCTGGTTTGAATATGTCTAGACCATGTTTATCAACTTGAATGCTTACTATATGACATAAGAAGGCTATGTGCTTTGGTTTTTCATTCTTTCGATTTTTTTCTGAATTTTTATGCCCATTTGAATCTTGGTCAAATCCTAGGTTCGACCAAGATTTAAACAAGTTTAAAACATGACAATGAAAAGGTAATTAATCATGGATCCTTCTTAATTAACCAGCCAGTCTAATTAAAATGAAGCTTTTTGGGAGGTTTTTGAAATTTCCATGTTTGAAACCCAAAACCACACTTCTCTGCTTCATGCTTGACTTCATATATAATTAAGACAAAGTTTAGGGTTAGGGGGTACATGATTTGTCTGGTTTGAATATGTCTAGACCTTGTTTATGAACTTTTGAATGCTTACTATATATATGTATGTGACATAAGAAAACTATGTGCTTTGGTTTTTCATTTTTCTGATTTTTTTGGAATTTTGATGCACATTTGAATCTTGGTCAAATCCTAGGTTTGACCAAGATTTAAACAAGTATAGAACATGGAAATGAAAATGGAAGCATGTATCCTTCTTAGTCACCCTAAAATGAAGTTTTTGGGAGGTTTTTGAAATTTCCATGTTTGAAACCCAAAACCACTTATCTTCATGCTTGACTTCGTCATAAGACAGAGTTTAGGGGTTAGGGGGTAGATACATGATTTGTCTAGCTAGTTTGAATATGTCCAGACCTTGTTTATCAACTTTAATGCTTACTATATGACATATAAGAAGACTATGTGCGCTTTGGTTTTTCATTTTTCTGTTTTTTTATTTTATGCCCATTTGAATCTTGGTCAAATCCTAGAGATTGACTTCATAATACAGAGTTTAGGGTTAGGGGTAGATATACACATGATTTTTCTGGTTTGAATATGTCTAGACCTTGTTTATCAACTTGAGTGTTTACTATATGACATAATTAAGAAGGCTATGTGCTTTGGTTTTTCATTCTTTAGATTTTTTGTCTGAATTTTTTATGCCCATTTGAATCTTGGTCAAATCCTAGGTTTGACCAAGATTTAAATAAGTTTAAAACATGGAAATGAAAAGGTAAAGCATCGATCCTTCTTAGTCGCTCTAAAATGAAGCTGAATTTTGGGAGGTTTTTGAAATTTCCATGTTTGAAACCCAAAACCACTTCTCTTCATGCTTGACTTCATAAGACGAAGTTTAGGGTCGATAGGGGGTAGATACATGATTTGTCTGGTTAATTTGGATATATCTAGACCTTGTTTATCAACTTGAATGCTTACGATATGACATAAGAACACTATGTGCTTTTTTTATTTTTTTGTGCCCATTTGAATCTTGGTCAAATCCTAGGTTTGACCAAGATTTAAACAAGTATAGAACATGAAAATGAAAAGGGAAGCCTGTATCCTTCTTACTCACCCTAAAATGAAGTTTTGGGAGGTTTTTGAAATGTCCATGTTTGAAACCCAAAACCACTTCTCTTCATTCTTGACTTCTTAAGACATAGTTTAGGGGTTAGCGGGTAGATACATGATTAGTATGGTTTGAATATGTCTAGACCTTGTTTATCAACTTTAATGCTTACTACATGACATAAGAAGACTATGTGCTTTGGTTTTTCATTTTTCTGTTTTTTTTTTGAATTTTCTGCCAATTTTGTTTGACCAAGATTTAGACAAGTTTTACACGTGAAAACGAATAAGTAAGCCTGGATCCTTCTTAGTCACTCCAAAATGTACCAATTGATAGGTGCGTTAACTTTGCTTCATGGAAAAAATAATGTCATGTAAATGAGTTAACTTGGATTTCCTACCCTTGAATCCATAGGAAACTTTGTTCTAATGCACTATAATAATCAACCGAGTTTTTACACCAACAGGTCTGTCACTTACGTGTGGTGCCCATGCGTGAGGTCCCACACTTCAGTGAGCACAAGTCACGTGCAATAGGTACGCAAACTCCCAGCCATTTTCTTTGTCAAGAGAAGACGCATCAGGATGCGTATTGGAAGTCTGTGGGTCCTTCTGGATCCTTCGGTCGTCCCTCTCAAAAAAAAACAAATCTCTCTCATTCTCGGCCTCGCTCGACTCGCTCGCTCGCTCGCTCGCTCGCACCTCCTGCTCACTGACAAACCCTGCACAAAAGTCAACATCATCACCCGAAAAAGGGGAGACACCATAATTCTCTCCCTTCTTCTCTCCTTCCGAGTGATCCCTCTTCCTCCGAGTTTCACTCGACGGGCAAACACACATGTGCTGCATAGTAATAATAAAAAGGTAGAAAAATCGACCAACGAATCTATAATTAAATAGGTTAAACTAGGGTTTTGCCCAGTACTACAGATCAAGGTTCAAAAAATCCAACTACGGGGTTCGAACAACCCCATTTCTAATCCAAGATTTTTTTCGACCTCATCCAATGGCCTCAAACTATAGGCCGGGTTAGCATCTAGTGCAGTATGTGTGAGAATGTATGCACTGATACGCGTAGATGTACACGTCCGTTGGGAACCCCAAGAGGAAGGTATGATGCGTATAGAAGCAAGTTTCCCTCAGTATGAAACCAAGGTTTAATCGAACCAGTAGGAGCCAAGAAGCACGTTGAAGGTTGATGGTCGCGAAATGTGATGCGGCGCAACACCAGGGATTCCGGCGCCAAAACCTGCACAACACAACCCAAGTACTTTGTCCCAACGAAACAGTGAGGTTGTCAATCTCACCGGCTTGCTGTAACAAAGGATTAAACGTATCGAGTGGAAGATGATTGTTTGCAAGAAAATAGTAAAACACAATTGCAGTAGATTGTATGCTATGTAAAGAATAGGACCGGGGTCCACAGTTCACTAGAGGTGTCTCTCCCATAAGATAAAAGCATGTTGGGTGAACAAATTACAGTCGGGCAATTGACAAATAGAGAAAGGCATAACAATGCATATACATGATATGATAAATATAGTGAGATTTAATTGGGCATTACGACAAAGTACATAGACCGCCATCCAACTGCATCTATGCCTAAAAAGTCCACCTTCAGGTTATCATCCGAACCCCATTCAGTATTAAGTTGCTAAGCAACAGACAATTGCATTAAGTATGGTGCGTAATGTAATCGACAACTACATCCTTAGACATAGAATCAATGTTTTATCCCTAGTGGCAACAGCACATCCACAACCTTAGAACTTTCTGTCACTGTCCCAGATTTAATGGAGGCATGAACCCACTATCGAGCATAAATACTCCCTCTTGGAGTTAAGAGTAAAAACTTGGCCAGAGCCTCTACTAATAACGGAGAGCATGCAAGATCATAAACAACACATAAACAATAGATTGATAATCACCATAATCATAGTACTCTCTATCCATCGGATCCCGACAAACACAACATATAGAATTACATATAGATGATCTTGATCATGTTAGGCAGCTCACAAGATCCAACAATGAAGCACAACAAGGAGAAGACGACCATCTAGCTACTGCTATGGACCCATGGTCCAGGGGTGAACTACTCACTCATCACTCCGGAGGCGACCATGGCGGTGTAGAGTCCTCCGGGAGATGAATCCCCTCTCCGGCAGGGTGCCGGAGGCGATCTCCTGAATCCCCCGAGATGGGATTCGCGGCGGCGGCGTCTGGAAGGTTTTCCGTATCGTGGCTCTCGGTACTGGGGGTTTCGCGACGGAGACTTTAAGTAGGCGGAAGGGCAACGCGGGGGCCACACGAGGTGCCCAGGGGGTAGGGCCGCGCGGCCAGGGCCTGGGCCGCGCCGCCCTGTCCCCTGGCTGCCTCGTGGCCCCACTTCGTTATCTCTTCGGTCTTCTGGAAGCTTCGTGCAAAAATAGGACCCTGGGCGAAAGTTTCGTCCAATTCCGAGAATATTTCCTTACTAGGATTTCTGAAACCAAAAACAGAAACAGCAACTGGCTCTTCGGCATCTTGTTAATAGATTAGTTCCAGAAAATGCATAAATATGACATATAATGTGCATAAAACATGTAGGTATCATCAATAAAGTAGCATGGAACATAAGAAATTATCGATACGTTGGAGACGTATCAGCATCCCCAAGCTTAGTTCTGCTCGTCCCGAGCAGGTAAAACGATAACAAAGATAATTTTTGAAGTGACATGCCATCATAATCTTGATCATACTATTTGTAAACATATGTAATGAATGCAGCGATCAAAACAAAGGTAATGACATGAGTAAACAAGTGAATCATATAGCAAAGACTTTTCATGAATAGTACTTCAAGACAAGCATCAATAAGTCTTGCATAAGAGTTAACTCATAAAGCAATAAATCAAAGTAAAGGTGTTGAAGCAACACATAGGAAGATTAAGTTTCAGCGGTTGCTTTCAACTTATAACATGTATATCTCATGGATAGTGTCAACATAAAGTAATATAACAAGTGCAATATGCAAGTATGTAGGAATCAATGCACAGTTCACACAAGTGTTTGCTTCTTGGTGGAGGGAGATAGGTAAACTGACTCAACAATAAAAGTAAAAGAAAGGTCCTTCAAGAGGAAAGCATCGATTGCTGTATTTGTGCTAGAGCTTTTATTTTGAAAACATGAAACAATTTTGTCAACGGTAGTAATAAAGCATATGAGTTATGTAAATTATATCTTACAAGTTGCAAGCCTCATGCATAGTATACTAGTAGTGCCCGCACCTTCCTACTTAGCTTGGACTACCGGATCTTCGCATGCCATGTTTCAACCAAGTGTCACAAAGGGGTACCTCCATGCCGCCTGTACAAAGGTCTAAGGAGAATGCTCGCATTTTGGATTTCTCGCTTTTGATTATTCTCAACTTAGACATCCATACCGGGACAACATGGACAACAGATAATGGACTCCTCTTTAATGCATAAGCATGTAGCAATGATTATTATTCTCATATGAGATTGAGGATATATGTCCAAAACTGAAACTTCCACCATGATTCATGGCTTTAGTTAGCGGCCCAATGTTCTTCTCTAACAATTTTGCATGCTCCAACCACTAAAATGATAGATCCTTCAGACAAGACGGACATGCATAGCAACTCACATGATATTCAACAATAGTTGATGGCGTTCCCCAGAAACATGGTTATCGCACAACAAGCAACTTAATAAAATATAAAGTGCATAAGTACATATTCAATACTACGATAGTTTTTAAGGCTATTTTGTCCCATGAGCTATATATTGCAAAGGTGAATGATGGAATTTTAAAGGTAGCACTCAAGCAATTTACTTTGGAATGGCGGAGAAATACCATGTAGTAGGTAGGTATGGTGGACACAAATGGCATAGTGGTTGGCTCAAGGATTTTGGATGCATGAGAAGTATTCCCTCTCGATACAAGGTTTAGGCTAGCAAGGTTATTTGAAGCAAACTCAAGGATGAACAGGTGCAGCAAAACTCACATAAAAGACACATTGTAAACATTATAAGACTCTACACCGTCTTCCTTGTTGTTCAAAACTCAATACTAGATATTATCTAGACCTTAGAGAGACCAAATATGCAAATCAAATTTTAGCAAGCTCTATGTATTTCTTCATTAATGGGTGCAAAGCATATGATGCAAGAGCTTAAACATGAGCACAACAATTGCCAAGTATCACATTATCCAAGACATTTTAGAATTACTACATGTGGCATTTTCCAATTCCAACCATATAACAATTTAACGAAGAAGAAACTTCGCCTTGAACATTATGAGTAAAGCCTAAGGACACATGTGTCCATATGCAACAGCGGAGCGTGTCTCTCTCCCACAAAGTGAATGCTAGGATCCATCTTATTCAAACAAAAACAAAAACAAAAACAAACCGACGCTCCAAGTAAAGAACACAAGATGTGATTGAATAAAAATATAGTTTCAGGGGAGGAACCTGATGATGTTGTCGATGAAGAAGGGGATGCCTTGGGCATCCCCAAGCTTAGACGCTTGAGTCTTCTTAAAATATGCAGGGGTGAACCATGGGGGCATCCCCAAGCTTAGAGCTTTCACTCCTCTTGATCATAGTATATCATTCTCCTCTCTTGACCCTTGAAAACTTCCTTCACACCAAACTTCAAGCAAACTCATTAGAGGGTTAGTGCACAATTAATAATTCACACATTCAGAGGTGACACAAACATTCTTTACACTTCTGGACATTGCATAAAGCTACTGGACATTAATGGATCAAAGAAATAAATCCAACATAGCAAAAGAGGCAATGCGAAATAAAAGGCAGAATCTGTCAAAAACAGAACAGTCCGTAAAGACGAATTTAAAGCTGGCACCAGACTTGCTCAAATGGAAAAACTCAAAACTAATGAAAGTTGCGTACATATCTGAGGATCACGCTCGTAAATTGGCAGATTTTTTCGAATTTTCTACAGAGAACTGTGCCCAGATTCGTGACAGACAGCAATGCTGTTTCTGCGCAGCGATCCCAAATATAACATCAACTTTGACATAGAAACTTTACTTGGCACAAAAACATGATAAGGAGAGGTTGCTACAGTAGTAAACAACTTCCAAGACTCAACAAAACAAAAAATTGCTGTAGTAAAAACATGGGTTGTCTCCCATAAGCGCTTTTCTTTAACGCCTTTCAGCTAGGCGCAGAAAGTGCAAATCAAGTAACATCGAGAGTAGAAGCATCAACATCATAACTTGTTATAATAATAGAATCAAAAGGCAACTTCATTCTCTTTCTAGGGAAGTGTTCCATACCTTTCTTGAGAGGAAATTGATATTTAATATTACCTTCCCTCATATCAATAACAGCACCAACGGTTCGAAGAAAAGGTCTTCCCAACACAATAGGACAAGATGCATTGCATTCGATATCCAAAACAACAAAATCAACGGGGACAAGGTTATTGTTAACCGTAATGTGCACATTATCAATCCTCCCCAAAGGTTTATTTTTAACATTATCGGCAAGATTAACATCCAAATAACAATTCTTCAATGGTGGCAAGTCAAGCATATCATAAATCTTTTTAGGCATAACAGAAATACTTGCACCAAGATCACATAAAGCATTACATTCAAAGTCATTGAATTTCATTTTAATGATGGGCTCCCAACCATCTTCTAACTTTCTAGGAATAGAAGTTTCAAGTTTTAGTTTCTCTTCTCTAGCTTTTATGAGAGCATTTGTAATATGTTTTGTAAAGGCTAAATTTATAGCACTAGCATTAGGACTTTTAGCAAGTTTTTGTAAGAACTTTATAACTTCAGAGATGTGACAATCATCAAAGTCTAAATCATTATGAGCTACAGCAATGGGATCATTATTCCCAAGGTTGGAAAAAATTTCAGCAGTTTTATCACAAGCAGTTTCAGCAGTTTTAGCAATTTCAGGCAGTTTTGTACGCTTTGCACTAGGAGTAGAAACATTGCCAACACCAATTATTTTACCATTGATAGTAGGAGGTGCAGCAACATGTGAAGAATTAGCATTACTAGTGGTGGTAATAGTCCAAACTTTAGCTACATTATTCTCTTTAGCTAGTTTTTCATTTTCTTCTCTATCCCACCTAGCACGCAGTTCAGCCATTAATCTTATATTCTCATTAATTCTAACTTGGATGGCATTTGCTGTAGTAGTAATCTTATTATCAATATCATTATTAGGCATAACTTTCAATTTTAAAAGATTAACATCAGAGGCAAGCCTATCAACTCTAGAAGCAATAGTATCAATTTTATCAAGCTTTTCCTCAACAGATTTGTTAAAAGCAGTTTGTGTACTAATAAATTCTTTAAGCATGGCTTCAAGACCAGAGGGTACACTCCTATTATTGTTGTAAGAATTCCCATAAGAATTACCATAACCATTACCATTAGCAGAAGGATATGGCCTATAGTTATTACCAGAGTTGTTCCTATAAGCATTGTTGTTGAAATTATTATTTTTAATGAAATTCACATCAACATTTTCTTCTTGAGCAACCAATGAAGCTAAAGGAACATTATTAGGATCAACATTAGATCTACCATTCACAAGCATAGACATAATCACATCAATTTTATCACTCAAGGAAGAGGTTTCTTCAACAGAATTTACCTTCTTACCTTGTGGAGCTCTTTCCGTGTGCCATTCAGAGTAATTTATCATCATATCATCAAGAAGCTTTGTAGCCGCCCCCAAAGTGATGGACATAAAGGTACCTCCAGCAGCTGAATCCAATAAATTCCGCGAAGAAAAATTTAGTCCTGCATAGAAGGTTTGGATGATCATCCAAGTAGTCAGTCCATGGGTTGGGCAATTCTTTACCAAAGTTTTCATTCTCTCCCATGCTTGAGCAACATGTTCAGTATCTAATTGCTTAAAATTCATTATGCTACTTCTCAAAGATATAATTTTAGCGGGAGGATAATATCTACCAATAAAAGCATCCTTGCATTTAGTCCATGAATCAATACTATTCTTAGGCAAAGATAGCAACCAATCTTTAGCTCTTCCTCTTAATGAGAAAGGAAACACTTTCAATTTAATAATATCACCATCTACATCCTTATACTTTTGCATTTCACAAAGTTCAACAAAATTATTGAGATGGGCAGCAGCATCATCAGAACTAGCACCAGAAAATTGATCTCTCATAACCAAGTTCAGTAAAGCAGGTTTAATTTCAAAGAATTCTGCTGTAGTAGCAGGTGGAGCAATAGGTGTGCATAGGAAATCATTATTATTTGCATTTGTGAAGTCACACAATTTAGTATTTTCAGGGGTATTCATTTTAGCAACGGTAAATAAAACAAACTAGATAAAATAAATGCAAGTAACTAATTTTTTTGTGTTTTTGATATAGAGAGCAAGACAGTAAATAAAGTAAAACTAGCAACTAATTTTTTTGTGTTTTGATTTAGTGCAGCAAACAAAGTAGTAAATAAAATAAAGCAAGACAAAAACAAAGTAAAGAGATTGAGAAGTGGAGACTCCCCTTGCAGCGTGTCTTGATCTCCCCAGCAACGCCAGAAATTTATGCTTGATACGCGTAGATGTACACGTCCGTTGGGAACCCCAAGAGGAAGGTATGATGCGTATAGAAGCAAGTTTCCCTCAGTATGAAACCAAGGTTTAATCGAACCAGTAGGAGCCAAGAAGCACGTTGAAGGTTGATGGTCGCGAAATGTGATGCGGCGCAACACCAGGGATTCCGGCGCCAACGTGGAACCTGCACAACACAACCCAAGTACTTTGTCCCAACGAAACAGTGAGGTTGTCAATCTCACCGGCTTGCTGTAACAAAGGATTAAACGTATCGAGTGGAAGATGATTGTTTGCAAGAAAATAGTAAAACACAATTGCAGTAGATTGTATGCTATGTAAAGAATAGGACCGGGGTCCACAGTTCACTAGAGGTGTCTCTCCCATAAGATAAAAGCATGTTGGGTGAACAAATTACAGTCGGGCAATTGACAAATAGAGAAAGGCATAACAATGCATATACATGATATGATAAATATAGTGAGATTTAATTGGGCATTACGACAAAGTACATAGACCGCCATCCAACTGCATCTATGCCTAAAAAGTCCACCTTCAGGTTATCATCCGAACCCCATTCAGTATTAAGTTGCTAAGCAACAGACAATTGCATTAAGTATGGTGCGTAATGTAATCGACAACTACATCCTTAGACATAGAATCAATGTTTTATCCCTAGTGGCAACAGCACATCCACAACCTTAGAACTTTCTGTCACTGTCCCAGATTTAATGGAGGCATGAACCCACTATCGAGCATAAATACTCCCTCTTGGAGTTAAGAGTAAAAACTTGGCCAGAGCCTCTACTAATAACGGAGAGCATGCAAGATCATAAACAACACATAAACAATAGATTGATAATCACCATAATCATAGTACTCTCTATCCATCGGATCCCGACAAACACAACATATAGAATTACATATAGATGATCTTGATCATGTTAGGCAGCTCACAAGATCCAACAATGAAGCACAACAAGGAGAAGACGACCATCTAGCTACTGCTATGGACCCATGGTCCAGGGGTGAACTACTCACTCATCACTCCGGAGGCGACCATGGCGATGTAGAGTCCTCCGGAGATGAATCCCCTCTCCAGGGTGCCGGAGGCGATCTCCTGAATCCCCGAGATGGGATTCACGGCGGCGGCGTCTCGGAAGGTTTTCCGTATCGTGGCTCTCGGTCTGGGGGTTTCGCGACGGAGACTTTAAGTAGGCGGAAGGGCAACGCGGGGGCCACACGAGGTGCCCGGGGGTAGGGCCGCGGCCGGGGCCGGGCCGCGCCCTGTCCCCTGGCTGCCTCGTGGCCCCACTTCGTTATCTCTTCGGTCTTCTGGAAGCTTCGTGCAAAAATAGGACCCTGGGCGAAAGTTTCGTCCAATTCCGAGAATATTTCCTTACTAGGATTTCTGAAACCAAAACAGAAAACAATGGCTCTTCGGCATCTTGTTAATAGGTTAGTTCAGAAAATGCATAAATATGACATATAATGTGCATAAAACATGTAGGTATCATCAATAAAGTAGCATGGAACATAAGAAATTATCGATACGTTGGAGACGTATGCACTATGTGTGCTATAACTTGTGTGTCTTTCAAATTTGAACCAAATTTGAATAAGTTTGAAATATTTGAAATGGGGCTTTTGGCTTAAACGTTTGAAACCCAAAACGACTTCTCCTCATGCTAGACTTCATAAGACCGAGTTTAGGGTTAGGGGTAGATACATGATTTGTTTGGTTTGAATATGTCTAAACCTTGTTTATCAACTTGAATGCTTACTATATGACATAAGAAGACCATGTGCTTTTGTTTTTCATTTTTCTATTTTTTTAAGAATTTTATGCACATTTGATTCTGGTCAAATCCTAGGTTCAACCAAGATTTAAACAAGTTTCAAGCATGAAAATGAAAACGTAATCCAAGATCCTTCTTAATTAGTCACTCTAAAATATATGAAGCTTTTGGGACGTACTTGAAATTTCCATGTTTGAAACCTAAAACCACTTATCTTCATGCTTGACTTCGTCATAAGACAGAGTTTAGGGGTTTTAGGGGGTAGATACATGATTTGTCTAGCTAGTTTGAATATGTCTAGACCTTGTTTATCAACTTTAATGCTTACTATATGACATATAAGAAGACTATGTGCGCTTTGGTTTTTCATTTTTCGGTTTTTTTATTTTATGCCCATTTGAATCTTGGTCAAATCCTAGATTTGACCAAGATTTAAACAAGTTTAAAACATGGAAATGAAAAGGTAAGCATCGATCCTTCTTAGTCGCTCTAAAATGAAGCTGAATTTTGGGAGGTTTTTGAAATTTCCATGTTTGAAACCCAAAACCACTTCTCTTCATGCTTGACTTCATAAGACGAAGTTTAGGGTCGATAGGGGGTAGATACATGATTTGTCTTGTTTGAATATGTCTAGACCTTGTTTATCAACTTGAATGCTTACTAGCTATATGACATAAGAGGACTATGTGCATTGGTATTTCATTTTTTGATTTTTATGCCCATTTGAGAATCTTGGTAAAATCCTAGGTTTGTTGAGCAAGATTTAAACAAGTTTAACATGTGAAAATGATAAGGTAATTAAGTCTGGATCTTTCTCTTAGTAACTCTAAAATGAAGCTTTTGGGAGGTTCTTGAATTTACCATGTTTGAAACCCAAAACCACCGTACTTCTTTTCATGCTTGACTTCATAAGACAGAGTTTAGGGTTAGGGGTAGATACATGATTTTTCTGGTTTGAATATGTCTAGACCATGTTTATCAACTTGAATGCTTACTATATGACATAAGAAGGCTATGTGCTTTGGTTTTTCATTCTTTCGATTTTTTTCTGAATTTTTATGCCCATTTGAATCTTGGTCAAATCCTAGGTTCGACCAAGATTTAAACAAGTTTAAAACATGACAATGAAAAGGTAATTAATCATGGATCCTTCTTAATTAACCAGCCAGTCTAATTAAAATGAAGCTTTTTGGGAGGTTTTTGAAATTTCCATGTTTGAAACCCAAAACCACACTTCTCTGCTTCATGCTTGACTTCATATATAATTAAGACAAAGTTTAGGGTTAGGGGTACATGATTTGTCTGGTTTGAATATGTCTAGACCTTGTTTATGAACTTGAATGCTTACTATATGACATAAGAAGACTATGTGCTTTGGTTTTTTATTTTATTTATTTTTTATTTTATGCCCATTTGAATATTGGTTAAATCCTAGGTTTGAACAAGATTTAAACAAGTTTAAAACATGAAAATGAAAAGGTAAGCCTGGATCCTTCTTAACTAGTCACTCTAAAATGAAGCTTTAATTTTGGGAGGTTTTTGAAATTTCCATGTTTGAAACCCAAAACCACTTCTCTTCATGCTTGACTTCATAAGACGAGTTTAGGGTCGATAGGGGGTAGATACATGATTTGTCTGGTTTGAATATGTCTAGACCATGTTTATCAAATCCTAGGTTTGACCAAGATTTAAACAAGTTTAAAACATGAAAATGAAAAGGGAAGCATGTGTCCTTCTTAGTCACTCTAAAATGAAGTTTTTGGGCGGTTTTTGAAATTTCCATGTTTGAAACCCAAAACCACTTCTCTTCATGCTTGACTTCATAAGACATAGTTTAGGGGTTAGGGGTAGATACATGATTTGTATGGTTTGAATATGTCTAGACCATGTTTATCAACTTTAATGCTTACTATATGACATAAGAAGACTATGTGCTTTGGTTTTTCATTTTTCTGATTTTTTTAGAATTTTGATGCACATTTGAATCTTGGTCAAATCCTAGGTTTGACCAAGATTTAAACAAGTATATATAGAACATGAAAATGAAAAGGGAAGCCTGTATCCTTCTTAGTCACCCTAAAATGAAGTTTTTGGGAGGTTTTTGAAATTTCCATGTTTGAAACCCAAAACCACTTATCTTCATGCTTGAGCAAGATTTGACCAAGATTTAAACAAGTTTAAATCATGAAAATGGAAAGGTAAGCCTGGATCCTTCTTAGTCGCTCTAAAATGAAGCTTTTGGGATGTTCTTGAAATTTCCATGTTTGAAACCCGGCCAAAACGACTTTTCTTCATGCTAGACTTCATAAGATCGACACGGGGTACATATATACATGATTTGTCTGGTTTGGATATATCTAGACCTTGTTTATCAACTTGAATGCTTACGATATGACATAAGAACACTATGTGCTTTTTGTTTTTCATTTTTTTGTGCCTATTTGTATCTTGGTCAAATCCTAGGTTTGACCAAGATTTAAACAAGTTTAAAACATGAAAATGAAAAGGGAAACATGTATCCTTCTTAGTCACTCTAAAATGAAGTTTTTGGGAGGTTTTTGAAATTTCCATGTTTGAAACCTAAAACCACTTCTCTTCATGCTTGACTTCATAAGACAGAGTTTAGGGTTAGAGGGGTAGATACATGATTTGTCTTATTTGAATATGTCTAGCTAGACCTTGTTTATCAACTTTTGAATGCTTACTATATATATATGTGACATAAGAAGACTATGTGCTTTTGTTTTTCATTTTTCCGATTTTTTAATTTTATGCCCATTTAAATCTTGGTCAAATCCTAGGTTTGACAATGATTTAAACAAGTTTCAAATATGAAAATGAAAAGGCAAGCATGGATCCTTCTTAGTCACTCTAAAATGAAGCTTTTGATAGGTTTTTGAAATTTCCATATTTGAAACCCAAAACCACTTCTCTTCATGCTTGACTACATAAGACAAAGTTTAGGGTTAGGGGGTAGATACATGATTTTTCTTGTTTGAATATGTCTAGACCCTTGTTTATCAACTTTAATGCTTACTATATGACATAAGAAAACTATGTGCTTTGGTTTTTCATTTTTCTGATTTTTTTGGAATTTTGATGCACATTTGAATCTTGGTCAAATCCTAGGTTTGACCAAGATTTAAACAAGTATAGAACATGAAAATGAAAAGGGAAGCCTGTATCCTTCTTAGTCACCCTAAAATGAAGTTTTTGGGAGGTTTTCAAAATTTCCATGTTTGAAACCCAAAACCACTTAATCTTCATGCTTGACTTCGTCATAAGATAGAGTTTAGGGGTTAGGGGGTAGATACATGATTTGTCTAGTTTGAATATGTCTAGACCTTGTTTACCAACTTTAATGCTTACTATATGACATATAAGAAGACTATGTGCGCTTTGGTTTTTCATTTTTTCATTTTTTTATTTTATGCCCATTTGAAAAGATTTAAACAAGTTTAAAACATGAAAATGGAAAGGTAAGCCTGGATCCTTCTTAGTCGCTCTAAAATGAAGCTTTTGGGATGATTTTGAAATTTCCATGTTTGAAACCCAAAACCAATTCTCTTCATGCATGCTTGACTTCATAAGACAGAGTTTAGGGTTAGGGGGTTAGATACATTATTTGTCTAGTTTGAATATGTCTAGACTTTGTATATCAACTTGAATATATTATTGTACCATGTCTCCACACAGCCCAAAATGCACATATTTTCAAAAGTTTTCATGCATGAGTACTTGTAACTAGTAAAAATAGAAAGTAAAAATAGGAACCCCATGTATGAAGGATACTAAAAAGAACTCTTTCACATTTTTTTGGTATAGATTATGAGTTTGCTTGGCTTCATACACAAGTGAGTACATGTCATGCAAAAATTAACACGAAATTTAGTTATCATGACCCATTTTTGGCAGGCATTGTGCATATCGCCTTGAGAAACATCTTTGCGAGCTAGTGTATTAAACGTTTATTCACATATAATGGATTTTTTACTTTATTAGTGCACACAATGACAGAATCGGCCAAATGTGTATGATTTTTGTGAAGGTGCTAGAAAAACAAGATGCACTACGATGAAGCATGAAAGGAGGCAAGGGGAGGGATAGTGAAGAGGTGGGAGAGACCGAGAGATGAACCGCAAGGTAATTAAAAAATTGGGGCCAAAACGATTCCAACTTCCTAGGCATTGACCAACTTTGCCCCTCTTAACCCAACGTGGCAGTGAACCCGTATAAGCAACAACTTCCTCTTACTCCGCTTCTCCGAAATGGTAAGAGAACCTCTCCAGCTTAAGTGACCAATCGACATATCTATGGCCTTCCGACTTGGCTCTGGTCGCCGCGCGCGTAGTCCTACCACCGACGAGGAAGCGGAGCATCAGCGCCGCCTTCGCTTCGTCCATCGCGCACCAAGGCATAACCCGCCCGCTCTGCACTGGCCGGTTGTTCAGCCCGCGGCGGCGGCGCTGGCCGTGGAGCCCCTCGCCAGCCGCTTCCCGTGCGGGCCGATGGATGCAGAGGCAGGGATCTCCCACGCAACCCCGCATGCGACGCCCGCTCGGCCCTGGCCGGCTTTTCCGCCCGCGCATGCCGCATGGTTTTCTTTGCCAGCAGGTGAGATCCCCTTCCCGGCCGGCGCGAACGATGCGGAGGCAGGGAGCTCCCGTGGCCAGCCGCCTAATCCGACCGCACTTCAGGCGGTGCCGGCCGTGGAGCCAGGCCGTTCTTTCGAAGCGCATCACGGCGACGCCCTTTGCAGGAGCAACACCGCCAAGGAGCTCGTATATAACGTGATGTTCCCGGCACTCTATAGATGCCGGGATGCTCTGCAAGCTTTCGTGCAGGCTAAGAATGCGGCGGCTGCAAATCCCAGGGACGCAGCATTGCAGCGGCGCGCCGATGAGGCTAAGGTGGCGCACGCTTTCCACCAGGCGTGCCTCGACAGGCTTAACATCCAGCACGGCTTCGTGCAACCGCCAAACGCCGCTCCAGCTAAGATCCAAAAATACTCCGGTGAGCATATCACTCCGGAGTAGAACAATCCAATTTCTAGTACTGTAGGAGTACTTTATTAGTGCACAAACCTGGCGAAATTAAAGGTGTGTTCTTTGTGTGTGATGTAAATCTAAAAATTTGAAGGTTCTAGCAAAAACATTTCTTCAGAAATATTCGATGTGTTTGCTTGGCCTTATCTATATATCCGGTGAGCATATATGGATGCCAAATCCTTTACAAACTTTATATTTTTTAAGTGATCGATGTGCATGCATCTATCTCGCCATGGTAAATTAATGAAACAAGTTGCATATTTGCCAGAATTCCAAACTTCGTGAGCAGTATAGAGATCGAGACCTTAATTAATTATTATGAGTAGGATGCATGCATGCATGTCCATTTTCTAGGGTTTTAAAGGATACTAGAGCTTTTCTAGGTTAATTTGCAACTATATGTATATTTGTTTTCTAGTTCTGGGCTGATCATTAAACTCAACATTGAGTTGTAGATTATGTGAAATTAGTACATGCCATAAAATATAGTAAATTTTTATGTACCCTACGAGGCAGTACGTGTGGTGTACCCTTAATTATTAATTGGTAGACATGTACCGTTGGCATGTTTGAAGAAAATTTGAATTTGGAAGAAGTTTTTAAAGTAAAATTAACGCAAGCACAAAATCATGTGTGATGGTGAAATTTCTTGAACAAATTAATACAAACCTAGTAATATGAGTTTGTTTGGCTTTCTGCCCACAAGTGAGTATTGTGCGCATGTACTTTGATGCAAAATCCCGCCATACAAAACTTTTTAGTTATCATATGACCTCAAGTTTGGAAGAGATCGTATTTTAAGCAACTTCACAAACAAGAGATTCTAACAATTATATGCATGCATGAAAGAATGATTTCCCTTTTTTATTACTGTACAAAAATGGCTAGATGTGTGTTAATTGTGAAGGAGGGCTACCAAATTTTAACAGTTGCACATTATTGTCATAATTCCACCTTTTGGAAGCAGTAGGGTAGACATGCTTTCCGCTTGGTAGGATGTGTTAGTGCCATCAATTTTGTAGATATAGGTTCAAGGATTTGTTCATCTTAATCTGCAACTATATATGGATTTTTAAGCTTTTGCCTAGTAATTAAACTCATAATTGAAATAATGTAGGTTATTTAACTACATACATGCCATAAATTCTGACAGGAAATACTTGGACGTGCCTTGCGAGGGTGGTAACAAACAAGAACACAATGACCAAACTTCAAATGCCAATCCACCCACCAAGCTATACGATTGGCATGTACAATCGATCGACTCCTTCTAATCAAATTTGAATACAATAGAAGAAGTTTTAAAAAATTTCAAAATGAGATCAACTTGTGCATTGAGTCATCCTTTGTTATTTATTTGCTTGTAAAAATAGAAACATAGGCATATGAATGTATTCGAAACACTTCACTTTTCAACGGGGAAGGGACCCGAAGGTCCCAGAAAAACAAAAAAAAGATTACAATAGTAGTACTCCTTTGAGAAGGTAGTAGAAGAAGGATCCTCGAAGAGCCAAATGCTTTTATTATCCACAGCTGTTCGGCTCTTTTCCTTCTCGTGTAAGCTATCGCGCAATGATTATACTAATGGTCGGATGGTAGTACAACCATTTTCGCAAACTTCTGCGCCCTTCGTCATGTCAGCATCGTATCCCAGTGTGCAAGCAGTCTGCTCGAATGAAATACTCCTAAGTACGTACGGTATTCCCTCCAAAGACACACCACACGGTATTCCCTCCAAAGACGCACCGTCGCCCCGATCTGCTCGAATGAAATACTCCAAAATACTTCTGCGCCCTTCGTCATGTCAGCATCGTATCCCAGTGTGCAAGCAGTCTCCTATGAAATGGAGACGACATTTTGTTGAAAAGTGTCGGTGCATGCTATATACCACACTAGTATGAGAGTTTTTACAGCATTATTCCGATTTCCACAGAATGCATTAAATTTGGACGCGATGCCACACTGACAAGAGTGGTTTAAACAAGGCCATTATTTTTATTATGTTATAGTATTACTACAATACTCCAAGGTAGCACTAGTAGCCTTCGGTTGTACTCTGCCGGTCGCGCTGCCTCATTCGACCAGACTTTATTCTTCTTCTCATATATATATATACAAAATACTGTCTGCCGAGGTTCGATGACCGCACCGTCGCCCCTCTCCGCGCCGCCGTCTTGGGCCGCGCCACCATTCTCCCCGCCGAGTTCTCCCCCGTCCCCGACGCACCACCGTCAAGCACCACCGGACCGATCTTCGCAGGTATGTACATCTCCAACCTCCGGCGAGTACAGAGGTTCATCGGTCATTGTGTTCGATATAACCTTAATTTGGGGATTGCAATGTGAGTAACTTACTGGGTTTTCTAGGAAATGAAAACGGCGTCGCTCGATGCCTACACTGCGTCGGCGGATACATGGAAAGCGGAGACGGATGCTCTGCATGCATCGGCGGAGACATGTAAAGCGGATGCGGATGCGGAGGCAAAGGCGAAGGCGGTGGCTAGGACGGGCCCGGGCGCTGTGGCGCTGGCAAATGCTCGTATCGAAGCTGCATTTTGTTGGAAAGTCTTGGCGCGTGCTTCGAGAGTTTTGGCGGCGCAGCCGGGAGAACCGTCGGAGGCTTCGAAGCTGGCTGCTTTGAACGCGTCGAGAGCTTGGATGGTGACTTCATCTAAGGCGGCGCTTGTTGCATTTGATCGTGACTCGTCAACCCCTTTGTAAGTTCTACCTTCCCCAACTGCAATGAGGTTAGATCTGGTGGATTGGGTTTTTTGCCCAAACCAGACGTGATGATGCATTGAGATGTTTTTGTATTTTTGATGATGCATTCTGCTTCTTTTGTAATTTGGGTGATTCATTATGCTTTTTAGGTAGTAATTTTTCTGATGCACTCACCTCTTCAGGAATTTTTCATGGTTTTTTTTGTTTTTTGTCAACCTAGCTAATGCTCTCTGCTGTTTAGCCAAAAGTTGGATGATGCATTGTACCGTTTACATATATTTTACTCTGATGATGCATTTTGCTCTTTTAGCCTTTTAGGTAATTTTTCTGATTCCTTGAACAGTGTGGGAAATTTCGATGAAGAATTTTGCTGTCAACTTAGATGATGTATTGTGCTGTTTACATTTTATTACCTATATCAAAGCTAACCCCATCTGATGTTACCACAGCGTTTTGGGTCCTGTAGAGGTCTCTTTTTCCTCCAATCGTGTTGACACGTTAGCAATTATTACTGTATATGCGAGATTGCCTTCCGTTGGTGCGTCCTATTTTTGTGGTGTTTTTTTTTTGCAAATTAAGGGCTTCATTGATTATGCAACAGGATTACAATTGCATTGTCCTGTTTACAATATTTTGATTTTGCTGATGCATTGTGCTGTTCACATTATTTTGATTTTGCTGATGCATTGTCCTGTTTACATTATTTTGATTTTGCTGATGCATTGTGCTGTTTACACTATTTTGATTTTGCTGATGCACCATGCAGTTTAGGAAACTTTGATGATGAATTAGATGATGCATTTTGCTGCTTAGTCAAATTAGATGTTGCATTTTGTTTTAAAAAATAGATGATGCAGTGTGCTGTTTACATAATTTTGACGATGCATCGTGCGATTTGCATAATCCTACCAGCTTCAGTCGAAGGACACCCACAACAATCAACGATCTGCCTGGAGATGTAGTCTCTCAGATTCTTGTCAGGCTTCCTCCCCATCCAACCTGCTTACTAGCTGCATCAGGCACCAAGAAAGCATGGAGGCAATGTATGGGAAGCAATTATTTCAGAAAGCTAACTGTGTCACACAACGGAGGAAACCCGTTGCTAGGGTTTTTCACCAACAACTCCGAGGACAATCGATTCATCACAGAGCATGATCTTCACCCGGCCATCTTGAAGATGCTGGCAATCCCGTCTCAAGTGAACGGTCCCAAAATCTATGTCCTGGGATGCCGCGATGGTATGGTGCTACTCCATTCTAATGTATCCAGTGGGTATATATCAGTCTGGGATCCAATTAGGCAAGTTCTCACAGCGATACCAGAACCACCATTGTGGCGCAATCACACAATTGAAAGCAGCGGCTCAATTCTCTGTTCGAGAAACAACTCTGAACCGTTTACACATTGTGGCAAGTTCTCGGTTGTTTGGATAACAACTAAACGTTACGATGCACAGGCTCATATCTACTCACCAGATTCAAAAGAATGGGAGTTTCTAGCTCGATCAACTCCGATGCTGTCAGAGATTGACCGTAGACCGGCAACTCTCATAGGGGGTATTTTGTACTGGCCAACGAAGTCTAGATATATCATTGAGCTTGACCATGCAAAGAAGGCTCTGAAATATATTCAGTGCCCTCATGAGACGCATGATATATTCATGCTTAACATTCACATCTTCAAGGGACATAATGGAGATGTTGCCCTTGCTGTTATAAGAGACTTCACCCTACAAACATGGGCCAGTACAAGATCATCAACAGGCGATCACGAGTCATGGACATGTCATATAAATTTTGAATTGGATACTTTTTTTGGCCTTGACACATCATTTCCATACAATTGGAAACATGCAGTAAGGTTACTCTGCGTATTTGAGGACAAAAATGAGCTGGTTGTACGGGCAAAGGAGGGAGTATTCCAATTAGATATGAGCAACTGGCAGTGGAGAAAGTACAATTCTGCTAGACGTTGGTGCACTTTACATCCCTACTCAGTTAGACCGGGTTAGTCATTCATATGTAACCTTTGCATTCATTTACATATGACTTTTGCTGATCAATTTGTTCATTTCCTGACAGTAACCGACCTGATCCAGAGTGCAACATCAAGGACACGAAAAAGAACGCGCTGTCAGGAACCCATCTAATTCAAAGTTCAACATCCATAAGAGAAAAGGAAGTCGCATATGAAGGAGCAAGGCTTGTTTGGGCAAGAAGTGATAGCCCAGCTTTTGTTTGGTCTGATGTCTTTTAGTTTTCGTTCTGGTGGAAATGTCGCTGCACCATTTGTTTGTACTGCAGCTCCATAGTGCTAGCTGCTAGTACGTTGGCGCTGTCCTACGTCTGCTTGTTTTGGGGGCATAAATATGCCACGAAACCTTTGTTTTATGTGATCAAACGGTCATCTCTGCATGTATATGTTCGGGTTCTGATGAAACCTTTTTTGTGATCTGTACATATATTTGAGTCAGTCTGTGTTTTGTTTTATGATGGGCAGGAGTATTTGTTTTACTACACCATTGTTTATCCGAATTGTATTACTCACTCTATTCAAAAAGTTAGCGGCTCACCTTTTTCCTTCAAGATACGGATGTATCTACACACTAAAAACATATATAGATGAAACCATCTTCAGACAAAGTTTAGTCACTTATGTATGGACGGGGGTAGTATTATTTATGTTGTGCTCCCAAACAAGCAGACATCGGACAGCGCCTGTTTAAAGTTCATATGTGTAATCTTATTCCCTTTGGAAGTTAAGCATTAAACTCTACTAGTACAACCGTGGTGGTCTTGTGATGTAGTACTCTTTTGATGCATTTGTGATGTAGTAGTACAGTACTTTTTTTTGAACTGGTATAGTACTATCTAAGAAGAGTACTCCCTCCGATTCACATTCATTTTACACCAAGAAATATGGATCAGAGCGAGGGAGTAAATTAAACATGGCATCTCGTGCATGAAGCTTGACAGATCGATCAGGTTGGCTAGAATGGCAATACAATGCTCCTCATTAGGCAAATGCATGCCATGTACGATAGTATATACATCCAGTAAAGAAGTCTATACTGACATAAAAAAGACTACATTGGGGATGAGAGTCAATTGGGGAATCTACAATACATAAAATCTTGCTCGTAGCTGATTTTGGCTAAGAGGGTTTTACTCACATTACACGTGCCACTTTCCTTGTCTGCAAAACAAGTTCCAATAAAGGAAGAGGAAAGAAGAGGACATTGTGGGCGAGATTGAACACCTTTTTATGTGTTAAGCTGAGGCCTTGTTTAGCTGAGGATTTCGACTTAGGCCTAACAGCTCAGCACACCCAGAAATAAATTTCCTTGCGTGCACCACTGTCAGCAAAAATAACAAAATTAGCACGCAAGATTAAGAACGAAGTGAATTTAAGTAACTTGGTTAGCTTTTCAAGCAATATATTCAGAGAAAGAGCACACATGTCCGGCTAGAAATAATCGTAAGAGAAGAACAATAAATCTAAGGCATCCCACTTCATATGCAGAAGGGACGCGACAGCGCATGGATTCATACCTTGAGTCGACTCTGGCTCGTAGAAGGGCGGTCGCGCCTCGAGGATGCCGGCGACGTCTCCACCTCGATCTCACATGTGACTGCTTCTCGGTGGGCGGTGCGCCACGCCATGTAGAAGATCTATCAAAAGAGGAGAGCCCGATGACGCTACCGACGCCTCAACCTTGATAGCACCGGCTTGTTGCTCCGCACCGAGATGCGCCACGTGCAAGATTTAGCGGATGCGCCAATTTTAGAGATATGTCATGATCGTTGTAACAAATTTCAACATGATGATGATTTGATCATGCACTCGGCCTTGAACATAAGTACTAGTACAGTCTCACAATTTTTTTATCATTATACTTTGCGAGATTTAGCGGATGCGCCAAATTCAGAGATAGATCATGATCATGGTAACACAATTTTCAATGTAATGATGATTTGATGTTGCACTAGACCTTGAACATAAGTACTAGTACGGTCTCACAATTTTGTATCATTATACTTTGCAACTTTTAGCGGATGCGCCCATTTTCAGAGGATCATGGTAACAAATTTTCAACGTGATGATGATTTGATGTTGCATTCGACCTTGAACAGAAGTACTACTACTGTCTTACAATTTCTTTATCATTATACTTTGCAAGATTTAGCAGATGCGCCAAATTCAGAGATAGATCATGATCATGGTAACAAATTTTCAACGTGATGATGATTTGATGTTGCACTCGAACTTGAACAGAAGTACTAGTACAGTCTCACAATTTTTTTATCATTATACTTTGCGAGATTTAGCGGATGCGCCAAATTCAGAGATAGATCGTGATCATGGTAACACACTTTTCAATGTAATGATGATTTGATGTTGCACTCGACCTTGAACATAAGTACTAGTACGGTCTCACAATTTTGTATCATTATACTTTGCAAGTTTTAGCGGATGCGCCCATTTTCAGAGGTAGATCATGATCATGGTAACAAATTTTCAACGTGATGATGATTTGATGTTGCACTCGAACTTGAACAGAAGTACTAGTATTGTCTCACAATTTTTATTATCATTATACTTTGAAAGATATAGCGGATGCGCCAATTTCAGAGATAGATCATGATCATGGTAACAAATTTTCAACGTGATGATGATTTGATGTTGCACTCGGCCTAGAATAGAAGTACTAGTACGGTCTCACAATTTTTTTTATCATTATACTTTGATATAGCGGATACGCTAATTTCAGAGATAGATCATGACCATGGTAGTGACCAATATTCAAGGTGATGATGATTTGATTTTGCACTCGGCCTTGAACAGAGGTACTAGTACGGTCTCACAATTTTTTATCATTATACTTGGACGGTGGCCAAATTCAAAATCTCATAGCGGCAAAACTTCCCGCCCACAAAATACAAAAATTTCACACGCTTCCAAATTCCCATTCTACCCCTGTGGAGATGGCAGCAAAGTCGGTTGGTGGGGGGGTCTGCCCGTCATTTTTTGGATCACCACCTCCCTAGCCCGGAAACCCTCCCAAAAAAATTCATTTCCCTCAGACCACCCACCGGAACTTCCCAAGTCCCTCTCTCCCACCTCCACGACCACCGCACCGGAACATCCCCGCCGGACTTCCCTGGCCTACCCGAGGCCTCGCGATCCTCGTCATCCGGCTGCCTGCCGGAGCCGCTTCATCGACGCCGTCATCAACCGGACCGGATCATCCCCGCCGAACCTCGAAACCATATGCTCATCCAGCAGTCTACCGCAGTCGCTTCAGCTGCGGTATCGTCCACCCCGCCGGAGCCGCTTCGCCGGATCCGTCGTCCACCGCATCGGATCTTGCTCACCGACACCGCTGTGCATGAACCGGATCTGCTTCACCGGCGCAGTGCATGATCTAAACTCTTCTACTGTCGCTTTTCTATTGCTTGCCTGCAAGTTCTTGTTTAATCTTGGGGGAACCTGTTTGTGCTAACGACGCGCCGTTACGTTTTTGCAGATGAGATGAGTAACCATGAAGTGTAATGGCCGTCTCTCCAACCCCAAGTAGCACATGTAGCGTACTTCATCACCGGATCTATCAACCCCAGGAAGATCTGCTGTGACTCCCACAGAGTGCTTCTCCTAATGTAAGTCCCTTGTTTTAGCGCCATGTTCTGGGTTCAGATTCTTGTTTGTCTGAAGCTCTTTTAGTTCATTCCTAGCTATGACCGTAACACGTTGCTATTTTCTACTTCATTGCTAACTTTAAGCGATTGAACATTTTGGTTTGCATTCCCTGCTCTGTAGATGTAGCCATCATAACTTCTATCTTGCTCAGTCGTTGTTACAAAAATTATAGGTATTATAGTAACATCCTGCTATTATTTAGTTCATGGCCAATTTTAAGTAATTGCACATGTTGGTTCGCATTCCCTGCTCTATAGCTTTTGGCATCGTAACTTCTATATTTGGTTTACATTCCCTGCTCTGTAGATCTAGCCATCATAACTTTATCTTGCTCAGTCGTTGTTACAAAAATTATGGCCTGCTACTATGTTGTTTGTGCCAATTTTTTACTCCATGAACATGTTGGCTTGCATTCCCTGTACTACAGGTGATGCCATTGTTTTGTATCTAGTTCATTGTAAGCTAACAAAGTAAGGACTTAGTTTGGCATGCTATCACTCTGCTATCTAGCCTGTAGTACAAATAAACTTGTCATACTACTAGATAATAATTTTGCGTGCCATCTTGTTCTTCAAAAGCTGCATTATTGACTTGTTTCTCTGACTTGGCATGACGCTCACATATGGAAAGCTGAACATATTGGTTTGCATTCCCTCTTATACAAGTTCACAGGTGATCCCACTATATTCTGTATCTGGTCCATCCTAAGCTCCAACATTAACTATCCTCTATGTGTTGCTCATTACAAGTTTATATCCCAAAACATCTTGATTTGCATCCCCTTCACTATAAGTTCAGGAGTATTATTTAGTTCACGGCCAAAATGAAGTAATTGCACTTGGCACATGTTGGTTCACATTCCCTCCTCTTTAGCTTTTGCCATCGTAACTTCTATTTTTGGTTTACATTCCCTGCTCTGTAGATGTAGCCATCATAACTTCATCTTGCTCAGTCGTTGTTACAAAATTTATAGCCTGCTACTATGTTGTTCATGCCAATTTTGTACTCCCTGAACATGTTGGTTTGCATGGGACTCGACAGTAGTAAGTCTGCTGTTTCATTCTAACATGCTCTGTTATATTGGCTGTTGGTATGCGGCATGCACTCTTTGTTTGCTTATTGTGCGCATTACAATGATCTTGTTATAACGACGAAATGATGAGTTCCAAATTCTTTGCCAAACAATATTGTAGTGTCTTTGCCTTTCCATTGTTGCTGTCTTAACTTGTAATGTCTTTGTTTCAGATATAGGTGCTGCATGGACAACTTAAAAGATTGCCGGATCGCTTCATTGTATTGCTAGGTTTAATTACCATTCAATTTCTCTGGGTTCTGTAATATTTTTTCAATGCCTTGCAGCTGATGTAATATTTAGTTAGTTTTTATAGTTCTTTCGCGCATTTTTTCTTTGGTGCTTGTGGTAAGTGAGGCTATCCGACAGAAATCAATGCTGCGTAAATATTCTCAGTATCTAAATCACGAATTCCCATCCCTTAAACGGCCCAATTAAGCTAAATCACATATGTGCCTGCCCGCAAAATCCCAAAGCGCATATTATGCCGGCATATAAACAGCAACGAAACGGGCTGGCCCACTTACTTATTGGGCCAGCCCATTTGATTTACGGTGGACCCCACACTATAATTGGGCTGGCCCACTTGCTTTAAGGAGGACCCCACCCACAACTGGGCCGGCCCACTAATTAGTTGGGCCGCCCATTTGCTTTTGTGGTGGACCCCACATACTAAATGGGCCGGCCCTTTAAAATGAAAGTGGGACCCACATGTGTTTTTGGACCGGCCCACTATCTTGTTGGGCCGGCCCACTTGCTATATGGTGGACCCCACATACTCATTGGGCCGGCCCTTTAACAGGAAAGTGGGGCCCACCTTTGCTTTTGGCCCGGCCCACTATCTTGTCGGGCCAGCCCACTTGCTATATGGTGGACCCCACATATCAAATGGGCCGGCCCATTAACAGGAATGTGGGACCCACCTGTGGGCCCGGCTGATGTAGCCCCGCTCGCCAACGACACTACATCAAGGCCAACAAGTCCCCCAAGTGGACCCATGACACGGGCTCGAGCCAAAGCAATACATGACAAGGTGAACTCGCTCCTCACTACCCTCGACCTCGGTTCCCCATTGGATGGAATGCTACCTCATGCCGAAACACTTTGTGTGATTAGGTACATGGAGCATCAAGACCCCGGAGAGGATGAGACGTCATGGTCAAGGGAAGGAGAGGAGCAGCGGAACCTGGAGATGAACATGAAGCCGAAGCCGCCGTCGCCCGAAGAGCGCCAAGGAAGAAAGGACGCTGGCCGGTCCAGGACCCGGTCGGACCGGACCCACGACCGGACGCCCCGGCCACAGGCCCGGTCAACCGGGCGCAAACCGGGCCAGCTCCCTCGTACCGGACGACGACCGGACCCAGGACCGGATTCCTCGCAGAATCCCGGTTGGCGACCGGTCGACCGGACCCATGACCGGACAGCCCGGTCACAGGCCCGGTCAGACCGGACCCCTGACCGGACAGCCCGGTCACAGGCCCGGTCTGACCGGACGCCCAACCGGATCCGACGGGAATACCCCACCAAACTGCCTTGACTTATCCATTCGCGTACCTGTTCGCCCTTGCTGGCTGTGCTTGCCTATTTAAGTAGCTGGACCCCCTCCTTTACTTTTCAGACTTGTTTTAGAACTCAAACCTAACTTTGAGCTTAGTCTCCCTTGGGTATCATCCCTCTGTAATCAAGGCAACCCTTGTGGATGTATGGATTTGGTAGTGAGAGATTCTAGTGTTTACACTCTCTCTCCCACTCCTTGATTCGTCCTCCCCACCGGTCTCTCCTCTCGGAATTCTACCTCGAGTCTCTTCCGGGCGGATTCTATTGGCACGGTCCATCGAGCCGTGAGGGTAAGCATCGATTGTATCGGGTTGGTGTGCGTGGTTCTTCGTGTGTTCTTCGCGTTCTTCGTGTTCTTCCGCCTCTCCCCCTCTTTCCCCCTTGATTCCTTGGGTCATTCGCGAGATCGGGCCACAATCGGGGTCTTAGACCACATCATATGGTATCAGCAGCCTTTGGTTTCCGCGGATTTGACCCTCCACCCACCCAATTTCGTTTCTAGAAAATTTTCCAAAAAATAGCCCTAAATTGCCTTTGGACGGATCTGTGATTTGGTTGAGTTTTGAGTGGTTTTGCTCCGTGGATCTGGTGTTGTTGTGCTTGATCTACTATTTCCCCAACTTTTAGCCTCCAATTCCACCCCAAGCTATGGAAGACCAAAGATGCAACATCTTCCAAACGCGTGCCGGCATTGGTGGCAAGTCAATCAAGGTCATCATCGACGGTGGGAGTTGCCACAACTTGGCAAGCACCGAGCTATGTGAGAAGCTCAACCTCACGCTTCGCAAGCATCCTCATCCATACCATGTCCAATGGTTGAGTGACAAGGGCAATGTCAAGATTCAACACACCGTCACCGTCAACTTCAAGATAGGACCCTATGAAGACACCGTCGAGTGTGACGTGGTGCCTATGACCGTGTGCCACATGTTGCTTGGCCGCCCATGGCAATTTGACAAGAAGGCCATACATGATGGTTACTCCAATGCATACACCTTCAAGGTCAAGGACAAGAAGTTCGAGCTTCGCCCAATGACTCCTAGCCAAATCATCGCCGACAATGCGAAGGCTTTAGCGAGGGCACAACACAACACCCACCATAGTGAGTTGAGAGGAGAGGGAGCTACCCACCAAAAAGAGAGTGAGCGCCACCACCCACATATGAGTGAGAGAAAGAGTGTCCTCCTAGCCACAAAAAGCGAGTGGAGAGAAGTGAAAGACAACCCATCCACCACCATACACTACGTGCTCATTTGCAAGGGCCTCTCGTCGGAGACTAACGACTTAACCAACATTCCTTCGTCTTTGTTGTCTCTTTTGAAGGAGTTCCAAGACGTCTTCCCCGACGAGCTACCTCATGGACTACCACCGCTTCGGGGCATCGAGCATCGCATCGACCTCATACCCGGCGCTCCGCTACCAAACCGCGCCGCCTACCGCACCAACCCCGAAGATACCAAGGAGATACAACGACAAATACAAGACCTCCTCGCTAAAGGGTATGTCCGAGAAAGCCTTAGCCCTTGTGCCGTTCCCGTCATTCTTGTGCCTAAACCGGATGAGACGCAACGGATGTGTATGGATTGCCGCCCTATCAATGCCATTACCGTCCGTTATCGCCATCCCATTCCGCGTTTAGATGACATGCTTGATGAATTGAGTGGTGCCACCATTTTCTCTAAGATTGATTTGCGTAGTGGCTACCACCAAATTCGCATGGCAATTGGTGATGAATGGAAGACGGCATTCAAGACCAAGCTTGGTCTCTATGAATGGCTCGTCATGCCATTTGGTCTTTCCAATGCTCCTTCCACTTTCATGCGTCTTATGAATCACATTTTGCGACCTCTCATTGGCAAGAGCGTGGTTGTTTACTTTGATGATATCCTCATCTATAGCAAAAATCTCGAGGACCATGTTCAACATGTGAGAGAAGTCTTATGCATCTTGCGCCACGAGAAGCTCTTTGCCAACCTACCAAAATGCCATTTCGCTCAAAACAAATTGGTTTTTCTTGGTTTTGTGGTTTCCGCCAACGGGATTGAAGTTGATTCTTCCAAAGTTGAGGCCATCCACAATTGGCCCACTCCCACAAATGTTGGTCAAGTTCGAAGCTTCCATGGACTTGCCGGATTTTACCGCCGCTTTGTGAAAGATTTCAGCACCATTGCTTGCCCTTTAAACGAGCTTACAAAAAAGAATGTTCCGTTTGTTTGGGGCAAAGCACAACAAAAAGCTTTTGATGAATTGAAAAAGAGACTCACCGAGGCACCACTACTTGCTCTTCCCGATTTTGCTAAAACATTTGAGATAGAATGTGACGCGAGTGGCCTTGGAATCGGTGGTGTCCTCATGCAAAATGGAAAACCCGTGGCATACTATAGTGAGAAGTTGGATGGCGCACGCCTCAACTATCCTATATATGACAAGGAGCTTTATGCTTTGGTTCGTGTTCTTGAAGTTTGGCAACATTACCTTTGGCCAAAAGAGTTTGTTATCCACTCGGATCATGAGTCCTTGAAGTATTTGAAAAGTCAACACAATTTGAACAAGAGACATGCTAAGTGGGTTGAGTTCATAGAGTCCTTCCCTTATGTAATCAAATACAAAAAGGGCAAGGAAAATGTGGTTGCGGATGCACTTTCCCGCAAGATTACTCTTCTACTCACCCGCTTGGAGTTTCACATTTTGGGTCTTGAGGAGATCAAAGAGCTTTACCCATCCGACTCTTTCTTTGGACCAATCTTTGCCAAGTGTTCCGTTGACCGAGGTTTTGATGATTTCTATTTGCATGATGGCTACTTGTTTAAAGCTAACAAAGTTTGCATACCCGAGTCTTCTCTTCGTAAGTTGCTTTTGCAAGAGTCACATGGAGGTGGCCTCATGGGTCATTTTGGACGCGACAAGACTCTTTCGATGCTATCCACACACTACTATTGGCCACGCATGAAGCGAGACGTGGAGCGCCTTTGCAACCGTTGCACAACGTGCTTACAAGCTAAGTCAACATCCAACCCCCATGGTCTTTACATACCTTTACCCATTCCATATGCACCTTGGTCGGATATAAGCATGGACTTTGTGTTAGGCTTACCAAGAACAAAGCATGGGCATGATTCAATCTTTGTGGTAGTGGATAGGTTCTCAAAAATGGCACATTTTATACCATGTCATAAGAGCGATGATGCTTCACACATTGCTTCATTGTTTTTCAGGGAAGTGGTTCGCCTACATGGGATACCGGCAAGCATTGTGTCGGATCGAGACGTCAAGTTCATGAGTTATCTATGGAAGTCGCTTATGGCAAAGTTTGGAGTCAAGCTCTTGTTCTCATCGTCCTCGCACCCTCAAACCGATGGACAAACCGAAGTGGTCAATCGAAGCCTCTCCACACTCCTTCGCACACTTGTGAAGAAAAACTTGAAGTCATGGGAAGATTGCCTCCCCCACGCGGAGTTCGCCTACAATAGAGCCAAGCACTCCACAACATTACGGAGTCCCTTCATGATCGTCTATGGATTCGAACCTCCAACGGCACTCGACATCCTCCCACTCCCTCTTCATCAAAGGACCAACATGGACTTCGACGAGCGCACCACCGCCATGAAGAAACTACATGAAGAAACAAGAGCAACCATACAAGACCATGTCCTTCGCCAAGCCACCCGCCTCAACGCCAAGAAGAAAGAACGAGTGTTTGAAGAAGGAGACCTCGTTTGGGTTCACCTAAGGAAAGAAAGGTTCCCTCAAGAACGCAACTCCAAGCTCAAGCCAAGAGGAGATGGGCCTTTCAAGGTACTCAAGCGCATCAACAACAACGCCTACGTCATCGACATACCAACATCCAAGTACTTGGTGAGCAACACTTTCAACATCTCGGACCTCTCCCCACATCATGGAGATGAGGAGGAACAAGAGTCGAGGACGACTCTCTCCCAAGGGGGGGAGATGATGTAGCCCCGCTCGCCAACGACACTACATCAAGGCCAACAAGTCCCCCAAGTGGACCCATGACACGGGCTCGAGCCAAAGCAATACATGACAAGGTGAACTCGCTCCTCACTACCCTCGACCTCGGTTCCCCATTGGATGGAATGCTACCTCATGCCGAAACACTTTGTGTGATTAGGTACATGGAGCATCAAGACCCCGGAGAGGATGAGACGTCATGGTCAAGGGAAGGAGAGGAGCAGCGGAACCTGGAGATGAACATGAAGCCGAAGCCGCCGTCGCCCGAAGAGCGCCAAGGAAGAAAAGGACGCTGGCCGGTCCAGGACCCGGTCGGACCGGACCCACGACCGGACGCCCGGCCACAGGCCCGTCAACCGGGCGCAAACCGGGCCAGCTCCCTCGTACCGGACGACGACCGGACCCAGGACCGGATTCCTCGCAGAATCCCGGTTGGCGACCGGTCGACCGGACCCATGACCGGACAGCCCGGTCACAGGCCCGGTCAGACCGGACCCCTGCCGGACAGCCCGGTCACAGCCCGGTCTGACCGGACGCCCAACCGGACCGACGGGAATACCCCACCAAACTGCCTTGACTTATCCATTCGCGTACCTGTTCGCCCTTGCTGGCTGTGCTTGCCTATTTAAGTAGCTGGACCCCTCCTTTACTTTTCAGACTTGTTTTAGAACTCAAACCTAACTTTGAGCTTAGTCTCCCTTGGGTATCATCCCTCTGTAATCAAGGCAACCCTTGTGGATGTATGGATTTGGTAGTGAGAGATTCTAGTGTTTACACTCTCTCTCCCACTCCTTGATTCGTCCTCCCCACCGGTCTCTCCTCTCGGAATTCTACCTCGAGTCTCTTCCGGGCGGATTCTATTGGCACGGTCCATCGAGCCGTGAGGGTAAGCATCGATTGTATCGGGTTGGTGTGCGTGGTTCTTCGTGTGTTCTTCGCGTTCTTCGTGTTCTTCCGCCTCTCCCCCTCTTTCCCCCTTGATTCCTTGGGTCATTCGCGAGATCGGTCCACAATCGGGGTCTTAGACCACATCACCGGCCCACTATCTTGGTGGGACCCACCTGTGTTTTTGGCCCGGCCCACTATCTTGTTGGGCCGGCCCACTTGCTATATGGAGGACCCCACATACTAAATGGGCCGACCCGTGGAAAGTGGGACCCACTGTGTTTTGTCCCGGCCCACTAGCTTGTTGGGCCGGCCCACTTGCTATACGGTGGACCCCACACACTATATGGGCCGGCCTTTTAACATGAAAGTGGGACCCACTGTTTTGGCCCGGCCCACTTCTTGGGCCGGCCCAGTTGCTGTAAGGTGGACCCCACATGTTAAATGGGCCGGCCCACGTAACTAATGGACCAGCCCAGCTATATAGTTGACCGGTCAAACTATGTCATCTGGCTCGGCCCGCTTAAGACGTGGCAGGCCTCGTGTGGGCCTACTATCTACCACGGGGTTTCAGCCGGTTAACGCCGTTAACTGCGGTTAACGGCGTCTGCCACGTGTCAGTTTGCATGACGTCAGCAGTCAACGGGCTCCCGAAAACACTTCCGCAACGGTCCGATTTTCCGTGGCGGAAGGGCGCCCAAGCGCGACGGACCGAAAAAATCGTCGTTGGACTTTGCCTGACGCAGTTTCGACAACAGAACCCATATCGTCGGGTTAGGCCCATAGGCGACGAAAAATGCCCCTTAGTTGACGATTTTGGGACGTTGTCTATCAGAACTTTTCTTGTAGTGATAAACAAGGTCTAGACATATTCAAACCAGGAAAATCATGTATCTACCCCCTAACCCTAGCTAAACTATGTCTTATGAAGTCAAGCATGCATGAAGAGAAGTGGTTTTTGGTTTCAAACGTTTAAGCCAAAAGCCCCTTTTCAAATATTTCAAACTTATTCAAATTTGGTTCAAATTTGAAAGACATACAAGTTATAGCACACATAGTGCATACATTTTCACACATACTGCACTTGATGCTAACCCTATAGTTTGAGGCCATTTGGATGAGGTCGAAAAAATTCTTGGATTAGAATCGTGTTGTTCGAACCCCGTAGTTGGATTTTTTTAACCTTGATCTGTAGAACTAGGCAAAACCCTAGTTTAACCTATTTAATTATAGATTCGTATATCGATTTTTCTACTACCTTTTTATTATTACTATGCAGCACATGTGTGTTTGCCCGTCGAGTGAAACTCGGAGGAAGAGGGATCGCTCGGAAGGAGAGAAGAAGGGAGAGCATTATGGTGTCTCCCCTTTTTCGGGTGATGATGTTGACTGTTGTGCAGGGTTTGTCAGTGAGCAGGAGGTGCGAGCGAGTCGAGCGAGGCCGAGAATGAGAGAGATTTGTTTTTTTTTGTGAGACAACCGAAGGATCCTGAAGGACCCAGACTTCCAATACGCATCTGATGCGTCTTCTCTTGACAAAGAAGATGGCTGGGAGTTTGCGTACCTATTGCACGTGACTTGTGCTCACTGAAGTGTGGGACCTCACGCATGGGCACCACACGTAAGTGACAGACCTGTTGGTGTAAAAACTCGATTGATTATTATAGTGCATTAGAACAAAGTTTCCTATGGATTCAAAGGGTAGGAAATCCAAGTTAACTCATTTACATCCATGAAGCAAAGTTAACATATCTATCAGTTGGTACATTTTGGAGTGACTAAGAAGCATCCATGCTTACTTATTCGTTTTCACGTGTTAAACTTGTCTAAATCTTGGTCAAACCAAGGATTTGACCAAGATTCAAATGGGCAGAAAAATAAAAAAAATAAAACGATGAAAAACCAAATCAAATAGTTTTCTTATGTCACATAGTAAGCATTAAAGTTGATAAACATGTTGCCAAACTATTTGAAGGGCTATTTTCTAAAACACTAGTATGGCAGTATGGTATTTTCCCTAGCTATGTAGAAAATGATGAACAATCCATGCCTTTTGATTGCCTTTTTTGAACCACCTTTGGCTTGACTTCAAATTTAGGTAGGGCAAAATCATGCGGGGAGGGGACGAGTGTTTCTTTTGGATGCATCGCTCGTATTTGCAAGTTTTTGGGGTCCCACAAATTCAGGGTAGCATCATGCATGCCCCCTTCCCCTACCTTCCCGAGCTGAAAAATGTGTTAGCCAAGTAGTAGAATGGCATGACCAACAAGTTTCAAGTAAAATTTTGAATATAACCAAAATGTACCAATTGATAGATGAGTTAACTTGGCTTCATGGAAAAAATACTATCATGTAAATGAGTTAACTTGGCTTCCCTACCCTTGGAACCATAGGAAACTTTGTACTTATACAATATAATAAGCACCCCAGTTTAAATCATGAATCTGAAAAATTAAGCATCTATCCTTCTTAGTCACTCCAAAATGTAGCTCTTGGGAGGGTTTTGAAATTTCCATGTTTGAAACCAAAAACCCACATATCTTCATGCGTGCTTGACTTCATGAGACAGAGTTTAGGGTTAGGGGTAGATACATGATTTTCCTGGTTTGAATATGTCTAGACCTTGTTTATAAATTTTAATGCTTACTATATGACATAAGAAGACTATGTGCTTTGCTTACTATATGACATAAGAAGACTATGTGATTTGACCAAGATAATTTAAATAAGTTTAAAACATGAAAATGAAAAGGGAAGCTTGTATCCTTCTTAGTCACTCGAAAATGAAGTTTTTGGGAGGTTTTTGAAATTTCCATGTTTGAAACCCAAAACCGCTTCTCTTCATGCTTGAGTTCATAAGACAGAGTTTAGGGGTTAGGGGGTAGATACATGGTTTGTCTAGTTTGAATTTGTCTAGACCTTGTTTATCAAATTGAATGCTTACTAGCTACATGACATAATAAGAAGACTACGTACTTTGGTTTTTCATTTTCTATTTTTTTATATATTTTCTGCCCATTAGAATCTTGGTCAAATCCTAGGTTTGACCATGATATAAACAAGTTTAAAACATGAATATGAAAAATTAAGCATCTATCATTCTTAAGTCACTCCAAAATGTAACTCTTGGGAGGGTTTTTGAAATTTCCATGTTTAAAACCAAAAACCACTTCTCTTCATGCTTGACTCTCATAAAATCGACCGAGATTAGGGTTAGGGCGTAGATACATGATTTGTCTGGTTTGAATACGTCCAAACATTGTTTATCAACTTGAATGCTTACTATATGACATAAGAAGACTATATGCTTTTAAAATTCAAACATATGGTAAGCATTCTTATGTCATATAGTAAGCATTCAAGTTGATAAACAAGGTTTGGACATATTCAAACAAGACAAATCATGTATCTACCACCTAACCTAAACTCGTCAATTTTATGAAGTCTAGCATGAAGAGAAGTGGTTTTTGTTTCAACATGGAAATTTCAAAAACCTCCCAAGAGTTACATTTTGGTGACTTAAGAAGGATAGATGCTTAATTTTTCATATTCATGTTTTAAACTTGTTTAAATCATGGTCAAACCTAGGATTTGACCAAGATTCAAATGGGTAGAAAATTTAAAAAAATCAGAAAAATAAAAAACAAATTATATAGTCTTCTTATGTCATGTAGTAAGCATTCAAGTTGATAAACAAAGTCTAGACATATTCAAACTAGACAAACCAGTATTTGAATTTTTATACCCATTTGAATCTTGGTCAAATCCTAGGTTTCACCAAGATTTGAATAAGTTTAAAACATGAATATGAAAAAGTGAGCATGTATGCTTCTCAGTCACTCTAAAATGTAGCTCTTGTTGGGAGGGTTTTTGAAATTTCCATGTTTGAAACCAAAAACAACTTCTCTTCCATGCTTGCCTTCATAAGACAGAGTTTAGGGTTAGGGTAGATATATACATGATTTTATGGTTTGAATATGTCTAGACCTTGTTTATCAACTTGAATAATGCTTACTATATATATGACATAAGAATGCTATGTCCTTTGTTTTTCATTCTTTTGATTTTTTTCTGAATTTTTATGCCCATTTGAATCTTTTGGTCAAATCCTAGGTTTGACCCAGATTTAAACAAGTTTAAAACATGAAAATGAAAAGGGAAGCTTGTATCCTTCTTAGTCACTCTAAAATGAAGTTTTTGGGAGGTTTTTGAAATTTCCATGTTTGAAACCCAAAACCACTTCTCTTCATGCTTGAGTTCATAAGACAGAGTTTAGGGTTAGGTGGTAGATACATGATTTGTATGTTTTGAATATGTCTAGAGACCTTGTTTATGATTACTATATATATGACATAATAAGATCTTGGTTTTTCATATATTTTTTGATTTTTTGAATTTTTATGCCCATTTGAATCTTGGTCAAAATCTAGGTTTGGCCAAGATTTGAACAAGTTTAAATCATGAATATTAAGCATCTATCCTTCTTAGTCACTCCAAAACTCTTGGGAGGGTTTTTGAAATTTCCATGTTTGAGACCAAAACCACTTCTCTTCATGCATGCTTGACTTCATAAGACAGAGTTTAATTAGGGTTAGGGGTAGATATATACATGATTTTCTGGTTTGAATATGTATAGGCCTTGTTTATCAACTTGAATGCTTACTATATATATGACATAAGAATGCTATGTCCTTTGTTTTTTCATTCTCTTGATTTTTTCTGAATTGTTATGCCCATTTGAATCTTTTGGTCAAATCATAGGTTTGACCAATATTTAAACAAGTTTAAAACAAGAAAATGAAAAGGTAATCATGGATCCTTCTTAGTCACTCTAAAATGAAGCTTTTGGGATGTTCTTGAAATTTACATGTTTGAAACCCAAAACGACTTCTCTTCATGCTTGACTTCATAAGACAAGTTTAGGGTTAGGTAGATACATGATTTGTCTAGTTTAAATATGTCTAGACCTTGTTTATCAATTTTAATGCTTACTATATGACATAAGAAGACTATGTGCTTTGCTTACTATATGACATAAGAAGACTATGTGATTTGACCAAGATAATTTAAACAAGTTTAAAACATGAAAATGAAAAGGGAAGCTTGTATCCTTCTTAGTCACTCGAAAATGAAGTTTTTTGGGAGGTTTTTGAAATTTCCATGTTTGAAACCCAAAACCACTTCTGTTCACTTGACTTTCATAAAATCGACCGAGATTAGGGTTAGGGGGTAGATACATGATTTGTCTTTGAATATGTCCAAACATTGTTTATGAACTTGAATGCTTACTATATGACATAAGAAGACTATATGCTTTTAAAATTCAAACATATGGTAAGCATTCTTATGTCATATAGTAAGCATTCAAGTTGATAAACAAGGTTTGGACATATTCAAACCAGACAAATCATGTATCTACCACCTAACCCTCAACTAGCTCGGTCGATTTTATGAAAGTCTAGCATGAAGAGAAGTGGTTTTTGGTTTCATACATGGAAATTTCAAAAAACTCCCAAGAGTTACATTTTGGAGTGACTTAAGAAGGATAGATGCTTAATTTTTCATATTCATGTTTTAAACTTGTTTAAATCATGGTCAAACACCTAGGATTTGACCAAGATTCAAATGGGTAGAAAATTTAAAAAAATCAGAAAAATGAAAAACCAAAGTATATAGTCTTCTTATGTCATGTAGTAAGCATTCAAGTTGATAAACAAGGTCTAGACATATTCAAACTAGACAAACCATGTATCTACCCCCTAACCCTTAAACTTTGTCTTATGAAGTCTAGCATGAAGAGAAGTGGTTTTGGGTTTCAAACATGGAAATTTCAAAAACCTCCCAAAATCTTCATTCTAGAGTGACTAAGAAGGATACAAGCTTCCCTTTTCATTTTCATGTTTTAAAATTGTTTAAATCTTGGCCAAACCTAGGATTTGACCAAAAGATTCAAATGGGCATAGAAATTCAGAAAAAAATCAAAAGAATGAAAAACCAAAGGACATAGCATTCTTATGTCATATATATTTTAGCATTCAAGTTGATAAACAAGGTCTAGACATATTCAAACCAGAAAATCATGTATATATCTACCCCTAACCCTAAACTCTGTCTTATGAAGTCAAGCATGCATGAAGAGAAGTGGTTTTGGTTTCAAACATGGAAATTTCAAAAACCCTCCCAAGAGCTACATTTTGGAGTGACTAAGAAGGATAGATGCTTAATTTTTCATATTCATGATTTAAACTTATTTAAACCATGGTCAAACCTAGGATTTGACCAAGATTCAAATGGGCATAATTTAAAAAAAAATATAAAAAGGAAAAACCAAGGCACATAGTCTTCTTATGTCATATAGTAAACATTCAATTAAGTTGATAAACAAGGTCTACACATATTCAAACCAGGAAAATCATTTATCTACCCCCTAACCCTAGCTAAACTATTTCTTATGAAGTCAAGCATGCATGAAGAGAAGTGGTTTTTGGTTTCAAACGTTTAAGCCAAAAGCCCCTTTTCAAATATTTCAAACTTATTCAAATTTGGTTCAAATTTGAAAGACATACAAGTTATAGCACACATAGTGCATACATTTTCACACATACTGCACTTGATGCTAACCCTATAGTTTGAGGCCATTTGGATGAGGTCGAAAAAATTCTTAGATTAGAATCGTGTTGTTCGAACCCCGTAGTTGGATTTTTTTGAACCTTGATCTATAGAACTGGGCAAAACCCTAGTCTAACCTATTTAATTATAGATTCGTATATCGATTTTTCTCTACCTTTTTATTACTACTATGCAGCACATGTGTGTTTGCCCGTCGAGTGAAACTCGGAGGAAGAGGGATCGCTCGGAAGGAGAGAAGAAGGGAGAGCATTATGGTGTCTCCCCGGGTGATGATGTTGACTTTGCAGGGTTTGTCAGTGGCAGGAGGTGCGAGCGAGCGAGCGAGTCGAGCGAGGCCGAGAATGAGAGTGATTTGTTTTTTTTTGTGAGAGGGACAACCGAAGGATCCAGAAGGACCCAGAGACGTCCAATACGCATCCTGATGCGTCTTCTCTTGACAAAGAAGATGGCTGGGAGTTTGCGTACCTATTGCACGTGACTTGTGCTCACTGAAGTGTGGGACCTCACGCATGGGCACCACACGTAAGTGACAGACCTGTTGGTGTAAAAACTCGATTGATTATTATAGTGCATTAGAACAAAGTTTCCTATGGATTCAAAGGGTAGGAAATCCAAGTTAACTCATTTACATCCATGAAGCAAAGTTAACATATCTATCAGTTGGTACATTTTGGAGTGACTAAGAAGCATCCATGCTTACTTATTCGTTTTCACGTGTTAAACTTGTCTAAATCTTGGTCAAACCAAGGATTTGACCAAGATTCAAATGGGCAGAAAAATAAATAAAAAACAGAAAAATGAAAAACCAAATCAAATAAAATAGTTTTCTTATGTCACATAGTAAGCATTAAAGTTGATAAACATGTTGCCAAACTATTTGAAGGGCTATTTTCTAAAACACTAGTATGGCAGTATGGTATTTTCCCTAGCTATGTAGAAAATGATGAACAATCCATGCCTTTTGATTGCCTTTTTTGAACCACCTTTGGCTTGACTTCAAATTTAGGTAGGGCAAAATCATGCGGGGAGGGGACGAGTGTTTCTTTTGGATGCATCGCTCGTATTTGCAAGTTTTTGGGGTCCCACAAATTCAGGGTAGCATCATGCATGCCCCCTTCCCCTACCTTCCCGAGCTGAAAAATGTGTTAGCCAAGTAGTAGAATGGCATGACCAACAAGTTTCAAGTAAAATTTTGAATATAACCAAAATGTACCAATTGATAGATGAGTTAACTTGGCTTCATGGAAAAAATACTATCATGTAAATGAGTTAACTTGGCTTCCCTACCCTTGGAACCATAGGAAACTTTGTACTTATACAATATAATAAGCACCCCAGTTTAAATCATGAATCTGAAAAATTAAGCATCTATCCTTCTTAGTCACTCCAAAATGTAGCTCTTGGGAGGGTTTTTGAAATTTCCATGTTTGAAACCAAAAACCACATATCTTCATGTGCTTGACTTCATAAGACAGAGTTTAGGGTTAGGGGTAGATACATGATTTTCCTGGTTTGAATATGTCTAGACCTTGTTTATCAACTTAATTGAATGCTTACTATATGACATAATAAGACCTTGGTTTTTCATTTTTTTTGATTTTTTTGAATTGTTATGCCCATTTGAATCTTTGTCAAATTCTAGGTTTGACCAAGATTTGAACAAGTTTAAATCATGAATATGAAAAATTAAGCATCTATCCTTCTTAGTCACTCCAAAACTCTTGGGAGGGTTTTTGAAATTTCCATGTTTGAAACCAAAAACCACTTCTCTTCATGCATGCTTGACTTCATAAGACAGAGTTTAGGGTTAGGGGTAGATATATACATGATTTTATGGTTTGAATATGTCTAGACCTTGTTTATCAACTTGAATAATGCTTACTATATATATGACATAAGAATGCTATGTCCTTTGTTTTTCATTCTTTTGATTTTTTTCTGAATTTTTATGCCCATTTGAATCTTTTGGTCAAATCCTAGGTTTGACCAATATTTAAACAAGTTTAAAACAAGAAAATGAAAAGGTAATCATGGATCCTTCTTAGTCACTCTAAAATGAAGCTTTTGGGATGTTCTTGAAATTTCCATGTTTGAAACCCAAAACGACTTCTTTTCATGCTTGACTTCATAAGACAGAATTTAGGGGTTAGGGGTAGATACATGATTTGTCTAGTTTGAATATGTCTAGACATTGTTTATCAATTTTAATGCTTACTATATGACATAAGAAGACTATGTGCTTTGCTTACTATATGACATAAGAAGACTATGTGATTTGACCAAGATAATTTAAATAAGTTTAAAACATGAAAATGAAAAGGGAAGCTTGTATCCTTCTTAGTCACTCGAAAATGAAGTTTTTGGGAGGTTTTTGAAATTTTCATGTTTGAAACCCAAAACCACTTCTCTTCATGCTAGACTTCATAAGACAGAGTTTAGGGGTTAGGGGTAGATACATGGTTTGTCTAGTTTGAATATGTCTAGACCTTGTTTATCAAATTGAATGCTTACTAGCTACATGACATAATAAGAAGACTATGTACTTTGGTTTTTCATTTTCTATTTTTTTATATTTTCTGCCCATTAGAATCTTGGTCAAATCCTAGGTTTGACCATGATTTAAACAAGTTTAAAACATGAATATGAAAAATTAAGCATCTATCATTCTTAAGTCACTCCAAAATGTAACTCTTGGGAGGGTTTTTGAAATTTCCATGTTTGAAACCAAAAACCACTTCTCTTCATGCTTGATTCTCATAAAATCGATCGAGATTAGGGTTAGGCGTAGATACATGATTTGTCTGGTTTGAATACGTCCAAACATTGTTTATCAACTTGAATGCTTACTATATGACATAAGAAGACTATATTCTTTTAAAATTCAAACATATTGTAAGCATTCTTATGTCATATATATAGTAAGCATTCAAGTTGATAAACAAGGTTTGGACATATTCAAACAAGACAAATCATGTATCTACCACCTAACCCTAAACTCGGTCAATTTTATGAAAGTCTAGCATGAAGAGAAGTGGTTTTTTGTTTCAACATGGAAATTTCAAAACCTCCCAAGAGTTACATTTTGGAGTGACTTAAGAAGGATAGATGCTTAATTTTTCATATTCATGTTTTAAACTTGTTTAAATCATGGTAGGATTTGACCAAGATTCAAATGGGTAGAAAATTTAAAAAAATCAGAAAAATAAAAAACCAAATTATATAGTCTTCTTATGTCATGTAGTAAGCATTCAAGTTGATAAACAAGGTCTAGACATATTCAAACTAGACAAACCAGTATTTGAATTTTTATACCCATTTGAATCTTGGTCAAATCCTAGGTTTCACCAAGATTTGAATAAGTTTAAAACATGAATATGAAAAAGTGAGCATGTATGCTTCTCAGTCACTCTAAAATGTAGCTCTTGTTGGGAGGGTTTTTGAAATTTCCATGTTTGAAACCAAAAACAACTTCTCTTCCTGCATGCTTGCCTTCATAAGACAGAGTTTAGGGTTAGGGGTAGATATATACATGATTTTATGGTTTGAATATGTCTAGACCTTGTTTATCAACTTGAATAATGCTTACTATATATATGACATAAGAATGCTATGTCCTTTGTTTTTCATTCTTTTGATTTTTTTCTGAATTTTTATGCCCATTTGAATCTTTTGGTCAAATCCTAGGTTTGACCCAGATTTAAACAAGTTTAAAACATGAAAATGAAAAGGGAAGCTTGTATCCTTCTTAGTCACTCTAAAATGAAGTTTTTGGGAGGTTTTTGAAATTTCCATGTTTGAAACCCAAAACCACCCCCGCTCGCCAACGACACTACATCAAGGCCAACAAGTCCCCCAAGTGGACCCATGACACGGGCTCGAGCCAAAGCAATACATGACAAGGTGAACTCGCTCCTCACTACCCTCGACCTCGGTTCCCCATTGGATGGAATGCTACCTCATGCCGAAACACTTTGTGTGATTAGGTACATGGAGCATCAAGACCCCGGAGAGGATGAGACGTCATGGTCAAGGGAAGGAGAGGAGCAGCGGAACCTGGAGATGAACATGAAGCCGAAGCCGCCGTCGCCCGAAGAGCGCCAAGGAAGAAAGGGACGCTGGCCGGTCCAGGACCCGGTCGGACCGGACCCACGACCGGACGCCCCGGCCACAGGCCCGGTCAACCGGGCGCAAACCGGGCCAGCTCCCTCGTACCGGACGACGACCGGACCCAGGACCGGATTCCTCGCAGAATCCCGGTTGGCGACCGGTCGACCGGACCCATGACCGGACAGCCCGGTCACAGGCCCGGTCAGACCGGACAGCCCGGTCACAGGCCCGGTCTGACCGGACGCCCAACCGGACCCGACGAATACCCCACCAAACTGCCTTGACTTATCCATTCGCGTACCTGTTCGCCCTTGCTGGCTGTGCTTGCCTATTTAAGTAGCTGGACCCCCTCCTTTACTTTTCAGACTTGTTTTAGAACTCAAACCTAACTTTGAGCTTAGTCTCCCTTGGGTATCATCCCTCTGTAATCAAGGCAACCCTTGTGGATGTATGGATTTGGTAGTGAGAGATTCTAGTGTTTACACTCTCTCTCCCACTCCTTGATTCGTCCTCCCCACCGGTCTCTCCTCTCGGAATTCTACCTCGAGTCTCTTCCGGGCGGATTCTATTGGCACGGTCCATCGAGCCGTGAGGGTAAGCATCGATTGTATCGGGTTGGTGTGTGTGGTTCTTCGTGTTCTTCGCGTTCTTCGTGTTCTTCCGCCTCTCCCCCTCTTTCCCCCTTGATTCCTTGGGTCATTCGCGAGATCGGGCCACAATCGGGGTCTTAGACCACATCATATGGTATCAGCAGCCTTTGGTTTCCGCGGATTTGACCCTCCACCCACCCAATTTCGTTTCTAGAAAATTTTCCAAAAAATAGCCCTAAATTGCCTTTGGACGGATCTGTGATTTGGTTGAGTTTTGAGTGGTTTTGCTCCGTGGATCTGGTGTTGTTGTGCTTGATCTACTATTTCCCCAACTTTTAGCCTCCAATTCCATCGTTTCCCTTCGTTTTGGCCGATTTGGTTTTGGTTTGGGGAAGAACAGGAGAGAGAAAGCTCCAAATCGACGAACCCGGTTTCAAACCCGGTCAACCGGCCCCCAGACCGGACCGTCCGGCGCAGAACCCGGTCAACCGGCCGCAAACCGGAGCAGCCGGTCCAGAAGCCGGTCGACCGGCCCACAGACCGGAGCAGCCGGCGCCACACCCGGTCCGACCGGACCACCGACCGGGCACACGTCTTCGACATCGACTAACACCACCGCCGACCACCACCACCACCATCATCTCCACCATCGCAGGTATAACTTGCAGTAACCCTTGTAGCCCTCTTCTTTTTGCGATCTATCCCACGAGCGAAGCTTTCGAGTGTTGCGAAACATCGCACGAGGTCCCGACCGTGAGGGTGTGCGTTGTGTGAGTAAAGCTCATAAGTGGAGCTCGTGAGTGGCCAGCAAAAGAGTAAGAGCATAGTGTGCTAGTGAAAAAAAAAGAGAAAAGCAAAGTGCAAAGTGCCACCGATACAAAAAGAGTGAAAAGCTTTTAAGCAAGCAAGAGAGATAGAGAAGAGAGACCTCGTGCGAATCTTGGTGTTTCTACTCTATGCAACCTAGCTTCGATCTCTTCTTGCGTTAGTGTGACATTGAGCACCCTTGCTTAGGGGTTTTTCATTTTTCCGCTCGTTCCTTGGTTGCACTAACCCCGTTCATCCCGTGTGTGAGTTCCACATTTTTCCGTGTTTATAGTGATCGCCACTTTGACACTTGGATTTTTGGACCTTACCCACTCTTAACAACATACTCGATTTTGGATTTCGTCTTTTGGTTTTCCACCATCCACTCCTAACACCATATTTGCTAGCTTTTGCGTGTGCCTTTGTGTGTGTCCCGATACAATTGGTCTTACTTTCGGCTTGGTTGATTGCCTCAATACTATCTTACCACGGTAAGAGTGCGAGGTAGTCTCCTTCCACTAACATCCACAACATAGTTCTTGTCTTGTGATCATGGATAGGCACGGAGACCAAGCAAAGGAGGATGAGGTCCTACACCCTTCCGAGAGGTTGGCCACCCAACACAACCTATGGGTGCAACGCCAAGAGTTCAAGGACCAACTCAACTTGTTCGAGACACGCATCGATGAACAATATGAAGAAGTGGCCCACAACTTCGGCCAAGTGAACCAAGATATGATCCTTCTTCGCGAAGCTACGGACAACTTGCATGACCAAGTGACGGCCAATGATGCAAACATGGAGCGGCGCATGGATAGCCTCGAGCGCGCCATCAACAACTTGGGACGTCGACATCGACATCGCTCTACTTCCTCATCGTCATCGACCTCCTCACATGATGACTACTCCCGTGATCACCATTCGTCCTCAAGCTCCGACTCAAGGCATGGAGATCATCATCGCTCTCGTCGACCGCACGCTCGTCATGATGATTCTCGCTCAAACTCAAGGCGCGGGGAGTTCCATCGCCATGCTCGTCCTCATGAACATCCTCAACAAGATCAAGCTCTTCACCAAGATCGTCATCAAGCGGCTCGCCATGCCCACCATGGGCATGACGACCAACCCCAAGACAACGTCCTCCACAACATGGACCCGGCACCTCATCGTCAAGCCCATGTGGATGCTCAAGACCAAGGTCATCAAGATCCACCAAGGCGTGATCTCCGGAATCATCCTCGCCATGACCAAAGGGGCCGAGGACAACCCCAACATGATCAAGATGAGAGGGCCAACATTGGACAACGTCAACAACATCCTCAACATGAGCCAAGTGAAGCTAGTGTTCACCTCCAACACCAACCCAATGCTATGGTTGGTCGTGGAAGACCTCCTCTACCACCTCAAGTCGCAAGAGATGAAGGCATCCGTCCTCGCCGAAGGAACATGGAAGATGAAGAGAATATGTATGGAAAGCTCAAGTTCAACATGCCCAAGTTCAAGGGTGAAGACGATGCCGAGGCCTACCTCTCATGGGCACTCAAGGTTGACAAGATCTTCCGCATCCATAACTACTCCGGTGCCAAGAAAGTAGCCATGGCCTCCCTCGAGTTTGAAGATTATGCCAACACTTGGTGGGAACAAGTTGTCACTCTTAGGGAAGAAAAGGGTGATCCTCCAATTGATACTTGGGAAGACATGAAGGAGGAGATGGAAGCTCGCTTTGTCCCTAAACACTACAAGACCGATCTCTTCAACAAGCTACAAAAGTTGAAGCAAGGCACCAAGACCGTTGAGGAATTCTTCAAGGAGATGGAGTTAACCATGATGCGAGCAAACATCCAAGAGTCCGAGAACCAAACCATCGCTAGGTTCTTCAATGGCCTCAACTACCCCATCAAGAGGATTGTGGAGTTCCAACAATACTCCAACATGGTTGAGTTAGTTCACCAAGCTTCCAAGGCCGAGCGTCAAGTGAATGAGGACATCAAGTACTCGAAGTCCAAGCAATACTTCGCCTCCAAGCTTGCCACATCAACTCCTACAACAAGTGTCAAGCCAACCGCATCCTCTACACCTTCCAAGCAACCTTCTATCCAAAGTCGCATGAAGCAAACGGTATCCTCCACCGCCTCCTCCAAGGCATCTACGGGACCCTCCAATGTCACTTGCTTCAAGTGTGGTACTCAAGGCCACAAGTCCTTCGAGTGCAAGAACACCAAGGTTATGATCACTATGGAGAATGGTGACATAGAGACTCTAAGTGAAGGTGAATATGAAGCCCTAGTGCAAGCCGCCGTTGCTAATGAGGAAGACTATGATGAAGAAAGTGGAGAAGACCCTCTCTTATGCACACATGATCCAAGCCCTTCTCTTGTGGTTACTCGAGTGCTCACCACTCAACCCCAAGCTATGGAAGACCAAAGATGCAACATCTTCCAAACGCGTGCCGGCATTGGTGGCAAGTCAATCAAGGTCATCATCGACGGTGGGAGTTGCCACAACTTGGCAAGCACCGAGCTATGTGAGAAGCTCAACCTCACGCTTCGCAAGCATCCTCATCCATACCATGTCCAATGGTTGAGTGACAAGGGCAATGTCAAGATTCAACACACCGTCACCGTCAACTTCAAGATAGGACCCTATGAAGACACCGTCGAGTGTGACGTGGTGCCTATGACCGTGTGCCACATGTTGCTTGGCCGCCCATGGCAATTTGACAAGAAGGCCATACATGATGGTTACTCCAATGCATACACCTTCAAGGTCAAGGACAAGAAGTTCGAGCTTCGCCCAATGACTCCTAGCCAAATCATCGCCGACAATGCGAAGGCTTTAGCGAGGGCACAACACAACACCCACCATAGTGAGTTGAGAGGAGAGGGAGCTACCCACCAAAAAGAGAGTGAGCGCCACCACCCACATATGAGTGAGAGAAAGAGTGTCCTCCTAGCCACAAAAAGCGAGTGGAGAGAAGTGAAAGACAACCCATCCACCACCATACACTACGTGCTCATTTGCAAGGGCCTCTCGTCGGAGACTAACGACTTAACCAACATTCCTTCGTCTTTGTTGTCTCTTTTGAAGGAGTTCCAAGACGTCTTCCCCGACGAGCTACCTCATGGACTACCACCGCTTCGGGGCATCGAGCATCGCATCGACCTCATACCCGGCGCTCCGCTACCAAACCGCGCCGCCTACCGCACCAACCCCGAAGATACCAAGGAGATACAACGACAAATACAAGACCTCCTCGCTAAAGGGTATGTCCGAGAAAGCCTTAGCCCTTGTGCCGTTCCCGTCATTCTTGTGCCTAAACCGGATGAGACGCAACGGATGTGTATGGATTGCCGCCCTATCAATGCCATTACCGTCCGTTATCGCCATCCCATTCCGCGTTTAGATGACATGCTTGATGAATTGAGTGGTGCCACCATTTTCTCTAAGATTGATTTGCGTAGTGGCTACCACCAAATTCGCATGGCAATTGGTGATGAATGGAAGACGGCATTCAAGACCAAGCTTGGTCTCTATGAATGGCTCGTCATGCCATTTGGTCTTTCCAATGCTCCTTCCACTTTCATGCGTCTTATGAATCACATTTTGCGACCTCTCATTGGCAAGAGCGTGGTTGTTTACTTTGATGATATCCTCATCTATAGCAAAAATCTCGAGGACCATGTTCAACATGTGAGAGAAGTCTTATGCATCTTGCGCCACGAGAAGCTCTTTGCCAACCTACCAAAATGCCATTTCGCTCAAAACAAATTGGTTTTTCTTGGTTTTGTGGTTTCCGCCAACGGGATTGAAGTTGATTCTTCCAAAGTTGAGGCCATCCACAATTGGCCCACTCCCACAAATGTTGGTCAAGTTCGAAGCTTCCATGGACTTGCCGGATTTTACCGCCGCTTTGTGAAAGATTTCAGCACCATTGCTTGCCCTTTAAACGAGCTTACAAAAAAGAATGTTCCGTTTGTTTGGGGCAAAGCACAACAAAAAGCTTTTGATGAATTGAAAAAGAGACTCACCGAGGCACCACTACTTGCTCTTCCCGATTTTGCTAAAACATTTGAGATAGAATGTGACGCGAGTGGCCTTGGAATCGGTGGTGTCCTCATGCAAAATGGAAAACCCGTGGCATACTATAGTGAGAAGTTGGATGGCGCACGCCTCAACTATCCTATATATGACAAGGAGCTTTATGCTTTGGTTCGTGTTCTTGAAATTTGGCAACATTACCTTTGGCCAAAAGAGTTTGTTATCCACTCGGATCATGAGTCCTTGAAGTATTTGAAAAGTCAACACAATTTGAACAAGAGACATGCTAAGTGGGTTGAGTTCATAGAGTCCTTCCCTTATGTAATCAAATACAAAAAGGGCAAGGAAAATGTGGTTGCGGATGCACTTTCCCGCAAGATTACTCTTCTACTCACCCGCTTGGAGTTTCACATTTTGGGTCTTGAGGAGATCAAAGAGCTTTACCCATCCGACTCTTTCTTTGGACCAATCTTTGCCAAGTGTTCCGTTGACCGAGGTTTTGATGATTTCTATTTGCATGATGGCTACTTGTTTAAAGCTAACAAAGTTTGCATACCCGAGTCTTCTCTTCGTAAGTTGCTTTTGCAAGAGTCACATGGAGGTGGCCTCATGGGTCATTTTGGACGCGACAAGACTCTTTCGATGCTATCCACACACTACTATTGGCCACGCATGAAGCGAGACGTGGAGCGCCTTTGCAACCGTTGCACAACGTGCTTACAAGCTAAGTCAACATCCAACCCCCATGGTCTTTACATACCTTTACCCATTCCATATGCACCTTGGTCGGATATAAGCATGGACTTTGTGTTAGGCTTACCAAGAACAAAGCATGGGCATGATTCAATCTTTGTGGTAGTGGATAGGTTCTCAAAAATGGCACATTTTATACCATGTCATAAGAGCGATGATGCTTCACACATTGCTTCATTGTTTTTCAGGGAAGTGGTTCGCCTACATGGGATACCGGCAAGCATTGTGTCGGATCGAGACGTCAAGTTCATGAGTTATCTATGGAAGTCGCTTATGGCAAAGTTTGGAGTCAAGCTTTTGTTCTCATCGTCCTCGCACCCTCAAACCGATGGACAAACCGAAGTGGTCAATCGAAGCCTCTCCACACTCCTTCGCACACTTGTGAAGAAAAACTTGAAGTCATGGGAAGATTGCCTCCCCCACGCGGAGTTCGCCTACAATAGAGCCAAGCACTCCACAACATTACGGAGTCCCTTCATGATCGTCTATGGATTCGAACCTCCAACGGCACTCGACATCCTCCCACTCCCTCTTCATCAAAGGACCAACATGGACTTCGACGAGCGCACCACCGCCATGAAGAAACTACATGAAGAAACAAGAGCAACCATACAAGACCCACTACTACAAAATCGCTTACCGCCGGCGCACCAAAAACCCCTACCGCCGGCGTTTACGCATTCGCCGGCGACCACCTCGCCGGTGGTAATGTCGTATCGCCGGCGTTTTCCAAATCGCCGGTGGTATATGCTGTTATCCCCGGCGCTTTCCCCAAATCGCCGGCGGTAAGGACTTACCCCTGGCGGTTTGCCAATTCGCCGGGGGTAATCTGCTGCAGCGCTGGCGCTTTGATTTTCGCCAGGGGTACAGTTTCGGGGCGCCGGTGGTATTGATTACAGGATTAAAAAAATAAAACTCGAAATATATAGCAGAATACACCAGAATACACACAGAATACACACAGAATACACAGTATACACCAGCATACATAGAATACACAGAATACACAGTTATATAGAAAGTCCCAAATGTTCATAACATGCATGCATTAATAACACAAGTTTAGATAGTAGATAGTTCACCATATGGTTCAAACATCACGACTCGAAGTAGCACATGTTACAGAAATACATATAAGTCCAGTGTCGATGACCTAGCTAAACAACAATGACATAATAAACTAGAGAGGCGGTGGCGGCAAGCATCATCACGATGAAAGGGGTCCTCCACATCTCCCTCCTCTGTCCCGCTCGAAAGTTGGCGTATCGAGTTTCCGCCTCCTCCAAAGTGGTGTACCCCTTGTAGCTGTTGCCGCTGAAACGGTGGACCTGCCTCCTACAGTCTTCCCAGTCCTCGTAGACTCCAGGAACCCTGCCGTGGTAGACGACATAGTACGTCATCTATGCAAACACACAACAAAGAAATGTAAGTTGTTAGTACATCCATAGAGAGAGATATAACATATAGGTGTGCAAAAGAACAAACATAAAAAATACTTAAGTAATTTTATGACTAACATTTGCAAAGGACAAAAGTTTTTGAGTCAAGTCGGCTTCGGCGGGAAGGGAAGGATGCCCTCGAGCGTGTTGAATGTTCTCTCGTCACATCCATCTTCTAATCGGCCTTCTATCTCGAAATTAGAAAGTGCGGGGCCATAGTTGAACAAGCCACCATTCATGACGACATCCCTCCATAGTATTGTGCAAATGGTCCGCTGGATGGCACGGAACTCGGCTCTCACGTTTTCATCGGTGGTGTCCGACATGTTGACGAAATTCCCTTGAAGACCAGATGGCAACAAGAGATCGTTCTGAGACCTTACAACCGCCCTCATCTGTAGGATGGCAAACCATGCCTCCATCCCATTGTCATCCGCCGATTGCTTGAGGCAGGGGAACTTGGTTATGTGGTTGCACACATAGCAACCTTTAACTTTCTTCTCATGCCTGAGTTTGTCGACGCCAATCTCAGCTATGAAGCCGTTGAGGGCTTTATCAAGTGTAGACTTAACGTCGGTGAAGTCTTTCTCCTTATCAAGCCCGGAGTCGAGATAAGTGACATGGGAATGATACGGGTGAAAGAGGAGGAGGGTGCAGTACTTGAGTCTGCGCAAAATGGAAATAAACCATCATACTCAGCTATTAAGGAAATTCATGAAAGAATGTAATATAGGGTACTTTAGTAACCAAATACTTACTCGCGGAAATATGGTATGACAAAGCATTTTTTATCCTTGTTTAACACCAAGAAATCCTTGATATACTTCGCGAGAAACGCTTGTTCGTTCTGGGTGGTAGCTGGAGTCATGTAGAAGGGGTCCATGATAGCGATGTGCGCTGTGTTCTCCATGGCGATATCGTGCGCCATACTGAGCGATACGAGGCGGACCAAGTTTCGGTCTAGCTGTTGCATGTGCAAGAGCCTGAAGATGTCTTCGTACCGAATGAACATCAAGTCCGCAGGGTATGTGTTGACAAAGCCAAAGCCAGTGGGCACCTTGGCTATCACAATCGGGTACGAGGGATTTCTTTCTTTAAGAAGTAGCTTCTCCTTCATTAGAATAGTATCATGCACGTTCCTCATATCCGGCGTCAACTTGTCTACAACGTGTGCCGGCAGCATCGGCTGGCCTATGTGATGCAACTTCCTCCACGGGGTCGGCAACTTGTCATTAACCACTATCTTGCTTTTGGCAACATCTCCCGACTTCTTCCGCTTCCTGCCCTTCTTCTTACTGCAACTGGGAGTGGCGTTTTGTTTCATACCCTCCGTGGTCGCACCAAGGAGTGTCCTCGGGGTAAGCCCAACTCGGGGCGGAGCGGTGAAGGCGGTAGTGTCCTCCTGCTCGGGCGTTTCTTGTGAAAGGAACAACTTCTTCTTTAGGATATGACCGGCGGGTGGCTTGTAAGGAGAAACCGCGTCGGCGTCGAGCTCGGCGATGAACGTATCAATGGGAGCTTGATCGATGTCCAACGCCTTGTCGTGCTGACTCTCGTGCTGACTATCGGGCTGACTATCGGGCTCAAAATGATCATAAGCCGGTGGAGGACTGGCCCTGCCTTTGCCTGCCGTCAAAGCAGTCGTTGGAGCTGGGACCTTGGCTTGGCTCGGGGCAGCCGTCGCATCCTGAGGAGTGACCATGCCATAGCTTGCCTCCGAACCTGAGGCGGCGGTGTTCAGCCGAATTAGGGCTTTCGGCCATAGAAGGATGTGATTCTTGAGGTCCCCGAGAGTGAGCGGGGTTTCCGTTTCCGGGGGTTGATAAGGAGGATGGAGGTCTTGGCATCCCGGTAACGACCGGTTCACGCGAACCCGGCTCATGCTATCATCCATCCTGACGCAGTGGAAAATCCGCTGTGTTGGCAGGATGACACTGCCGCTCGCTACAGCCTTCAACTTGTTGTCCACATTCAGTAGCAAGGTGCAAGGAGTCGCGTTCGCCTGTGAAAACATGTGTAGGTCAGAGAGGGGCGACGACAAAGTAACTAATTTGTAGAGCTTGAGAGACTAAATTAATTACCGTGAGGGCGTCGAGCTCGGCTCGCGTTGAAGGACCGAGGCCAGGCGTGCAGGTGACTGAGGGGCTAGTACTGGGGCCCCCCAGGTCCGGCGAATCCTCTCTAGCGCCGACATTGCCGGCGGGTGGAGTCACCAAGTTGGGTGTGCATTGAGCGTGTCTAGTTGGAGGCCGGTTGTCCGAGTTGCTGGCGCCTAGGCTGATAACCGGCATCGGTCCCTTACCGCCGGCGTCGAAGTAATTCTTCATCGACAGCACAAGATCAGGGATGATTTCATTGACCCTGTTGGCCAGCGCGTCATCGACCTTGCTAGCAACCTCGGCAGTGACGCGTTGCTGAACCTCGGCACTGACGCGTTGCTGAACCTCGGCACTGACGCGTTGCTCCATGGTTGTTTCCAAGTCGGCCACCTTTTTCAGAAGAGCCTCGTGCTCCCGGTCCTTCTGCGCCTGCCGCGACTCCCTAGTGCTTGCGGGCACGTCCAAGCCATAGTCGGCAAGCTTGCGACCTCCTCCGGCGCCGGGGACACGGTGGGGCTTGTCCAAAAGCGGCCGCGCCTTCACGGTGTTCAGACCCCTGATAAAAGGCGTGTCCCACGGGACTTTGCCCGTCGACGTCTGGGACGAGGAGCCAGCTGATTCGGCGGCTGCTTGTTCCGCCAACTGCCAGAAGTAACATGAACAATTTTAGAATGTAATGGACTTGGTGAGCAGTATCAAATTAATAAGCTGGTAAATTGCTTACCACTGCTTTCTCTAGTGCCATCACCTTCGCGTCGGCGACCAACTCAACTCCCACCACCACATCAGGTTTCGTGACACGTTTCCCAGCCAATTCTCGATGGTATCGGGACCTGAGATATGCCCTGAAGAGTGGGTCTTTGTACTTGGCAAAAGGGGGCTCGAGGCCAGCATTTATGTAGGCCTGGTCCTCCTTGTCCCATACCGGCTGCTTGCCTTCGAAGCCACGGCAACCGAGATTGTGGTGACCGATGTTCTTATCCGCCAGCTCCTTCCCCCAGGTCGATTGTCTTTTGGTGTACTCGAGCTCCTCGTTTTCCAAGAATTTATTATACTGCTCCAGCGTCATCCGCGGGAAGTGGCGCTGGATCTCTTCCCAAGTCTCATTGTCACCAAGCATCCCCCTCAGCATGGTTTTATAACCGCTGAGGTTCTTGGAGAACTTAGAGAGGGCTCGTCTGTTCACGATGTTATCCTTGGTATCCTCGTTCCTGTATTCCACAGGGAACTCATACCGTGCGTGCAGCCGCGCAAGGAGTTGGGCCTGCAGATGCTGCTTCTTCTTGGTTCGGAGTTTCGTCTCGTTGACGTCGACGACGTCCCGAAGGATTGCTCCCAGTTGGAGGCCGTACCCCTTCGCCACGTGCTTGGGCTCAGTAGGAATCCCGGTCTTGGCGTCCACCGCGGTGATTATGTCGCGAGTGGTGCCGACCCTGTTTGGGCGCCGCTGCTTCCGTTTCCTCTTGGCCTCGGTAGTAGTATCCGAGCTACCCCCGGCAACGCCACTGTCGGTGGTCTCGTCGGCAGCCCCCCTCTCATCCTCACCATCGTTGTCCATCTCAGCATCCTCCTCCTCCGAGGACTCGTCATCGCTGCCTGGAAGTTCCTCCAGCTGATCCGAGACCATGAGCCTGTAGTGCTCATCCAACTTCCGCTGAGAAGACCCGTCAACGTCTTCGTTGGGGTCTGCAGAAGACGACATCGCTAGCTAGAGAACAATAGCATCAAAAGTATAGTAAGTACTACTGTAAGTGTTTGACCATGAGCCTAATGTTGCAGTTTAGTCTAAATATGAACACCAAACCAAGAGACCTAGAGCACATGCCACCGAAAATTCGGCATGACCTTTGCTAAAAATGGTCATGCCGGAGTGCCCGAAATTCGCCGGAACGGAAGTTAATCGACATTCCGGCGAAACATGGACACTCAATGTGTACCTGCAGAGAGATTTCACACAACTTTTCCAAACACATGCTCAGGTCTACCACCACCACATCAGGCTCAGGTCTACCACCATCAAAAGGAAATGACAGAGTTTGGACAACACAAAATCTGCTTCATTTTCTGAACTTCTCCAACCAAATAGACAAACATAATAATATGGAAAGAAATTAGCTAAGCAGCTCTGCAATTTTTTCATGATTGAAAGCATAGGTGCAATTTTTTCATGATTGAAAGCAATTAGCTAAGCAGCTCTGCTTTCCTCCAATGTTGCTATAATAATATGGAAAGAAATGAACTCAACACACTTGTTAATATCAACCACATATGAACTCAACAGCCTGTTAGCCCTTTTTATGGGTCCAGTCCAACGACAGAAAACTGAAACACAAAAATAAAAGGAACGAAGTGTCCAGTCCAACCTCACAGTAAAAACTGAAAACTATTGCTTTATGGATGTTAATGTTCAGCTTCTGGGAGAACTTATGTGTGAACAACACGCAGATGCCTTAGACTAATACTTACTGGGCTATGCAAAATCAAATAGGAAAATAAGTTGACATAAATGAATCAACTTTTGATTTGTGTTACCTATGCACTCAAGCATGGCAACAAATAACAATTCTAGAAGCACGCAATGGAAATGCAAATCAGAGGATAGACAATACGAGTAGCATCAGGCATCATAACTTAACAAAAATGGTCAAGCATGGAGCCAGATGGAGCAGATGCAAAATCTGAATTCATCTTGAATAAATCCAGTATAGGCACAACCAAACTGAATTGTTTGTTCATGGCTTAAACATTGATAAATTCCAACTTGAGTTCAGAACAGTATAGAGGCATTTGGTTAAGCAAATAAAAATCAAGGACAGTGAATGATACAATTCTTTTTTGTTTGAATCTCGTGGGCGGCCAGACCGAATCGTAGCTAGTGGTGGGGATGGATTGGGCGGATCTCGCTGGCCGCACAGGCAGACGCATGAACAAGGAGAAAGGGAAATCGGTGGTCAGATGGGGAGCTTATTACCGTAGCACGCAAGGAGCGGTCCGGTGAGGTGGAGGCGGACTCCGTCCGTGGATGTCGATCGCCCGCCGCCTGCGACGAGGAGAGGGACGAGCAGGTTGGTTGGTTGGCAGCGGGCGGCGGGAGGAAGGAGGCCGCCGCTCGTGGCTCGGGAGCGGTCAGGCCAGCTCGACGGAGCGCCGCGCACGAACGGCAGGCGAGAGAAGCGACGACGGCGGATCGACGGCGGTCGATTTGGGGAACGACGACAGACGCGGTACCAAAACGACTAAGTCGTGGACACTTTACCCCCGGCGTTTTGTCGCCGGCGGTAATGTTTGAGCCACTAACAGGTGGGCCCAAGTGCGTTTACCACCGGCAAAATCGAGCAATTCGCCGGGGATAACAGGTGTCTATGTATTAATTCCGTAAACCCTCGTAGTTATACAGAATCGATTCGATAGCGCAGTGGTTCCACCGCTTCTGCACAGCTGAAGCACCCAGGGTTCGAATCCCTGTGGGTGCAAAAAAGGCACCATTTTTTGCACTTTTCTTAAGACCTTTTTTTATTGTTTCTAGTTATTTAGATAAATTGTAAAGTCCTTTGGCAACTTTTTTTTCTTTTCTTAAGACCTTTTTTTATTGTTTCTAGTTATTTAGATAAATTGTAAAGTCCTTTGGCAACATCCGATAAAAAACCAAGACATAAAAAACCAAGACATAAATTTAGGATAAATTGCGAGACATAAATTGATGATTTTAATTCTTGAATGACTTCAAAGTCCTTTCGAGGATATCCGATAAAAAACCAAGACATAAATTTAGGATACACTTGAGAAGGACAAATGGTTGTTCGAGAGATAATTATTAGAAATACACAAATGACTTCAAAGTCCCTTCCGCTTGGTCCTTGTGACCCCACCGGTATCGTCGCGACTCCTTGTGTACGGAGGAACACTTGACCTAGGTAGCGTCGTCCTTCTTCTTCTTAGTGTGTAGGTTCTATCGTCTTCATCGGGTTCTTCCATCATTGGGTCTCCGACGAGGCCGTCGAAGTCTTGCTCGTCGGCCACTCCATCCATTCCGACGAGGGCCCTTTTTCCTCTCCTTACGACAACACGGCTGGGCCTTGACGGGTCAGTTATGAAGAAGCATTGCTCGACGTGCTTAGCCAATACCCAAGGCTCATTTTGCGCGGTGGGGTTCTTGGTCTTGGATTTGGGGGGCAGTCGCATGGTGGTGACATACGCATCTTCTTTTGTGACGTCCGTAGCCCATCTGACACGAAACATCGGTAGCTTCTCCCCGACGTAGTCGAGCTCCCAGATTTCCTCGATCCTTCCGTAGTACCTTTTCTTCTCTTCACCCGTGTACGATTCCATCGTCACGCCCGAGTTCTGGTAGTCGCTTTTTTTGTCTCTCTCCTCTGTGGAGAATGTGTAACCGTTGATGTCGTACTTCTGATAAGTCATGAGGTTGGGGGCGGGCCCATAAGACAAGGCCAATATCATTTTGTCTACGTCGCTTGCCATTGGTGGGGGATTGGCATCAATCTGGTCTTTGAACCAGCTCGCGAAAGAGGAGTTGTGAGCTCTAAATACCTCTTGTTCCGTCATCGGCTTGTCAGCCCTGCTCTTGATCATGTTTATGTGCTGATCCACCCAAGGCTCTACCTCGTTCATGTGCTGTAGTGCTACTAAGTGGGCCCTGTTAAAGTCTGTTCTCCTATCATCTTGATCGGCGTCGATTTCCCTCCTGCCAGCGTTGTGGCCTACTCCCTCGAATCTGCCGAGGTGCTTGTTGGCGGGCAATCCAACCGGACGTGGGTCGTCCTCGTTTAAATAATTCTTGCAGAAAGAGATGCACTCCTCGGTGAGAAAGCCCTGGACGATGCTTCCATCCGGATGTGCCCTGTTACGAACATATCCTTTGATGAAGCCGTTCATTCTTTCTAACGCCATCATGTTGTGAAGGAACGCGGGCCCAAGATCCTCGATATCGTCCACTATATGCACCAGCAGATGGACCATGATGTCAAAGAATGCGGGCGGGAAGTACATCTCCATCTCGCATAGGATGGTGACGATCTCTTCCTGCAGCCTCCCGAGTTTCTTGACGGTTATCGACTTTCGAGTGATGACGTCAAAGACGTTACACAGGTCAGTCAGCGTCGCACGAACGTGCGGTTCCATTATCCCTCGGATAGCAACCGGAAGTATCTGCGTCATCATGACATGACAGTCATGAGACTTCATCCCGCTGAAGATTTTTTTCGTCGGGTCCAGCCATCTTCGTATCAGCCCCGCGTAGCCTAGGGGAAATTTGACTTCTAGTAGGCACTTGAAGAATTGTTCGAGCTCATCGGGATTTAGAGTGAAGCAGGAGGGGCGAGGAGTTTCGTGCTGCCTGGCCACCCTTTTGCGTTTGCGACCATCCGTCTCCTCCTCCTCAGTTTCCTGGTCAACCTGCGCAAAATGAAGCTCTTTTCTGATATGAAGGGCCATCAGGTCGTGTCTTGCTTTCGATCCGTCTTTGGTCCTCTCCGGCATGTTGAGCACAGTGCCAAGCAAGCTCTCGCACACGTTCTTCGTGATATGCATGACATCAAGGCTATGAGGCGTACCGAGGATCTTCCAGTACGGCAAGTCCCAAAACACGGACCTCCTTTTCCATACCCCCAAGAGCGGCCCGGGTTCCTTTTTCTTTCTCTTGTCTCCTTTCTTCCGCTTCTGGATCTTTATCTTACCCGCCGGAGGGCAGTCTTTCCAGTTTTTCAACAGAGTATCTATCTCTTCGCCGCTTCGCCTAGGTGGAGGTCCCTCGACCTCATCCTTCCCATTGAACAGGTCTCCACGCTTCCTCCACGGGTCATTCTTGGGAAGCCACATTCGATGCCTCATGTAGACGGTTTTTGAAGACCCGGGATCCTTACCCAGCTGTAAAAACGGCGTCTTTTCCATGCATCTCACACATGCCTTGTGTCCGTGGCACACCTGGCACGCGATATATCCGTATCCAAGATAGTCCTGCACCGTCGTCAACAGTGCGGCTTTCATACGAAAAGTTTCTTGTCCGTAGGCGTCCCAAGTTTCTATCCCTTCCTCCCACAGAGTGACTAGCTCCTCCTTCAATAGCTCCAGATACAGGTTGATATCGCTCCCTGGCTGCGTCGGCCCTTGGATTAGCATACTCATGTGTATGTACTTCTTCTTCAGGCATAGCCATGGAGGGAGGTTGTACATCCATACAAACACGGGCCAGGTGCTGTGCTTGCTGCTTTGGTTCCCAAACGGATTGAGTCCGTCGGTGCTCGCACCCAACCTGATGTTCCTTGGTTCTTTCCCGAATTCTTCGTAATACTCATCGTCTAATGTTTTCCACTGGCTTGCATCCGAAGGGTGTGTTAGCACTGGGTTTTCAACCCGTTCTACATCACGCATCACCGCCTCCTTTCTTTCCGCGTGCCAGCGCATGAGCTTTGCTTCCTTGGGGTCCACGAAGTACCGCTGCAGACGGGGCGTGAGCGGGAAGTACCACACAACTTTTCGAGGAGATTTTTTTGTCCCTCTCTTGTATCGAGATTCGCCACATTGTGGGCATGTATCGAGATTGGCATGCTCGTTCCGATATATTACGCAGTCACTAATGCATGCGTGGTATTTCTGGTGCGGTAAATCGAGAGGGCACACGATTTTCTTGGCCTCCTGTAGGCTACCGGCACACGTGTTATCTTTAGGAAAGTGGATCTTCAAGTATCCGAAGAGTTCGTCCACGCTTGTGTCCGTCCATTTGTGCTTTGCCTTCATCTCCATAATATCGAGAGCGTATCTCAGACGGCTCTCCTCCGTCCCACGAGCTGCATCGTACAACGGAGTTCTCGAGTCTACCTCGAGTTGATCCAGCTTAGCCTTCCGTCTACCAGCGATTTTGGGGTCGGTCGATGTGTTGCTGAGAAGAAGTTCTTGAACATGACGGTCCTGCACGGCCGCGGTTAGCGGGGTATTTCTACTCATGTCCTCGTCGGCCGCATGCTCTTCCCGGCCTTCTTGATCACCATCAACGTGTGCGCCATCCTCTTCAACCTCGTCTCCATTGTCGTGTGGGGCATCCTCTCCATCACCTTCGTTATCATCATCTCCACCATCATCATCTCCATCACCATCGATATCATCATCTCCATCATCACTCATCCACTGAGTATGCCCCTCCATGAAACTATACCTGAGCAGGTGTTGATTCACTATGCCTGACAAGGGGTCAAACAACGATCCTAGCTTGCATCTTCGACAAGGACACATTATATCCTTTCGCTTTTTTCGATACATGTCGGCCGTCGCGCGTTCCACGTATCTATCCACGACGCTTTCCCTCATCTCGATGACCATCGCCGCCTACAAGACAAGATAATTGATTACACCGCCGTCTCGGTTTTCACGGAAAAAATTCGGCATGACCTTTGCTAAATATTGTCATGCTGGAGTTCCAAAATTCGCCGGAACGGAAGTTAATCAACATTCCGGCAAAACATTGGCAACTCAATGTTCCTGCACACGTCAACAAATGCAAAACAATGCATTTACATATATGGAACCGCATCTTTTGCCATCACTAGTGACATAACCGTGAATTTTCACCAACTCATGAACATTCCACTCATTAGCTATATACCTATTAGTTGACGCGACGTCCAAAAGCACCGGAGAGACGCCACACGTCGACTTTTATGCTCGAGAGATCTAGAGATCTAGAAATAGCTAGATCTAGTGGAAAAGGTGGTGGGAGGAGATAGATCTAGATCTAGATCATGCAAATCATGCTAGAGGGGCTAGGTAGTGCATGATTTGCTCAAATACATCATATTTTGTTGGTTGAAATAGCTAAAATGGGTGGGGGAATGAGATAACAAGTGCTTGGGTTGATTTTCCATCACATATGAGTGTGTGAGGGTGGTGGTAGGTGGCTGGTCGGGCTAGCTAATTAAATGGCCAAGCCCAGGTTACCGCCGGCGCCAACATGCGCGTTTGCCAGCGGTAGGGCCCATTACCGCCGGCACCTACGGCCCACAAACGCCGGCGGTAAGTGCAGGATGGGTGGCCCACCCAGCCACTTGTTACCCCCGGCATTTGCATTCTCGGGTTCGCCGGCGGTACAACCCGCTACCCCCGGCGATTTGGGCATAAAACGCCGGCGGTAAGGGCAGGCTGGGTGGCCCGCCGAGCCACTCATTACCCCCGGCATTTTCATTTTCCTGTTCGCCGGCGGTAAAGCCCTCACCCCCGGCGCCTTGCGTTCAGCTCGCCGGCGGTAGGGTTAGGCCACCCTGGAAGGTCTTACCGCCGGCATTTTCAAACCGTACTCGCCGGCGGTAAAGAGTGCTGCTATAAGGCTTTCCCTAGTAGTGACCATGTCCTTCGCCAAGCCACCCGACTCAACGCCAAGAAGAAAGAACGAGTGTTTGAAGAAGGAGACCTCGTTTGGGTTCACCTAAGGAAAGAAAGGTTCCCTCAAGAACGCAACTCCAAGCTCAAGCCAAGAGGAGATGGGCCTTTCAAGGTACTCAAGCGCATCAACAACAACGCCTACGTCATCGACATACCAACATCCAAGTACTTGGTGAGCAACACTTTCAACATCTCGGACCTCTCCCCACATCATGGAGATGAGGAGGAACAAGAGTCGAGGACGACTCTCTCCCAAGGGGGGGAGATGATGTAGCCCCGCTCGCCAACGACACTACATCAAGGCCAACAAGTCCCCCAAGTGGACCCATGACACGGGCTCGAGCCAAAGCAATACATGACAAGGTGAACTCGCTCCTCACTACCCTCGACCTCGGTTCCCCATTGGATGGAATGCTACCTCATGCCGAAACACTTTGTGTGATTAGGTACATGGAGCATCAAGACCCCGGAGAGGATGAGACGTCATGGTCAAGGGAAGGAGAGGAGCAGCGGAACCTGGAGATGAACATGAAGCCGAAGCCGCCGTCGCCCGAAGAGCGCCAAGGAAGAAAGGGACGCTGGCCGGTCCAGGACCCGGTCGGACCGGACCCACGACCGGACGCCCCCCACAGGCCCGGTCAACCGGGCGCAAACCGGGCCAGCTCCCTCGTACGGACGACGACCGGACCAGGACCGGATTCCTCGCAGAATCCCGGTTGGCGACCGGTCGACCGGACCCCTGGCCGGACAGCCCGGTCACAGGCCCGGTCTGACCGGACGCCCAACCGGACCCGACGGGAATACCCCACCAAACTGCCTTGACTTATCCATTCGCGTACCTGTTCGCCCTTGCTGGCTGTGCTTGCCTATTTAAGTAGCTGGACCCCTCCTTTACTTTTCAGACTTGTTTTAGAACTCAAACCTAACTTTGAGCTTAGTCTCCCTTGGGTATCATCCCTCTGTAATCAAGGCAACCCTTGTGGATGTATGGATTTGGTAGTGAGAGATTCTAGTGTTTACACTCTCTCTCCCACTCCTTGATTCGTCCTCCCCACCGGTCTCTCCTCTCGGAATTCTACCTCGAGTCTCTTCCGGGCGGATTCTATTGGCACGGTCCATCGAGCCGTGAGGGTAAGCATCGATTGTATCGGGTTGGTGTGCGTGGTTCTTCGTGTGTTCTTCGCGTTCTTCGTGTTCTTCCGCCTCTCCCCCTCTTTCCCCCTTGATTCCTTGGGTCATTCGCGAGATCGGGCCACAATCAGGGTCTTAGACCACATCAAAACCACTTCTCTCTTCATGCTTGAGTTCATAAGACAGAGTTTAGGGTTAGGTGGTAGATACATGATTTGTATGTTTTGAATATGTCTAGAGACCTTGTTTATGATTACTATATATATGACATAATAAGACCTTGGTTTTTCATATATTTTTTTGATTTTTTGAATTTTTATGCCCATTTGAATCTTGGTCAAATTCTAGGTTTGGCCAAGATTTGAACAAGTTTAATCATGAATATGACAAATTAAGCATCTATCCTTCTTAGTCACTCCAAAACTCTTGGGAGGGTTTTTGAAATTTCCATGTTTGAGACCAAAACCACTTCTCTTCATGCATGCTTGACTTCATAAGACAGAGTTTAATTAGGGTTAGGGGTAGATATATACATGATTTTCTGGTTTGAATATGTATAGGCCTTGTTTATCAACTTGAATGCTTACTATATATATGACATAAGAATGCTATGTCCTTTGTTTTTTCATTCTCTTGATTTTTTCTGAATTGTTATGCCCATTTGAATCTTTTGGTCAAATCATAGGTTTGACCAATATTTAAACAAGTTTAAAACAAGAAAATGAAAAGGTAATCATGGATCCTTCTTAGTCACTCTAAAATGAAGCTTTTGGGATGTTCTTGAAATTTACATGTTTGAAACCCAAAACGACTTCTCTTCATGCTTGACTTCATAAGACAATTTAGCGGTTAGGGGTAGATACATGATTTGCCTAGTTTGAATATGTCTAGACCTTGTTTATCAATTTTAATGCTTACTATATGACATAAGAAGACTATGTGCTTTGCTTACTATATGACATAAGAAGACTATGTGATTTGACCAAGATAATTTAAACAAGTTTAAAACATGAAAATGAAAAGGGAAGCTTGTATCCTTCTTAGTCACTCGAAAATGAAGTTTTTGGGAGGTTTTTGAAATTTCCATGTTTGAAACCCAAAACCACTTCTCTTCATGCTTGACTTCATAAACATGAAAAGGAAGACTATTTGCTAACGGAGGGAGTAAGCACTCTTGCTATCAAAAGTACCAAACGATGCATACCAAAATGATTTTTTAGAGGAATACTAGTTCAGATTATTTAATTTTATATTAGCAGGCCAAAATCGAACCCCGTAGTTGCATTTTCTGAAATTGATCCGTAGTACTGGGCAGAACCCTAGTTTAACTTATTAATAGATTCGTAGGTCGATTTTTTTACGTTTTTATTATTATTACTAGGCAGCACATGTGTTTGCCCGTCCAGTGAAACTCTTTCATTTCATTTTTATTTTCCGCAAGGTCGGGAATCGGAGGAAGAGGGATCACACGGGAGGAGACGAAGGGAGAGCAGTCACGGGGCCCCACTTATTTATGGTGTCTACATTTTTTCGGGTGATTTGACTGTTGTGCAGGGTTGTCAGTGCGCAGAGGGTGCGAGCGAGCGAGGCCGAGAATGAGAGAGATGTTTTTTTTGTTGGAGGGACAACCGAACGATCCTGAAGGACCCAGATTTCCAATACGCATCAGAGAGCAGTTTACAGCATGACACAAAATAAATAGGAAATTACGTCTAAATCCCTAAGATTTACATGGTAGACCCCAGGCTGAAAGCAAGAAATGCGATCGGGTCCTTAACAGCCACCGTCCGGATTGATCCTCGTCGCAGCCGGGCACGAACCACTTGGCGCGACCAAATCGCCATGGCTAAAGAGCCTGCACACCATGGCCTCCGAGCTGAGCTAGAAACGCCCTGCCAAAACCGGCAGCCAACGGAGGTGGATAATTGGAGAGAGAGAGAGAGAGAGAGAGTCTTGATGCTTCTCTCTTGACAAAGAATATGGCTGGGAGTTTGCTTACCTAGCGTACGTGACTTGTGCTCACTGAAGTGACAGACTTGTTGCTCTAATAACTCGGGTGATTATTATACTGTATTAGTACATAGTTTCCTATGGATCCTTCTTAGTCACTCCAAAATGAAGCTTTTGGGAGGTTTTTGAAATTTCCATGTTTGAAACCAAAAACCACTTCTCTTCATGCATGCTTGACTTCATAAGACAGAGTTTAGCTAGGGTTAGGGGTTGATACATGATTTTCCTGGTTTGAATATGTCTAGACCTTGTTTATCAACTTAATTGAATGCTTACTATATGACATAAGAAGACTACGTGCCTTGGTTTTTCATTTTTTTAAATTTTATGCCCATTTGAATCTTGGTCAAATCCTAGGTTTTTCATTATTTTAATTTTTTTTGAATTTTTATGCCCATTTGAACATTTTGGTCAAATCCTAGGTTTGACCAAGATTTAAACAAGTTTAAAACATGAGAATGAAAATGGAACCTTGTATCCTTCTTAGTCACTCTAAAATAAAGGTTTTGGGAGTGTTTTTGAAATTTCCATGTTTGAAACCCAACCACTTCTCTTCATGCTAGACTTCATAAGACAGAGTTTAGGGGTTAGGGGGTAGATACATGGTTTGTCTAGTTTGAATATGTCTAGACCTTGTTTATCAAATTGAATGCTTACTAGCTACATGACATAAGAAGACTATGTACTTTGGTTTTTCATTTTGCTGTTTTTTATTTTCTGTCCATTTGAATCTTGGTCAAATTCTAGGTTTGACCATGATTTATACAAGTTTAAAACATGAATATGAAAAATTAAGCATCTATCCTTCTTAAGTCACTCCAAAATGTAACTCTTGGGAGGGTTTTTGAAATTTCCATGTTTGAAACCAAAAACCACTTCTCGTCATGCTTGACTTTCATAAAATCGACCGAGATTAGGGTTAGGGGTAGATACATGATTTGTCTGGTTTGAATATGTCCAAACATTGTTTATGAACTTGAATGCTTACTATATGACATAAGAAGACTATATGCTTTTAAAATTCAAACATATGGTAAGCATTCTTATGAAGTCAAGCATGCATCAAGAAAAGTGGTTTTGGTTTCAAACATGGAAATTTCAAAAACCCTCCCAAGAGCTACATTTTGGAGTGACTAAGAAGGATAGATGCTTAATTTTTCATATTCATGATTTAAACTTGTTTAAACCATGGTCAAACCTAGGATTCGACAAAGATTCAAATGGGCATTATTTTAAAAAAAAATCAAAAAATAAAAAACCAAGGCACATAGTCTTCTTATGTCATTTTATGAGGTTTTTGAAATTTCCATGTTTGACACCCAAAACAACTTCTCTTCATGTTTGAAACCCAAAACCACTTCTCTTCATGCTTGATTAAATCCTAGGTTTGACATAAAAAGACTGTGTGCTTTGGTTTTTCCTTTTTATGTTTTTTTTTTTGAATTTTCCGCCCATTTGAATCTTGGTCAAATCGTAGGTATGACCAAGAGGTAAACAAGTTTAAAACATTAATATGAAAAAGTAAGCATGTATCCTTTTTAGTCACTCCAAAATGAAGCACTTGGGAGGTTATTAAAATTTCTATGTTTGAAACCAAAACCACTTCTCTTCATGCTTGACTTCACAAGACAAAGTTTAGGGTTAGGGGTAGATACATGATTTTTCTGGTTCAAATATGTCTAGATCTTGTTTATCAACTTGAATGCTTACTGTATGACATAATTAAGAAGGCTATGTGCTTTGGTTTTTCATTTTTTTCATTTTTCTGAATTTTTATGCCCATTTGAATTTTGGTCAAATCTTAGGTTTGACCAAGATTGAAACAAGTTAAAAACATGAATATGAAAAAGTAAGCATGTATGGATCCTTCTTAGTCACTACAAAATGAAGCTCGTGGGAGTATTTTCCTCCCACACGTGAGCTTGGTACCACTACACAAGAACCATGCATATGTTAAAACTTTTGAATCATGTGTTTTTTCTTCTCTTGATTACTGCCCAAAGGAGAAAAATTATATTAAATGGGTGTTTTCTATGAAGTGCCTACCGCATGAAGTGTACACACTACCACCAATCCAATTTTCACAGGTCTGCATAAGAGACATGGTAGCTACGTACGATGGCAATTTCCAACGATCCACGGATTATCTTTGTGTGCAACCATATACTGAATTATTTCTGGGCTAAAAGTTTTATTTCAAATGTAATTGGAAGGAAGGGTACATGAATTAGAATTAAAAAACTAGGTAAATACATGACATGCCCCCAAGATGTGGAAGCCTAAAACAATGGCCAAACATGTGCGGTGCATCCAAGTATAACACATAGCATGCACCGATAGTTTGACCTAAATTTGAAATCAAGCCGAAGGTGGTTCGAAAAATCGTAAAATGGCAAAACAAAGCATGAAGTTACAAATTTGTGATGTACTATATGTCCATTAGGATATTACAAGGCTGACAAGTATACCTATGTTGTAAAATTGAGCAACATAATACACAATATATATATATATATATTACCCAAAATATACGATTAAAAAGTTAAAATGGACATCTAGTTTGTAATGATATAATTTTTGTACCATAAAATTCATATTATGTTGTAATCAAATTAATGATATAGGGATGCACGCTGGCATTATAATCCCTAACGGAGGGAGTAAGCACTTCAGTTATGAAAAGTACCGAACAATGCATGCGAAAATGATTTTTATTGGAATACTAGTTCAACTTATTTTGTTATAAAGGGGCGTCGTGAGATTGATCGACCTAAATTTGTAAACAAGCCAAAGTTATTGTGGGGCTCGATATAAAAAGGTCGAAAGAAATGATGGAGTCATATAATTCGTGGTTTACATACTTCCACTATGAACAATACTAACAAAATTTACTTGAAACTTGTTGGCCATGCCATTCTGCTACCCCCCCCAAAATAATTCAAATATGAATCCTTGTGGCACGACCATGTTGGGGTTCACTTCTGGGCTGTCTACCCAGCCGAGCATGCGGGCTCTATTACCTTGTACGAATCCTCGTTTTAAACCAAGAAGAAGTGAACAAACCCCCCCCCACACACACACTCACTCTCTCTCTCTCTCTCTCTCTCTCCACTAACCGGCTTTAGATATCGCATCATTTGTCTCTCAGACTCCATTGATTTGCCCCAAGTTCAACAAGGTCGCTCCCTTTTCCTCTGAGAGTCCATTGATTTTTATTTGCTGGTGTCACTTGTGCTAAACTGTCATTCCTTGTACTCCCTCCGATTCATATTACTTGATGGTAATATAGATGTATCTAGACACATTTTAGTTGTAGATACATCCATTTTACCATCAATTAATATTGATCGGAGTTGCAGCGTGGTATGAGGCCTGCCGCCTGCCACCGTCGGCGAGGTTCCAAGTAAACGGTGCCAGAAGAAGAGTAGCGCGGCTCCGGATTCAACCACGAGGCGGCGATGGACGGCACCATGGAAATAAACGCTACGAATTTGGAGGCCATCGCGTACAACATCGCTGGAACGGCGCAGGTCATGTGCTCCCACGACGGCTGCGGGGTCAACGTCAGCTACCACGAGTCCCTAAGACACCAGATCGCGTGCCCGCACGGCCGGTGCAACTGCACGGAGCAGGGCTGCGACTTCGCCGCCCCACCGTCAGCGCTCCTCGTTCACCTCGCAGAGGCCCACTCGATTCAGGTGCACAGGTTAGAGTATGGCAAGTCCATAGAGTTCCGGGTGACCATGACGCACCCGTGCTCGCCGTGCAGGCGGCTCGTCGTCGAAGGGGATGACGGCTCCGTGTTCGTCCTGTACATCGACGCGCTCGGCCCGGCCATTGTCTTGTCTTTGGTATGCGTCAGGTCGGCCACATCCGTGTGGCCGCTCTACAGGGTGAAGATCTGGGCGCACGGCCCGCCGCCGTCCTCGAAATCGGACTGCAGGCGGGATGTCGTGAAGATGTCTGCCGATGCTTCTGGCAGCGCGTCGCCGGGCGCTGTCGTGTTTGAGGAGCTCACGTCGTTCCTCGTTGTGCCGGGGCCATACCTCGTTGGTGCTGGATCGTCCAAGGAGCTGCGTTTCTACATTCGCTTATGCAAGCAGATGTAGCTACTGCTACTTTGCGTAGTTGAAAAAACTGTCAATTTGTAAAGTACTAGAGTGTTCGTACGGCTGCTATTTTTTTATGGGGTCTTTGTTTCATATTTGTGCTGAACTGTTTGTAGTAGTACTTATACTTAATAATGATGCAGCGTGGAAGTGAATACTCTTTTTTTTGTGAATCGGAAGTGAATACTCCAACTACTATATGTAATTGTAACCCCTCCATCTGATTTACTCCCTCCGTCTCGATTTAGAGGGCTTGGTTTATTTTGCAGCAGGACCAAGGCATTGTTTCATTGGATGACGAAAACTCTCCGGAGCGCTGCCTCCTCCGGATGACAATAAAACATGATGTACAATGGGTTGTTTTTTAGTCTTATCTTTGGTAACGAGACATCCTAAATTTGTGGTGAGAGAGATTTATGCTAAGAGATGATCTCTTAGCTAAGAGAAGGCAAAGTCTTTTTTCATCTTTCTCTTTCTTCCACATCAGCGTTTATCCTACGTGGCACTGCTAAAATATCACCATTGTACATGCCCTAATACTCCACTAATGGTGTACAAAGCGTGCATGCAGCCGATCACATGCCCCCATGCAAACTTGTTTGGTTTCACACTCCACCAGCATGCACAAGGCTGTTCCCAGAGAATAGAAAAAGGAGAAAAGGGAAGGTGGAGACTAATTCGAGAAGGTTACTAGTACTTCTAATTTAAATGCATGCAGGCCTTAGATGAGAGGTAATATGGGACAAATATTTGTTCAGATTAGGCCCTGTGAACCGAGACAGAGGGGTATAAAACTATCTGCACTTCCAGATCATTTCTCCTGTTTTTTAGATGTCCTTTCACTTACTATAAAAAACAAAGAAGCACTATAAGGGCTGCTTTCAATCAAAGGAATGTGGAGAGTGTAGAAATAGGAAAGGTGTAGGATTGAAATTTTCCCATAGGAATCAAATCCAACATAATTCCTATGTCAATCCTATGAATCAAAGAAGCCCTAAGTGGTTACCGGTGCTTAATGCACAGTTCCAAAGAGTTCATCCCGCAGTCCAAATAACTAATAATCAGATGATGTCAATTTTTATGTATGTAGTTGTGCCTATTACCATCACAAATATAGTCTCAAATAGTATGATGGCGGAGATACACATTTTTTAACTACCATGATTTTCGGAAAATGCTTAGTCAATTTTGACATAATTTGACTTTCTAAAAATAATACGGAGTATAAGCCTTAAGCTTTGAGATGGAGGTACTATATTGGGTTTTCCTCGTCTTAAGCAAAATCCCTTCCCATCCCCTTAAATAGAGTACTCCAGCCTCGAGGCTAGGAGATAAGAGAGGCCATCGATAGGCCATACTCCTCGCGCGCTCGCAATGCTGGAAACTGTCACCGTTACCCTGAAGATGGACTCCACCGTGCTTCACTGCATTTTCTGCTCCCAGCCCCTCAAGCCCCCCGTCTTCAAGGTCGATCCCTTTCCCTCCCACACTCCATTGATGTTTCTTTTGTGGGTTCACTACTGCAAAAATGGGAATCCACGAACTTTGATTTGTGCAGTGCAAGGGTAATCATTTGGCCTGCGGCCGCTGCCTCAGCGAGCTTCCCGGGAACCGGTGCCATAGGTGCGTGGAACCCCGCGGCGGATTCGAGCAGGACCCGGCAATGGACGCCGTCGTATCAGCGGCGACGGTTGAGTGCCCCCACAGCAGCTGCGGGAGCTTGGTGGCCTACCACCAGGTCCACGACCACAAGATTGCATGCCCGCACGCCCCTTGCGCTTGCACGGAGCCCGGCTGCGACTTCGCCGCCCCGCCAACAGCGCTCGTCGCCCACTTCGCAGCGGCCCACTCGATCCAAGTGCACAAGCTCCCGCCGTACAACACGACCAAAGTGTTCCAGGTGCCGGTGCCGGTGCCGGGTTCGCCGTGCCTGCGGATCATCGCCGAAGGGGAGGACGGCGCCGTGTTCGTCCTGATCATCGGCGTGCTCGGTTCGACTTCGACCACCATCGTGTCTACCGTGTGCGTTAGGGCGGCCGCGTGCGTGTGGCCTCTGTACACGGCAAAGATGTGGGCGAATGGGCCGGCGTCGTGCTCGTTGGCGCACGCGAGGAGCAGGGCGGACACCGTGAGTGTGTCTTTGGAGGCGTCGAGCTGCGCCTTGCCGGGCGACGTCGCGTTTGATGAACTCACGTCGTTCCTCTCGGTGCCGCCGCTGTACCTGGTGCTTGGTGGACCTTCCAAGCTGCTGCGTTTCTACATTCGCATCGAGAAGGAGAACAATTAATCCTCAAAATAAGTACTCCTACTCCATATGATGATACGTACTAGTATAGTGCTAATGCGGATGTAACCTCTAGTAAAGTACTAGTACTAACACTGTCTGAGTTGTACTATTATTTCAGTTTCGCTTCTATTGTTGGGTAACATCATCAGGAACATAACTTGAACTTATTGGTTTCAAATCTGTGACAACAAAAGAAAAAGAACAAGAAAGGGAGTACTCCGTAACTGTTTTTCGTCCTGCTAATGCAACCTTGAGGTGACAGGGACAACTTTGTACAAAGCATCGTGCTCATATAAATATACGTACAAAATCATCAGCAGTACCTCGATAGGTGCCATGTCCATTGATAGACTGGGTCACTGGGAGATGGATATTACTACTGGATAGCTGTCCTGACGTGATAGGATGCCTACATACACCCTACTCGGCAGGTGACGATACCTTCCCAACGAAGGTATCCAGTCCCATCCATTGATTATTTTATTATGGACGGAGAGCATTCTAGAAGAGATGTCATGTCTTGGGGCAGAGGTTCGGCTTAATCATGGTTTTGATATGGCCACGACTTTTGTCATTTAAGGCACCACCTATGGGAACCAAAAGATTACTGAAACAGCAACTACATTTTACTTGACGCTAATGTAGATGTATCTAGACATATTGTAGCTATAGATACTTCCATTTTAGCATCAAGTAATGTGGATCGGAGGGAGTAATACAATACAGTATACTCAGTATAAGGTTAACTTTGGCACACGCTGGGACGCACATATTTGTTAGAAGTACACACATGCAAGACAGAGCATAGAGTAAAATAATTACTCTACTATTTACTTATGAGCAACCAAAAGCTTGTACGTGTCCACTATATATATGGGCATGGACTACACTTATTGCTTGTGGATGAGGATAGCTGTTGTGGACAACACAGTGGATGCTGTTAGAGTGAAACGGCACACTTATTATGGATCGTAGGGAGTATGCAAGATAAAAAAAGATCTACCATACATATTATTATTATATACTTTTTTTGCGAATCTTATTTTATACTTATCAGTTATGTACTCACGACACTGGGAGCATACACACACACGATCGTACATACTACAGTAGTACTGTACTACTTTTAACACTACTTGCAAGATAAAATATAGCTGGATGTACAGAACTACTTATCACTGGGTGCATAGTGCATACACACACGATCGTATACATACTAGTATTGTACTACTTTTAACACTAGGCTATCCTTTTCAGTGGTCTTCCTCTTCAGCTTCCACAGCCTGTACCATGCTGCTCTTCTTCTTCTTCTTACTCCCGCTGTCCTGGAATTCCGCCAATTTTTGTTGACCCTTCTCAAAGTTCACTATTCGCCTGTATACCTCATATGTCGCGTATGCGTCGATGCTTGCATACATGATATGCTTCATGGACAAGGGCACCTGCTTCCACAGCTTGTGTTCCTCATGCGTAAGTTTTTTCATGATAGATTTGTACTGGCTGTCTATAATGGCCGCAGCATAGTCAGCCAACGAATCCTTATTGTTACTAGTGGAATCGGCAGGCTTCCACCTTTTCTGGATGTCCACGAAGTTCGCCACTGAGAGGTTGCAACGCCCAAGCCTGGTAATGTTGTTGCCCAAGAGGCAATAATAAATTGGTTATTATATATCTTTGTGTTTATGATAAATGTTTATATACCATGCTATAATTGTATTGACCGAAACATTGATACATGTGTGTTATGTAAACAACAAGAATGTAAACAACAAGGAGTCCCTAGTAAAGCCTCTTGTATAACTAGCTTGTTGATTAATAGATGATCATCGTTTCGTGATCATGAACATTGGATGTTATTAATGACAAGGTTATATCATTATGTGAATGATGTAATGGACACACCCAATTAAGCGTAGCATAAGATCACGTCATTAAGTTCATTTGCTATAAGCTTTCGATACATAGTTACCAAGTCCTTTCGACCATGAGATCATATAAATCAGTTATGCCGGAAGGGTACTTTGATTACATCAAACGCCACTGCGTAAATGGGTGGTTATAAAGGTGGGATTAGGTATCCGGAAAGTATAAGCTTGAGGCATATGGATCAACAGTGGGATTTGTCCATCCCGATGACGGATAGATATACTCTGGGCCCTCTCGGTGGAATGTCGTCTAATTAGCTTGCAAGCATATGAATGGTTCATAAGAGACCACATACCACGGTACGAGTAAAGAGTACTTGTCAGGAGACGAGGTTGAACAAGGTATCGTGATACCGATGATCAAACCTCGGACAAGTAATATATCGTGAGACAAAGGGAATCGGTATCGTATGTAAATGGTTCATTCGATCACTAAGTCATCGTTGAATATGTGGGAGCCATTATGGATCTCCAGATCCCGCTATTGGTTATTGGTCGGAGAGAAGTCTCAACCATTTCATAGTTCGCGAACCGTAGGGTGACACACTTAAGGTTTGATGTCGTTTTAAGTAGATATGGAATATGGAATGGAGCTCGAATGTTGTTCGGAGTCTCGGATGGGATCCGAGACATCACGAGGAGGTTCGGAATGGTCCGAAGAATAAGATTCATATATGGGAAGTCATTTTCCGGGGTTCGGAAAAAGTCCGGTGTTTTGACCGGAGCTTCTAGAAGGTTCTGGAAGGACCGGAATAGTCCGGAATATTATGGAAGGTTCCGGAAGTGTCCGGGACGACCCGGGATGTCTAAGGAAGTCCGGAGGGTTCCATAATAGGTGCAACCACGTTGCCTTAAGGGAAAAGGAGTCTTTCCTTAATGCAATTTCGGAATTGGCAAAAGAGTCCGAGTAGGACTAGGTTTTCGGAACCGGAAACCTATCGGAACTCAGTCAAACTTGGGGGCAGGTTTTTGGACGACCCAAGGGGCTTGGCCACCTATTTAAAGAGGCCAAGGGGCACCCCAAGGGCACCACAAGTCGCAGCCCTAGCTCCCCAAGTCGCAGCACCACCCTGCGCCCAAACCCTAGCTATTCCCTCCTCCTTCTTCTCCCGCAGCGCTTGCGGCGAAGCCCTGCCGGAGATCTCCACCACCACCGTCACCACGCCGTCGTGCTGCCGGGATTCCGAGGAGGATCTACTACATCCGCTGCCCGCTGGAACGGGGAGAAGGACGTCGTCTTCATCAACACCGAACGTGTGACCGAGTACGGAGGTGCTGCCCGATTGTGGCACCGTCAAGATCAAGATCTTCTACGCGCTTTTGCAAGCGGCAAGTGATCGTCTACATCCACCCCGAGATCTAATCTCGTTAAGCTTTGCGAATCTTCGAGGGTTAGTCTCATCATCTCCTCGTTGCTACCGTCTACTAGATTAGATCTTGGCTTGGTTTTCGTTCTTGCGGTAGGAAAATTTTTGTTTTCTATGCTACGAATCCCATCAGTGGTATCAGAGCCGTGTCTATGCATAGATTGGTTACACGAGTAGAACACAATTGTTGTGTGGGCGTTGATGCTTTTGTTGTCTTTAGTTCGTGTACTTTGCATCTTGCGGCATAGTGGGATGAAGCGGCTCGGGCTAACTTTACATGACCGCGTTCATGAGACTTGCCCCACGTTCGACATGCAACTTGTATTGCATAAGTGGCTTTGCGGGTGTCTGTCTCTCCCACTATAGTGAAGATCCAATTTACTCTTTCTATTGACAACATTAGTATCACCGTTGTGGTTCATGTTCGTAGGTAGATTGGATCTTATGCGAAAACCCTAAACCACGTAAAATATGCAAACCAATTAGAGGCGTCTAACTTGTTTTTGCAGGGTTTGGTGATGTGATATGGCCATAATGTGATGATGTATATGTATGAGATGATCATTATTGTATTGTGGCAACCGGCAGGAGCCTTATGGTTGTCTTTAAATTTCATGTTGAGTAGTATTTCAAAGTAGTTTTAATAGTTGCTACATGGAGGACAATCATGAAGACGGCGCCATTGACCTTGGTGCTACGCCGACGATGATGGATATCATGCTCTTTGCTGATGGAGGATCATGTCCGTGCTTTGGAGATGAAGATCAAAGGCGCAAAGACAAAAGGGCCATATCATATCACATATGAATTGCATGTGATGTTAATCCTTTTTATGCATCTTATATTGCTTAGATCGCGACGGTAGCATTATAAAATGATCCCTCTCAATAAATATCAAGATAATAAAGTGTTCATCCTTAGTATGCACCGTTGCTAAGACTTGTCGTTTCGAAGCATCTCGTGATGATCGGGTGTGATAGATTCTACATGTGCATACAACGGGTACAAGCCAGTTTTGTACACGCGGGTACTAAGGTTGCCTTGACGAGCCTAGCATGTACAGACATGGTCTCGGAACACGGGATACCGAAAGGTAGAGCATGAGTCATATGATTGATATGATGAACACTTGGGGTGTTCGCCATTGAAATTACATCTTGTTCGTGATGATCGGGCTTGGTGTGGTGGATTTGGTTCGTGTGATCACTAAGACAATGCGAGGGATATTGTTTTGAGTGGGAGTTCACCTAGTTTTTAATTTTGTTAAATTAAAATTTGAACTCAATTTGTCATAAACCTAGTCTAAACTATTGCAAATAATTGTTGTAGATCATGGCGTCCCCATCAATCAATTTTAACCAGTTCCTAGAGAAAGAAAAGCTTAAAAGCAATGGTAGCAACTTCACCGACTGGTTCCGTCATGTGAGGATCTTCCTCAATGGCGGAAATCTGCAATATGTGCTTGATGCACCGCTAGGTCCTACACCACCTCCTGTAGTATCCGAGGAAGAAAAAAATGTTTTCGAAGCTCGGGCTAAAGTGTACTCTCAAGTTCAGTGTGCCATCCTATGCAGCCTAGAGGCAGAGCTCCAAAAGCGTTTAGATGTACACGTCCGTTGGGAACCCCAAGAGGAAGGTATGATGCGCACAGGCAAGTTTTCCCTCAGAAAGAAACCAAGGTTTAATCGGACCAGGAGGAGCCAAGAAGCACGTTGAAGGTTGATGGTGGCGAAATGTGATGCGGCGCAACAACAGGGAACCTGCACAACACAACCAAAGTACTTTGCCCCAACGAAACAGTGAGGTTGTCAATCTCACCGGCTTGCTGTAACAAAGGATTAACCGTATTGTGTGGAAGAAGATTGTTTGCAAGAAAACAGTAAAACAAGTATTGCAGTAGATTGTATGCGATGTAAAGAATAGGACCGGGGTCCACATTTCACTAGAGGTGTCTCTCCCATAAGATAAAAGCATGTTGGGTGAACAAATTACAGTCGGGCAATTGACAAATAGAGAAGGGCATAACAATGCATATACATGATATGATAAATATAGTGAGATTTAATCCGGGCATTACGACAAAGTACATAGACCGCCATCCAACTGCATCTATGCCTAAAAAGTCCACCTTCAGTTATCATCCGAACCCCATTCAGTATTAAGTTGCAAAGCAACAGACAATTGCATTAAGTATGGTGCGTAATGTAATCGACAACTACATCCTTAGACATAGAATCAATGTTTTATCCCTAGTGGCAACAGCACATCACAACCTTAGAACTTTCTGTCACTGTCCCAGGTGTCAATGAAGGCATGAACCCACTATCGAGCATAAATACTCCCTCTTGGAGTTAAGAGTACAAACTTGGCCAGAGCCTCTACTAATAACGGAGAGCATGCAAGATCATAAACAACACATAAACAATAGATTGATAATCACCATAACATAGTATTCTCTATCCATCGGATCCCGACAAACACAACATATAGTATTACAGATAGATGATCTTGATCATGTTAGGCAGCTCACAAGATCCAACAATGAAGCACAATTAGGAGAAGACGACCATCTAGCTACTGCTATGGACCCATAGTCCAGGGGTGAACTACTCACTCATCACTCCGGAGGCGACCATGGCGGTGTAGAGTCCTCCGGGAGATGAATCCCCTCTCCGGCAGGGTGCGGAGGCGATCTCCGAATCCCCGAGATGGGATTCGGCGGCGGCGTCTCGGAAGGTTTTCCGTATCGTGGCTCTCGGTACTGGGGGTTTCGCGACGGAGACTTTAAGTAGGCGGAAGGGCAACGCGGGGGCCACACGAGGAGCCCGGATGACGGGGTGGCGCCGGGGGGCCTCGGCCGCGCCGCCCTGTGGTCTGGCCGCCTCGTGGCCCCACTTCGTTATCTCTTCGGTCTTCTGGAAGCTTCGTGGAAAAATAGGACCCTGGGCGAAAGTTTCGTCCAATTCCGAGAATATTTCCTTACTAGGATTTCTAAAACCAAAAACAGCAGAAAACAACAACTGGCTCTTCGGCATCTTGTTAATAGGTTAGTTCCAGAAAATGCATAAATATGACATATAATGTGCATAAAACATGTAGGTATCATCAATAAAGTAGCATGGAACATAAGAAATTATCGATACGTTGGAGACGTATCAGCATCCCCAAGCTTAGTTCTGCTCGTCCCGAGCAGGTAAAACGATAACAAAGATAATTTCTGAAGTGACATGCCATCATAATCTTGATCATACTATTTGTAAACATATGTAATGAATGTAGCGATCAAAACAAAGGTAATGACATGAGTAAACAAGTGAATCATAAAGCAAAGATTTTTCATGAATAGTACTTCAAGACAAGCATCAATAAGTCTTGCATAAGAGTTAACTCATAAAGCAATAAATCAAAGTAAAGGTGTTGAAGCAACACATAGGAAGATTAAGTTTCAGCGGTTGCTTTCAACTTATAACATGTATATCTCATGGATATTGTCAACATAAAGTAATATAACAAGTGCAATATGCAAGTATGTAGGAATCAATGCACAGTTCACACAAGTATTTGCTTCTTAAGGTGGAAGGAGATAGGTAAACTGACTCAACAATAAAAGTAAAAGAATGGTCCTTCAAAGAGGAAAGCATCGATTGCTGTATTTGTGCTAGAGCTTTTATTTTGAAAACATGAAACAATTTTGTCAACGGTAGTAATAAAGCATATGAGTTATGTAAATTATATCTTACAAGTTGCAAGCCTCATGCATAGTATACTAATAGTGCCCGCACCTCGTCCTACTTAGCTTGGACTACCGGATCTTCGCATGCCATGTTTCAACCAAGTGTCACAAAGGGGTACCTCCATGCCGCCTGTACAAAGGTCTAAGGAGAATGCTCGCATTTTGGATTTCTCGCTTTTGATTATTCTCAACTTAGACATCCATACCGGGACAACATGGACAACAGATAATGGACTCCTCTTAAATGCATAAGCATGTAGCAATGATTATTATTCTCATATGAGATTGAGGATATATGTCCAAAACTAAAACTTCCACCATGATTCATGGCTTTAGTTAGCGGCCCAATGTTCTTCTCTAACAATTTTGCATGCTCCAACCACTAAAATGATAGATCCTTCAGACAAGACGGACATGCATAGCAACTCACATGATATTCAACAATAGTTGATGGCGTTCCCCAGAAGCATGGTTATCGCACAACAAGCAACTTAATAAAATATAAAGTGCATAAGTACATATTCAATACTACGATAGTTTTTAAGGCTATTTTGTCCCATGAGCTATATATTGCAAAGGTGGATGATGGAATTTTAAAGGTAGCACTCAAGCAATTTACTTTGGAATGGCAGAGAAATACCATGTAGTAGGTAGGTATGGTGGACACAAATGGCATAGTAGTTGGCTCAAGGATTTTGGATGCATGAGAAGTATTCCCTCTCGATACAAGGTTTAGGCTAGCAAGGTTATTTGAAGCAAACTCAAGGATGAACAAGTGCAGCAAAACTCACATAAAAGACATATTGTAAACATTATAAGACTCTACACCGTCTTCCTTGTTGTTCAAAACTCAATACTAGATATTATCTAGACCTTAGAGAGACCAAATATGCAAATCAAATTTTAGCAAGCTCTATGTATTTCTTCATTAATGGGTGCAAAGCATATGATGCAAGAGCTTAAACATGAGCATAACAATTGCCAAGTATCACATTATCCAAGATATTTTAGAATTACTACATGTAGCATTTTCCAATTCCAACCATATAACAATTTAACGAAGAAGAAACTTCGCCTTGAACATTATGAGTAAAGCCTAAGGACACATGTGTCCATATGCAACAGCGGAGCGTGTCTCTCTCCCACAAAGTGAATGCTAGGATCCATTTTATTCAAACAAAAACAAAAACAAAAACAAACCGACGCTCCAAGTAAAGAACACAAGATGTGATGAATAAAAATATAGTTTCAGGGGAGGAACCTGATGATGTTGTCGATGAAGAAGGGGATGCCTTGGGAATCCCCAAGCTTAGACGCTTGAGTCTTCTTAAAATATGCAGGGGTGAACCACGGGGCATCCCCAAGCTTAGAGCTTTCACTCCTCTTGATCATAGTATATCATTCTCCTCTCTTGACCCTTGAAAACTTCCTTCACACCAAACTTCAAGCAAACTCATTAGAGGGTTAGTGCACAATTAATAATTCACTCATTCAGAGGTGACACAATCATTATTTTCACTTCTGGACATTGCATAATGCTACTGGACATTAATGGATCAAAGAAATAAATCCAACATAGCAAAAGAGGCAATGCGAAATAAAAGGCAGAATCTGTCAAAAACAGAACAGTCCGTAAAGACGAATTTAAAGCTGGCACCATACTTGCTCAAATGGAAAAACTCAAAACTAATGAAAGTTGCGTACATATCTGAGGATCACGCTCATAAATTGGCAGATTTTTTCGAATTTTCTACAGAGAACTGTGCCCAGATTCGTGACAGACAGCAATGCTGTTTCTGCGCAGCGATCCTAAATATAACATCAACTTTGACATAGAAACTTTACTTGGCACAAAAACATGATAAGGAGAGGTTGCTACAGTAGTAAACAACTTCCAAGACTCAATAAAACAAAAAATTGCTGTAGGTAAAAACATGGGTTGTCTCCCATAAGCGCTTTTCTTTAACGCCTTTCAGCTAGGCGCAGAAAGTGCAAATCAAGTAACATCGAGAGTAGAAGCATCAACATCATAACTTGTTCTAATAATAGAATCAAAAGGCAACTTCATTCTCTTTCTAGGGAAGTGTTCCATACCTTTCTTGAGAGGAAATTGATATTTAATATTACCTTCCCTCATATCAATAACAGCACCAACGGTTCGAAGAAAAGGTCTTCCCAACACAATAGGACAAGATGCATTGCATTCGATATCCAAGACAACAAAATCAACGGGGACAAGGTTATTGTTAACCGTAATATGCACATTATCAATCCTCCCCAAAGGTTTCTTTTTAACATTATCGGCAAGATTAACATCCAAATAACAATTTTTCAATGGTGGCAAGTCAAGCATATCATAAATCTTTTTAGGCATAACAGAAATACTTGCACCAAGATCACATAAAGCATTACATTCAAAGTCATTGAATTTAATTTTAATGATGGGCTCCCAACCATCTTCTAACTTTCTAGGAATAGAAGTTTCAAGTTTTAGTTTCTCTTCTCTAGCTTTTATGAGAGCATTTGTAATATGTTTTGTAAAGGCTAAATTTATAGCACTAGCATTAGGACTTTTAGCAAGTTTTTGTAAGAACTTTATAACTTCAGAGATGTGGCAATCATCAAAATCTAAATCATTATGAGCTACAGCAATGGGATCATTGTTCCCAAGGTTGGAAAAAATTTCAGCAGTTTTATCACAAGCAGTTTCAGCAGTTTTAGCAATTTCAGGCAGTTTTGTACGCTTTGCACTAGAAGTAGAAACATTGCCAACACCAATTATTTTACCATTGATAGTAGGAGGTGCAGCAACATGTGAAGAATTAGCATTACTAGTGGTGGTGATAGTCCAAACTTTAGCTACATTATTCTCTTTAGCTAGTTTTTCATTTTCTTCTCTATCCCACCTAGCACGCAATTCGGCCATTAATCTTATATTCTCATTAATTCTAACTTGGATGGCATTTGCTGTAGTAGTAATCTTATTATCAATATCATTATTAGGCATAACTTTCAATTTTAAAAGATTAACATCAGAGGCAAGTCTATCAACTCTAGAAGCAATAGTATCAATTTTATCAAGCTTTTCCTCAACAGATTTGTTAAAAGCAGTTTGTGTACTAATAAATTCTTTAAGCATAGATTCAAGACCAGAGGGTACACTCCTATTATTATTGTAAGAATTCCCATAAGAATTACCATAACCATTACCATTAGCAGAAGGATATGGCCTATAGTTATTACCAGAGTTGTTCCTATAAGCATTGTTGTTGAAATTATTATTTTTAATGAAATTCACATCAACATTTTCTTCTTGAGCAACCAATGAAGCTAAAGGAACATTATTTGGATCAACATTAGATCTACCATTCACAAGCATAGACATAATCACATCAATCTTATCACTCAAGGAAGAGGTTTCTTCAACAGAATTTACCTTCTTACCTTGTGGAGCTCTTTCCGTGTGCCATTCAGAGTAATTTGTCATCATATCATCAAGAAGTTTTGTAGCCGCCCCCAATGTGATGGACATAAAGGTACCTCCAGCAGCTGAATCCAATAAATTCCGCGAAGAAAAATTTAGTCCTGCATAGAAGGTTTGGATGATCATCCAAGTAGTCAGTCCATGGGTTGGGCAATTCTTTACCAAAGTTTTCATTCTCTCCCATGCTTGAGCAACATGTTCAGTATCTAATTGCTTAAAATTCATTATGCTACTTCTCAAAGATATAATTTTAGCGGGAGGATAATATCTACCAATAAAAGCATCCTTGCATTTAGTCGATGAATCAATACTATTCTTAGGCAAAGATAGCAACCAATCTTTAGCTCTTCCTCTTAATGAGAAAGGAAACACTTTTAATTTAATAATATCACCATCTACATCCTTATACTTTTGCATTTCACAAAGTTCAACAAAATTATTGAGATGGGCAGCAGCATCATCAGAACTAGCACCAGAAAATTGATCTCTCATGACAAGATTTAGTAAAGCAGGTTTAATTTCAAAGAATTCTGCTGTAGTAGCAGGTGGAGCAATAGGTGTGCATAGGAAATCATTATTATTTGCATTTGTGAAGTCACACAACTTAGTATTTTCAGGGGTATTCATTTTAGCAACGGTAAATAAAACAAACTAGATAAAGTAAATGCAAGTAACTAATTTTTTGTGTTTTTGATATAGTGAGCAAGACAGTAAATAAAGTAAAACTAGCAAATAATTTTTTTGTGTTTTGTTTAGGTGCAGCAAACAAAGTAGTAAATAAAATAAAGCAAGACAAAAACAAAGTAAAGAGATTGAGAAGTGGAGACTCCCCTTGCAGCGTGTCTTGATCTCCCCGGCAACGCCAGAAAAAGAGCTTGATGCGCGTAGATGTACACGTCCGTTGGGAACCCCAAGAGGAAGGTATGATGCGCACAGTGGCAAGTTTTCCCTCAGAAAGAAACCAAGGTTTAATCGGACCAGTAGGAGTCAAGAAGCACGTTGAAGGTTGATGGTGGCGAAATGTGATGCGGCGCAACAACAGGGATTCCGGCGCCAACGTGGAACCTGCACAACACAACCAAAGTACTTTGCCCCAACGAAACAGTGAGGTTGTCAATCTCACCGGCTTGCTGTAACAAAGGATTAACCGTATTGTGTGGAAGATGATTGTTTGCAAGAAAACAGTAAAACAAGTATTGCAGTAGATTGTATGCGATGTAAAGAATAGGACCGGGGTCCACAGTTCACTAGAGGTGTCTCTCCCATAAGATAAAAGCATGTTGGGTGAACAAATTACAGTCGGGCAATTGACAAATAGAGAAGGGCATAACAATGCATATACATGATATGATAAATATAGTGAGATTTAATCCGGCATTACGACAAAGTACATAGACCGCCATCCAACTGCATCTATGCCTAAAAAGTCCACCTTCAGGTTATCATCCGAACCCCATTCAGTATTAAGTTGCAAAGCAACAGACAATTGCATTAAGTATGGTGCGTAATGTAATCGACAACTACATCCTTAGACATAGAATCAATGTTTTATCCCTAGTGGCAACAGCACATCACAACCTTAGAACTTTCTGTCACTGTCCCAGGTGTCAATGAAGGCATGAACCCACTATCGAGCATAAATACTCCCTCTTGGAGTTAAGAGTACAAACTTGGCCAGAGCCTCTACTAATAACGGAGAGCATGCAAGATCATAAACAACACATAAACAATAGATTGATAATCACCATAACATAGTATTCTCTATCCATCGGATCCCGACAAACACAACATATAGTATTACAGATAGATGATCTTGATCATGTTAGGCAGCTCACAAGATCCAACAATGAAGCACAATTAGGAGAAGACGACCATCTAGCTACTGCTATGGACCCATAGTCCAGGGGTGAACAACTCACTCATCACTCCGGAGGCGACCATGGCGGTGTAGAGTCCTCCGGGAGATGAATCCCCTCTCTGGCAGGGTGCCGGAGGCGATCTCCTGAATCCCCGAGATGGGATTCGCGGCGGCGGCGTCTCTGGAAGGTTTTCAGTATCGTGGCTCTCGGTACTGGGGGTTTCGCGACGGAGACTTTAAGTAGGCGGAAGGGTAACGCGGGGGGCCACACGAGGAGCCCAGATGACAGGTGGCGCGGCCAGGGCCTCGGCCGCGCCGCCCTGTGGTCTGGCCGCCTCGTGGCCCCACTCGTTATCTCTTCGGTCTTCGAAGCTTCGTGGAAAAATAGGACCCTGGGCGAAAGTTTCGTCCAATTCCGAGAATATTTCCTTACTAGGATTTCTGAAACCAAAAACAGCAGAAAACAGCAACGGCTCTTCGGCATCTTGTTAATAGGTTAGTTCCAGAAAATGCATAAATATGATATATAATGTGCATAAAACATGTAGGTATCATCAATAAAGTAGCATGGAACATAAGAAATTATCGATACGTTGGAGACGTATCAGCTCCAAAAGCGTTTTGAGCACCACGACCCTTGTGATATGATGCGTGAGCTCAAAGTTATCTTTGAAACTCATGCGGCCGTGGAAAGCTATGAGGCCTCGAAGCAGTTCTTTGGCTGCATGATGGAAGAGGGCAGCTCCGTTAGTGAGCACATGTTCGCTATGTCCGGACATGCGAGGAAGCTCAGTGACTTGGGGATTGTGATCCCTAACCAGCTGGGTATTCATCGTGTTCTCCAATCACTGCCACCAAGTTACAAGAACTTCGTGATGAACTACAATATGCAGAACATGAACAAGGAGTTACCTGAACTCTTCTCCATGCTGAAATCTGCTGAGGTTGAGATACAGAAAGAGCACCAAGTGTTGATGGTCAATAAGACCACCAAGTTCAAGAAACAGGGCAAACCTAAGAAGGACCTCAAGAAGGGTGGCAAGAAAGCTGCCGCTCATCCTGAGAAGCCTAAAGGTGGCCCTAAACCTGATACTGACTGCTATTACTGCAATGGGAAGGGGCACTGGAAGCGGAATTGCTCCAAGTATCTGGCTGATCTGAAGAGCGGCCTTGTCAAGAAGAAGAAAGGTATATCTGATATACATGTTATAGATGTTTATCTCACTGGTTCTCGTACTAGTGCCTGGGTATTTGATACTGGTTCGGTTGCTCACATTTGTAACTCGAAACAGGAACTACGGAATAAACGAAGCCTAGCGAGGGATGAAGTGACGATGCGCGTTGGAAATGGATCCAAGGTCGATGTGATCGCTGTCGGCACGCTCCCTCTACATCTACCATCGGGATTAGTTTTAGACCTTAATAATTGTTATTTGGTGCCTGCGTTGAGCATGAACATTATATCTGGATCGTGTTTAATGCAAGACGGTTATTCATTCAAGTCTGAGAATAATGGTTGTTCTATTTTTATGAATAATATCTTTTATGGTCATGCACCTGAGAAGAATGGTTTATTTCTATTAAATCTCGATAGTAGCGATACACATGTTCATAACATTGATGCTAAACGAATTAAATTGAATGATAATTCTACTTATATGTGGCACTGTCGTCTTGGTCATATTGGAGTGAAACGCATGAAGAAACTCCATGCAGATGGACTACTTGAGTCACTTGACTTTCAGTCACTTGACAGATGCGAAGCATGTCTAATGGGAAAAATGACTAAGACTCCATTTTCTGGTATTATGGAGCGAGCTACAGACTTATTGGAAATCATACATACCGATGTGTGCGGACCAATGAGTGTAGCCTCGCGCGGTGGTTATCGTTATGTTCTAACCTTCACAGATGATCTGAGTAGATATGGGTATATCTATTTCATGAAACATAAATCCGAGACTTTCCAGAAGTTCAAGGAATTCCAAAGTGAAGTAGAAAATCAACGTAACAAGAAGATCAAGTTTCTGCGTTCTGATCGCGGAGGCGAATATCTGAGTTATGAGTTTGGCATGCATTTAAAGAAATGCGGAATACTTTCACAATTGACACCGCCGGGAACACCACAGCGCAATGGTGTGTCCGAACGTCGTAATCGAACTCTCTTAGATATGGTTCGTTCTATGATGTCTCTTACTGATTTGCCGTTATCATTTTGGGGTTATGCATTAGAGACAGCAGCATTCACTTTAAATAGGGCACCATCGAAATCCGTACGACACCGTATGAATTATGGTTTAATAAGAAACCTAAGCTGTCGTTCCTTAAAGTTTGGGGTTGCGAAGCCTATGTAAAAAAGTTACAACCGGACAAGCTAGAACCCAAAGCGGAGAAATGCGTCTTCATAGGATACCCTAAGGAAACTATAGGGTATACTTTCTATCACAGATCCGAAGGCAAAATATTTGTTGCTAAGAACGGAACCTTTCTTGAGAAAGAATTTCTCACTAAAGAAGTGACTGGAAGAAAAGTAGAACTCGACGAGGTTACTGAACCTTCTCTTGTTGATCAGAGTAGCGCAGTACCGGAAGATGTTCCTGTGCCGCCCGCACCGGTAACAGAGGAAGCTAATGATAATGATCATGAAACTTCGAGCGAGGTAGCTACTGAACCTCGCAGGTCGACAAGAGAACGTACCACTCCTGATTGGTATGATCCTTGTCTAAATCTCATGATTGTGGACAACAATGATGAGGACCCTGCAACGTATGAAGAAGCGATGATGAGCCCAGATTCCAACAAATGGCAAGAAGCCATGAAATCCGAAATGGGATCCATGTATGATAACAAAGTATGGACTTTGGTAGATCTACCTGATAGCCGCAAGGCTGTTGAGAATAAATGGATCTTCAAGAGAAAAACAGATGCTGACGGTAATGCTGTAATATTACTGTCTATAAAGCTCGACTTGTCGCAAAGGGTTTCCGACAAATTCAAGGTGTTGACTACGATGAGACTTTCTCACCTGTAGCGAAGCTAAAGTCTGTGAGGATTTTGTTAGCAATAGCTGCATTTTTCGATTATGAGATTTGGCAGATGGATGTCAAAACGGCATTCCTTAATGGTGACATTGAGGAAGAGTTGTATATGGTACAACCCAAAGGTTTTGTCGATCCTAAAAATGCTGACATGGTATGCAAACTTCAGCGTTCCATTTATGGACTGAAGCAAGCATCCAGGAGTTGGAACCGACGCTTTGATAAGGTGATCAAAGACTTCGGGTTTATACAGTGTCATGGAGAGGCCTGTATTTACAAGAAAGTGAGTGGGAGCTCTGTAGCATTCCTGATATTATATGTAGATGACATATTATTGATTGGGAATGATATAGAACTATTAAGCAGTGTAAAAGGTTATTTGAATAAGTGTTTTTCAATGAAGGACCTTGGTGAAGCAGCGTACATTTTAGGCATCAAGATTTATCGAGATAGATCAAGACGCCTAATAGGGCTTTCACAGAGTACATACCTGGACAAGATTCTAAAGAAGTTTAGAATGGATGAAAGTAAGAAAGGATTCTTACCGATGTTGCCAGGTAAGGTCTTGAGCAAGACTCAAGGTCCAGCTACGGCAGAAGAAAGAGAGAGGATGAATCAGATCCCCTATGCCTCGGCAGTAGGCTCTATCATGTATGCCATGCTGTGTACTAGACCGGATATAGCACATGCTGTTAGTTTGACTAGCAGATATCAAAGTGATCCAGGAATGGAACACTGGACAGCGGTCAAGAATATCCTGAAGTACTTGAAAAGAACTAAGGATATGTTTCTTTGTTATGGCGGTGACCAAGAGCTCGTTGTAACAAGTTACACCGATGCAAGTTGGAACACTGATCCTGATGACTCTAAGTCTCAGTCTGGGTACGTGTTTATATTGAATGGTGCTGCAGTAAGCTGGTGCAGCTCCAAGCAGTGCACGGTGGTGAAGTCTTCAACAGAATCGGAATACATAGCGGCTTCGGAGGCTTCATCGGAAGCGGTATGGATGAAGAGGTTCATTGTTGAGCTTGGTGTGGTTCCTAGTGCATTGGACCCACTAGTCATTTATTGTGACAACATGGGTGCCATCGCCAATGCACAAGAACCAAGGTCACACAAGAAGCTGAAGCATATCAAGCTGCGTTTTCATTCGATTCGCGAGTACATCGAAGATGGAGAAGTAAAGATTTGCAAAGTACACACTGATCTGAATGTAGCAGATCCGTTGACTAAAGCTCTCCCTAGGGCAAAGCATGACCAACACCAGAATGCCATGGGTGTTAGGTACCTTACAATGTAATCTAGATTATTGACTCTAGTGCAAGTGGGAGACTGTTGGAGATATGCCCAAGAGGCAATAATAAATTGGTTATTATATATCTTTGTGTTTATGATAAATGTTTATATACCATGCTATAATTGTATTGACCGAAACATTGATACATGTGTGTTATGTAAACAACAAGAAGTCCCTAGTAAAGCCTCTTGTATAACTAGCTTGTTGATTAATAGATGATCATCGTTTCGTGATCATGAACATTGGATGTTATTAATGACAAGGTTATATCATTATGTGAATGATGTAATGGACACACCCAATTAAGCGTAGCATAAGATCACGTCATTAAGTTCATTTGCTATAAGCTTTCGATACATAGTTACCAAGTCCTTTCGACCATGAGATCATATAAATCAGTTATGCCGGAAGGGTACTTTGATTACATCAAACGCCACTGCGTAAATGGGTGGTTATAAAGGTGGGATTAGGTATCCGGAAAGTATAAGCTTGAGGCATATGGATCAACAGTGGGATTTGTCCATCCCGATGACGGATAGATATACTCTGGGCCCTCTCGGTGGAATGTCGTCTAATTAGCTTGAAAGCATTGTTATCACCGGAATTTGACCAAGTCAGAGGTGGGCCGCGACCAAGATGGACGTGAGGAATCTATTTGGAAGAAGTAGGTGAATCGGCCTGTATTCGCAGAGTTTGGGCTAGTTAGCCTATGTATCTTAATATAGTAGGTTATGTAGAAGGTAGAGTTTGGTGCACGGTTTGGTGCACGCCCACATTAGAAAGTCCCCTGGACTATAAATATGTATCTAGGGTTTATGGAATAAACAACAACCAACGTTCAACACAAACCAATCTCGGCGCATCGCCAACTCCTTCGTCTCGAGGGTTCCTCCGGTAAGCACCATGCTGCCTAGATCGCATCTCGCGATCTAGGCAGCACGAGCCTGCCTAGTTGTTCATGCGTTGCTCGTACTGAAGCCTTTTTGATGGCGAGCAACGTAGTTATCGTAGACACGTTAGGGTTAGCATCGTTCTTAGCATCATATGCTCGCGTAGTGCAACCCTTGCGCGTCTAGCCGTCCTTGTACCTCATCATGGGTGCAGGGGCGGCACCCCGCTTGATCTTTATTTAGTAGATCTGATCCGTTATGGTCGCTCCTTGATTCATCAAGGATTAGTTTAATATCTGCAATAGTTAGGCCTTACAAAGGGTTGGAGGATCCAGCGGCATGCAGGGTGTAGTTTGCTGCCCCTAGACAGGACGTTCCGAGGATCAACCTAGTGTTGGTTTTTAGGCCTTGTCTAGGGCTGGCTTACGTTTACCGTGCGTGAGCGCGAGGCCCAATCGTGAGTAGGATGATCCGATTATGCGGTGAAAACCCTAGATCGTCGTGGATCTCATACGCTTTATCTTGATCAAGCAGGACCACCATATATTCGGCCACCTTGGACGAATCATGGGTGGATCGGCTCCATGAGCCGATTCACAGGATAACCTGAGAGCCGATCGAGGCTCGTATTTAACGTGTACGTGTGTGCCCTGCAGGAAACTAAGCGAGGCATCATCCACACCTTCCTGACCAGGTATAGGTCAGGTGGCACGCCTTGCGACCCGCATCGGCGCGCGACCAGGAGGCTTTGCGGGCCGTCGCTCGAGGGCGGGGCCAGCCGCAGCCCTAGTCATTCCCGGCTCTACGGTGTTGGCCATCACGCCCGCCGGTGGGTTTCGACGTCAACACATTCTGGCACGCCCGGTGGGACACATCTTCAACGACAATCTTCAACGACAACCATCTCGCCATCCACATCAGAGATGGCGAAAGACACCATACCATCTTCATCAGAAGTGGCAGAAGAAACTCCGGTCACGTACGGGGATCTCACTGGCGAAGTCAAGGCCCTCTGCGAGGCCGACCTCATCGGCCCTTCCCACGACGCCCGCTACCGTGGCGTCGACACGGTCGACCTCAGCCACTCCATAAGGGAACCAGGGTTCTCGTTCGATGCCAATACGGCAGGGTTCGTGATCCGCCATGACGCGGACAAAGCGGAGAGCAGCCACTCTCATGGCAAAGAGAAAGAGGAGCCGGTCCACGAGACCGGCCCCAGGACGACGATAAACGATACCTGACCAAGGAGGAGGCGAGAAGCATGCGGTATCCACGCCCATTATCCGTGCATCTCCTCAGCAAATATGATCAGCCATACGACCGACACCGCCCCGGCGAAGACGACCAAAGAATTCATCGGTCCGATGCAGGCGGGAGGTATCGTCAAGACAACAGCTATGACGACGGGTACGAACGTCGTGACAATGTGGACAGGCACTGGGACTGCCCCTTCTTCAGATACTGCTGGGATTCCGGAATGAGCCGATTGCCAACAATCGGCAATTGCCCAGAATGCAAACAAAAGGAGAAGGGTGCAGCTAAGTTATCCGTGTTCGAGCGCCTGGGGCCTCTCCCGCCTTGGGGCAGGCATACCGAGTCCGTTCAGATGGAAGATCACGAGGAACTCGAAGGCGGTGATGAAGAGGATAAGTATCATCGGCCAAGATGGTGTCCTGACGGGCTCAGCCGCTCCCAAAAACGTAGGGTTCAGCGACTACGTGCGTTGGAAGAAGCCGAAAGGTTATATCTGCACGCGCTGAGGAAGGCGCGGCCTGACCTGGCCGTCAAAATTCAGCGAACCTTGGATGAGGAAGGTCGGCCACAAAGAAAAGAGTGGCGCCCCAAGCAAAAGAAAGCCGATGACGAGACATCGGCTGGCACCAACATGGTTTTCATCCTTCCTGCGGAATTTAGCGCTCCAAGGTTATATGAAGCACCTGTGGCACAACTGGACTGCGGCCCACGGCCGGTCATCTTCGAGAAGCCGCGAGAAAGGAGTTACAGGCATCTGAAGGCCCTGTATTTACGAGGCTACATCAATGGACAGCTTGTCAATAAGATGTTGGTGGACACCGGAGCGGCAGTCAACATTATGCCATACTCTATGCTGCGGCGGTTGGGACGCTCCACCTCGGATTTAATCAAAACCAATGTAACATTGAGCGATTTCAACGGCCAAGCATCTGACGCGCAAGGGGTTCTAAACGTGGATCTGACCGTAGGAAGAAAGACTATCCCTACGACGTTCTTTGTTGTCGACAGCAAAAGCACATATGCTGTAATATTAGGGAGGGATTGGATCCACGCCAACTGTTGCATTCCATCCACGATGCACCAATGCCTAATTCAGTGGGATGGAGATGAGGTGGAGGTCGTCCACGCCGATGATTCAGCCGAGATTTCAACAGCCGGTATGGGCATTTGGGAGGCATCAGGTCAAGAGCCACTCTCGGGCATCAATTTGGACGACTGCGAACGCATCGATGTGACAAAGAACGGGGTAAGGCTGGTTCTATCCACCGGACTGACCGTATAACGAGAACAACATCGATGAGCAAAGGTGGTGAGGCTGATCCTTGCGATCGGCCCCAAAAATTTTGTGGAGGAACATTACAAAACCTTCACCAAGCACGCAATGTGGAGGCCGATTCCAGCAATCGGCCAAAATTATCCCCACCATCTATTTTGCCTGGGATCGACATTTGACCCAGCAGGGACTACCTCAAGAGCCGATACCATCAATTTTCTTGACAGAATCGGCTCGGGGGGGCATCTAGATGGATAAAATACATATGAGGTAACATTATCAAGTATGGGGGCCGACGCACAAGTCGGCCGTGAAAAAAAATTGAAAATTTTTTGAGAAGCCGATGCATGGCCATCGACTCAAGGAATACAACTGTTGCAAATGGAAGCCCAGGGCTACCTTAGTTGGCAGGTTCGGTAGGGTGAACAAGAACATCAGTGTTGGCATCCAGGGCCACTTTTAGTTCATTAGAGCCACTACATTTGGGGGCCTCTTAGTTCAAGGGGGAGGTTGATCCTTCTAAGCCTTGTTTGACTGCATCGGCTCTTTGGATAGAAGTTTTTTCTGCTACATTGATGAAAGCTGAAGAAGCTCGGGGGGCAGTTCACGTTGAAGGTCCTCTGATTTTGAAAGGCCGATTTGGTTAGAATCGGTTGATGCTGCACCTGTTACAGGATGAGGCTCTGCGAAGATTTCTCCAACTGTTTGGTGACTCAGGTCTTCTCCGCGAGGACCTCCAGCGTCGTTTGCAAGCCTTCAGGTGTAACGCTGCTGGCAAATTCAAGGATTGCAGCCGTACCCAATCAGGCTAGAATCAAGAGAACAACCGGCGATCATCCGGCTAGATTGAACTCATTTTCACCAGAGGTTGCCCCATTGGTCTGAAGGTTCTCTGTTGTTGACAGCCGATTTGGTCAGAATCGGTTGATGCTGCACCGCAGCTGAGAAGCGGATAGTGGCCCGATACTACCGGTACACTTTCATGCTCGCCTTGGTCAAAGGCTCGGGGGGCATCTGACCGTGGAGATTTCTTTGCCCTGGAGGATCCTTTGCTATCAGAAGCCGATTTATTTTTGGAATCGGCTAGCGTTATACCATAGCTTGTCAGAGGAATAGCGCTGGTGTCACCAAAATATATCAGTTCCCACATCAATTGAGAGACAAGCCTAGAGCTCCGTTGAGGACACTTGCCCAAGATCAAATTACCAGCCTGCGGGGTTAATGGGTAAGAGTCATGATCCTGTTTGAAGTGTCTCATGGTGCAAAGCCGATGCGCAGCCATCGGCTCTAGTACGAGCGCTCAAAGTTGCCTCATTACCAGTTTGGCAATGCTGTTATGAGAGAGTTGGCATCCCAAGACAGCCTATTGTTCATTGAGTCAGGGGTGATCGCCTAAAGTAACGGCTGACAATGGGAGAAGGATGATCGGCTGGTTGGCCCTGCGCGATGTCTCTTCCAGGCGTGATCAAACCTGGGACTGTTTGTCTGAATTGCGGGCCCTCATCATGGTTCTCGCCTCGGCTGAAGCTTGGGGAGCAGCTGGCCTCCTGGATGCTCTGTTGGAGGAGCCGATTACATGGTCGTCGGCTGGTTCCGCGGACACGGACTTGTTGAGCACTGACCAGGCTCACAATCATTCCGATGCCAAAAAGATGAGGAACGGATCATGGGGGGATCGATGTGTGGAGATCGGCTCATTAAAAATCGATCGAGTTGACGATCGGCCAAGCTAGCATAAAAAAAAAAGAATCGGTGAGATCAAGTTGGGGAAATTCTCCATTGATAACTAGATTTCTTACAAGGGAGGAACCGATTGCTTAAGAAGGAAAGAACAAAAGGAGGGTCCACTACTGCTAGGCCTACACTAGTAGATCCTAATCTACGGGCCGTCACTGCCTTCATCATCATCCCCGGAGTTCCCATCGGCGCTGCTGCCGACGGGCTCCTCATCGCTGCTCCCGAGGCCCTTTGCGGGAGCTTCATCCTCTTCTTCGTCATCGCTGTCGTCGTCGTCCCACCACATGCGGAGGCGCTTCGCTGGTGGGTAACCCTCGAGGGAGTCGTCGTCGTCTTCTTCCTCCTCTTCCTCCTCCTCGTCGGAGGAGAAGCCCCCGTCCCAGGGGAAGAGGTCGTCGTCGCTTGTTGCTTCCAGCTCCCCGTCAATGAGGAACTGAAGGTCTTCTTCCCCGTCGGTGAGGGGTTCGTCGTCTTCCGACTCATTGGAGAAGTCCCAGTCCCGCGCGTCCCAATATTCTGGGGCGCGGGCCTCGTAGATGGCCATCAGATCGACCTCCTGCTCGAGCTCGCTGGAGGAGGAGGATTGGAGAGACAGGCCAGAGGAAGCAGTGGAAGAGGAAGAATCCATGGGGACTAAGGGGGGTTTTTTGGTTTGCCGATGGCTACTGTGGAGCAAGGGGATGAAGAAAGGAATTATGGGAAGTGGCCAAATAAAAAGGGGCAAAGCGATTTAATGCCCAAGCAGTTTCCGAGGACGTGGTGCCAGAACCGTCAAATCGCGCAGAGAAGGCGAGGAGGCAAGACGTCATCATGAAGCATACTGCGACGGTTCTGCTCTGCCACGACATGACCCGACGAAAGAAAGCGTAATGATTTTGGAAATGTCATTTCCAAAACCAGGGGGGCATGTGTTATCACCGGAATTTGACCAAGTCAGAGGTGGGCCGCGACCAAGATGGACGTGAGGAATCTATTTGGAAGAAGTAGGTGAATCGGCCTGTATTCGCAGAGTTTGGGCTAGTTAGCCTATGTATCTTAATATAGTAGGTTATGTAGAAGGTAGAGTTTGGCCCGTGCACGGTTTGGTGCACGCCCACATTAGAAAGTCCCCCGGACTATAAATATGTATCTAGGGTTTATGGAATAAACAACAACCAACGTTCAACACAAACCAATCTCGGCGCATCGCCAACTCCTTCGTCTCGAGGGTTCCTCCGGTAAGCACCATGCTGCCTAGATCGCATCTCGCGATCTAGGCAGCACGAGCCTGCCTAGTTGTTCATGCGTTGCTCGTACTGAAGCCTTTTTGATGGCGAGCAACGTAGTTATCGTAGACACGTTAGGGTTAGCATCGTTCTTAGCATCATATGCTCGCGTAGTGCAACCCTTGCGCGTCTAGCCGTCCTTGTACCTCATCATGGGTGCAGGGGCGGCACCCCGCTTGATCTTTATTTAGTAGATCTGATCCGTTATGGTCGCTCCTTGATTCATCAAGGATTAGTTTAATATCTGCAATAGTTAGGCCTTACAAAGGGTTGGAGGATCCAGCGGCATGCAGGGTGTAGTTTGCTGCCCCTAGACAGGACGTTCCGAGGATCAACCTAGTGTTGGTTTTTAGGCCTTGTCTAGGGCTGGCTTACGTTTACCGTGCGTGAGCGCGAGGCCCAATCGTGAGTAGGATGATCCGATTATGCGGTGAAAACCCTAGATCGTCGTGGATCTCATACGCTTTATCTTGATCAAGCAGGACCACCATATATTCGGCCACCTTGGACGAATCATGGGTGGATCGGCTCCATGAGCCGATTCACAGGATAACCTGAGAGCCGATCGAGGCTCGTATTTAACGTGTACGTGTGTGCCCTGCAGGAAACTAAGCGAGGCATCATCCACACCTTCCTGACCAGGTATAGGTCAGGTGGCACGCCCTTGCGACCCGCATCGGCGCGACCAGGAGGCTTTGCGGGCCGTCGCTCGAGGGACTGGGCCAGCCGCAGCCCTAGTCATTCCCGGCTCTACGGTGTTGGCCAGTCACTGCCCGCCGGTGGGTTTCTGACGTCAACAAGCATATGAATGGTTCATAAGAGACCACATACCACGGTACGAGTAAAGAGTACTTGTGAGGAGACGAGGTTGAACAAGGTATCGTGATACCGATGATCAAACCTCGGACAAGTAATATATCGTGAGACAAAGGGAATCGGTATCGTATGTAAATGGTTCATTCGATCACTAAGTCATCGTTGAATATGTGGGAGCCATTATGGATCTCCAGATCCCGCTATTGGTTATTGGTCGGAGAGAGTCTCAACCATGTCTGCATAGTTCGCGAACCGTAGGGTGACACACTTAAGGTTTGATGTCGTTTTAAGTAGATATGTGATGTCTACGGGTGCTTCTATTCTTGTAGACAGTGTTGGGCCTCCAAGAGCAGAGGTTTGTAGAACAGCAGCAAGTTTCCCTTAAGTGGATTACCCAAGGTTTATCGAACTCAGGGAGGAAGAGGTCAAAGATATCCCTCTCATGCAACCCTGCAACCACAAAGCAAGAAGTCTCTTGTGTCCCCAACACACCTAATAGGTGCACTAGTTCGGCGAAGAGATAGTGAAATACAAGTGGTATGAATGAATATGAGCAGTAGTACGGCGCCAGAAAATAGCTAGGCGTGCGGTGGATGGTAGTAATATTGCAAGTAAACATGCAGTAGTAACGCAGCAATGTGATAAAACAGTAACAAGAGTGATAGCAGTATTTAGGAACAAGGCCTAGGGAATAGACTTTCACTAGTGGACACTCTCAACATTGATCACATAACAGAATAGATAAATGCATACTCTACACTCTTTTGTTGGATGATGGACACCACTAACTGTGTAGGATTACACGAACCCTCAATGCCGGAGTTAACAAGCTCCACAGTATTCGATATTCATGTTTAAGTAACCTTAGAGTGCAAGATAGATCAACACAATTACACCAAGAACTAACATAGCATGCACACTGTCACCTTCACGCTTATGTAGGAGGAATAAATCACATCAATACCATCATAGCAATAATTAACTTCATAATCTACAAGAGATCATAATCATAGCCTACGCCAAGTACTCACACGGTGCACACACTGTCACCTTTACACACGTGGAGGAGGAATAGAGTACTTTAATAACATCACTAGAGTAGCACATAGATGAATAGTGATACAAAACTCATATGAATCTCAATCATGTAAGGCAGCTCATGAGATCATTGTATTGAAGTACATAGGAGAGAGATTAACCACATAGCTACCGGTACAGCCCCGAGCCTCGATGGAGAACTACTCCCTCCTCATGGGAGCAACAGCGGTGATGAAGATGGCAGTGGAGATGGCAGCGGTGTCGATGGAGAAGCCTTCCGGGGCACTTCCTCCGGCAGGGTGCCGGAACAGAGACTCCTGTCCCCGGATCTTGGCTTCGCGATGGCGGCTCTGGAAGGTTTCGCGTGCCGTGGCTTCCTCCGTAAGGGTTTTCGATGCGGGCTTTATATAGGCGAAAGGGCAGCGTCGGAAGGTCGAAGGGGCGACCACACCATAGGGGCGCGCCCAGGCCCGCCGCGCCACCCTATCATGGGGCCACAGGGCCCCCTCGGCTCTCGGGTGTTCTGGATGCTTCCGGGCAAAATAGGAACCTGGCGTTGATTTCGTCCAATTCCGAGAATATTTCGTTACTAGGATTTCTGAAACCAAAAACAGCAGAAAACAGGAACTGGCACTTCGGCATCTTGTTAATAGGTTAGTTCCAGAAAATGCACGAATATGACATAAAGTGTGCATAAAACATGTAGGTATCATCAATAAAGTAGCATGGAACATAAGAAATTATCGATACGGAAGTTATTCTGCTCGTCCCGAGCAGGTAAAACGATAACAAAGATAATTTCTTAAGTGACATGCCATCATAACCTTGATCATACTATTGTAAGCATATGTAATGAATGCAGCGATCAAAACAATGGTAATGACATGAGTAAACAAGTGAATCATATGACAAAGACTTTTCATGAATAGTACTTCAAGACAAGCATCAATAAGTCTTGCATAAGAGTTAACTCATAAAGCAATAAATCAAAGTAAAGGTGTTGAAACAACACAAAGGAAGATTAAGTTTCAGCGGTTGCTTTCAACTTATAACATGTATATCTCATGGATATTGTCAACATAGAGTAATATAACAAGTGCAATATGCAAGTATGTAGGAATCAATGCACAGTTCACACAAGTGTTTGCTTCTTAAGGTGGAAGGAAATAGGTAAACTGACTCAACAATAAAAGTAAAAGAAAGGTCCTTCAAAGAGGAAAGCATCGATTGCTATATTTGTGCTAGAGCTTTTATTTTGAAAACATGAAACAATTTTGTCAACGGTAGTAATAAAGCATATGAGTTATGTAAATTATATCTTACAAGTTGCAAGCCTCATGCATAGTGTACTAATAGTGCCCGCACCTTGTCCTACTTAGCTTGGACTACCGGATCTTTGCAATGCCATGTTTCAACCAAGTGTCACAAAGGGGTACCTCCATGCCGCCTGTACAAAGGTCTAAGCTCGCATTTTGGATTTCTCGCTTTTGATTATTCTCAACTTAGACATCCATACCGGGACAACATGGACAACAGATAATGGACTCCTCTTAAATGCATAAGCATGTAGCAATGATTATTATTCTCATATGAGATTGAGGATATATGTCCAAACTGAAACTTCCACCATGATTCATGGCTTTAGTTAGCGGCCCAATGTTCTTCTCTAACAATTTTGCATGCTCCAACCACTAAAATGATAGATCCTTCAGACAAGACGGACATGCATAGCAACTCACATGATATTCAACAATAGTTGATGGCGTTCCCCAGAAGCATGGTTATCGCACAACAAGCAACTTAATAAAATATAAAGTGCATAAGTACATATTCAATACTACGATAGTTTTTAAGGCTATTTTGTCCCATGAGCTATATATTGCAAAGGTGAATGATGGAATTTTAAAGGTAGCACTCAAGCAATTTACTTTGGAATGGCGGAGAAATACCATGTAGTAGGTAGGTATGGAGGACACAAATGGCATAGTAGTTGGCTCAAGGATTTTGGATGCATGAGAAGTATTCCCTCTCGATACAAGGTTTAGGCTAGCAAGGTTATTTGAAACAAACACAAGGATGAACCGGTGCAGCAAAACTTACATAAAAGACATATTGTAAACATTATAAGACTCTACACCGTCTTCCTTGTTGTTCAAACTCAATACTAGAAATTATCTAGACCTTAGAGAGATCAATTATGCAAACCAAATTTTAGCATGCTCTATGTATTTCTTCACTAATAGGTGCAAAGTATATGATGCAAGAGCTTAAACATGAGCACAACAATTGCCAAGTATCACATTATCCAAGACATTTTAGCAATTACTACATGTAGCATTTTCCAATTCCAACCATATAACAATTTAACGAAGAGGAAACTTCGCCATGAATATTATGAGCTAAGAACACATGTGTTCATACGAACCAGCGGAGCGTCTCTCTCTCCCACACAAGGATGAACTTATTCAGAGAATGAAAATAACAAAACAAAAACAAAAATAAAAGCACACAGACGCTCCAAGTAAAGTACATAAGATGTGACCGAATAAAAATATAGTTTCACTAGAAGAAACCTGATAAGTTGTCGATGAAGAAGGGGATGCCTTGGGCATCCCCAAGCTTAGATGCTTGAGTCTTCTTAAAATATGCAGGGATGAACCACCGGGGCATCCCCAAGCTTAGACCTTTCACTCTTCTCGATCACATTATATCACCCTCTTCTATTGACCTTTGAAAACTTCCTTCACACCAAACTTCAAGCAAACTCATTAGAGGGTTAGTGCACAATTAATAATTCACATGTTCAGAGGTGGCACAATCATTCTTTACACTTCTGGACATTGCATAAAGCTACTGGACATTAATGGATCAAAGAAATGAATCCAACATAGCAAAAGAGGCAATGCGAAATAAAAGGCAGAATCTGTCAAAAACAGAACAGTCCGTAAAGACGAATTTAAAGCTGGCACCAGACTTGCTCAAATGGAAAAACTCAAAACTAATGAAAGTTGCGTACATATCTGAGGATCACGCTCGTAAATTGGCAGATTTTTTCGAATTTTCTACAGAGGCTGTGCCCAGATTCGTGACATACAGAAATGTTGTTTCTGCGCAGCGATCCCAAATATAACATCAACTTTGACATAGAAACTTTACTTGGCACAAAAACATGATAAGTAGAGGTTTCTACAGTAGTGAACAACTTCCAAGACTCAAATATAAAACATAGTACTGTACTAAAAAAAAACACATGGGTTATCTCCCAAGAAGTTCTTTCTTTATAGCCATTAAGATGGGCTCAGCAGTTTTAATGATGCACTCGCAAGAAATAGTATTTGAAGAAAAGAGAGCATCAAGAGGCAAATTCAAAACACATTTAAGTCTAACATGCTTCCTATGCATAGGAATCTTGTAAATAAACAAGTTCATGAAGAGCAAAGTAACAAGCATAGGAAGATAAAACAAGTGTAGCTTCAAAAATTTCAGCACATAGAGAGGTGTTTTAGTAACATGAAAATTTTTACAACCATATTTTCCTCTCTCATAATAACTTTCAGTAGCATCATGAGCAAACTCAACAATATAACTATCACATAAAGCATTCTTATCATGAGTCTCATGCATAAAATAATTACTACTCCCAACATAAGCATAGTCATTCTTATTAATTGTAGTGGGAGCAAATTCAACAAAGTAGCTATCAAATATAGGAGGTATATTGTAATCATAATCAAATTTATCCTCCATAACAGGTGGTAACAAAAGACTACTATCATTATAATCATCATAAATGGGAGGCAAAGTATCATCAAAGTAAATTTTCTCCTCAATGCTTGGGGGACTAAAAATATCATGCTCATCAAAGCCAGCTTCCCCAAGCTTAGAATTTTCCATAGCATTAGCAACAATAGTGTTCAAAGCATTCATATTAATATGTTCCATGGGTTTTTTAATTTTCGCATCAAACCATCCATGTCTTAAATCAGGAAATAGAATAAAAAGGTCATTGTTGTCCATTATGCCTAACTAGTGTAAACAAGAAACCAAATGTCGCAATTGCAGAGTCTAAAGGAAATAGCTTCGAGCACACACACAATGGCACCAGAAAATTACTATTACCTGGAACCGGGGTATGCGTGCCTTTTACCTTTCCTCCCCGCAACGGCGCCGAAAAGTGCTTGATGTCTACGGGTGCTTCTATTCTTGTAGACAGTGTTGGGCCTCCAAGAGCAGAGGTTTGTAGAACAGCAGCAAGTTTCCCTTAAGTGGATTACCCAAGGTTTATCGAACTCGGGGGAAGAGGTCAAAGATATCCCTCTCATGCAACCCCGCAACCACAAAGCAAGAAGTCTCTTGTGTCCCCAACACACCTAATAGGTGCACTAGTTCGGCGAAGAGATAGTGAAATACAAGTGGTATGAATGAATATGTGCAGTAGTACGGCGCCAGAAAATAGCTCGCTGGCGTGCAGTGGATGGTAGTAATATTGGAAGTAAACATGCGTAGTAACGCAGCAGTAAACGCAGTAACAAGCGTGATAGCAGTATTTAGGAACAAGGCCTAGGGAATAGACTTTCACTAGTGGACACTCTCAACATTGATCACATAACAGAATAGATAAATGCATACTCTACACTCTTTTGTTGGATGATGGACACCACTAACTGTGTAGGATTACACGAACCCTCAATGCCGGAGTTAACAAGCTCCACAGTATTCGATATTCATGTTTAAGTAACCTTAGAGTGCAAGATAGATCAACACAATTACACCAAGAACTAACATAGCATGCACACTGTCACCTTCACGCTTATGTAGGAGGAATAAATCACATCAATACCATCATAGCAATAATTAACTTCATAATCTACAAGAGATCATAATCATAGCCTACGCCAAGTACTCACACGGTGCACACACTGTCACCTTTACACACGTGGAGGAGGAATAGAGTACTTTAATAACATCACTAGAGTAGCACATAGATGAATAGTGATACAAAACTCATATGAATCTCAATCATGTAAGGCAGCTCATGAGATCATTGTATTGAAGTACATAGGAGAGAGATTAACCACATAGCTACCGGTATAGCCCCGAGCCTCGATGGAGAACTACTCCCTCCTCATGGGAGCAGCAGCGGTGATGAAGATGGCGGTGGAGATGGCAGCGGTGTCGATGGAGAAGCCTTCCGGGGGCACTTCCCCGTCCGGCAGGGTGCCGGAACAGAGACTCCTGTCCCCCAGATCTTGGCTTCGCGATGGCGGCGGCTCGGAAGGTTTCGCGTACCGTGGCTTCCTCCGTAAGGGTTTTCGATGCGGGGGCTTTATAGGCGAAAGGGCAGCGTCGGAAGGTCGAAGGGCGACCACACCATAGGGGCGGCCCAGGCCCTGGCCGCGCCACCCTATCATCTGGGGCCCACAGGGCCCTCTCGGCTCTCGGTGTTCGGATGCTTCCGGGCAAAATAGGAACCAGGCGTTGATTTCGTCCAATTCCGAGAATATTTCGTTACTAGGATTTCTGAAACCAAAAACAGAAAACAGAACTGCACTTCGGCATCTTGTTAATAGGTTAGTTCCAGAAAATGCACGAATATGACATAAAGTGTGCATAAAACATGTAGGTATCATCAATAAAGTAGCATGGAACATAAGAAATTATCGATACGTCGGAGACGTATCAATATGGAATATGGAATGGAGCTCGAATGTTGTTCGGAGTCTCGGATGGGATCCGAGAGATCACGAGGAGGTTCGGAATGGTCCGAAGAATAAGATTCATATATGGGAAGTCATTTTCCGGGGTTCGGAAAAAGTCCGGTGTTTTGACCGGAGCTTCTAGAAGGTTCTAGGAAGGACCGGAATAGTCCGGAATATTATGGAAGGTTCCGGAAGTGTCCGGGACGACCCGGGATGTCTAAGGAAGTCCGGAGGGTTCCATAATAGGTGCAACCACGTTGCCTTAAGGGAAAAGGAGTCTTTCCTTAATGCAATTTCGGAATTGGCAAAAGAGTCCGAGTAGGACTAGGTTTTCGGAACCGGAAACCTATCGGAACTCAGTCAAACTTGGGGGCAGGTTTTTGGACGACCCAAGGGGCTTGGCCACCTATTTAAAGAGGCCAAGGGGCACCCCAAGGGCACCACAAGTCGCAGCCCTAGCTCCCCAAGTCGCAGCACCACCCTGCGCCCAAACCCTAGCTATTCCCTCCTCCTTCTTCTCCCGCAGCGCTTGCGGCGAAGCCCTGCCGGAGATCTCCACCACCACCGTCACCACGCCATCGTGCTGCCGGGATTCCGAGGAGGATCTACTACATCCGCTGCCCGCTGGAACGGGGAGAAGGACGTCGTCTTCATCAACACCGAACGTGTGACCGAGTACGGAGGTGCTGCCCGATTGTGGCACCGTCAAGATCAAGATCTTCTACGCGCTTTTGCAAGCGGCAAGTGATCGTCTACATCCACCCCGAGATCTAATCTCGTTAAGCTTTGCGAATCTTCGAGGGTTAGTCTCATCATCTCCTCGTTGCTACCGTCTACTAGATTAGATCTTGGCTTGGTTTTCGTTCTTGCGGTAGGAAAATTTTTGTTTTCTATGCTACGAATCCCATCATGTCGTTGCCGATGTCAACACCTGCAAATGTTACGTCAGCCCTGCCAAGAAAGTCAGCGAGTTTGGGGCATGGCTGGTCGGCCGAGGAAATCTGGTACAGGAGGCAGTCCGTGCCCATGCACAACTGTATGAGGGCAGCCTTCTGTTCAGGCCCATAGGTGTACTCTACGTCTAGGCCAACAATTTTGTACGAGTCTTCTTTCTCCAAGATCAACTCGATTTTGTTGATGTGTTCCTCCACCTTAGACGCCATATTGGTATAGTTGGCCGTAATGGTGGTTGTTCCATGAGCGAGGAAAGTGTGCCCGTGGTAGAACGCTTCCATGGAGGGTAGCGAGAGGGGCACATGCGAGAGTGTCAGGGAGAAGACGAAATGAGGAAGACGAATGTTAACCGCCACGCCAGGGCCTGGAAACCGCTAGATGCATGCATTTTGGACGGTTTTGAAGATGACGGGCCATAGGGCACGAATGCAGTTTCCTTGTTAAAATAATAATAACCGCCCACGTACTTAATTAATTGGATGCTTATTTGTTTCTCGAGAGGAGCCTAGTTTTTTTCTACTACTCCGTACGAAACTCTGAGGATCTAAATCATCAGCATTAGTACAAAGAGATTCAAAAGTAATAGTATTACCTTCGTCTAAAAGGAGGTGTCTTAGTTTTGTCTAATACGGATGTATATAGACATATCTTAGTTGTAGAAATTACAAATATGTCTTCCTTGCACCACTTAGCTACCACTACAAACACTAACGCAAGGTAGATCAGCATCATGCAATGTAGACATTACAGTATTTTTGTACTACTGTACTTGTCTTCCCTGGTCTATGATTCAATATCTAGTATACTGTACTGCTTATACACCAGGGAGATTCAAAATACGAGTTGAGCGCCAAAACTCCCGCCTCCATACACATATTTCGAATTCCCATTCGACCCCTATTACCAATGACGCAATGGCAGACAAGTGAAGCCGGCGTGGGTTGGGGTCTCGTTCGTAATTTACACATCCCCTCTGATATATATAGTCTACCGCCTTCCTTTCGTCTTCCCCATTTCCGCCAAAAATCTGTCGCAATACTCCAGGCCCATCATCTCTCACCTGCCGGACCACCGCACCGGAATATCCCGGCCGTACTTAGCCGGCCTACCACCTCACCTACCTGAGGTTACCGACTCCCTCGTCCGCAGCACCAGATCCGCTTCACCAACGCCGCCGTGTACTGCATCGGATCTGCTTCACCGACTGCTTCATCCGCAGCACCAGATCCGCTTCACCAACGCCGCCGTGCACTGCACTATCTGAGTTCACCGACTCCCTCGTCTGCCGTACCTGATCCGCTTCACCAACGACGCCGTGCACTGCACCGGATCTGCTTCACCGACTCCCTCGTTTCAGATCTGCTTCCCCGAAACCATCATCGACCGCCCCAGATCTGCTTCCTCGACGCCGACGCCCACCGCAACCGCAGCACCCCCGCCGTCGTCGACGTGACCCGCAAGGATGCCGAGTATGACTACACGAAGCCGCCGTCGAGGTAACCAGACCCCCTCCCCCCTACACGTTTTGGGCTGTTACCATAGAAGGTTCAAGCATGTCTTGGTCAACTAGAATGTGTCTATATACATCTGAATCTAGTCATAACTGAGATTTATATTAGCATGTAAGTATCTAGAATTGGTTTACTGTCATGCAATCCAATCTAGTTAAACCCGTGTCAATCTATATACCGTTATGTCTTCTGGATTTCATCCATACATGATAAGAATGTTTTGCTTGGTGAATATGAGTCAGATGATGATTCAATTGGTTATTAGTCCTTGATTCATTGAGTTGACTGATGATTAAAACATATAAACCTTGGCACTTTCTGGCATGCTTGTTGTGGGATATAATGAGCATATTTGTTTTTTGTAAGACTTTTTTCTGATTTCACTGTTGATTAATCCAATGCCACCTTCTGTAGTAGGAAATCCACCTTCAGTGGGTATCATAAATAAGATATGTTGTTTCTTTTTGGCTGACCCATCTTTTATTTTTAGGCACAAAATGGTTCATTTGTTTGTTTCTCCTTCCCTTATATTGGGCTCATGGGTTAAACATTGAAATAATATGTCAGTTTATATGAATCCCAGAATGGTTGCTGTCTAATCTGTCTTAATTGGTCCTGCTCGTTTATATTTGGCACCAAATGGATATATTTCTCGTTTATCTGAGGCATTCCCATGGCTGGCCGATGATGAAAATAATGAAATTTAGGGGGTTGGAGATTCTCCAACTGCACAATGTCTGGCTAGTTTTGTCCACATGACCACTTTTGTGGAACTTAAGGGATCTGAAGCACCCCTTCCAAGTGTCAATTTTAATTGACAGACTTCTGTTATGCAGTTTCCTGGCTTATTTTATTAGGCACAGACTGTCTAGTTACTTGATTTATTTTGTTCATATTTGCCATCCGGTTGCTCTGCCTGTTGCAATGGGGTTGATAGCTTGCTTTGTTATATTATGCCTTATGCTTTGTGAAAATCTGCCATCTGTTTTGATGCTTTGCAAAAATCTGTGACAACTAATATGGTTGTTTTCTCAAATTGTATGGTTCTGTAACCTGCACTGTCTTGTTTTCAGCCCCTGAATAGAGCAAGGAAGGCAGATGGCAGGGCATGTACATCAAGTGTCCAGGTCTTTCCACAGCACAGCCATGACAATGCCAATTCATCTGATAGTCAGATGATATCTACTGTCCCAGCCATTCCAGCGCAAACAATCGCTGCCTTTGCACACGAATCAATTGATATAATGCAGCAGCAAAGAGATGAAAGAGATTCAAATATCATCATAACAGTCAATGAGATACATGAATTGAAAAATAGGCAAGCTTGGATTGAGCAGATCCTTAATAATCTACTCTGCAGATCTAATGGAAAGCCAGCTGTTACTTGCACTCCGATGAATTCTACCTAAAAGAAATGCAGTTTTGCCGATGATGCCATGTAACGACCCGGAAAAACCCTAACAATAGATTTTTTTTTCGCTGCTTGTTTTTCCGAGTCGTTCCAAATAGTTATGGTCATCATGCATACATCATATATATGGTTTTGACAAAATTAAAATTATTTTTAAATAAACCCTATTTCCCTATTTTCTTCTCATATGGTTCTATAAGAGCCCTCTTTAAATCTTTGCTTATTTAACAAAACCCCTAGTTCTTATTTGTATTTAAAGTTCCAAAGAAAAAGAAATATTTTGAAGCCTTGCAAAATTGTTTTACAATCAAAACAAAGTGTTTCAGATCTTTTGCAAATCCTTCTCTCATCCCCCTCTTTCTCCAAGAAATTCAGCAAGAAAAAGAAAAGAAGGGACATATTTCTGAAGAAGAGGAAAGAAGCCAATAGAGAACCAACGCAGACCATTTTGCCTTGGTGGTCTTCTTCTGTCACGCAGGGCGCATGAGCACGACCTCCTCCGCGCTGCCGTGCGCTCCTCCTCCACCTCTACTTTTCACCTGCTCCTCCTTATCCCCAATCAGAGCCCAAGCAAACCCTAGTGCTCTTCCTCCTAGCCCCGCCGCCACCTGCTTTCCCATCGTCCACATGAACACAAAAGGAAGAAGAAAAACAAGAGGCTCAGTTGAAATTCAGAGAAACATCAGGACAACACCACCTGCTCCTCGCCATGGCATCGTCGTTCTGGCCATTCCGATGCGACTCCGGCCTCCCTGAACCCTCCATGACCCCCCTGGCGAGATCCTGCGCGTCCTAGACCTCTCCCCACCCCGTTTTCCGTTCTCTGTTGTTCTACCGACGTTGACCGCTCGTCGCCGTCACAGGTGCTCAACGCCGGCCAGGCTGCGGTGGTTCCCCCATCTCAGTGCCACCATCCACTGATTCACCTCGTCGAGGAGCATCCAGCGCGCTTTTCCCCACTTCTCGAATCGCTCTGCATCATCGAGCCCATGCTCGAGTGAGACAGCCTCTGTTTCCCTGAAGCTCTTCGTCCACTCCGTCCGTCAGGTTCAGAACGCGGCCTTTGTCTATGTCTTCTTCTTTTGGACCTGTACCTTGTCAACAACAGGCACTAAGCCAACTAGCTCTGTTCCTTGTAGATCCATCAGCGTCTCCTTGGTCTGTATCAAAAACGACGCGCGCCTGCATTCATCAATATCCAAGCAGCATTACAGCTGGTTCGTTCCTTTGCTGTGCTGTGGTTTCGCTTTGTTCCCTTGGTCATGAGTTGTTTGGTCGATGTCGTTCCATACAACTAGCTGCACCACTTCTACACCTTTTTCAGCTAGACACATACGAGTATACCCAATCGATCCACCTGCTAGCTTGGCTGCTTACCTAGCTAGCTATGCACTACGTATTTGATTCAGCTGCCTGCATGCTTGCCTGGCTAGCTATCTATGGCGCATCTTTGTCTAGTCAAGTTTCTGTGACACCTCAGTTTAATAATAATCTTTGGTCTGCTCTAGTAGCGAGCTGCTGGATCCACTTCCCAGCAGAACCAGATCAAAATCCCGGGAACAGCAAAATGCCTCTTTCTTCCGTCGCTACTCTGCAGTTTCAGATAACATCTCGGTTAAAATTCAGTTAACGATTTCTGTAGAAATATCTGTCTTTGTTTCTGTATCTTTTCAAGCCAGCGAACTAGCTCCATACCTGGGATCAAATATTAGCACAAGAGGATTAAATTCATCCTTCCTGCCACCATTTATCTATTTTGCAAAACTTGTTTATCCTATATAATTTGTTATACAAATCCAATTGCTGCAAACAATATGTCTACCTTTAATTAGGAAAATGCATAGATTAATAAATTGTCATCCATATACATGTTTGCATCTTGCATCATGTCGAATCGTGTTAGTTTGTGCATATCACCTAATATATAAGTGCGGAGTATTTGGGAATTGCAATATATAATATATGGTTTCTCCGCTCCGCTTAAATTTGAAGTAGCGCACCCTTGCCATGCTACTACCATGCTAATCCACCCTTAAATCTGCCGGTAGAAATGCAACTCCAACCTAAATTGTTTGTCCGGGGTTCCGACTCCGATTAAATTGGATAAGTGCATCGTATCATCCTTGCCATGTCATGCATATCATCTTGAGCATGCCGACTCTTTATCCGTAGTAGTAAGTTTGCATACGTTGTGTGTTCCAGCATTTGCTTCTTTCCGGATAGGATCACGAAGTGGTGATGTGAGATACGACGAGTTCTTGGACAAGTTCTTCTGCAGCTTTTCACAGGCGAGCTCTCCCTCTTCACCTATTTTACATTTTGCTCTCTCTCTTATTGCTATCCTTATGTTGCGCTTCTTTATCGAGTCACGTGTTCCATTCCACTTGTTACCATATAATCCTATATGTATCATTCCTTACCCATAGCCGTTGCTTGATGTTTGAGCCTTGCGAGTCGTAGGCGTGTTTAGGCTCTGTTGTTTATCTCGACCTGTTATCGGTATATGTTGGGTTGTTGGGAGGTTATCACATGATATATCAATTGTTGGAGATACACATGCTTTACTTAATTGTTAACAACTAAAATTGTAAGCAGAGGCATCTGTGAGCCCCTTTGCGAAAGCATCGGAACTTTGACTTGCTAATGTCCCCTAGGACCCGAGTTCTTGTTATCTGTTCCGAGATTGAGCGCTCTACCCGTACGTGGGGGAATGGGACCCCCATCACCCACTACCTTTCCTCGAGTCTGTTTATTGGGAGCCACAACCTTGGTTTTATTTGCTCATATGCACGATATGCACGATTTACTTCTTGTTGCCTTCGGGTGTTTATATTCTGTACTGTACTCATATTGCGTGCCGACTTATCCTTGGCCGGTCGTTAGTGCCCGCCTTGGACGCCATCGCAACCTCTGGGTCCGTATCGGAGTACGGCCGAACTTCGTCACGGGTAGCTTAGTTGGGTGGCTCCCATTAAACTTTCTCTTGCATTGGGAACGGTCTTGATGTGAGACTCCACCTGTAGTAAGTGGGTTCGAGCATGCGTATGGTTACATTTGGGCAACCCCTGCAGGGTGTACATCTTATCGATAAGCCGCATCCGTGGTTATGGACGACTTGGAATTGTATGGCTTGATCATAGAACAACTTACACCTTATACTTGTTGTTAATAATCTGATAATAACTTGCGTAGTAATATAGCATTACTACAACCGATACCTAATAAAACTTGTCCACCGTTGAGTGCCTTTTACATTGCTTCTTCGCTTTGTTGAAGGGGATATGTGTAATCGGCTGGGTTATGTTTGTGTAGTATTTTATCTGTTACCTTATGCGCTCTCTTATCTTCTCTGAGTAGACGGATGTTGTAGCGTGTCTCTATTGGTTATAGTTTTGCTGCCGCTAAACCTACCATATAGCCCCAGGCGATATATATATTCGCCCGACGAGCATAGCCATTTCTAGTCTCGCTAAGTACGTGCCGGAGTTCGTTCCTTGGTACTTACTCTCGCCTTTTCTCTTTCTCTTTTGCTTCCTCCCTTTTGTCGGCAACCGATGGCCCGACTTTGACAGGTACGAGATGACGACGTTAGCAAGGTTACCCTTCCGGCTTGGCCTGGGCAGGGTTATGGACGCCATGGTTATCTTCAGGACTCTTAGTCCAATTTGTATCTTGTCCGTACTCGGACGTATTTGATCTTCTGTATGATTTGGATCTTTGTATGTATCTATTTGTATCTTGACTCGTTGAAGTCGTTGTTGTAATATATGTTTCTTGTGGGCTCTATTGTAATCCTGTTGTAATGTTACCGCTCGTGTTAATTCCTCTGGCATCACGTGTGTGATTCGTCGCGCACGTCGTGTCGGAGGGCGTCTCTGAGCCGATATCGTGCGGATTTCGGCGGGATCGCTGGAATCCTCAGGATACCGGTTCCGGGGCATCACAAGTTGGTATCAGAGCCCAGGTTGACGGTACCCCACTAGTCCAGCCTGTAGGATAACCTTGCCAACATTCGTTGTTGTTTCTAGTGTCAAAACTATTTTCTAAAATTCGTTGGATAGTTCTGATTAGCTCTGATTTTCTCCTTACCTCTATTCTTTCTGATCTTACCTTTGCGATTTTGAGTCTTCTCTCTTATCTGTATTTCTGAGTCTTAGGTCTCTACGCGGGTTGGACGATCTTTGCCCCTCACCTATTAGGTCCGATCTTCGGAGGATCCCGACGGAAGCGCATCATCAACAGCGGAACAACGACTTCTTGTTAGTGGTGTCGAGAAGATCAACACTTCGCCAGAAGAAGGTTCCACGCCAAGTACATGTGAATATCAACATGGCGCAAGAAGACCCGATAGTTCACCTCTCTCCCCCGTACCTTGAGGTGGAACCTCGGGGCGAGGTTCCTTGTTAGTGGTGTCGATTGTAACGACCCGGAAAAACCCTAACAATAGATTTTTTTTTTCCGCTGCTTGTTTTTCCGAGTCGTTCCAAATAGTTATGGTCATCATGCATACATCATATATATGGTTTTGACAAAATTAAAATTATTTTTAAATAAACCCTATTTCCCTATTTTCTTCTCATATGGTTCTATAAGAGCCCTCTTTAAATCTTTGCTTATTTAACAAAACCCCTAGTTCTTATTTGTATTTAAAGTTCCAAAGAAAAAGAAATATTTTGAAGCCTTGCAAAATTGTTTTACAATCAAAACAAAGTGTTTCAGATCTTTTGCAAATCCTTCTCTCATCCCCCTCTTTCTCCAAGAAATTTAGCAAGAAAAAGAAAAGAAGGGACATATTTCTGAAGAAGAGGAAAGAAGCCAATAGAGAAATCCTCTAAGAGCTCTAAGCTCCCAGGGTTCCGAGCCCCTGTGGTTGCTCGAGCAGTCCCTATCGCTGGGCCTACCTGAAGATGAGTTACCGCTTGATTGCGAGGCCGGTGGTTTCTTCGTTGCGTGTCGCTAGCCGCGGGACAGAGAAAAGGCACACACGAGTCTCGCCCTGTTGACCTCCTCCTCTTCCCTCTCGCTCGTGAAATCGTTGCTGCCGCCCACCAAGATCCTTCTATCGTGCGTGTCGGGGTCGATGGCAATCACCGGCGGCGTTGCTTCCTCTAACTTCGCATAGCGTCGGGCCTCCTCTACACACATCGAATCGGAAGATCCATGCCTTTGCCCACGGTGACAGGCCATGGTTTCTTCGGTGATGGCCTTATTAGGTATGAGAAATCCAAGACCGGCTACACCCACCTCAACCGCCACCATCAATCCGTTCTCATCGAATCAAGCCAAATCGACCTAGGGTTTATTTCCACCCTTCACCCCCGTTCCTCCATTCATCTTCTTCTTGGGGACGGGGTTGCCATTGATATTGCAGAGTAAGCAGAGGAGCTTCGGGAACTAGAAATAGAGTTGGCATGCTCTTCTAGGAGGAAGATAGACCCTAGGGGGTGAGGCCGCATCTATTTCCCCCGGTGGCCCGTCACCGCGCCTCCCATCGCATTTACCTCGACCTACTCTTACACATGGAACACCAGCGACCAGATGAGGCCACTCCGCCATCTCTCTCTCCAAACCAAATCAGTCGGCGGAGGCAAGTTTTAGAGCGGTCGGCGGCCGTGATGCGAGATTAATGTCAACGATGGTTGCCGTAGCTGGTGGGCAGCGACAGCCGGTACCAGGCCTAGAAAGATGCTCAAATACCCTAGGTGAATTCCCCATCTTCTTTAATTTGATTTAATTTGGTTTCTATTTCTAAAGCTTAGGACCCTTCGGTCTGTAGCCAGAGGAGTTTGAAGTGGAGGTTCGTTCTTGGGAAGCCAATGGCTTCCAGAGGTGGAAGAGTTTGGAGCACGTCTGTGTTCCATCACTTTCGGCGTCAGTATGATTCGTCGATGGCATGGCAGGCCGCACTTCCGGCCGACCTAGAATAGGCGGAGGGGACGGACGGCTGGCTGTTACCTGGAGCTCTACATGGCATGGTGTGTACTCTGACCTTTGGGGATCGTGAGCATGGTTACAACTTGTGAGCATGTGCAGTTTGTGTTACTCATCCAACCATTGCACGACCTGGTGCCTCACTGATTAGGTCTTCTTCTCCTTGCGCAACACAAATTAGATGAGGTAGGTCAATGCAGGTAACTCCAAAACTAATTGATGGAATCTACAATCCAATAAAAATCATGTTGTAGAAAGTACTCTTCTTTGTATGATTGTTTTTCCTGGAATTTGCGCCTACATAGCATACCAAAGAAACAAACGAGATTGTTGATATTATTTTTTCCTCTTTGTAACTCCAACAATTTCCTTATTTTTATTTAATCTATATGTACAAGTGCTTGATGAATTTTACAGGAGGTGTATAAGATTTATATATTCAACACAGACTGGCAGTTGGCAGGTTGCATCTACAGATTTTTTTTTTATCATGGTGAGTATTCGCTTCAATCAACCAAGAGTACTTACGACAATGTTAGTTGTATTTATTGGTTTGAACGATCTGAATCTGAATAAACTTTGGAGAAAGTAGTGCTCAGATCTATAGTCCTATATGTCATAGTTTTGTATGTCCTTTATGTGAGAAGCAGTTAAGATAGGTTAACATGCCTCAAATCAATTTTCCCATGGTTTCTCTGTACCAATAGCATGATTTCCGATGAATCTTATGTACTTCAGTTTGGTGCTCCGGCTGATTCAACGGTTCTCAGGCCTGTTGTTGCTAATTAGACATGGGTGCATAGAAAGAAGTGGTAAAACAAGGACAGACTAAAGTCAGCGTATTCCATGTCGGCCGTGCACTAGGAGGATAGGATGTAGTCTTTGTCTAAGTGTTTGCTGCCATCAGCAACCTTTGGTATCTTATAGTGACTTCACATAGGCCTAATCATATGTATTTGTATCTGAGATGATCGTTTCAGCATTTGTATTTCAAGACATCTCTACATGGAGATTATCTTTAGCTTTTCATATTGTCGTGATCTAAAGTCTTACATTCAAGTTGAACATGTGTGAGAGAAGTTAGGAAGAGGTGTTCACTCTTGAATAATACTTCCTTTGCTTTAGTTTATTTTTATGATACCTTTCAGGCTTTCATATAGTTTCTTGAAAGAAAAAGGAGTATCCATTTCTCAGTTAGTCACACTTTGATTCTTAGTGTTAAGGAAACATCTTGATTTTGTTTGTCTCTTTAATGTCTTAGTTGATTTAATGCTATAGCTAAAATTGTTGACATGTAATTCCTCAAAAAAAAAATTGTGACATGTCTGCAACAATAGGGTTTGTGGTATATTCCGATTATGCAAAAAAAAATTTGAAAAAGAAAGTTTCCTCTCCAATTTCTATTAATAGAAACCACCTGTTCGTCTATGCAATTATTGGGTGATTAAGAAAAGTTATCAGGTATATTCCGATTATGCAAAAAAATTTTGAAAAAGAGAGTTTCCTCTCCAATTTCCATTAATAGAAACCACCTGTCCGTTTATGCAATTATTGGGTGATTAAGAAAAGTTATCAGATTTGCCTTATGAATGATGTTGTTTGGCTTTATGCACTTTTCTTCTACTGTAGCAAAAGATTAGACAATGTCTTAATTGTGTGAATGATAAATTTGAGGAATTATCTCCAAAATAAATATGACCTTAAACATTAGGGTTCATATTCTATACATCATTTGGCCACAAAGTGTAGTCATAAAATACATGTGATGTGAAGTATAGAGTGGTCGCAGGACATTTAAAACATCTTTTAAACTGTTCCCAGTGTTTTGTTCTATATAACCATTTACTTCCTATTACTGCAATAATTTACTAAAGTTAATCAAAAGATATATTTTATGTTATATTACAAAATATGATCTGCTGAGTTTCCTCATAAATGAGTACCATCAGGAGACCCTTGGTAGCCTCAAGGTAACCACGTTTACAGCATGCTATTCATTGGTTCTTATTTTTGATTGGCAATTCCAAATCTTATATCTCTTCAGTTCTACCAGCATAGGAGAGGAAGCATGTTCTCATTATGTTATGCATTTAGACTGTACTATATATACTAAGGAATAATAAAGAGCAAGCATCTCCTCTCTAGATTTTTGATTGACGATTCCAAATCTTATATCTCCTCAGTTCTATACCAGTATAGGAGAGGAAGCATGTTCTCATTGTTTTATGCATTTAGACTCTACTATATGATACTAAGGAATACTAAAGAGCAAGCATCTCCTTCTTTCTCTAGATTTTGCTCACATGAATATAAAGGACAACATATTTCATATGGTTTGACAACATTTTCTTGGGTCGCCACAAATCAGTTATGGAAGTTACCGTAGTTTGTTGCTTTTGGGCATGCTCTTTTAGTGTGGTTGTCTGCGGCATCTGCAGCTACGCGTCACTATAATGCCGGGGGCTTTTGGGGTGGCGGTAGTGTTCATTTGGATTTCATCGGTGTCTGGCCGGTACATGTTCGCAAGGGTGCCAATGCAGATGATTTGGGAGGGGTTTATGGGTGGCCATGGTTCGCTTTTTTTTCTTACAGTTCTGAGGCGAGTTGAGGAAGCTCATGTGGTTGGCTATGCATTGATGTTGTTCAGCGGGGGTGTTGCGTTTGTATTTTTTGGGCTCTTCATAGTTAATGAATTCAGAATGCTATTGGAATACTTTTGCCTGGTTTTGCTGCACCTCGAATTTTTTCTGCCTGGTCTGTGTCTCCTCAATTGAGCTATTTTTGTTGTTGCTTTATATGGATATTTCTCTGGGGCCTTGGGGTCGTCGTGGTCGCGAACATGTTGGTACTGCATTTGCTTTTGCACAAGTCCATCTTGTTCATGGTTTGTTTGCTGCATGAATCTGCTGATGTTTCATGGGTTCCATTTTTGTTCTTTTAGTGGTAGCAGAGTCATCGATGAATGGTTCGCATAGGGTTTTAGATGCACCTCATGCGTGTCAGCAGCCTCTCAATGCGCTGCTATATTAATAGTTGCGGTGGAATTACTTTTTACGTGCAGTTGTTCTATGCCTTTTGTATTGCGTATTATTTCATTGAGGACCACTGTGCCGTGGTAACAAAGCTCCATAACACAAGCAGTTTATCGAACTTTTAAAATTTGGGACAATAAAGTTCTTAGTTTATTAGTTGCTGATTCTTTATGTTATTAACATTTAGTTTGATAAATTCAACTTTATAACTTGATAGGACCTTTTGTCTTTGTGAATCTGTTCACCTCCTTTTTCCAAATTTGTGTGGAAGGTAATAGCCTAACTGGCATTTATTTCAGATGTCTAGACAAGGCGGCTACAATTAGTGATCTTGATGTGAAAAATGGTAGCTTCAACAACCCATGGCTATTGTGCACTGTCACCAGGCCAGGTGGAAGAACTGAAGATATTGGTAAGAATGCTCCCAGTCACCTAGGTGGAAAATCTGAAGATATTGGTAAGGATGTTCCCTGTATGGGCAACGACTATTGTGTTTTCAGCTATCTATCTTGAGATTTTGACCATGTTTGTGGAACAAGGAATGGTGCTTGATCCATCAATCGGCTCATTCAAAATTCCTCCAGTATCTCTATCCACCTTTGACGTGGTTTGTGTCATCATATGGGTTCCTGTCTATGATAGCATCTTGGTTCCACTCGCTCGGAGGTTCACTAGCAACGAGAGGGGCTTTACAACGTTGCAGAGGGTGGGCAACTGGGCATTGGCCTGTTAATCTTCATCCTGGCAATGTCAGCAGCTGCAGTCCTAGAGATACAAAGGCTGGCCATTGCCAGAGACCTGCGAGCAGTTGGTCTTTAAGCATAGTAGAAATTTTCATTATTTTTTCCTAGATGTATAGTTAGATTCCAAATAATTAAGAAACATGGTTTTCATCAACGGAATGGACAACATGCATACCTACAATCAATATATAATTTACTATGTTTTAACCATTTTTTGAAATCTTTGAATGTAATCTATGAGGAGATTTTTCAGTTTTGTCTCTATTCTGATTCTTATTTGATGCATACACAAAACAACTATCCCCACACAAGGTTGCTTTTCCTTGATCTATGATTAGCTTCTTTGGTCTCCAACTGTTGTCCAATTGATGCCTCAAATGTTTGTTTCTGCGGGCAAGTATATGGTGAGTGCGGTACATAGATGTTGGGGTGTTTCTGAAGACATGTATTTCATATATGGAAGAAAGGTAATCCATGACTATGTTTCATGAGTGATCTATAGAGCAGACAATGAGCTAGGAATATTACCTAATGCAAGATATGGAGGAAGTGAGCTCTTCCTTGGTTTTCTTTTCTCTCTTACTGATTGTAAATTTCTTTGAATGTTCTTTCTGAGAACATTATTGAGCCAAATAAAGACATGGTTCTTGGTATTCTGCAGTCTTAACGTCTCTTCATAGTGTCCAGTTTTAGATCGGCTTCTTCCAAATACATACAATTGTATTGGTAACTTGCAGGCAATCTTAAAACGTGGAAACTAAGTGCTTCTATATAGTATCAGAATATATTGTATACTGTCTTATTACTATGGTTGGTTTTTTCTTGGTCATGTAAGTACATTTAACTCATGTTTTCTTTTTGGCATAGAATTTTGTGGACAGTTTTACTGTGTATGTTTTATTTGACTAAGATGATGCAACTTGCATTTAAACTTCACTTGCAACTTGGCATCCTATCATGTATGGTTCACATTTCTAAATCAAATCGTGAATATGGGCCCTCAAAGAATGACATTTCTCTTCCATAATTTTCTTAACATAAATATTGAGTGATGGTAGTAGAGGAATATTCAGTGATGTAGCGATGCAGGGACACACTAAACGTGCCAGAACCATTCACCCTTTGTAGTAGAGGAAAAGCTCATGCATTGCTGGTCAACAAACACCTCGCCCAGGCAGCCTGCAAGAAAAAACACATGAAAAAGTTAAATGGCAGTAGCAAAAAGCGGGCGCAGCAACGCGCGCACGGCCCTTCTAGTAGAGAACCAACGCAGACCATTTTGCCTTGGTGGTCTTCTTCTGTCACGCAGGGCGCATGAGCACGACCTCCTCCGCGCTGCCGTGCGCTCCTCCTCCACCTGTACTTTTCACCTGCTCCTCCTTATCCCCAATCAGAACCCAAGCAAACCCTAGTGCTCTTCCTCCTAGCCCCGCCGCCACCTGCTTTCCCATCGTCCACATGAACACAAAAGGAAGAAGAAAAACAAGAGGCTCAGTTGAAATTCAGAGAAACATCAGGACAACACCACCTGCTCCTCGCCATGGCATCGTCGTTCTGGCCATTCCGATGCGACTCCGGCCTCCCTGAACCCTCCATGACCCCCCTGGTGAGATCCTGCGCGTCCTAGACCTCTCCCCATCCCGTTTTCCGTTCTCTGTTGTTCTACCGACGTTGACCGCTCGTCGCCGTCGCAGGTGCTCAACGCCGGCCAGGCTGCGGTGGTTCCCCCATCTCAGCGCCACCATCCACTGATTCACCTCGTCGAGGAGCATCCAGCGCGCTTTTCCCCACTTCTCGAATCGCTCTGCATCATCGAGCCCATGCTCGAGTGAGACAGCCTCTGTTTCCCTGAAGCTCTTCGTCCACTCCGTCCGTCAGGTTCAGAACGCGGCCTTTGTCTATGTCTTCTTCTTTTGCACCTGTACCTTGTCAACAACAGGCACTAAGCCAACTAGCTCTGTTCCTTGTAGATCCATCAGCGTCTCCTTGGTCTGTATCAAAAACGACGCGCGCCTGCATTCATCAATATCCAAGCAGCATTACAGCTGGTTCGTTCCTTTGCTGTGCTGTGGTTTCGATTTGTTCCCTTGGTCATGAGTTGTTTGTTCGATGTCGTTCCATACAACTAGCTGCACCACTTCTACACCTTTTTCAGCTAGACACATACGAGTATACCCAATCGATCCACCTGCTAGCTTGGCTGCTTACCTAGCTAGCTATGCACTACGTATTTGATTCAGCTGCCTGCATGCTTGCCTGGCTAGCTATCTATGGCGCATCTTTGTCTAGTCAAGTTTCTGTGACACCTCAATTTAATAATAATCTTTGGTCAGCTCTAGTAGCGAGCTGCTGGATCCACTTCCCAGCAGAACCAGATCAAAATCCCGGAACAGCAAAATGCCTCTTTCTTCCGTCGCTACTCTGCAGTTTCAGATAACATCTCGGTTAAAATTCAGTTAACGATTTCTGTAGAAATATCTGTCTTTGTTTCTGTATCTTTTCAAGCCAGCGAACTAGCTCCATACCTGGGATCAAATATTAGCACAAGAGGATTAAATTCATCCTTCCTGCCACCATTTATCTATTTTGCAAAACTTGTTTATCCTATATAATTTGTTATACAAATCCAATTGCTGCAAACAATATGTCTACCTTTAATTAGGAAAATGCATAGATTAATAAATTGTCATCCATTTACATGTTTGCATCTTGCATCATGTCGAATCGTGTTAGTTTGTGCATATCACCTAATATATAAGTGCGGAGTATTTGGGAATTGCAATATATAATATATGGTTTCTCCGCTCCGCTTAAATTTGAAGTAGCGCACCCTTGCCATGCTACTACCATGCTAATCCACCCTTAAATCTGCCGGTAGAAATGCAACTCCAACCTAAATTGTTTGTCCGGGGTTCCGACTCCGATTAAATTGGATAAGTGCATCGTATTATCCTTGCCATGTCATGCATATCATCTTGAGCATGCCGACTCTTTATCCGTAGTAGTAAGTTTGCATACGTTGTGTGTTCCAGCATTTGCTTCTTTCCGGATAGGATCACGAAGTGGTGATGTGAGATACGACGAGTTCTCCGACAAGTTCTTCTGCAGCTTTTCACAGGCGAGCCCTCCCTCTTCACCTATTTTACATTCTCCCTCGCATTGCTATCCTTATGTTGCGCTTCTTTATCGAGTCACGTGTTCCATTCCACTTGTTGCCATATAATCCTATATGTATCATTCCTTACCCATAGCCGTTGCTTGATGTTTGAGCCTTGCGAGTCGTAGGCGTGTTTAGGCTCTGTTGTTTATCTCGATCTGTTATCGGGATATGTTGGGTTGTTGGGAGGTTATCACATGCTATATCAATTGTTGGAGATACACATGCTTTACTTAATTGTTAACAACTAAAATTGTAAGCAGAGGCATCTGTGAGCCCCTTTGCGAAAGCATCGGAACTTTGACTTGCTAATGTCCCCTAGGACCCGAGTTCTTGTTATCTGTTCCGAGATTGAGCGCTCTACCCGTACGTGGGGGAATGGGACCCCCATCACCCACTACCTTTCCTCGAGTCTGTTTATTGGGAGCCACAACCTTGGTTTTATTTGCTCATATGCACGATATGCACGATTTACTTCTTGTTGCCTTCGGGTGTTTATATTCTGTACTGTACTCATATTGCCGACTTATCCTTGGCCGGTCGTTAGTGCCCGCCTTGGACGCCATCGCAACCTCTGGGTCCGTATCGGAGTACGGCCGAACTTCGTCACGGGTAGCTTAGTTGGGTGGCTCCCATTAAACTTTCTCTTGCATTGGGAACGGTCTTGATGTGAGACTCCACCTGTAGTAAGTGGGTTCGAGCATGCGTATGGTTACATTTGGGCAACCCCTGCAGGGTGTACATCTTATCGATAAGCCGTGTCCGCGGTTATGGACGACTTGGAATTGTATGGCTTGATCATAGAACAACTTACACCTTATACTTGTTGTTAATAATCTGATAATAACTTGCGTAGTAATATAGCATTACTACAACCGATACCTAATAAAACTTGTCCACCGTTAAGTGCCTTTTACATTGCTTCTTCGTCTTGTTGAAGGGGATATGTGTAATCGGCTGGGTTATGTTTGTGTAGTATTTTATCTGTTACCTTATGCGCTCTCTTATCTTCTCTGAGTAGACGGATGTTGTAGCGTGTCTCTATTGGTTATAGTTTTGCTGCCGCTAAACCTACCATATAGCCCCAGGCGATATATATATTCGCCCGGCGAGCATAGCCATTTCTAGTCTCGCTAAGTACGTGCCGGAGTTCGTTCCTTGGTACTTACTCTCGCCTTTTCTCTTTCTCTTTTGCTTCCTCCCTTTTGTCGGCAACCGATGGCCCGACTTTGACAGGTACGAGATGACGACGTTAGCAAGGTTACCCTTCCGGCTTGGCCTGGGCAGGGTTATGGACGCCACTGGTTATCTTCAGGACTCTTAGTCCAATTTGTATCTTGTCCGTACTCGGACGTATTTGATCTTCTGTATGATTTGGATCTTTGTATGTATCTATTTGTATCTTGACTCGTTGGAGTCGTTGTTGTAATATATGTTTCTTGTGGGCTCTATTGTAATCCTGTTGTAATGTTACCGCTCGTGTTAATTCCTCTGGCATCACGTGTGTGATTCGTCGCGTCGATCTAATGGAAAGCCAGCTGTTACTTGCACTCCGATGAATTCTACCTAACAGAAATGCAGTTTTGCCGATGATGCCATTTGTATGGCTTGTATCATTTGAGTTATTTCGACTTGTTGTGGTATTTGAGAATTTTTCCTGTTATTGTAATCTTGAGCTTTTTTCCTGTTATTGCTATAGTTTGCAATCATTGTAACAAATTTTCAATGTAATGATTATTTGATCTTGCACTCGGCCTTAAACAGAACTACTAGTATGGTCTCACAATTTTTTATCATTATACTTTGCAAGATTTAGCGGATGCCCCAAATTCAGTGCATCTCCACCGGCGGCCCCGATTAGGAACAACATAGTAGCAGGCTATAAATTTTGTAACAACGACTGAGCAAGATGAAGTTATGATGGCTACATCTACAGAGCAGGGAATGTAAACCAAAAATAGAAGTTACGATGGCAAAAGCTAAAGAGGAGGGAATGTGAACCAACATGTGCCAAGTGCAATTACTTCATTTTGGCCGTGAACTAAATAATACTCCTGAACTTATAGTGAAGGGGATGCAAATCAAGATGTTTCGGGATATAAACTTGTAATGAGCAACACATAGAGGATAGTTAATGCTGGAGCTTAGGATGGACCAGATACAGAATATAGTGGGATCACCTGTGAACTTGTATAAGAGGGAATGCAAACCAATATGTTCAGCATTCCATATGTGAGCGTCATGCCAAGTCAGAGAAACAAGTCAATAATGCAGCTTTTGAAGAACAAGATGGCACGCAAAATTATTATCTAGTAGTATGACAAGTTTATTTGTACTACAGGCTAGATATCAGAACTAAAATATGTCTAAAATCCATATTAGATTTGTTTAAGGGGGAAGGGTTTGTAACATCCCAGAAAATACAACACAAAACAAACAAAGTTCCCTAGTTCCAAATTTTGGAACCAACAAAAACTTTTATTAAATTAAGCTTGGTAAGTAATAATCTTGCATAAGTCTTGTGCTATTGCCATGTTTGCTTGTTATGAGTAATTGAAATAATCATAAACCCTAAAGACTCACCCCTCTTCTCATCATTCTAGTGAAAATAAAATAAAAGGAAATTAAATAGGAAAAAGGCATATGTGCCTATGGCTACAATTATAAATATTTACCCTAGACCTTTTCACTTTACTTAAAGGATTGGAAAAGCTTTATAAACCTTATATAGTACTTCTTAAATCATCTCTAGGTTGAAACCAAAAAGAATAAAAGAAAACTAAAAATGCCATAGAGGCATATGAGAGTAAAATAGTAAATATGTGAATTTAAGAAAACTAACCCTAGGACTTGTGTGAATGGAGAGATCACCTCCATATATCTTTTCAACAATTCACAAACCATTGTGAACCACATCAAGTCAAATTAAAAATAAAATACCACATAGGCATATAAGCCTATTTGACACATAGGCATTTCATCAAACATTGACCTATGTCTTCAAACCTTGACCAAATGGTGTGACATCATCTTTAAACCTATTATAACACTAAATGGACCCTAACCCATGTTCAAGTGAAGCAAGAACAACCCTAGTACAAGTTATGAAAATTGGACACCTCATTTCTTATGTGTTAAGGCCAATTTTGCAAATCTTTGAATGAGACCATTTGAATTAGTTTCAATGCTCTTAAAATGTTTCTAAACTCATAAGAACCACATTAGAGTCAACCAAAGTCAAATCAAATGGATAGAAATCAAATAGGGAGAGAATTCCCAAAATTCACTCACATACACATATGCCAAAATGCAAATCCTTCACCAAGGCCAAATTTGCTTGCCCCTTTGCTTCTAAAATACTTCAATATGATAAACTAACACAATTGCATCATTGGATCAAGAATTAAATCAAAGCAAAACTCAAATTCAACATACATGTGATAATGGTCATTTTGTCACTTTATAAAATGTTCCCCTCTTTACCCCTCTGGCTTTGACTTTTCTTCAACTAAACTTGGTCAACTATGACCATGTCATCCAAGACCACATGAAGGTCAACAACTTTCATGTTGACCATCATGGATAATATTGACTAGGTTGACCAGAATAAGATTGACAAGTGGAGACTTTGAAACTATGTGAAGATGAGCACATTTTGGAATTCTTGCAAACCTTGATCAAATTGACCACCACCACCACCATTCAATCACAATTATTATATAAATAAACTCCACCAAAAAGATTTGCAAATTTCCAAAATTTTCTTCATGCGGCCATTTAGTCGAACACTTGGCAGGCATGGATCATATATGTGCACACATGCTTTTGTCCAGAGGATTCTTGCCTAAACCCCTTTACAAACTTGATCATGGCTGCTTTGGTACCCTCCCTGCATCAACCTATGCACTGCATACCTACACCAAGTGGTGCCATGATCAAATATGGCCATGCCAAGTACCCATGCCGGCCACATTGATCACACCTCTCCCTAGCCCCTCTCTCTCAGCAGCACCATGTCAAGTAGCTTCTCCAATGCACAAGGACGATGCATGTACCTTCCTGGATCGAAACGGGCACGATACTGGCCAAACGGAGCGCGCCCAGACCGCCCGAACCGTGCCAGCGCACGCGGTGAGCGCGGTGACCGCGCCCTGGACGCCGCAGTACACGTCCTTGCCTGGCGCCTCTCGTCCTCCCCTCGCCTTGCCCTCTTGCACACACCATCACCACCCCTACCTCTACCCCCTGGACATGCTCGATAGCCCGCGCGTACACCCTAGCCGTCGCCATGATCGCCACCCTGCCGCGCACGTACTGCCCGCACTCGAGCGACGCCAGCCTGCCATCGTCCTCCCCTTGCTGCAACAGCACGCGCGCCAGCTCCGCCTAGACGACGCCTACGCCCTGCGCCCTCTAGCTTGCCCCTTCGCGCCCTGGAGCGCCATGGCCGTCGACGAACTCCACGGCACCCCCGCAGCACCTCGAGCCCCTATAAAAGGAGACCACGCCCGGACGATTGCTTCACACCATTCGCTTCCCCGCTCCTCTTTGAGCATCCTCGACCACCTCCCCTCTCCAATTAAGCTCGCCGTCGCCGGAATTTCATCGGAGTCTGCCGCCACCGTAGCTCGACGGGGACGACGACTCCGACCACCGCAGCACCTCTGCGACCACCCTCTGCCTCGCCATCGTCTTCTCGTTCGATCGCCCGCCTCGCCAAGTCCTGCCGGAGCCCAGGTACGCCGTCGACCCTCGCTGTCACCGGTAGGGTTAGGACCTCGTCGGAGGGGTGAGCCGCTCGATTGCTTGGACGCTCCAGATTAGGCCACGTCGCTCCCGCCAACTGTCCGCAGTTCAAACCAGCCCGTAGCGTAGCTGGGCCGGCCCAGTGCACTTATTCTGTTTAGCCCGTTAAATTTTCCCGCGTGGCCCAGTAATTCAAATTCCATTTAATCTATTCAGTCCAAATTCAATACTGGTGCCAACTTCAAAATTAAATATTTTAAATTCTACTAAACCAAATTTAGTAAATTTTATATATTTGGAAACCTCATGAAATTGTCTAAATAATGGCACTGGCCTCATGTCCAAATTCGAAATTAAATTTAAATGATAAAAATAACAAGGCAGGGACTTTTCTGACTTCAAATAAATATTAGAAATTATCTAGAAATGATTTTAAGTTGATTCCAACTCTAATAAATCACATTTGACATAATATAATTGTTTATGCAAAAATATAGCATAGTTGTTTTGCATGATCATGGACTAGAGTTAAATAATAGCTATGGAACCATTTCTGGAACATTTAATACATACACATAGAATTATTTAAATGGTATGAGGGCTTATCTCTCATTTAAATTGTGATCTTAAGTAATTCAAATAGAGGTACTGACCTAGACCAAATAAGTCTCATGCTTGGTTAATTAGAGAGGCTAATCATTAGATGATAGTTTAACTTATATGAGGTATAGTTTCTCACCTAAACCATTTGTCCAAATAATTCAATAAGAATTAATACCACATAATTAATGACCCATAGGTTTACTTTTGAAAATACTTAATCCTTCTCATAAATAGTATTTAAATATTTCAAACCTACTTATTAAATTATATAATAGACTTTGGTCCCATTTAAATCTGCCTCCACCATATTAATATGAAGTAGATCCCATGGTCAATTAAAATTCACTTATAATCAATTAATAATATTAAAATATTACAAGGTGTTACTAAAATAGTATGAGGTGCTCACCTCATTTAATTTATCTTTCTCAAATAATAGGAAGTAATGTGTTGACCTTTAATTCCCTAAGCTCATACTTGCTCCCTTATAAATCTTAAATCTAAACATTATTTAAATTAATTAAATCACATGAGATGATGAATCTCATTTAATTCACTTTCTCAAAATACTAAGTGTGAAGTGTTGACTTTGGTCAACATGGGATCATCCCTGATTATTTGAGAATATTAAAACACCTCAATAATAGTCCTTTAAATTAGTTACAAACATGTGTTAAATCATATGAGAGATACTCCTCTCATTTAAATCTTGTTCTCAAGTAATACAATATGAGGTAGTAATCATAATCCAAGTAACCTCACCTTAAATTATTTGGTGGCATTAAAACACTACCATGTTAGTATTAAATTACATGAGGTATGGAACCTCATTTAAATCATTTTTTCAAATGATAAGTATGAAGAGGTTGACTTTGGTCAACCTAGGTCATATAGTATTCATAAGAGAAATTAAATCTTAAGAATATTCAATGAGAGGAAATTATTTTCTCACATACTAAAGATAAACCCTAACTCCATATTTCAGTGAGAGGAAATTATTTTCCTATTATTAAATAAGGAAACCCTAGCATAATCTTGTAATAAATGTTAAGTAGTGAGGCTAAATCATTGTGTGAGCCACTAAGGCTAATTAAGAGTGCTTAAGTATTGTTTGGTGATTGTATCCTCGTATTCGTTTATAGACGCTAGTACCGGAGACTATCAAGAGGAGGAGGTACTCTACCAAGAGGAAGAAGAAGAATACTTTGATCACCTCACCAATCAAGGCAAGCTAACATTCTTGCAAGCTGATATTAGCCTTACCCCCACAAGCAAGATAATACTCTTGCAAGCTAGTATTAATGCAAGCTAACCCTTGCTAAACACAAATGCTTAGCTCTACCAGAGCAAAGGCACCATCACACTTTACTACTATGTATTGCCTATCCCATGTTTTGAACTACTTTCACTTTGGCTTATTTATTTCAAAGTACTTTTGGATTTATGATTCAATTGGTCTAGAGTAGAACAATACTTGATTTAGATTGACACTCCTCAAAGCTAGATAGCACCCCTCATATAGTTGCTATTGCTAATCAATAAAAATTGGATTACTCTAGATGGGAACAGGTGACTTTGAAATGAAGTTGAAACCTTGGAATGATGGTTCATTCCATTGAATGACTTTGAAGGTAAATATGACCATGAGAAGATGGTGATTTTTGATATAAAACTGATGGTTGGGTTCGGATGCGATACCATTCCAATTTTGAAAGTACCCCCACAATACCCGATATGGGTAAGGGCGTAACTAGAAATTTATGTGCTTTAGTATGGGTTCCCTCTAAACAAGCGTCATCGGGGTTATGCCAAGGGCTGCCTCCAAAGACATCTGAGATGATGTGACGTGATTGAGGTGAATTGTCCGGCCAAGCCCTGTGCAGTTCCCGGGTTAACAGGTTGGTTCTCACCGGGAGGCCAAGCTCATGGGGAGAGGTGCCTGTACTAGAGTGTATAAGTGAAAGGTTATGGTTGGTAGTCCGCATACGGAGTATGATAAATCAGGGCCAGTTAACCCTGACGGATTATTGCAAATATTGTGGCACAAGTGTACGACCTCTGCAGAGTGTAGAACTATTCGAATAGCCGTGTCCACGGTTACGGACGATTGGAAAGGCCATACTGTTCCGTCATCAGACCATTTTCAAAAATGTGACATATGACTGGTGACTTGAAGTTGACCGGTGAATGGTGACTTTGAGTTGGACCACAACAGAGTTGTGGGAATGACACTAATGTTCCCACTTGAGATAGTCTATTTGATTCAAGCATCTTTACTAAATGTTTATGAAATAAACTTGGCTTTATGCAAATAAACCTAGAGCTTAGTACCCCCTTACCACAATTAATAGTGCTTACACTAGTATTAGTTTGCGAGTACTTTAAAAGTACTCATGGCTTTGTCCCTGGCTATTCAAATGGCCAGACTATGAAGGTGAACAGCTGTACGAGGAAGATGGACAGCAGAACGTCTACGACAACTAGGACCGCTCCTGACGTCAACAGTTGCCTGTGGAACAGATGGACCACGACCGTTACTTCGCTTCCGCTATGTGTTTTGTAATAGGATCTCTGGATCCCCTATGTTGTATTAAGACTGGATCATGTGATCCTTTGTTGTAAGACGATTACGTGTTGTAATAAATGATGTGTTGTGATATCAAGCTATTATGTCTCGCAAAAACAATATTCCTGGGATTGCGATGAAGGGCATAATAGGCATCTGGACTTAAAAATCCGGGTGTTGACAAGTTGGTATCAGAGCCATTGTTTGACCTTAGGAGACCCTAGTTAGAATGGACGTTCAGAAAAATGTTAGTTTCAAAAACAAATAAAGTGAGTATTTATGAAAACTTATTCATTTTCTTCTCTACCAGATCTTCTTAAAAATAAGCTATGCCTCTCCTTATAAATCCAGTAAAATTTTGCAACACTTGTTCTTATCTCTAACTTACTCATCCATTTCACTTTCAGATGGAGCCCTATGTCCAGACGGAGACCTACGATCTGGAAAACGGAGGAAGTCTGGTGTTTGAGCGCGACTTGTACCTAGTGTCCGAGAGGCTCGAACGCCCACCTCCCAAGTTCCACGGAGTCCGGATCCACAACACCCCCACTGGGGAGCAGCAGTGGATGATCACCGCTGACTTGAAGGGAAGCTCGGAACCTCCCATCTCGGAGAGGATCCTTTTCTCCTTCAAGGCATACAGCTGGGTGGACGGTCTTGCTCACGCCCTTCAGGAGGGACTTGCTCGGGTGTGTGGACAGAACATCGCCGCACTCCGGGGAAGCCGCTTCGCCCACTTCGCGAGGCACGACACCATGGGGGAACCCATGGCACTCTCTTCACACCCGGTGCTCAAGATCCATGTGCAGCATTTGGACTTTATGCTTCACGAGACCCGGAAGGATCTGGAGCTGACACGTGTCCACTCCCACCGTGCCCAGATGGCTTTGGCTCATCATGCTGACGCCATCAGGCTACTCGCCAAGGACCGCCGGTCACTCCGCCTGCAGCGCGCCAAGAATGTCGCTACTATCACCCGTCTTCGCGAGAAGATTCGCACCTTAGAGGTGACTGTCCGGACACAGCAGGACCAGATCCAGGAGATGGAGGAAGATGGAGAAGACATCCAAGGAGGCGATGATTTCCTGAGTGACGACAACGACTTTGAGGATGACGAGTTCACTGATGAGGAGGACTATGAGTTTCTGGAGGCCGCAGAGGATGGGATCATTCCCATCGATGTGGATGAAGACCCTGAGGAATAGTTTCACTAGCTTCACTTACGTAGGTGTGAGTTGTATCCCGCACCATGTATCGTAGATTGTGGAAGAAGGGTTCTTAAAACCCTTAGTGCTTTAGCTTGTAATGTGTGATGTTTGTTGTGAATAAATAAAATATGTGTTATATTCATCCGGAAAATATCTTAAGTTTAAGTTTAAACTTAATTCAAAATAAGCCATAGAAAATTCCCTCTTATCTCATGATATATCTATATAATCAGATGGCCCCACCAAACCGCAACACAAACCAGGATGCCATGATGCAACTACTGCAGACAATGATGGCAGACCGGGAAGCCGAAAGAGCTGAACGCCAAGCAAACCTTGCTGCACTGCAACAGATAGCTCAGAATAATCAAGGCCATGGAAACCACGACCACCCTGGGTCAAAGCTGAAGAATTTCCAGAACACTAACCCTCCAATGTTCAGCAAAACTGAAGAGCCCCTCGATGCTGATGATTGGCTGCAGACAATAGAAAACAACCTTGAAGTTGCGGGAGTTGAAGCCGCAGAAAAAGTACTGTTTGCCACCCACTACCTGTCAGGACCTGCAAGAGCCTGGTGGACTAGTGCCCGTGCAATGAATGCGGGACAGATGATGACATGGGAAGACTTCAAGCTGAAGTTCAGCAAGTACCATGTGCCCCAAGGATTAATCAAGAAAATGAGAGACGAGTTCCGCGAACTCAAGCAAGGAAGAATGTCCGTGGTAGAATACCGCGACAGGTTTCTCACTCTGTCAAGGTACGCCCCGGACGAGACCGACACAAATGAGAAGAGAAAGGAAAGATTTCTGAACGGACTGCACGACGAGATGCAAACTGTGTTAGTGAATATTCCGTTCGCTGACCTCGAAGCCCTTGTAGACTCAGCTATACAGATGGAAGGAAAGCTGCATCAGGCCAATGAGAACCGCAAGCGCAGAATGATAAACCAGAGTGGACCCCACCATACCCAGAAGCACCGCAATAACTCCTCTGGAGGATTCACCCCTAGAAACAACGGGCCACCTGCTCAGACTTATCGCTCCAACTACAGCAACAACCACGGAGGACCCCCGAAGCCCGGAGGCAACCACAATAACAACCGCAACCCCAACAGCCACAACAACAATGGGAACAACACCAACACCAACACTGGCCCAAGAATTGGAAGTAATGCCATCCCCGTCGCCCCGAAGGACAAGTCTACTGTAAACTGTTATGAATGTGGAGTTGTGGGCCACTTTTCCAAAGAATGCCCCAAGAAGCTTGCCAAGATTGCCGCCAACACCGCTGCACCTGTCCAGCAACAGCGTTCGCAGGTAGAAGGAACCAGAATAATAACAACGGCCGTTTCTACCACATGACTGCCACTGAAGCCCAGGAAGCACCCCAGACTCTGACAAGTATGCCTTCCTGTTAACCAAAATGCTCAATCTCTTTTAGGAACCTAACTCCTCTTAAAATCTCGGGACGAGATTTGTTTAAGGGGGAAGGGTTTGTAACATCCCAGAAAATACAACACAAAACAAACAAAGTTCCCTAGTTCCAAATTTTGGAACCAACAAAAAACTTTTTATTAAATTAAGCTGGGTAAGAAATAATCTTGCATAAGTCTTGTGCTATTGCCATGTTTGCTTGTTATGAGTAATTGAAATAATCATAAACCCTAAAGACTCACCCCTCTTCTCATCATTCTAGTGAAAATAAAATAAAAGGAAATTAAATAGGAAAAAGGCATATGTGCCTATGGCTACAATTATAAATATTTACCCTAGACCTTTTCACTTTACTTAAAGGATTGGAAAAGCTTTATAAACCTTATATAGTACTTCTTAAATCATCTCTAGGTTGAAACCAAAAAGAATAAAAGAAAACTAAAAATGCCATAGAGGCATATGAGAGTAAAATAGTAAATATGTGAATTTAAGAAAACTAACCCTAGGACTTGTGTGAATGGAGAGATCACCTCCATATATCTTTTCAACAATTCACAAACCATTGTGAACAACATCAAGTCAAATTAAAAATAAAATACCACATAGGCATATAAGCCTATTTGACACATAGGCATTTCATCAAACATTGACCTATGTCTTCAAACCTTGACCAAATGGTGTGACATCATCTTTAAACCTATTATAACACTAAATGGACCCTAACCCATGTTCAAGTGAAGCAAGAACAACCCTAGTACAAGTTATGAAAATTGGACACCTCATTTCTTATGTGTTAAGGCCAATTTTGCAAATCTTTGAATGAGACCATTTGAATTAGTTTCAATGCTCTTAAAATGTTTCTAAACTCATAAGAACCACATTAGAGTCAACCAAAGTCAAATCAAATGGATAGAAATCAAATAGGGAGAGAATTCCCAAAATTCACTCACATACACATATGCCAAAATGCAAATCCTTCACCAAGGCCAAATTTGCTTGCCCCTTTGCTTCTAAAATACTTCAATATGATAAACTAACACAATTGCATCATTGGATCAAGAATTAAATCAAAGCAAAACTCAAATTCAACATACATGTGATAATGGTCATTTTGTCACTTTATAAAATGTTCCCCTCTTTACCCCTCTGGCTTTGACTTTTCTTCAACTAAACTTGGTCAACTATGACCATGTCATCCAAGACCACATGAAGGTCAACAACTTTCATGTTGACCATCATGGATAATATTGACTAGGTTGACCAGAATAAGATTGACAAGTGGAGACTTTGAAACTATGTGAAGATGAGCACATTTTGGAATTCTTGCAAACCTTGATCAAATTGACCACCACCACCACCATTCAATCACAATTATTATATAAATAAACTCCACCAAAAAGATTTGCAAATTTCCAAAATTTTCTTCATGCGGCCATTTAGTCGAACACTTGGCAGGCATGGATCATATATGTGCACACATGCTTTTGTCCAGAGGATTCTTGCCTAAACCCCTTTACAAACTTGATCATTGCTGCTTTGGTACCCTCCCTGCATCAACCTATGCACTGCATACCTACACCAAGTGGTGCCATGATCAAATATGGCCATGCCAAGTACCCATGCCGGCCACATTGATCACACCTCTCCCTAGCCCCTCTCTCTCAGCAGCACCATGTCAAGTAGCTTCTCCAATGCACAAGGACGATGCCTGTACCTTCCCTGGATCGAAACGGGCACGATACTGGCCAAACGGAGCGCGCCCAGACACGCCCGAACCGTGCCAGCGCACGCGGTGAGCGCGGTGACCGCGCCCTGGACGCCGCAGTACACGTCCTTGCCTGGCGCCTCTCGTCCTCCCCTCGCCTTGCCCTCTTGCACACACCATCACCACCCCTACCTCTACCCCCTGGACATGCTCGATAGCCCGCGCGTACACCCTAGCCGTCGCCATGATCGCCACCCTGCCGCGCACGTACTGCCCGCACTCGAGCGACGCCAGCCTGCCATCGTCCTCCCCTTGCTGCAACAGCACGCGCGCCAGCTCCGCCTAGACGACGCCTACGCCCTGCGCCCTCTAGCTTGCCCCTTCGCGCCCTGGAGCGCCATGGCCGTCGACGAACTCCACGGCACCCCCGCAGCACCTCGAGCCCCTATAAAAGGAGACCACGCCCGGACGATTGCTTCACACCATTCGCTTCCCCGCTCCTCTTTGAGCATCCTCGACCACCTCCCCTCTCCAATTAAGCTCGCCGTCGCCGGAATTTCATCGGAGTCTGCCGCCACCGTAGCTCGACGGGGACGACGACTCCGACCACCGCAGCACCTACTGCGACCACCCTCTGCCTCGCCATCGTCTTCTCGTTCGATCGCCCGCCTCGCCAAGTCCTGCCGGAGCCCAGGTACGCCGTCGACGACCCTCGCTGTCACCGGTAGGGTTAGGACCTCGTCGGAGGAGGTGAGCCGCTCGATTGCTTGGACGCTCCAGATTAGGCCACGTCGCTCCCGCCAACTGTCCGCAGTTCAAACCAGCCCGTAGCGTAGCTGGGCCGGCCCAGTGCACTTATTCTGTTTAGCCCGTTAAATTTTCCCGCGTGGCCCAGTAATTCAAATTCCATTTAATCTATTCAGTCCAAATTCAATACTGGTGCCAACTTCAAAATTAAATATTTTAAATTCTACTAAACCAAATTTAGTAAATTTTATATATTTGGAAACCTCATGAAATTGTCTAAATAATGGCACTGGCCTCATGTCCAAATTCGAAATTAAATTTAAATGATAAAAATAACAAGGCAGGGACTTTTCTGACTTCAAATAAATATTAGAAATTATCTAGAAATGATTTTAAGTTGATTCCAACTCTAATAAATCACATTTGACATAATATAATTGTTTATGCAAAAATATAGCATAGTTGTTTTGCATGATCATGGACTAGAGTTAAATAATAGCTATGGAACCATTTCTGGAACATTTAATACATACACATAGAATTATTTAAATGGTATGAGGGCTTATCTCTCATTTAAATTGTGATCTTAAGTAATTCAAATAGAGGTACTGACCTAGACCAAATAAGTCTCATGCTTGGTTAATTAGAGAGGCTAATCATTAGATGATAGTTTAACTTATATGAGGTATAGTTTCTCACCTAAACCATTTGTCCAAATAATTCAATAAGAATTAATACCACATAATTAATGACCCATAGGTTTACTTTTGAAAATACTTAATCCTTCTCATAAATAGTATTTAAATATTTCAAACCTACTTATTAAATTATATAATAGACTTTGGTCCCATTTAAATCTGCCTCCACCATATTAATATGAAGTAGATCCCATGGTCAATTAAAATTCACTTATAATCAATTAATAATATTAAAATATTACAAGGTGTTACTAAAATAGTATGAGGTGCTCACCTCATTTAATTTATCTTTCTCAAATAATAGGAAGTAATGTGTTGACCTTTAATTCCCTAAGCTCATACTTGCTCCCTTATAAATCTTAAATCTAAACATTATTTAAATTAATTAAATCACATGAGATGATGAATCTCATTTAATTCACTTTCTCAAAATACTAAGTGTGAAGTGTTGACTTTGGTCAACATGGGATCATCCCTGATTATTTGAGAATATTAAAACACCTCAATAATAGTCCTTTAAATTAGTTACAAACATGTGTTAAATCATATGAGAGATACTCCTCTCATTTAAATCTTGTTCTCAAGTAATACAATATGAGGTAGTAATCATAATCCAAGTAACCTCACCTTAAATTATTTGGTGGTATTAAAACACTACCATGTTAGTATTAAATTACATGAGGTATGGAACCTCATTTAAATCATTTTTTCAAATGATAAGTATGAAGAGGTTGACTTTGGTCAACCTAGGTCATATAGTATTCATAAGAGAAATTAAATCTTAAGAATATTCAATGAGAGGAAATTATTTTCTCACATACTAAAGATAAACCCTAACTCCATATTTCAGTGAGAGGAAATTATTTTCCTATTATTAAATAAGGAAACCCTAGCATAATCTTGTAATAAATGTTAAGTAGTGAGGCTAAATCATTGTGTGAGCCACTAAGGCTAATTAAGAGTGCTTAAGTATTGTTTGGTGATTGTATCCTCGTATTCGTTTATAGACGCTAGTACCGGAGACTATCAAGAGGAGGAGGTACTCTACCAAGAGGAAGAAGAAGAATACTTTGATCACCTCACCAATCAAGGCAAGCTAACATTCTTGCAAGCTGATATTAGCCTTACCCCCACAAGCAAGATAATACTCTTGCAAGCTAGTATTAATGCAAGCTAACCCTTGCTAAACACAAATGCTTAGCTCTACCAGAGCAAAGGCACCATCACACTTTACTACTATGTATTGCCTATCCCATGTTTTGAACTACTTTCACTTTGGCTTATTTATTTCAAAGTACTTTTGGATTTATGATTCAATTGGTCTAGAGTAGAACAATACTTGATTTAGATTGACACTCCTCAAAGCTAGATAGCACCCCTCATATAGTTGCTATTGCTAATCAATAAAAATTGGATTACTCTAGATGGGAACAGGTGACTTTGAAATGAAGTTGAAACCTTGGAATGATGGTTCATTCCATTGAATGACTTTGAAGGTAAATATGACCATGAGAAGATGGTGATTTTTGATATAAAACTGATGGTTGGGTTCGGATGCGATACCATTCCAATTTTGAAAGTACCCCCACAATACCCGATATGGGTAAGGGCGTAACTAGAAATTTATGTGCTTTAGTATGGGTTCCCTCTAAACAAGCGTCATCGGGGTTATGCCAAGGGCTGCCTCCAAAGACATCTGAGATGATGTGACGTGATTGAGGTGAATTGTCCGGCCCAAGCCCTGTGCAGTTCCCGGGTTAACAGGTTGGTTCTCACCGGGAGGCCAAGCTCATGGGGAGAGGTGCCTGTACTAGAGTGTATAAGTGAAAGGTTATGGTTGGTAGTCCGCATACGGAGTATGATAAATCAGGGCCAGCTAACCCTGACGGATTATTGCAAATATTGTGGCACAAGTGTACGACCTCTGCAGAGTGTAGAACTATTCGAATAGCCGTGTCCACGGTTACGGACGATTGGAAAGGCCATACTGTTCCGTCATCAGACCCTTTTCAAAAATGTGACATATGACTGGTGACTTGAAGTTGACCGGTGAATGGTGACTTTGAGTTGGACCACAACAGAGTTGTGGGAATGACACTAATGTTCCCACTTGAGATAGTCTATTTGATTCAAGCATCTTTACTAAATGTTTATGAAATAAACTTGGCTTTATGCAAATAAACCTAGAGCTTAGTACCCCCTTACCACAATTAATAGTGCTTACACTAGTATTAGTTTGCGAGTACTTTAAAAGTACTCATGGCTTTGTCCCTGGCTATTCAAATGGCCAGACTATGAAGGTGAACAGCTGTACGAGGAAGATGGACAGCAGAACGTCTACGACAACTAGGACCGCTCCTGACGTCAACAGTTGCCTGTGGAACAGATGGACCACGACCGTTACTTCGCTTCCGCTATGTGTTTTGTAATAGGATCTCTGGATCCCCTATGTTGTATTAAGACTGGATCATGTGATCCTTTGTTGTAAGACGATTACGTGTTGTAATAAATGATGTGTTGTGATATCAAGCTATTATGTCTCGCAAAAACAATATTCCTGGGATTGCGATGAAGGGCATAATAGGCATCTGGACTTAAAAATCCGGGTGTTGACAAGTTGGTATCAGAGCTATTATTTTGACCTTAGGAGACCCTAGTTTAGAATGGACGTTCAGAAAAATGTTAGTTTCAAAAACAAATAAAGTGAGTATTTATGAAAACTTATTCATTTTCTTCTCTACCAGATCTTCTTAAAAATAAGCTATGCCTCTCCTTATAAATCCAGTAAAATTTTGCAACACTTGTTCTTATCTCTAACTTACTCATCCATTTCACTTTCAGATGGAGCCCTATGTCCAGACGGAGACCTACGATCTGGAAAACGGAGGAAGTCTGGTGTTTGAGCGCGACTTGTACCTAGTGTCCGAGAGGCTCGAACGCCCACCTCCCAAGTTCCACGGAGTCCGGATCCACAACACCCCCACTGGGGAGCAGCAGTGGATGATCACCGCTGACTTGAAGGGAAGCTCGGAACCTCCCATCTCGGAGAGGATCCTTTTCTCCTTCAAGGCATACAGCTGGGTGGACGGTCTTGCTCACGCCCTTCAGGAGGGACTTGCTCGGGTGTGTGGACAGAACATCGCCGCACTCCGGGGAAGCCGCTTCGCCCACTTCGCGAGGCACGACACCATGGGGGAACCCATGGCACTCTCTTCACACCCGGTGCTCAAGATCCATGTGCAGCATTTGGACTTTATGCTTCACGAGACCCGGAAGGATCTGGAGCTGACACGTGTCCACTCCCACCGTGCCCAGATGGCTTTGGCTCATCATGCTGACGCCATCAGGCTACTCGCCAAGGACCGCCGGTCACTCCGCCTGCAGCGCGCCAAGAATGTCGCTACTATCACCCGTCTTCGCGAGAAGATTCGCACCTTAGAGGTGACTGTCCGGACACAGCAGGACCAGATCCAGGAGATGGAGGAAGATGGAGAAGACATCCAAGGAGGCGATGATTTCCTGAGTGACGACAACGACTTTGAGGATGACGAGTTCACTGATGAGGAGGACGAGTTTCTGGAGGCTGCAGAGGATGGGATCATTCCCATCGATGTGGATGAAGACCCTGAGGAATAGTTTCACTAGCTTCACTTACGTAGGTGTGAGTTGTATCCCGCACCATGTATCGTAGATTGTGGAAGAAGGGTTCTTAAAACCCTTAGTGCTTTAGCTTGTAATGTGTGATGTTTGTTGTGAATAAATAAAATATGTGTTATATTCATCCTGAAAATATCTTAAGTTTAAGTTTAAACTTAACTCAAAATAAGCCATAGAAAATTCCCTCTTATCTCATGATATATCTACATAATCAGATGGCCCCACCAAACCGCAACGCAAACCAGGATGCCATGATGCAACTACTGCAGACAATGATGGCAGACCGGGAAGCCGAAAGAGCTGAACGCCAAGCAAACCTTGCTGCACTGCAACAGATAGCTCAGAATAATCAAGGCCATGGAAACCACGACCACCCTGGGTCAAAGCTGAAGAATTTCCAGAACACTAACCCTCCAATGTTCAGCAAAACTGAAGAGCCCCTCGATGCTGATGATTGGCTGCAGACAATAGAAAACAACCTTGAAGTTGCGGGAGTTGAAGCCGCAGAAAAAGTACTGTTTGCCACCCACTACCTGTCAGGACCTGCAAGAGCCTGGTGGACTAGTGCCCGTGCAATGAATGCGGGACAGATGATGACATGGGAAGACTTCAAGCTGAAGTTCAGCAAGTACCATGTGCCCCAAGGATTAATCAAGAAAATGAGAGACGAGTTCCGCGAACTCAAGCAAGGAAGAATGTCCGTGGTAGAATACCGCGACAGGTTTCTCACTCTGTCAAGGTACGCCCCGGACGAGACCGACACAAATGAGAAGAGAAAGGAAAGATTTCTGAACGGACTGCACGACGAGATGCAAACTGTGTTAGTGAATATTCCGTTCGCTGACCTCGAAGCCCTTGTAGACTCAGCTATACAGATGGAAGGAAAGCTGCATCAGGCCAATGAGAACCGCAAGCGCAGAATGATGAACCAGAGTGGACCCCACCATACCCAGAAGCACCGCAATAACTCCTCTGGAGGATTCACCCCTAGAAACAACGGGCCACCTGCTCAGACTTATCGCTCCAACTACAGCAACAACCACGGAGGACCCCCGAAGCCCGGAGGCAACCACAATAACAACCGCAACCCCAACAGCCACAACAACAATGGGAACAACACCAACACCAACACTGGCCCAAGAATTGGAAGTAATGCCATCCCCGAAGGACAAGTCCACTGTAAACTGTTATGAATGTGGAGTTGTGGGCCACTTTTCCAAAGAATGCCCCAAGAAGCTTGCCAAGATTGCCGCCAACACCGCTGCACCTGTCCAGCAACAGCGTCGCTTCGCAGGTAGAAGGAACCAGAATAATAACAACGGCCGTTTCTACCACATGACTGCCACTGAAGCCCAGGAAGCACCCCAGACTCTGACAAGTATGCCTTCCTGTTAACCAAAATGCTCAATCTCTTTTAGGAACCTAACTCCTCTTAAAATCTCGGGACGAGATTTGTTTAAGGGGGAAGGGTTTGTAACATCCCAGAAAATACAACACAAAACAAACAAAGTTCCCTAGTTCCAAATTTTGGAACCAACAAAAACTTTTATTAAATTAAGCTTGGTAAGTAATAATCTTGCATAAGTCTTGTGCTATTGCCATGATTGCTTGTTATGAGTAATTGAAATAATCATAAACCCTAAAGACTCACCCCTCTTCTCATCATTCTAGTGAAAATAAAATAAAAGGAAATTAAATAGGAAAAAGGCATATGTGCCTATGGCTACAATTATAAATATTTACCCTAGACCTTTTCACTTTACTTAAAGGATTGGAAAAGCTTTATAAACCTTATATAGTACTTCTTAAATCATCTCTAGGTTGAAACCAAAAAGAATAAAAGAAAACTAAAAATGCCATAGAGGCATATGAGAGTAAAATAGTAAATATGTGAATTTAAGAAAACTAACCCTAGGACTTGTGTGAATGGAGAGATCACCTCCATATATCTTTTCAACAATTCACAAACCATTGTGAACCACATCAAGTCAAATTAAAAATAAAATACCACATATGCATATAAGCCTATGTGACACATAGGCATTTCATCAAACATTGACCTATGTCTTCAAACCTTGACCAAATGGTGTGACATCATCTCTAAACCTATTATAACACTAAATGGACCCTAACCCATGTTCAAGTGAAGCAAGAACAACCCTAGTACAAGTTATGAAAATTGGACACCTCATTTCTTATGTGTTAAGGCCAATTTTGCAAATCTTTGAATAAGACCATTTGAATTAGTTTCAATGCTCTTAAAATGTTTCTAAACTCATAAGAACCACATTAGAGTCAACCAAAGTCAAATCAAATGGATAGAAATCAAATAGGGAGAGAATTCCCAAAATTCACTCACATACACATATGCCAAAATGCAAATCCTTCACCAAGGCCAAATTTGCTTGCCCCATTGCTTCTAAAATACTTCAATATGATAAACTAACACAATTGCATCATTGGATCAAGAATTAAATCAAAGCAAAACTCAAATTCAACATACATGTGATAATGGTCATTTTGTCACTTTATAAAATGTTCCCCTCTTTACCCCTCTGGCTTTGACTTTTCTTCAACTAAACTTGGTCAACTATGACCATGTCATCCAAGACCACATGAAGGTCAACAACTTTCATGTTGACCATCATGGATAATATTGACTAGGTTGACCAGAATAAGATTGACAAGTGGAGACTTTGAAACTATGTGAAGATGAGCACATTTTGGAATTCTTGCAAACCTTGATCAAATTGACCACCACCACCACCATTCAATCACAATTATTATATAAATAAACTCCACCAAAAAGATTTGCAAATTTCCAAAATTTTCTTCATGCGGCCATTTAGTCGAACACTTGGCAGGCATGGATCATATATGTGCACACATGCTTTTGTCCAGAGGATTCTTGCCTAAACCCCTTTACAAACTTGATCATTGCTGCTTTGGTACCCTCCCTGCATCAACCTATGCACTGCATACCTACACCAAGTGGTGCCATGATCAAATATGGCCATGCCAAGTACCCATGCCGGCCACATTGATCACACCTCTCCCTAGCCCCTCTCTCTCAGCAGCACCATGTCAAGTAGCTTCTCCAATGCACAAGGACGATGCCTGTACCTTCCCTGGATCAAACGGGCACGATACTGGCCAAACGGAGCGCGCCCAGACACGCCCGAACCGTGCCAGCGCACGCGGTGAGCGCGGTGACCGCGCCCTGGACGCCGCAGTACACGTCCTTGCCTGCGCCTCTCGTCCTCCCCTCGCCTTGCCCTCTTGCACACACCATCACCACCCCTACCTCTACCCCCTGGACATGCTCGATAGCCCGCGCGTACACCCTAGCCGTCGCCATGATCGCCACCCTGCCGCGCACGTACTGCCCGCACTCGAGCGACGCCAGCCTGCCATCGTCCTCCCCTTGCTGCAACAGCACGCGCGCCAGCTCCGCCTAGACGACGCCGCCCTGCGCCCTCTAGCTTGCCCCTTCGCGCCCTGGAGCGCCATGGCCGTCGACGAACTCCACGGCACCCCCGCAGCACCTCGAGCCCCTATAAAAGGAGACCACGCCCGGACGATTGCTTCACACCATTCGCTTCCCCTCCTCTTGAGCATCCTCGACCACCTCCCCTCTCCAATTAAGCTCGCCGTCGCCGGAATTTCATCGGAGTCTGCCGCCACCGTAGCTCGACGGGGACGACGACTCCGACCACCGCAGCACCTCCTGCGACCACCCTCTGCCTCGCCATCGTCTTCTCGTTCGATCGCCCGCCTCGCCAAGTCCTGCCGGAGCCCAGGTACGCCGCCGACGACCCTCGCTGTCACCGGTAGGGTTAGGACCTCGTCGGAGGGGTGAGCCGATTGCTTGGACGCTCCAGATTAGGCCACGTCGCTCCCGCCAGCTGTCCGCAATTCAAACCAGCCCGTAGCGTAGCTGGGCCGGCCCAGTGCACTTATTCTGTTTAGCCCGTTAAATTTTCCCGCGTGGCCCAGTAATTCAAATTCCATTTAATCTATTCAGTCAAATTCAATACTGGTGCCAACTTCAAAATTTAATAGTTTAAATTCTACTAAACCAAATTTAGTAAATTTTATATATTTGGAAACCTCATGAAATTGTCTAAATAATGGCACTGGCCTCATGTCCAAATTCGAAATTAAATTTAAATGATAAAAATAACAAGGCAGGGACTTTTCTGACTTCAAATAAATATTAGAAATTATCTAGAAATGATTTTAAGTTGATTCCAACTCTAATAAATCACATTTGACATAATATAATTGTTTATGCAAAAATATAGCATAGTTGTTTTGCATGATCATGGACTAGAGTTAAATAATAGCTATGGAACCATTTCTGGAACATTTAATACATACACATAGAATTATTTAAATGGTATGAGGGCTTATCTCTCATTTAAATTGTGATCTTAAGTAATTCAAATAGAGGTACTGACCTAGACCAAATAAGTCTCATGCTTGGTTAATTAGAGAGGCTAATCATTAGATGATAGTTTAACTTATATGAGGTATAGTTTCTCACATAAACCATTTGTCCAAATAATTCAATAAGAATTAATACCACATAATTAATGACCCATAGGTTTACTTTTGAAAATACTTAATCCTTCTCATAAATAGTATTTAAATATTTCAAACCTACTTATTAAATTATATAATAGACTTTGGTCCCATTTAAATCTGCCTCCACCATATTAATATGAAGTAGATCCCATGGTCAATTAAAATTCACTTTTAATCAATTAATAATATTAAAATATTACAAGGTGTTACTAAAATAGTATGAGGTGCTCACCTCATTTAATTTATCTTTCTCAAATAATAGGAAGTAATGTGTTGACCTTTAATTCCCTAAGCTCATACTTGCTCCCTTATAAATCTTAAATCTGAATAATATTTAAATTAATTAAATCACATGAGATGATGAATCTCATTTAACTCACTTTCTCAAAATACTAAGTGTGAAGTGTTGACTTTGGTCAACATGGGATCATCCCTGATTATTTGAGAATATTAAAACACCTCAATAATAGTCCTTTAAATTAGTTACAAATATGTGTTAAATCATATGAGAGATACTCCTCTCATTTAAATCTTGTTCTCAAGTAATACAATATGAGGTAGTAATCATAATCCAAGTAACCTCACCTTAAATTATTTGGTGGCATTAAAACACTACCATGTTAGTATTAAATTACATGAGGTATGGAACCTCATTTAAATCATTTTCTCAAATGATAAGTATGAAGAGGTTGACTTTGGTCAACCTAGGTCATATAGTATTCATAAGAGAAATTAAATCTTAAGAAGATTCAATGAGAGGAAATTATTTTCCTATTATTAAATAAGGAAACCCTAGCATAATCTTGTAATAAATGTTAAGTAGTGATGCTAAATCATTGTGTGAGCCACTAAGGCTAATTAAGAGTGCTTAAGTATTGTTTGGTGATTGTATCCTCGTATTCGTTTATAGACGCTAGTACCGGAGACTATCAAGAGGAGGAGGTACTCTACCAAGAGGAAGAAGAAGAATACTTTGATCACCTCACCAATCAAGGCAAGCTAACATTCTTGCAAGCTGATATTAGCCTTACCCCCACAAGCAAGATAATACTCTTGCAAGCTAGTATTAATGCAAGCTAACCCTTGCTAAACACAAATGCTTAGCTCTACCAGAGCAAAGGCACCATCACACTTTACTACTATGTATTGCCTATCCCATGTTTTGAACTACTTTCACTTTGGCTTATTTATTTCAAAGTACTTTTGGATTTATGATTCAATTGGTCTAGAGTAGAACAATACTTGATTTAGATTGACACTCCTCAAAGCTAGATAGCACCCCTCATATAGTTGCTATTGCTAATCAATAAAAATTGGATTACTCTAGATGGGAACAGGTGACTTTGAAATGAAGTTGAAACCTTGGAATGATGGTTCATTCCATTGAATGACTTTGAAGGTAAATATGACCATGAGAAGATGGTGATTTTTGATATAAAACTGATGGTTGGGTTCGGATGCGATACCATTCCAATTTTGAAAGTACCCCCACAATACCCGATATGGGTAAGGGCGTAACTAGAAATTTATGTGCTTTAGTATGGGTTCCCTCTAAACAAGCGTCATCGGGGTTATGCCAAGGGCTGCCTCCAAAGACATCTGAGATGATGTGACGTGATTGAGGTGAATTGTCCGGCCCAAGCCCTGTGCAGTTCCCGGGTTAACAGGTTGGTTCTCACCGGGAGGCCAAGCTCATGGGGAGAGGTGCCTGTACTAGAGTGTATAAGTGAAAGGTTATGGTTGGTAGTCCGCATACGGAGTATGATAAATCAGGGCCAGCTAACCCTGACGGATTATTGCAAATATTGTGGCACAAGTGTACGACCTCTGCAGAGTGTAGAACTATTCGAATAGCCGTGTCCACGGTTACGGACGATTGGAAAGGCCATACTGTTCCGTCATCAGACCATTTTCAAAAATGTGACATATGACTGGTGACTTGAAGTTGACCGGTGAATGGTGACTTTGAGTTGGACCACAACAGAGTTGTGGGAATGACACTAATGTTCCCACTTGAGATAGTCTATTTGATTCAAGCATCTTTACTAAATGTTTATGAAATAAACTTGGCTTTATGCAAATAAACCTAGAGCTTAGTACCCCCTTACCACAATTAATAGTGCTTACACTAGTATTAGTTTGCGAGTACTTTAAAAGTACTCATGGCTTTGTCCCTGGCTATTCAAATGGCCAGACTATGAAGGTGAACAGCTGTACGAGGAAGATGGACAGCAGAACGTCTACGACAACTAGGACCGCTCCTGACGTCAACAGTTGCCTGTGGAACAGATGGACCACGACCGTTACTTCGCTTCCGCTATGTGTTTTGTAATAGGATCTCTAGATCCACTATGTTGTATTAAGACTGGATCATGTGATCCTTTGTTGTAAGACGATTACGTGTTGTAATAAATGATGTGTTGTGATATCAAGCTATTATGTCTCGCAAAAACAATATTCCTGGGATTGCGATGAAGGGCATAATAGGCATCTGGACTTAAAAATCCGGGTGTTGACAGTATGACAAGTTTATTTGTACTACAGGCTTAGATAGCAGAGTGATAGCATGCCAAACTAAGTCCTTACTTTGTTAGCTTACAATGAACTAGATACAAAACAATGGCATCACCTGTAGTACAGGGAATGCAAGCCAACATGTTCATGGAGTAAAAAATTGCACAAACAACATAGTAGCAGGCCATAATTTTTGTAACAACGACTGAGCAAGATAAAGTTATGATGGCTAGATCTATAGAGCAGGGAATGTAAACCAAATATAGAAGTTACGATGCCAAAAGCTATAGAGCAGGGAATGCGAACCAACATGTGCAATTACTTAAAATTGGCCATGAACTAAATAATAGCAGGATGTTACTATAATACCTATAATTTTTGTAACAACGACTGAGCAAGATAGAAGTTATGATGGCTACATCTACAGAGCAGGGAATGCAAACCAAAATGTTCAATCGCTTAAAGTTAGCAATGAACTAGAAAATAGCAAGGTGTTACGGTCATAGCTAGGAATGAACTAAAAGAGCTTCAGACAAACAAGCATCTGAACCCAGAACATGGCGCTAAAACAAGGGACTTACATTAGGAGAAGCACTCTGTGGGAGTCACAGCAGATCTTCCTGGGGTTGATAGATCCGGTGATGAAGTACGCTACATGTGCTACTTGGGGTTGGAGAGACGGCCATTACACTTCATGATTACTCATCTCATCTGCAAAAACGTAACGGCGCGTCGTTAGCACAAACAGGTTCCCCCAAGATTAAACAAGAACTTGCAGGCAAGCAATAGAAAAGCGACAGTAGAAGAGTTTAGATCATGCACGGCGCCGGTGAAGCAGATCCGGTTCATGAACAGCGGTGTCGGTTAGCAAGATCCGATGTGGTGGAAGACGGATCCGGCGAAGCGGCTCCGGTGAGGTGGACGATACCACAGCTGAAGCGATTGCGGTAGACTGCTGGATGAGCATATGGTTTCGAAATTCGGCGGGATGATCCGGTCCGGTTGATGACGGCGTCGATGAAGCGGCTCCGGCAGGCAGCCGGATGACGAGGATCGCGAGGCCTCGGGTAGGCCAGGGAAGTCCGGCGGGGATGTTCCGGTGCGGTGGTCGTGGAGGTGGGAGAGAGGGACTTGGGAAGTTCCGGTGGGTGGTCTGAGGGAAATGAATTTTTTTGGGAGGGTTTCCGGGCTAGGGAGGTGGTGATCCAAAAAATGACGGGCAGACCCCCCACCAACCGACTTTGCTGCCATCTCCACAGGGGTAGAATGGGAATTTGGAAGCGTGTGAAATTTTTGTATTTTGTGGGCGGGAAGTTTTGCCGCTATGAGATTTTGAATTTGGCCACCGTCCAAGTATAATGATAAAAAATTGTGACACCGTACTAGTACCTCTGTTCAAGGCCGAGTGCAAAATCAAATCATCATCACGTTGAATATAGGTCACTACCATGATCATGATCTATCTTCTGGACAGAGATCCAGTGCCCCCACGTTCACAGGGCACAACGTGACCTGAGGCTTCCCATCCACCATTCGTTTCAATCCAACGGCAAGGAAAGCAACAGCGTGACCCGATTAATTTCTGCTGAGCTGAAGAGCTGCTGTGTTCTCTCGAACCTGAAGAAATAGAGAAGGGAACAGAAGATGATTTCGGTTCCGAGCGCATCTGTCCGGGCCAAAAATGTATCTGGTACAAACTCCAGCGGGACGACGCATAGTGACTGGGCCGTTCGCAGCGACGCAAACATGCCCAAATATGCGTCTCGGATCCGTCGCGCGGACGCTGCGTGGACGCGTAAAGTGTCCGCTCGCGTCTGGCGAACGTTTCGTCGGGCCCGCTTGGCAGTGACCCAGCGTCGATGCGTCTTCTCAGCGGCGCCGCTTCGGCAGTCTGCGGTCGCGTAAAATGGCGATGCCTCGGGTGGCACGCGTCGTCACCTACCTCTGCGAATGGCGATGCCACGCGTGCAGCGGCCGTCGCGTGCCTCCGACCTATATAAACAGGAGCGTACGCATATCATCTCCTCCCACACTAAACCCTAGCCGCTGCCGCTCAACCTCCTACTGGGTTTTGTATAGAACTAGAACGCATAATTTAATCTCAAGTTTGATGTGCCCTGTGAACGTGGGGGCACTGGATCTATGTCCCTATCTTCTTAATCCCAATCAAAAATGCGTTTGAAATATTTCAGGATTGGTGGGAGATTTTGCCGCCCGACTGAGATTAAATTAAACCACGCGTTCGACAATTCAAACTTGAGACCAAGGCTATGATACCATTTAAGTTCGAACTGATTGAAAAAGGCTATGCAATTAATTTATATAACATCCACAGGAACAACTACCAAGTTGATCCCAACCGCAGATAAATGCATCCACCAACAAAAGTAGGAACGGTGCCTTATTCTAAGGAAACATTTCACAAGACCAATGTACTCACTATGTTAGTGTTCATCTCCAATTATCTATGGCATTTTCTAAGTCTTTGGGAGATTATAACGAACTTGATTGGCCTCGTGCAGTAGGGCATCACATGCTTCTAATCTCGATCTCAACATGTCAACTTTTGTTCTTAGCATAGCTGTTGCAACTCGTTCTACTTGGAGTTGTTCCTCCAAAACTTGAGCAGAGAAAGACTTGGACTTGGGCTTCAAAACCCAGCATTTCGCAGGAAAGAGATATCTTTATCTTTCCCATGTTTTGCCATCTCGAATTTCATATTAGCATGACAAGTTTTGAGTTGTGTAAAAAGAAAAGTTATTACAGAGAAAAATGCAGATGGTAGATTTAATGTGTACGAACTACTTTTAATCATACAAGTTGGCATGCCTGACTATAATAAGGACCATCTATCTTGCTAGCAGGCATAATTATTAAGGTATTATTAATGGGCTACCATGTTCGTAGTCTTCGAAGAAACAACCTTTATTGCATTACGAGCAGAAAACAGTTCACACGTGCGCTCAGATTCAAATTTTCAGCATGCAGTCGATTTATGGTTTAATTGAAGTACACATCAGGATATTATTTCACACAAAATACAGCAGCCACATGGAACATATCTAATTTTAGTACAACAACAAAATTTGCAATTATTACAGACCACGAAATTTTGAACGAAATTTTGAGCAGTAATTAATTACAGCATTGGCATCAGCAGTCCACTTGACTGAACAACAGAATCAAAGTTTATTTAGACACCTTCAATTCCCAGACACATCACAACTGGCTTACCATGACAAGTGCATAGGAGATTCTTTAGAACATTTTCTGTCAAAGTTTGCCTATTTTTCAATTCATGTATCTCTTGGCGTGTGTTGGCAATTATTTCATCAGCATCTTTGTTTTCCCGCCCAAATATATCAACTGCCTCTTGGAGTGCATCCCCCAAATCTCTTTGTGCCGGATTAAGTTGAGCAATAGATACCATGGGCCTATGCGAGCAATATGCACTCTCACTGCTGCTTTGTGAAACATCAATACTTGAGGCATTGGCCCTTGCTTCTGGCTTTGTAGCTTTATTTGAAGCCTGAAATTTAGATAAAACAAGTTACAACATCATATGATGCAATAAAAGACCTCCAATTTCAAGAGCATCATTGAGCTGATATAACATAGCAAGCAATCCAAAATAGAGCCTCGTACATCTATTTCTTCTGGAACGGTTGGTGTACTGGACTCAGTGGACCAATGAGAGCACGTGCCACTGTCACTGTTGCTCTGTGAAATGACCGCAACACTTGATAAATGGGTTGTCCCTACTGACATTACAGCTTTGTTTGCAGGCTGAAACTAAGACAAAACAAGTTAAAATGCAATACAATACACGGCAAACAAACAGCACTGTTGACATAATTTTGAAAGAACCATGGGCAGATATAACAAAGAAACCAGTTAAGCCACATGCCTCTTAGAACAAACCAAACTAGATCATGGCGATGATGTATACAATGAACCAAGCAACTAGACATCATGTGCCCAATAACGAAGCCAGGTCACTGCACAGAAGAAATCTAGCAAATAGCCAAATACAGTCAAAACATGTGCATGTTGGATTGGATACAATTAGGAAAATAATGTATGATTGATTTAAGCATGCTCAGATAGTGCCTTCGACAACGTAGAAGGTCAATGCAACAATTAATTGTATGGCTTGTATGAAGTGCCATAACATTTAAATTAAGCATAACGAGGCATTGCTTAATCTGAGAACTGAGTGCTAGCTCAGTGGCAAGGCTTGCGAGTGCACAGCCAGCCCACCCGGGTTCGAGTACCAACGGGACCGAATTAAACAAGAATGAAGCGAGATGTCAGTACAAGTAGTGGCAATAGAAATGCAAAATCCATAACAGGGCCAATGACAACATTCACTTGCCAACAAAATCTAAGGCTTTAGCTTTCATATACCCTCAAAATTTAAAATAGTGTAATCCCCCGAAAGGGTATCATGGTATCATTTAATCTCAGCCATCTCACCCCTAATACCAAACATGTATCATTTAATCTCAGCCGTTCTTTTGTTTTACTCAAGAAAACATTTTTGTTTTGGGAGTTTATAGAAGCACAAGCCATCGTCTACATTGGCACTGTGTTATGAAAAATATCATCTTCATCGTACATGGTTATGTGAAGATATTGATATATAATTCTGTGCTAGGAAAACAAATAGCAATTACTATGTTACAAGAACCATCTTCAAGCTCGAAGATACGAAGTTCATTGGTCCACCAACCAAGGCTGATAAAATATTATATATTAATTTAGTACTAATATTTCGTATTTACTCATATTAAGGTCTAACTTTTTTCCCCATGACAAACCAGTTTTGATATAAAATCTAACGGTGGCCATGTGTGGGTCACATAAAAAGTATTGAGGTAGTAAATTTATACATAGATATTGGATAATGTATTTTAAATTTCAAAAAATATGGTAGAAATATATAAATTAGATAGTCTTGCCGTGCAATATGCATGCCGCAAAAGGTAAGATAGATCCTTAAAAATTCTCGACTCTAATCACAAAAATATACATAATCCTAATGGGGTGTCCATGAAAAAGTTTTGTCACTTTCGTATTAGGGTATACTTCTATTTCATACTGACTAAAAAACTTAATTGTAATGAACTCACATATTACTCCTTCCATTACTTCTTTTAGGGTGTATTAGTTTTTCAAAAGCCAAACTTTAGGCTTTGTGACTAATTTTAGCAAAAAATAATAATTATCAACATCAAATAAAATATGGAAATATATTTTAAAATTATATATGTCGTGACGTGCAAAGCACGTGCTACTTACTAGTAGATTACTAGAAAATGAATGAAGCAATTGAACATGGAGCGTATTATATAAACAGCCAGATCATTTGAATATGGATATACCACATCATGTCAATGGGACTCAGAAAAACAAAGCTAGACATTTAAACAAGTAATATAACTATTTTTTCACAATGTTTCAAGTAGAATAGGAAGCTAGGTTAGGAATAAAGCAATCATGTTTCAAGTAGAATAGGAAGCTAGGTTAGGAATAAAGCAATCATGTTTCAAGTAGAATAGGAAGCTAGGTTAGGAATAAAGCAATAAAAAAACACAAAGTGCATCATTTCAGCTAGGATCATTTCTATCAAACTTCATGCACTAGCCATGGAACAACATGCAAACTCAATGAAGCAACAGGCAAAAAATTAACATAATAGAATTTTAGGACTTGTTTAACATAGCCAAATCATGTAACTTATACCCAGGCATGCCGGATGCCAGATGGGTCAAAGGCAGTGTGCAATGTTCCATATGGTCATTGTTTATATTTTATTAGATTCCATTAGGCAACTTAGGTAGTGCAACATACAGAAAATGATGCAATTGAACTACGCACAGGAGGTAAATTAACATTCCAAAAAAAACAGGGAACTTACGTGAGCTTTTTTTTGAGTCACACGGACCTCATCAGGTACTTGGGCAGAAGAACCTGGTGCCACACTGTTTCTCCTCTGCATGAAGGAGAGGCCAATTGTAAACAGAAACAGGATCCAAGATATAGAAGTTTGCATTAAGCAATATACAAAAAACAGCAGGTACTTACATGATTATAGGCGAGCTTTACTCTACGTTTATGAGTGTAAGATGTGCCTGCTGCACGTGTAATAACAACAAACAGTTACGAGTCAAGGATTTGCTATAATTAAATTGACACCAAACAGTAGTAGAAACATTATGACGTGCATAAACATGTAATACAGGATCGCAGAAAGATATCAAACATGATGTAACTAGAGCAGTAGCCTACGGCCAAATAGTGAGAAATTGTAATCGTGTCAATGGTGGACTTGTATAGCCTACCCCAACTTGTTTGGGAATAAAGGCTTTGTTGTTGTTGTTGTTGTTGTTGTTGTTGTCAATCGTGGACATGTAGAGCATTCAACGGCTCATGATTGGTGGCTCATATTTTGTAGAGTTTCAGCGAATGGGTGGGTTAGGTCACTCAGACCACCACACTCTGTATTTATATCATCTGAGTTAGGGTTACAATACCACTGGACATGGGCCTCTATGGGCCTCACACTGGATACAATATTACTACAGCGCTACTACTAAACTCACTCATGGTCCAACACACCCCCTCAAGATGATCATGGGTAAACAACCATGGCCATCTTGCAACAACATGACACATATGACAACTACGAGTAATGAACTTTCAGCATAACTCCTAGGATACATGACAGCATTGCACTTTCCATCATCTTGTCATCTCGATTCATCTCTTCATCAGCAGCGAAGACATCCAGCTTCAACCATCTGGGATACGCACAACTCCTAACCATACACGTCCTCAACAACCCCGGCTGCCTCACCACACAAGTTCCGCAGAACCATCCACACTCGCCTCAATGTCCTCAGCCTCTCTTCTCCACTCTGCCCGGCCACTGACCTCTTCCGTCTCTCCCACAAACCCCCAGCCAACTCCTGCCTCAACCATCCACTCCTCAAGCACCCATGCCTATCCCCCGGTCAGGCCTCAACCAGTCTCACCTCAGGCACGCATGCCTTTCCCCTGGACATATCCACAACCATCACCATCACCACTAAACCGCAGCCTCATCAACTCCATCACGACTCAACCGCAGCCTCATCAACTCCATCACAACATATCCTCACAGCCTCACATCTCCATTTTCTCCTCACTTCCACTCGGATGGCGCCTCGTCTGCGCGCCCTGGCCAACCTGGCGGACCGCACCTGGCCACATCGACCGGCTCGCGCTGGTCAACGTCCAGCACCAACCTCCGGCTCCGCCCTGCGCTCAAAGGCTCGGCCCACTCCGCACGCCTCCAACATCTCCCCCTCGCACGGATCCAGATCTCTCTGCCACGGATTCACTTCCTCTTCTCTCCTTTCTAAACCAAAACGATCTTGACCCTCTTCTTTGTCCCCGCGCGAGCAGCCGCCGATCTCACACAACTCACATCGCTGTGTGTGATAGCCGCAACCCACGCAGAGCACCTGATGCGGCCTCCCGCCGCCTGGATTTCTACATCTCAACGGTGGTTTTTGTGGTCAAAGGAAGAACTTGTATGGTACTGTTTGGGGCGGCTAGCACTAGCAGGAAGGAAACCTAGGCTCTGATACCATGTAGAGTTTCAGCAAATGGGTGGGTTAGGTCACGGAAAAAAATACTTATGCGTCGTGTTTAAATCTAAAGGATGAGGTGGTTACCAACGAAAGCACTTGTAAGTTAAAAATATACTAGCACGAATTCAGAAATACAGTCAGCTGCAATACTCCTAACAGAACAAAACGCGCAGGGATGTCTGGTTACCTATTTCTGGGCGGCGTTTAGACGTGTTCCGCGTTCTTACGGGTGACGTGGAGGTCGGCGAGGGGACTGCTGTTGCGGTGGGTGCCGGGGAAGCAGATCTTGGGGGGTCGGAGAAGGACATGCTGGGCGGTCGATGAAGTGTTCAGCGCGCCGGCCGAAGTAGAAGGTCGGTGAAGCAGATGATGTGCAGTGCACGGGGACGTCGGTGTCGGCGAAGCTGGTCAGGTGCGGTGGTCGATAGAGTCGGCGAACGAGATACGGTGCGGTGGACGCCGGAGTAGGTGCGGATCAAGCGGATAGGGCAGCCTCGAGGTTTGAAGCCGTGGCAGCTTGAACGGCGAAGTGCGGCGGTGATTTTCCGGTGCGGCGGCCGTGAAGGTGGGAGGTAGGTAAGAGGGGCGGTTTCTCTGAGGGCTTGCGGGCGAAACTAGGGCGAAGCTGGGCGATAGAGGAGAAAAAGGGAATTTCGCAGTCCTTCTTTTGAGGGAAAAAAATATTCGCAGATCTGAAACTTTGCGGCGCGAGATATTTGGGCGTTGGCGGGGAATTTTACCGCTCGATGAGATTAAATTTTGCCTGCAGTAGGTAATAATAATAATAAATAGTAGGCCCTACTAGTAGTACTGTAAGTCTGTTCAGGAATCCAAGGGGGTCGAGGTAGAGGAATCCATTATGTGAATCCACATTTCAAAGTGTCCAAAAATTCTAAACTAAAATTTTACATGTATATCTAGACATTTTATGTTGGTACATAAGTTTTTTTAAAAAAATAAGTGGCTCCTATCAAAAGACAAATTTTGATGCTGTAACACGACTACGTACATTTTTTGCCTTTTTTGTACACACCACACAAAATGTTGTTTTTCCACGAAAACTTATGAACGAACATAGGATGTCACAATGTATACCAAAAAAATTATGTCAGATTTTTTTAACATTTATATAATTGTTTTTTTATTATTTTCAATAATGGGTGCATATGCACGCGTGTGCCAAAACGCCACCTCCAGGGGCTAGGAGTTTCTAAACTTCTTATGGCACATCAAATAAAATGTTGTTCAATCAATAATAATAATGTGCTTATGATTGTTACTCCCTTCCACCATTAATAAAGTCCACATCGGTCTCGTGTCAAACTTTGACTCGAGATTTAGGTACCCACATGATAGTGCTAGTATCATAGCTAGTATCATACACATTGGTCCCACAAAACTGCTGATGTGGCAGCTAATTAAGTAGGAGAGAGGAGATTAGTGTAACATAGGTAGATATTGTATCATAGCGCAAACAACGAGATACATGCTTAGGGTTAGGGGTAGATACATGATTTTTCTGGTTTGAATATGTCTAGACCTTATTTATCAACTTAATTGAATGCTTACTATATAACATAAGAAGACCTTGTTTTTTATTTTATTTTTTAATTTTTATACGGATTTGAATCTTGGTCAAATCCTAGGTTTCACCAAGATTTGAATAAGTTTAAAACATGAATATGAAAAAGTAAGCATGCATGTATGCTTCTTAATTAATCACTTCAAAATGAAGCTCTTGGGAGGGTTTTTGAAATTTCCATGTTTGAAACCAAAAACCACATATCATCATGCTTGACTTCATGAGACAGAGTTTAGGTTAGGGGGTAGATACATGATTTCTCTGGTTTGAATATGTCTAGACCTTGTTTATCAACTTAATTGAATGCTTACAATATAACATAAGAAGACTATGTGCCTTGGTTTTTCATTTTTTTTTTTTTAATTATGCCCATTTGAATCTTGGTCAAATCCTAGGTTTGACCATGATTTAAACAAGTTTAAAACATGAATATGAAAAAGTAAGCATGTATCCTTCGTAGTCACTCCAAAATGAAGCTCGATCTTGAGAGGGTTTTTGAAATTTCCATGTTTGAAACCAAAAAACCACGTACTTATCTTCATGCTTGACTTCATAAGAAAGAGTTAGGGGTTAGGGGTAGCTTGATACATGATTTGTCTGGTTTGAATATGTCTAGACCTTGTTTATCAACTTAATTGAATGCTTACTATATGACATAAGAAGACCTTGGTTTTCATTTTTTATACCCATTTGAATCTTGGTCAAATCATAGGTTTGAACAAGATTTGAATATGAAAAAGTAAGCACGTACATATGCTTCTTAGTCACTCCAAAATGAAGCTCTTGGGAGGGTTTTTGAAATTTCCATGCTTGAAACCAAAAACCACTTCTCTTCATGCATGCTTGACTTCATAAGACAGAGTTTAGGGTTAGGGGTAGATACATGATTTTCTGGTTTGAATATGTGTAGACCTTGTTTATCAAAATAATTGAATGCTTACTATATAACATAAGAAGACCTTGTTTTTTTTGAATTTTTATACCCATTTGAATCTTTGTCAAATCCTTGGTTCCACCAAGATTTGAATAAGTTAAAAACATGAATATGAAAAAGTAAGCATGTATGCTTCTTAGTCACTTCAAAATGAAGCTCTTGGGAGGGTTTTTGAATTTCCATGTTCGAAACCAAAAACCACATATCTTCATGCTTGACTTCATGAAACAGAGTTTAGGGTTAGGGGTAGATACATGCATGATTTTTCTTGTTTGAATATGTCTAGACCTTGTTTATCAACATAAGAAGACCTTTTTTGTTTTTTTTTGAATTTTTATACCCATTTGAATCTTGGTCAAATCCTAGGTTTCACCAAGATTTGAATAAGTTTAAAACATGAATATGAAAAAGTAAGCATGCATGTATGCTTCTTAATTAATCACTTCGAAATGAAGCTCTTGGGAGGGTTTTTGAAATTTCCATGTTTGAAACCAAAAACCACATATCTTCATGCATGCGCTTGACTTCATGAGACAGAGTTTAGGGTTAGGGGGTAGATACATGATTTCTCTCGTTTGAATATGTCTAGACCTTGTTTATCAACTTAATTGAATGCTTACTATATGACATAAGAAGACTATGTGCCTTGATTTTTCATTTTTTTAAAATTTTGCCCATTTGAATCTTGGCCAAATCCTAGGTTTGACCATGATTTAAACAAGTTTAAAACATGAATATGAAAAATTAAGCATGTATCCTTCGTAGTCACTCCAAAATGAAGCTCTTGAGAGGGTTTTTGAAATTACCATGTTTGAAACCAAAAAACCGTACTTCTCTTCATGCTTGACTTCATAAGACAGAGTTTGGGGTTAGGGGTAGCTCGATACATGAATTTTCTGGTTTGAATATGTCTAGACCTTGTTTATCAACTTAATTGAATGCTTACTAGATGACATAAGATGACTATCACTACAAGAAAAGTTCTGATAGACAACGTCTCAAAATCGTCCGCTAAGGGGTATTTTTCGTCGCCTATGGGCCTAACCCGACGATATGGGTTCCGTTGTGGAAACTGCGTCAGGCAAAGTCCAACGACGATTTTTTCGGTCCGTCGCGCTTGGGCGCCCTTCCGCCACGGAAAATCGGACCGTTGCGGAAGTGTTTTCGGGAGCCCGTTGACTGCTGACGTCATGCAAACGACACGTGGCAGACGCCGTTAACTGGCAGTTAACGGCGTTAACCGGCTGAAACCCCGTGGTAGATGGTAGGCCCACACGAGGCCTGCCACGTCTTAAGCGGGCCGGGCCAGATGACATAGTTTGACCGGTCAACTATATAGCTGGGCCGGTCCATTAGTTACGTGGGCCGGGCCTAACCTCTAAGGTTGACTGGTCAAAACTTAAATGGGCCGGCCCATTTAACATGTGGGGTCCACCTTACAAGGCCGGCCCAAGAAGCAAGTGGGCCGGGCCAAAAACACAGGTGGGTCCCACTTTCAAAGGGCCGGCCCATTTAGTGTGTGGGGTCCACCGTATAGCAAGTGGGCCGGCCCAACAAGCTAGTGGGCCGGCCAAAAACAGTGGGTCCCACTTTCCAGTTAAAGGGTCGGCCCATTTAGTGTGTGGGGTCCACCATATATCAAGTGGGCGGCCCAACAAGATAGTGGGCCGGGCCAAAAACACAGTGGGTCCCACTTTCTGTTAAAGGGGCCCATTTAGTATGTGGGGTCCACAATATAGCAAGTGGGCTGGCCCGGCAAGATAGTGGGCGGGCCAAAAACACAGGTGGGTCCCACTTTCCAGGTAAAGGGCCGGCCCATTTAGTATGTGGGGTCCACCATATAGCGAGTGGGCCGGCCCAACAAGATAGTGGGCGGGCCAAAAACACAGGTGGGTCCCACTTTCCTCTTAAAGGGCGGCCCATTTAGTATGTGGGACCACCATATAGCAAGTGGGCCGGCCCAACAAGATAGTGGGCCGGGCCAAAAACACATGTGGGTCCCACTTTCCTGTTAAAGGGCCCAACTAGTATGTGGGGTCCACCATATAGCAAGTGGGTCGGCCCAACAAGATAGTGGGCCGGGCCAAAAACACAGGTGGGTCCCACTTTCCTCTTAAAGGGCCGGCCCATTTATTATGTGGGGTCCACCAAAAAGCAAATGGGCTGGCCCAACTAATTAGTGGGCCGGCCCAGTAGTTGGTGGGGTCCACCTTAAGCAAGTGGGCCAGCCCAATTAGTGTGTGGGGTCCACCGTAAATCAAATGGGCTGGCCCAAGAAGTAAGTGGGCCAGCCCGTTTAGTTGCTGTTTATATGCCGGCATAATATGCGCTTTAGGATTTTGCGGGCAGGCACATATGTGATTTCGCTTAATTGGGCCGTTTAAGGGATGGGAATTCGTGATTTAGATACTGAGAATATTTACGCAGCATTGATTTCTGTCGGATAGCCTCACTTACCACAAGGACCAAAGAAAAAATGCGCGAAAGAACTATAAAAACTAACTAAATATTACATCAGCTGCAAGGCATTGAAAAAAATATTACAGAACCCAGAGAAATTGAATGGTAATTAAACCTAGCAATACAATGAAGCGATCCGGCAATCTTTTAAGTTGTCCATGCAGCACCTATATCTGAAACAAAGACATTACAAGTTAAGACAGCAACAATGGAAAGGCAAAGACACTACAATATTGTTTGGCAAAGAATTTGGAACTCATCATTTCGTCGTTATAACAAGATCATTGTAATGCGCACAATAAGCAAACAAAGAGTGCATGCCGCATACCAACAGCCAATATAACAGAGCATGTTAGAATGAAACAGCAGACTTACTACTGTCGAGTCCCATGCAAACCAACATGTTCAGGGAGTACAAAATTGGCATGAACAACATAGTAGCAGGCTATAAATTTTGTAACAACGACTGAGCAAGATGAAGTTATGATGGCTACATCTACAGAGCAGGGAATGTAAACCAAAAATAGAAGTTACGATGGCAAAAGCTAAAGAGGAGGGAATGTGAACCAACATGTGCCAAGTGCAATTACTTCATTTTGGCCGTGAACTAAATAATACTCCTGAACTTATAGTGAAGGGGATGCAAATCAAGATGTTTCGGGATATAAACTTGTAATGAGCAACACATGGAGGATAGTTAATGCTGGAGCTTAGGATGGACCAGATACAGAATATAGTGGGATCACCTGTGAACTTGTATAAGAGGGAATGCAAACCAATATGTTCAGCTTTCCATATGTGAGCGTCATGCCAAGTCAGAGAAACAAGTCAATAATGCAGCTTTTGAAGAACAAGATGGCACGCAAAATTATTATCTAGTAGTATGACAAGTTTATTTGTACTACAGGCTAGATAGCAGAGTGATAGCATGCCAAACTAAGTCCTTACTTTGTTAGCTTACAATGAACTAGATACAAAACAATGGCATCACCTGTAGTACAGGGAATGCAAGCCAACATGTTCATGGAGTAAAAAATTGGCACAAACAACATAGTAGCAGGCCATAATTTTTGTAACAACGACTGAGCAAGATAAAGTTATGATGGCTAGATCTACAGAGCAGGGAATGTAAACCAAATATAGAAGTTACGATGCCAAAAGCTATAGAGCAGGGAATGCGAACCAACATGTGCAATTACTTAAAATTGGCCATGAACTAAATAATAGCAGGATGTTACTATAATACCTACAGTATAATTTTTGTAACAACGACTGAGCAAGATAGAAGTTATGATGGCTACATCTACAGAGCAGGGAATGCAAACCAAAATGTTCAATCGCTTAAAGTTAGCAATGAAGTAGAAAATAGCAACGTGTTACGGTCATAGCTAGGAATGAACTAAAAGAGCTTCAGACAAACAAGCATCTGAACCCAGAACATGGCGCTAAAACAAGGGACTTACATTAGGAGAAGCACTCTGTGGGAGTCACAGCAGATCTTCCTGGGGTTGATAGATCCGGTGATGAAGTACGCTACATGTGCTACTTGGGGTTGGAGAGACGGCCATTACACTTCATGGTTACTCATCTAATCTGCAAAGACGTAACGGCGCGTCGTTAGCACAAACAGGTTCCCCCAAGATTAAACAAGAACTTGCAGGCAAGCAATAGAAAAGCGACAGTAGAAGAGTTTAGATCATGCACTGCGCCGGTGAAGCAGATCCGGTTCATGCACAGCGGTGTCGGTGAGCAAGATCCGATGCGGTGGACGACGGATCCGGCGAAGCGGCTCCGGCGGGGTGGACGATACCGCAGCTGAAGCGACTGCGGTAGACTGCTGGATGAGCATATGGTTTCGAGGTTCGGCGGGGATGATCCGGTCCGGTTGATGACGGCGTCGATGAAGCGGCTCCGGCAGGCAGCCGGATGACGAGGATCGCGAGGCCTCGGGTAGGCCAGGGAAGTCCGGCGGGGATGTTCCGGTGCGGTGGTCGTGGAGGTGGGAGAGAGGGACTTGGGAAGTTCCGGTGGGTGGTCTGAGGGAAATGAATTTTTTTGGGAGGGTTTCCGGGCTAGGGAGGTGGTGATCCAAAAAATGACGGGCAGACCCCCCCACCAACCGACTTTGCTGCCATCTCCACAGGGGTAGAATGGGAATTTGGAAGCGTGTGAAATTTTTGTATTTTGTGGGCGGGAAGTTTTGCCGCTATGAGATTTTGAATTTGGCCACCGTCCAAGTATAATGATAAAAAATTGTGAGACCGTACTAGTACCTCTGTTCAAGGCCGAGTGCAAAATCAAATCATCATCACGTTGAAAATTTGTTACCAACTTACCATGATCATGATCTACCTCTGAAAATGGGCGCATCCACTAAAACTTGCAAAGTATAATGATACAAATTTGTGAGACCGTACTAGTACTTATGTTCAAGGTCGAGTGCAACATCAAATCATCATTATATTGAAAATTGTGTTACCATGATCATGATATTTCTCTGAATTTGGCGCAACCGCTAAATCTCGCAAAGGATAATGATAAAAAAAGGTGAGATTGTACTAGTTCTTATGTTCAAGGCCGAGTACAAGATCAAATCATCATCACGTTGAAATTTGTTACAATGATCATGACATATCTCTAAAATTAGTGCATCCGCTAAATCTTGCACGTGGCGCATCTCGGTGCGGAGCAACAAGTCGGTGCTATCAAGGTTGAGGCGTCGGTAGCGTCATCGGGCTCTCATCTCTTGATAGATCTTCTACATGGCGCGGCGCACCACCCGCCGATAAGCAGTCACATGTGAGACCGAGGTGGAGACGTCCCCGGCATCCTCGAGGCGCGGCCGCCCTTCTACGAGCCAGCGTCGACTCAAGGTATGAATCCATGTGGTGTCTTAGATTTATTGTTCTTCTCTTATGATTATTTTGAGCCGAACATGTGTGCTCTTTCTCTGAATATATTGCTTGAAAAGCTTACCAAGTTACTTAAATTCACTTTGTTCTTAATCTTGCGAGCTAATATTGTTATTTTTAATGAACGGTGGTGTGCGCAAGCAGAGTTATTTGTGGATGTGTTGAGCTGTTAGGCATAAGTCGAAATCCTCATCTAAACGAGGCCTCAGATTAACACATAAAAAAGGTGTTCAATCTCGCCCACAATACCCTCTTCTTTCCTCTCCCTTTATTGGAACTTGTTTTGCAGACAAGGAAAGTGGCACGTGTAATGTGAGTAAAACCCTCTTAGCCAAAATCATCTACGAGCAAGATTTTCTATATTGTAGATGCCCCAATTGACTCTCATCCCCAAAGTAGTTTTTTTATGTCAGTATAGACTTCTTTACTGGATGTATACTATCGTACATGGCATGCATTTGCCTAATGAGCAACATTGTATTGCTATTCTAGCCAACCTGATCGATATGTCAAGCTTCATGCACGAGATGCCATGTTTAATTTACTCCCTCGCTCTGATCCATATTTCTTGATGTGAAATGAATGTGAATCGGAGGGAGTACTTTTCTTAGATAGTACTATATCATTTCAAAAAAAAGTACTACAACATCACAAATGCATCAAAAGAGTACTACATCACAAGACCACCACGGTTGTACTAGTAGAGTTTAATGCTGAACTTCCAAAGGGATTAAGATTACACATATGAACTTTAAACATGACCAGGAGCATGAGGGCCAGCAGCAGGGGCGTTGACGTGGAGCAAGCTAGGCAAGACGTAATTCTGGAGGAAGAGGCCATATGATGCGTACTTGGCCTTGGTTGCAGGGCGGTGTTTCCCCCTATGTACTTAGGCCTACACCCATCGCATGTTGGATCAGGCTGTGGATGTCCTTCTAGAGAAATTTGCCACATAATGGGCAAAATAGCTCCCCGCGCGTATGCAGAAACGAATTTCACCACCCTTCAGCCGCTTGAGAACATAGCGGCTTTTCCGGTCCCTGCGCACCTTGTTGTTGTCCATGTCATCAGAATACTCCTATGAATTATTAAGTACTACATAATCAAGTTTTTATGACAGATCGAATAAATACTCCACTAACATAATCAAACCTTAGAAACCCTAAAATTAAATGTGTAGAACAAGTAAATGGCAGAAGAAATCGTAATAAATCATGAGAAACCCTATGAACAACCATGAACATTAGCCACAACAATTGCAAGTCCACTAAGTATGAACACATAAATTGATTATATGACTACATGGCAGATTAGTCGAAATTAAACTAGAATCTGATCTTACGAATCGTAGAATCAATTACATCTACAAGAACAAGGTAGGATATCAAATCAATCAAGAACCAGGCTCGTGCAAACCATGTGAACAGCAATATGACACAAAGAGGGTTGGGACAGTTTCGGTAAAAGAGAAGTACCTCCTCGTCATCACCCTCAACATCCTCCTGGAACTGAACGTTTGGGCCGAAATCATCGAAGGGGTCGAGGTTCGCGTCCAGCATCGGGCCTAGGAAGACCTCGCCGTGGTGGCCTGCAACGCCGTGCACATCTTCGGCGGGATAAACAACGTTGGTATCCACCTTCTGCTCGACGGCCAGGACGCCCGTTTCGACCGAGGTCGAAGAACCAGACAAGCAGAGGAGACGAGCGGCATGGGTGCCCGGTGAAGCCTCACCCGTCGTGACGGCTAGGATGCCCATTTCGACCGAGGTTGAAGAATCCGACAAGCAGAGGAGACGAGCGGCTTGGGTGCCCGGTGAAGCCTCACCCACCACGACGGCCACTACCGTAGAGGCATCCTCTGCGTGGGCGGTCGCCTATTGCTCCGCCTCGTATGCAATACCTATCTTCATGCTGTTGTGGTTGGAAACGGGAAAGTCGATGCCTCAGAGGTGCGGTGAGTGGATGGGGGTTTTCACAGTGTGGGGGAGGCAAGTTGGGGGAGTGGAGAGGACGAGCTCGCGAGAGATGATGAGGCCGATTATGTTATAGCCTCCGACCCCCTGTATCCAGTAGTGGACGCGTGAAGTCATGCATGTACTCGACTTTCCACTTTCTGGGAGACGTGTACGAAACTTTTTTTTGGACCATTTAACTTCATCTGGGACTCATGTATACCAATACTTCCAAACGTCATAAGTAATTCAAAATCATTCAGAATAATATGAGACCTTAACATTTTATTTTTTGTGTCAGATATTGTCTATGAAAAATAACATCCTTCAAAAAATAAATCGCCTATGCCAATCCGATCATGCCCGTCTACTCCAACTAGCTTCCTCGAGTAATTTGTCACCTTACATTCTTAAAATGAACCAAAATTTGGCACAGGGGTGCATCATCACATGGAAAATGATGTTACCATTCTGTCTTCCCATTTTTTTTTGAATTTTTCAAAATTGTCATGCCCTAACGGAAAAAATGTACTCCTTCTAAGAAGCATGTATCAGAATGGCATTACCAAAACCTAGGGGTGGGGTGGGGGGAGGGGGGCACATGGTGGTGTGATGATACATCACATTTGGACCACACAACACCATTTGGACCAACCAAAAAAAAACACCCTACACAAACCCTGGTCAAAACTAGTTTGACCAATATTACAAAATTTGTACGGAGTACATAATTCAGAAACCGTCAGAAATATACGAAGCATTCACGAGTCCCCAAAGTCAGTGACTTTGAGTCACTTACAACTGTGGTCCACATATCAGTCACCCAAAGTCATGGCAAAGTCAGCTTGGCAAAGTCACCGACAGACAAAGCAAGCAGTGAACAGACAACTCCGTAGCACTGAAAAGACATCTCACAGAAAAGGCTAGTACTACCTTTTCTTCCCGGATAAGCAAAAATAGCTGATCGGTACTGACGAAATGCACCAGGTCCGCAATGTACTCCAGCTATAAGTGAAGCATGCCTACCACTGAAGAGGAAATTCAAGATTCCACCAGATCCCCATATCACTCTTTTGCATAAAACACGGACATATCTTTTGCACAATTCACCACTTGTTGGTCTAATCTATCGCAGCTTCCATCAGTTGGTCATCCAATTAACGATTTAACGGATTAGAAAAATAAGCGGTGGAATTAGAAGTACTAGTAGCGAAATGTGCAAAATATACCGCCCTTCCCGAGGGGGTTTGTCCAGAAGAGGGCCGGATGACAATGTCCCGGGTGCATCCAGAAACGAGAGGGGTAGTTTCTAATACATGTAAGAAATTATTTTACAAAAAGGTAGATATTAAGTAGTACAACTATTAGTACAGTACTACTATTTCGAGGGAAAATGCCATGTCGTGCGACCTCTAATCAATGAGTAGAAGTTGTAGGTGCGCCTAACATGCATTGCTGAAAGCTGGTTCCGCTGGAATTTGAGCTCAGCCGGGGCGGATTCTGCGAAGTACGCCCGACGTCACTCATGTATCCCACCAAACTGCTCACTTCTTTCAATGTCTCTTCTCTTTCACTGCAGCTCTCCAACATCAGGTGCATCAACTTATCTTGTGCCTTCTGCCTCTCGAGAAGGGCAAGGATGGCGATGTCAGCATATTCAAGGTTCAACTTTTGGAGCTGTACTTTATCCTGAAGAAGGATTTTGTACTCTATATCAGACTTGTCTCTGTCGAGGCACACAGTCTTGAGTATGCTGCTGGCTTTCTCCGCTGATGCTTTCTGCTTAATCAGCTCGTTCTTCAACATATCGCGCTCATTTCGAAGGCTGCAAATGAGCTCCACAAGAGTTTTCGAATTCTTCTTCTTGGCAGCCAAATCGTCTCGGAGGCGATCACACTCTAAGCTGAGCTCCTCGTTTTTTTCCATCAAGATGGCGACAGTGGTGTCGATAGTCGGCGCCGCTTCCTTCAGGGCGAAATCATCGGTAGCAAGTAAGCGCAAAGGAAGAAGAAGAAGAAGAAGAAGAAGAAGAAGAAGAAGAAGAAGTTGGTGCTACCTCATTTCGCCGGGGTAGGGCCGGGTTGAAATCATCGGACGACGATGATTCCTTGGTCGTGGAAGTTGGTGCAGTAGGGGCGTCGTTGGAACTTCCAACCCTTTAAGATGTATAACCATAGAGACTCTTAAAGAGCTTGAGCCCGGGCAAGAAGAAACGAAAGTACATGGCGAAGGAAACTAACCCGGTGAGCACAGCACGGACGCGTTTCGGCGGCGGCGGCGGCGACGGCGAGCCCACTTGGTTTCTGGAAGCGTCTCTCGAAATTTCGAGCCGGCGTTTTTTCTCCGCGTACTTGACCGCCGACGACCTGAATTTTGAAGACATTGCTGGAGGAGAGAGCGACGAACAAATGTTTGTTAGGTGGAGAGAGGAAGAAAGTGAATGGAACGAGAGAGTTTAGCGTTTTGCCCTTATAGTCATAGTCGCTAACCGTGACGCGGGAAGGTTGGTCGTCGGCGTTTAATGGTCTCCCGCGTGGAAACCGAGGCGGCCACGAGGCAGCGGCTGGCCACGCGGCGTCCAGTCGCCTACGCCGCCGTAAATAAGGGTAGTTGCCTACCACCACCAGGTGACATGCACCTTTTCCATGTCACCGTGTGACATGCGGCCTAAATTCAAATTTAAAACATTGCGAAAAAAATCATGCATCCGGTGACATGCCCATGGCATGCCACCGATGAAGAGTTCCGTGCCATGCACTCTGGCACTCTGCGCCGTCTTGGATCAGAAAATGAGCGAAGAACGAGGACGAGGCACTAGTTCAAATTTAGGATGAAGTTTAAGTTTTATTTTGGTTTAAATTAGATTAGAGGGAGTAGTACTCTTACTTTATTACTCGTACTTGTGTTAATGTAGTAGTATTATTATGGTGGTGTACTTGCGTCCGTGTACTGCTTGTTTCAGCTGTTTTGGTGAAGGAGACATGCATCACCCTTTTTGGTGATATATCTAGTCGTCATGTAGCCCTCTACCATGTACTATTTTTGCTATGAATATATGTGGTATTGATTGTCAAAAAAAAACCCCAAGATCCTGAAAAACTGTTGGTCTATCCCGAGAAACGAGGAGGTTTAAGGAAACGAGGAGTCCAGCGCGTGCGGAAGGAGCTTTAATCGTGCGAGCATGCAGGGGCAAAATGAGGAAACTAGCGATTACTTTCTCTCCTGCCAGTCTTATACCTTAATAAATGGGCAAACTGAGCACGTTGTAGCTAATCCTTTTATTAATTAAACAGCTATATTAGTCAATAAGATTGCCTTATGTTTTTCCTCAGTTTTCGCCAAGCCCTTATTTGTTACCCGCAGAAGGAGCTCAGACGGGAGGATTCCAGTTTAGTTGACCGTTCCGTGCTGACGTGTGGGGCTAGTAGAAAGGGACCGCGTGGGACAGGACGAGACCGCGTTTGGTTGTACGTGAGCAGGAGCTGGGTTCTGTCTCTCTCGGCGCGAATTGGCATTTTTAAGAGCACCTTTTCCCCCTCTGTCTCTTTGTCTTTATTAACCAAAAGTATCAAATCTAGAGAAGCTTGCATTTCTGTCTTTCTTCAATTATTTGTGCCTTTTGGCCCTCGTTGTTTGCCCAATATGGCAGCAAATCTAGTACTCCCTCTGGTCCATATGTATGTAGTTAAATCTAGAAGCAAATCTCCAGGGTAATGTACTCCGTACGACAAATTCGCAGTAATAGTAAATCGAGAAAACAAAGTAGGGCCAACAAAATATACTCCAGTAGAATAGGGATAGATAATAGGGATCCCTCCCTAGATAATAAGCTGCATACACAGCAGCCAACAGGTTCGAGGTTCTTCACAACACCATCATACTAACAACATAACAACAAGGGATCCCTAGCTAACAACAAAATAGAAGCTGCTTTGCAGCAGCAGCAGCACACGTCCGGGACTCCGCCTACCCCATCTGCCTCCACTTGTTGCTCCCCTTGGGAGCCTTGGGCTTGAGCGGAGGCATGCGCCCGGCGGAGATCTCCACCCGCTGGATGCTGCGGAGGTGCATGCCGAGCGCCATGTGCTTGGCGCGGAAGGAGTGGGGGTTCACCGACGCGCCGACCTTGGGGTTGGTGTTGCCGATGTTCTCGGCATGCGTGAGGAGGCAGTTGAAGTCAGTGCGGCCGAGCCTCCTAGTGCAGAAGGGGCACCTGTAGACACCCTTGGCGAAGTAGGAGACGTACTGGCCGACCTGCAGCCTCCGCAGCACCTGGCGAGTCTTGACGTCATGGTGCTCGTCGTCGCTGCCGACGTCGCTGCCAGACAGCTGATCCATATCAAACGGGAACTATTAGTGAATGAGATGCAACGATGACTAACGTGCATGATAACAAAGTAAGGAAAAACAGAGCCAGCCTCAGTTAGAGTGGACACGATTATATGTCTACAGGGATGGTGTTAGCGAACCATAGCTCATGCACAACAGATTTGTACACAGCAATGGTTCGCTGAACCCACTCTGTAAAAATTTGTGCCCAACGATTCATCATAGGCAAAGAAACAGATTCCAGATCTGATTTTGAACAGATTCCAGAATATTTGCAAAATTAAACGGTTGATATCTTTTGATTCCTGCATAAAATAACTGACTGAGATCCCATAAATTAACTGATTGAGATCCCATTATTACTTGCATAAATTAACCGAACGGCCGAACTCCAAATCTTAAACGAAATCAAGAAGGGATCAAAGCAAAATGGAATAAAATCGATCGGCGCAAATATTAACCCAATACTCAACCATCTACAGATCGGCACTAATAGTTACTAGGGAACCAGCAAAAATAGGGTTAAAAAAGGAATGGGCGAAGAAAAAAGGGAGCAAACCATAGTTACCTCGTTCCATGGGTCGTCCATGAAGGTGTCGTAGGGGTTCGGAGGCGAGATGTACGGCACCGGCTCATAGGGGTCCCATCCCGGCGGGATACGACCGCCACCGGCGGCGGCGACGGCCTTTGAGGGGACGACGTCGAAGAGGGAGGCGTCGCGCTTGGAGCCGACGGCGTCATGGACGATGGGATTCGCATTCTCCATGTCCATCTCGCCTGCAGAGAGGGAGAGGGTTTTTGCTTTGGAGAAGATGATGGGACGTGAGAGGCGGCGTTGCATGAGCGAGTGAGAGTGACAGAGATAGTGCGAGGAGGCGTCTATAAAGGCGAGGGGTGGTTAATGCGACCCGCGTCCTACGCGTCCACCATTTAACGTCTGCACGTCTTGGGCTTCTGCAACGCGACACGCGTCCACAATTGCACGTCTTCGACTTCTGCACCGCGACTCGCGTCAGTACCCGTCAACAATTGCACGTCTTCCACTTCTGCACCGCAACACGCGTACTCGAGTCTAACCCTGGAAATTTAGATATACTCTCGAGTCTTATACTGTAGCATTTTTTGTGTGCTCGGTTTTCCCCTTGAGTACTAATACTGGCTAGTGCAATATACTCAGTTTTACCTCAAGTGCCTGGTCAACAGAGAGTCAACAAATGGGATTAACTAGTTAAATGAGTCAACAAATGGGATTATCAGTTCGTTTTCACGTGTTAAACTTGTCTAAATATTGGTCAAACCAAGGATTTGACCAAGATTCAAATGGGCAGAAAATTAAAAAAATCAGAAAAATGAAAAACCAAAGCACATAGTCTTCTTATGTCATATAGTAAGCATTAAAGTTGATAAACAAGGTCTAGACATATTCAAACAAGAAAAATCATGTGTCTACCCCCTAACCCTAAACTCTGTCTTATGTAGTCAAGCATGAAGAGAAGTACTTTTGGGTTTCAAACATGGAAATTTCAAAAACCACCCAAAAGCTTCATTTTAGTGTGACTAAGAAGGATCAAGGCTTACCTTTTCATTTTCATGTTTTAAACTTGTTTAAATCCTGGTCAAATATAGGTTTGACCAAGATTCAAATGGGCATAAAATAAAAATATAGAAAAATGAAAAAACAAAGCACATAGTCTTCTTATGTCATATAGTAAGCATTAAAGTTGATAAACAAGGTCTAGAAACTTGTCTAAATATTGGTCAAACCAAGGATTTGACCAAGATTCAAATGGGCAGAAAATTAAAAAAATCAGAAAAATGAAAAACCAAAGCACATAGTCTTCTTATGTCATATAGTAAGCATTAAAGGTGATAAACAAGGTCTACACATATTCAAACCATACAAATCATGTATCTACATACTCCCTAACCCCTAAACTCTGTCTTATGAAGTCAAGCATGAAGAGAAGTGGTTTTGGGTTTCAAACATGGAAATTTCAAAAACCTCCCAAAAACTTCATTTTAGAGTGACTAAGAAGGATACATGCTTCCCTTTTCATTTTCATGTTTTAAACTTGTTTAAATCTTGGTCAAACCTAGGATTTGACCAAGATTCAAATGGGCATTAAAATTTAAAAATCAGAAAAATGAAAAACCAAAGCACATAGTGTTCTTATGTCATATAGTAAGCATTAAAGTTGATAAACAAGGTCTAGACATATTCAAACCATACAAATTATGTATCTACCCCCTAACCCCTAAACTCTGTCTTATGAAGTCAAGCATGAAGAGAACTGGTTTTGGGTTTCAAACATGGAAATTTCAAAAACCTCCCAAAAAATTCATTTTAGAGTGACTAGGAAGGATACATGCTTCCCTGGTCATTTTCATGTTTTAAACTTGTTTAAATCTTGGTCAAACCTAGGATTTGACCAAGATTCGATGGGCATCAAAATTTAAAAAAATCAGAAAAATGAAAAACCAAAGCACATAGTTTTCTTATGCCATATAGTAAGCATTCAAGTTGATAAACAAGGTCTATACATATTTAAACCATACAAATCATGTATCTATAACCCTAAACCTTAAACTCTGTCTTATGAAGTCTAGCATGAAGAGAAGTCGTTTTGGGTTTCAAACATGGAAATTTCAAGAACATCCCAAAAGCTTCATTTTAGTGTGACTAAGAAGGATCAAGGCTTACCTTTTCATTTTCATGTTTTAAACTTGTTTAAATCCTGGTCAAATATAGGTTTGACCAAGATTCAAATGGGCATAAAATAAAAATATAGAAAAATGAAAAACCAAAGCACATAGTCTTCTTATGTCATATAGTAAGCATTAAAGTTGATAAACAAGGTCTAGTCTTATTCAAACTAGACAAGTCATGTATCTACCCGCTAACCCCTAAACTCTGTCTTATGAAGTCTAGCATGAAGAGAAGTCGTTTTGGGTTCAAACATGGAAATTTCAAGAACATCCCAAAAGCTTCATTTTAGTGTGACTAAGAAGGATCAAGGCTTACCTTTTCATTTTCATGTTTTAAACTTGTTTAAATCCTGGTTAAATCTAGGATTTGACCAAGATTCAAATGGGCATAAAATAAAAAAAAGAAAAATGAAAAATGAAAGCACATAGTCTTCTTATGTCATATAGTAAGCATTAAAGTTGATAAACAAGGTCTAGACTTATTCAAACTAGACAAATCATGTATCTATCCGCAAACCCCTAAACTCTATCTTATGAAGTCAAGCATGAAGAGAAGTGCATGGTTTTGGGTTTCAAACATGGAAATTTCAAAAAACTCCCAAAAAATTCATTTTAGAGTGACTAAGAAGGATACATGCTTCCCTTTTCATTTTCATGTTATATACTTGTTCAAATCTTGGTCAAACCTAGGATTTTACCAAGATTCAAATGTGCATCAAAATTCCAAAAAAATAAAAAAATGAAAAAACAAAGCACATAGTTTTCTTATGTCATATAGTAAGCATTAAAGTTGATAAACAAGGTCTAGACATATTCAAACAAGAAAAATCATGTGTCTACCCCCTAACCCTAAACTCTGTCTTATGTAGTCAAGCATGAAGAGAAGTGCTTTTGGGTTTCAAACATGGAAATTTCAAAAACCACCCAAAAGCTTTATTTTAGAGTGACTAAGAAGGATCCATGCTTATCTTTTCATTTTCATATTTTAAACTTGTTTAAATCATTGTCAAACCTAGTATTTGACCAAGATTCAAATGGGCATAAAATTAAAAAATCAGAAAATTGAAAAACTAAAGCACATAGTCTTCTTATGTCATATATATAGTAAGCATTTAAAAGATGATAAATAAGGTCAAGACAATTCAAATAATACAAATCATGTATCTACCCCTAACCCTAAACTCTATCTTATGAAGTCAAGCATGAAGAGAAGTGGTTTTTGGTTTCAAACACAAAAATTTCAAAAACCTCCCAAAAGCTTCATTTTAAATAGACTAACTTATTAATTATGAAGGATCCAGGATTGATTACCTTTTCATTGTCATGTTTTAAACTTGTTTAAATCTTGGTCAAACCTGGGATTTGACCAAGATTCGAATGGGCATAAAAATTAAGAAAAAAATCGTAAGAATGAAAAACCAAAGCACATAGCCTTCTTATGTCATATAGTAAGCATTCAAATTGATAAACAAGGTCTAGACATGTTCAAACCAGAAAAATCATGTATCTACCCCTAACCCTAAACTATGTCTTATGAAGTCAAGCATGCATGAAGAGAAGTGGTTTTGGGTTTCAAACATGAAAATTTCAAAAACCTCCCAAAAACTTCATTTTAGAGCGACTAATAAGGATCGATGCTTACCTTTTCATTTTCATGTTTTTACTTATTTGAATCTTGGTCAAATCCTAGGTTTGACCAAGATTTAAACAAGTTTAAAACATGAAAATGAAATGGGAAGTGTGTATCCTTCTTAGTCAGTCTAAAATGAAGCTTTTGGGATGTTCTTGAAATTTCCATGTTTGAAACCCAAAACCACTTAAGACAGAGTTTTTGGTTAGGCGTAGATACATGATTTTTCTTGTTTGAATATGTCTAGACCTTGTTTATCAACTTGAATGTTTATGACATAAGAAGGCTATATATGTGCTTTGGTTTTCCATTTTTTTCATTTTTTCGAAGTTTTTATGCCCATTTAAATATTGGTCAAATCCTAGGTTTGACCAAGGTTTAATCAAGTTTAAAACATGACAATGAAAAGGTAAGCATGAATCCTTTCTCAGTCACTCTAAAATGAAGGTACTTGAAATTTTTATGTTTGAAACACAAAACCCCAGTTCTCTTCATATGTTTGACTTCATAAGACAAAGTTTAGGGTTAGGGGTAGATATGATACATGATATTTCTGGTTTGAATATGTCTAGACCTTGTTTATCAACTTGAATGCTTACTATATGACATAAGAAGGCTATATATGTGCTTTGGTTTTTATTTTTTTTATTTTTTTTGAATTTTACGCCCGTTTGAATCTTGGTCAAATCCTAGGTTTGACCAAGGTTAAAACAAGTTTAAAAAATGGCAATGAAAAGGTAAGCATGGATCCTTCTTAGTCACTCTAAAATGAAGCTTTTGGGAGGTTTGTGAAATTTCCATGTTTGAAACCCAAAATCACTTCTCCTCATACTTAACTTCATAAGACAGAGTTTAGGGTTAGGGGGTAGATACATGTTTTGTGTGTTTTGAATATGTCTAGACCTTGTTTATCAACTTGAATGCTTACTATATGACATAAGAATACTATGTGCTTTGGTTTTTCATTTTTCTGATTTTTTTAATTGTTAAACCCATTTGAATCTTGGTCAAATCCTAGGTTTGAGCAAGATTTAAACAAGTTTAAAACATGAAAATGGAAAGCTAAGCATGAATCATTCTTAGTCACTCTAAAAATCTTTCGGTCTGCAGAAGAGTCGAATCTGCAATCAGTAGTTACAAAAGCGACCCACCTTAGGGATGGATAATAAGACTTGGGCAATATAAACGTTGATACTACTTACTTTGTGATACTAAAATATATGTATCTAGACATATTTCAGTTGTAGATACATCCATTTTAACATCAAGTAATATGGATCGGAGGACTAGCTAAAGAACAATGAGAGGCAGTGTTTCTCTCCCCCAGCCTACTTGGCGGAGTGGCCCTCCATCAGGACAGGTGGTGATTCCGCTTCTCTCGTTGGAATTCCTTATCCCCCAGCCTACTCGGCGACGTGCGCTCCTCAGTGACCTGCGCGAGGGCGCCTCGGCGACCTACGCAAAGGTGGCTGGACTCGGAGCGCATCGACTTCCTTCTGCGGTGCCTGGATTGGATCGACCATCCCGCGCGTGTCCTCCACCATATTGTTTTTCTTCAAGATGCTGTTATCCATCATCTTCTTCACCGCATCATGTTGGGTGTTGAGGCTCCCGTTGAGAGCTTGAACGCACCTGTTTGATAGCTCGACGTTTTCTTCGCGAAGAAAGCCGCACTCGATCTTAAGCATCAAATTCTCGCCCTTGAGCTTCTTGATGACAGAGTTCGTTTCCTCACTTGATGGAACCCTCACATCATGCAGCTTGCCCCGGCCGGTGACCTCGTCCTTCAAAGTATCGACATCATCGCGAAAGTTGGAGGCGAGTTCCACGAGAGTTTTAAGCTCATCTCTGAAACACGCCGATGCTTCCTGCATGGCAATATCATCAGTACCGAAACAAAGTGACGAGAGGAAGACGAAAATGTCCAATCAGTGGTAACCTCTAAGCGCAGGAGACAGGGGTTGAAGTCGTCATGAGAAGATGTCAGGGTGCGTCGTGGGGCACTGAGATATGTATAAAAAGGATTAATACGGAATAAAGAGTTGGGACCTCCGGGCCAGGAAGAATCAAGAAACATGGCGATGGAAACCAACCAGGAATCTTCGACCGCACGACTGACGCCGTTCCGAGACGAGCGCGAAGCAGGGCCTTCGTTTTCTGGCGGGCCCTTTCTCGCGGCCAGCATCTGGATAGACCGCCGGCGGGAACTCTCCGCGTCCTTGGTCAACACTAGATGGTGCTTCTTCAAGCGAGATGGTGGCCTTGACTTCGGAGGCATCGCTGGAAGTGGAAGGAGACTGGAAGTGAAGCAAGAAGGGGATGGAAGAAGTACTCCCCCCTATTAAAACCAGACAACCGTCTCCTGCCCTCGCTTCGAGCAACCTGGTCCGCCCATCCTAAATCAACGGCCGAGAGGGGGCTCAAGGGTCAGGACGCGGGAGCAGAAGCAAATGAATCGAGAGCGGTCCGGAGTATCCTGTCCGTCCACCGTAAATCAACGGGACAGAGCGGCTACCTTCTCTTCGAAGGCTCTGGCGCGCAACCCGAGGAATGGACATCTGTCGGCTAGTATAGAATTTTATAGCACGCCATTAATCGAGCTAGCAGTACTGTACTACTGACTACAACTCTGATGGACGTCCAAAGCTCTGAATAGTCAGGGGAAACAATGAATGCGAGCCAGGGTAGTACTACTGTAGTAGTGAAGCAATGGGGATTATCTGGAGCAAGTACGGAGTACCGAGTACAGTACTACAAAAGTGTTGTTCGTTGTTTTCGCAGTTCATTTTAGCGTAACGTCCAGGTTGTTGTCGAACCAGCTGTTAGATTTTGGGTAATTATTGTTAAGTTGCTGCTTCTTAATTAAAATTTATCAAAGTCATGTAGACTAGATCGATTTGTGAGAACATCCCAAAAGCTTCATTCATTTTAGAATGACTAAGAAGGATCCATTCTTACCTTTTCTTTTCATGTTTTAAACTTGTTTAAACCTTGGTCAAACCTAGGATTTGACCAAGATTTAAATGGGCATAAAAATTCGGAAAAAAATCAACAAATGAAAAACCAAAGCACATATATAGCCTTCTTATGTCATATAGTAAGCACTCGAGTTGATAAAAACTCTGTCTTATGAAGTCAAACATATGAAGAGAACTGGTTTTGGGTTTCAAACATGGAAATTTCACAAACCTCCCAAAAGCTTCATTCTACAGTGACTAAGAAGGATCCAGGATTACCTTTTTCATTTTCAATTTCTTAACTTGTTTAAATCTTGGTCAAACCTAGGATTTGACCAAGATTCAAATGGGTATAACAATTCAAAAAAAACGGAAAAAAACCAAAGAACATAGTCTTCTGATGTCATATAGTAAGCATTCAAGTTGATAAACAAGGTCTAGACATATTCAAACCAAACAAATCATGTATCTACCCCCTAACCCTAAACTCTGCCTTATGAAGTCAAGCATGAAGAGAAGTGATTTTGGGTTTCAAACATGGAAATTTCAAAAACCTCCCAAAAGCTTCATTTTAGAGTGACTAAGAAGGATCCATGCTTACCTTTTCATTGCCATGTTTTAAACTTGTTTTAACCTTGGTCAAACCTAGGAATTGACCAAGATTCAAATGGGAGTAAAAATTCAGAAAAATTCAAAAAAAATGGAAAACCAAAACACATATATAGCCTTCTTATGTCATATAGTAAGCATTCAAGTTGATAAACAAGGTCTAGACATATTCAAAGCAGAAATATCATGTATCATATCTACCCCTAACCCTAAACTCTGTCTTATGAAGTCAAACATATGAAGAGAACTGGGGTTTTGGGTTTCAAATATAAAATTTTCAAGTACCTTCATTTTAGAGTGAGTAAGGAAGGATTCATGCTTACCGTTTCATTTTCATGTATTAAACTTGTTTAAACCTAGGATTTGACCAAGATTTAAATAGGCATAAAAAATTCGAAAGAAATCAAAAAATGAAAAACCAAAGCACATATATAGCCTTCTTATATCATATAGTAAAAAATTCAAGTTGATAAACAAGGTCTAGACATATTCAAACAAGAAAAATCATGTATCTACACCTAACCATAAACTCTGTCTTAAGTGGTTTTGAGTTTCAAACATGGAAATTTCACAAACCTCCCAAAAGCTTCATTTTACAGTGACTGAGGAGGATCCATGCTTACCTTTTGGCTTAAACGTTTGAAACCAAAAACCACTTCTCTTCATGCATGCTTGACTTCATAACACAGAGTTTAGCTAGGGTTAGGGGGTAGATACATGATTTTCCTGGTTTGAATATGTCTAGACCTTGTTTATCAACTTAATTGATTGCTTACTATATGACATAAGAAGACTACGTGCCTTGGTTTTCATTTTTTGTTTTTTTTGAATTTTATGCTCATATATTTGAATCTTGGTCAAATCTTAGGTTTGACTAAGATTGAAACAAGTTTAAAACATGAAAATGAAAAGGAAGCATGTATCCTTCTTAGTCACTCTAAAATGAAGCTTTTGGGATGTTCTTGAAATTTCCATGTTTGAAACCCAAAACGACTTCTCTTCATATGCTAGACTTCATAAGATCAACAGGGGGTAGATACATGATTTTTCTGGTTTGGATATACCTAGACCTTGTTTAACTTGAATGCATACGATATGACATAAGAAGACTACGTGCTTTTGTTTTTCATTATTCTGTTTTTTTGAATTTTGTGCCCACCCATTTGTATCTTGGTCAAATCCTAGGTCTGATAATGATTTAAACAAGATTAAAATATGAAAATGCAAAGGTAAGCATGGATCCTTCTTAGTCACTCTAAAATGAAGCTTTTGGGAGCAAAACCACTTCTCTTCATATGCTTGACTTCATAAGACGGAGTTTAGGGGTTAGGGGGTATAGATACATGATTTGTCTAGTTTGAATATGTCTAGACCTTGTTTATCAACTTAATTGGCTTACTATATGACATAAGAAAACTATTTGCTTTGGTTTTTCTTTTTTCTGACTTTTTTTCAATTTTGATGCCCATTTGAATCTTGTCAAATCCTAGGTTTGACCAAGATAATTTAAACAAGCTTAAAACATGAATATGAAAAGAGGAGCATGTATCCTTCTTAGTCACTCTAAAATGTAGTTTTTGGGAGTTTTTTGAAATTTCCATGTTTAAAACCCAAAACCACTTCTCTTCACATGCTTGACTTCATAAGACAGAGTTAATTAATTTAGGGGTTAATTAGGGGGTATAGATACATGATTTGTGTGGTTTGAATATGTATGGACCTTATTTATCAACAACTTTAATGCTTACTATATGACATAAGAAAACTATTTGCTTGGTTTTTCTTTTTTCAATTTTTTTTTCAATTTTGATGCCCATTTGAATCTTGTCAAATCCTAGGTTTGACCAAGATAATTTAAACAAGTTTAAAACATGAATATGAAAAGGGAAGCATGGATCCTTCTTAGTCACTCTAAAATGAAGCTTTTGGGAGGTTTTTGAAATTTCCATGTTTGAAATCCAAAACCACTTCTCTTCACATGCTTGACTTCATAAGACAGAGTTTAGGGGTTAGGGGTATAGATACATGATTTGTCTGGTTTAATATGTCTAGACCTTGTTTATCAACTTTAATGCTTACTATATGACATAAGAAGACTATGTGATTTGGTTTTTCATTTTTCTGTTTTTATTTTTCTGCCCATTTGAATCTTGGTCAAATCCTAGGTTTGACCAAGATATAGACAAGTTTAACACGTAAATGAGTTAACTTGGATTTCCTACCCTTGAATCCATAGGAAACTTTGTTCTAATGCACTATAATAATCAACCGAGTTTTTACACCAACAGGTCTGTCACTTACGTGTGGTGCCCATGCGTGAGGTCCCACACTTCAGTGAGCACAAGTCACGTGCAATAGGTACGCAAACTCCCAGCCATTTTCTTTGTCAAGAGAAGACGCATCAGGATGCGTATTGGAAGTCTGTGGGTCCTTCTGGATCCTTCGGTCGTCCCTCTCACAAAAAAAAAAAAAATCTCTCATTCTCGGCCTCGCTCGACTCGCTCGCTCGCTCGCTCGCTCGCACCTCCTGCTCACTGACAAACCCTGCACAAAAGTCAACATCATCACCCGAAAAAGGGGAGACACCATAATTCTCTCCCTTCTTCTCTCCTTCCGAGTGATCCCTCTTCCTCCGAGTTTCACTCGACGGGCAAACACACATGTGCTGCATAGTAATAATAAAAAGGTAAAAAAATCGACCTACGAATATATAATTAAATAGGTTAAACTAGGGTTTTACCCAGTACTACAGATCAAGGTTCAAAAAATCCAACTACGGGGTTCGAACAACACGATTCTAATCCAAGAATTTTTTCGACCTAGGTCACCCAAATGGCCTCAAACTATAGGGTTAGCATCTAGTGCAGTATGTGTGAAAATGTATGCACTATGTGTGCTATAACTTGTATGTCTTTCATATTTGAACCAAATTTGAATAAGTTTGAAATATTTGAAAAGGGGCTTTTGGCTTAAACGTTTGAAACCAAAAACCACTTCTCTTCATGCATGCTTGACTTCATAAGACAGAGTTTAGCTAGGGTTAGGGGATAGATGCATGATTTTCCTGGTTTGAATATGTCTAGACCTACTTTATCAACTTAATTGAATGCTTACTATATGACATAATAATACTATGTGCATTGTTTTTTATTTTTTTGATTTTTTTAAAATTGTATGCCCATTTGAATCTTGGTCAAATCCTAGGTTTGAACATGGTTTAAGCAAGTTTAAATCATGAATATGAAAAATTAAGCATCTATATATCCTTCTTAGTCACTCCAAAATGTAGCTCTTGGGAGGTTTTTTCGAAATTTCCATGTTTGAAACCAAAACCACTTCTCTTCATGCATGCTTGACTTCATAAGACAGAGTTTAGCTAGGGCGTTAGGGGGTAGATACATGATTTTCCTGGTTTGAATATGTCTAGACCTGGTTTATCAACTTAATTAATTGATTGTTTACTATATGACATAAGAAGACTATGTGCCTTGGTTTTAAATTTTTCTGTTTTTTTTGAATTTTACGCCCATATATTTGAATCTTGGACAAATCCTAGGTTTGACCAAGATTTAAACAAGTTTAAACATAAAAATAAAAAGGGAAGCATGTATCCTTCTTAGTCACTCTAAAATGAAGCTTTTTGGATGTTCTTGAAATTTCCATTTTTGAAACCAAAAACGACTTCTCTCTTCATGCTAGACTTCATAAGATCGACAGGGGGCAGATACATGATTTGTCTGGTTTGGATATGTCCAAACCTTGCTTGTTTATCAACTTGAATGCTTACTATATGACATAAGAATGCTTACCATATGTTTGAATTTTAAAAGCATATAGTCTTCTTATGTCATATAGTAAGCATTCAAAAGTTTTTCTTTGAGAGAGTAGCATGCATTCAAAAGTTGATAAATAAGATTTGTACATATTCAAACCAGACAAATCATGTATCTACCCATATGCATATATATATAACCCTATACTTTTGTCTTATGAAGACGTCAAGGATGAAGAGAAGTGGATTTGGGTTTCAAACATGGAAATTTCAAAAACCTCCCAAAACATGTATATATCTACCCCTAAACCCTAATCTTTGTCTTATGAAGCCAAGCATATGAAGAGAAGTGATTTTGGGTTTCAAACATGGAAACTTCAAAAACCTCCCAAAAGCTTCATTTTAGAGAGACTAAGAATGATCCATATGCTTACCTTTTCATTGCCATGTTTTAAACTTGTTTTAACCTTGGTCAAACCTAGGATTTGACCAAGATTCAAATGGGAGTAAAAATTCAGAAAAATTCAAAAAAAATGAAAAACCAAAGCACATATATATATAGCCTTGATCTTATGTCATATAGTAAGCATTCAAGTTGATAAACAAGGTCGATCTCTAGACATATTCAAAGCAGAAATATCATGTATATATCATATATATCTACCCCTAACCCTAGCTAAACTCTGTCTTATGAAGTCAAACATATGAAGAGAACTGGGGTTTTGGGTTTCAAACATAAAATTTTCAAGTACCTTCATTTTAGAGTGAGTAAGGAAGGATTCATGCTTACCGTTTCATTTTCATGTTTTAAACTTGTTTAAACCTAGGATTTGACCAAGATTTAAATAGGCATAAAAAATCGAAAGAAATCAAAAATTGAAAAACCAAAGCACATATATATAGCCTTCTTATATCATATAGTAAAAAATTCAAGTTGATAAACAAGGTCTAGACATATTCAAACAAGAAAAATCATGTATCTACACACCTAACCATAAACTCTGTCTTAAGTGGTTTTGAGTTTCAAACATGGAAATTTCACAAACCTCCCAAAAGCTTCATTTTACAGTGACTGAGGAGGATCCATGCTTACCTTTTGGCTTAAACGTTTGAAACCAAAAACCACTTCTCTTCATGCATGCTTGACTTCATAAGACAGAGTTTAGCTAGGGTTAGGGGTAGATACATGATTTTCCTGGTTTGAATATGTCTAGACCTTGTTTATCAACTTAATTGATTGCTTACTATATGACATAAGAAGACTACGTGCCTTGGTTTTCATTTTTTGTTTTTTTTGAATTTTATGCTCATATATTTGAATCTTGGTCAAATCTTAGGTTTGACTAAGATTGAAACAAGTTTAAAACATGAAAATGAAAAGGGAAGCATGTATCCTTCTTAGTCACTCTAAAATGAAGCTTTTGGGATGTTCTTGAAATTTCCATGTTTGAAACCCAAAACGACTTCTCTTCATATGCTAGACTTCATAAGATCAACAGGGGGTAGATACATGATTTTTCTGGTTTGGATATACCTAGACCTTGTTTAACTTGAATGCATACGATATGACATAAGAAGACTACGTGCTTTTGTTTTTCATTATTCTGTTTTTTTTGAATTTTGTGCCCACCCATTTGTATCTTGGTCAAATCCTAGGTCTGATAATGATTTAAACAAGATTAAAATATGAAAATGCAAAGGTAAGCATGGATCCTTCTTAGTCACTCTAAAATGAAGCTTTTGGGAGCAAAACCACTTCTCTTCATATGCTTGACTTCATAAGACGGAGTTTAGGGGTTAGGGGGTATAGATACATGATTTGTCTAGTTTGAATATGTCTAGACCTTGTTTATCAACTTAATTGGCTTACTATATGACATAAGAAAACTATTTGCTTTGGTTTTTCTTTTTTCTGACTTTTTTTCAATTTTGATGCCCATTTGAATCTTGTCAAATCCTAGGTTTGACCAAGATAATTTAAACAAGCTTAAAACATGAATATGAAAAGAGGAGCATGTATCCTTCTTAGTCACTCTAAAATGTAGTTTTTGGGAGTTTTTTGAAATTTCCATGTTTAAAACCCAAAACCACTTCTCTTCACATGCTTGACTTCATAAGACAGAGTTAATTAATTTAGGGGTTAATTAGGGGGTATAGATACATGATTTGTGTGGTTTGAATATGTATGGACCTTATTTATCAACAACTTTAATGCTTACTATATGACATAAGAAAACTATTTGCTTGGTTTTTCTTTTTTCAATTTTTTTTTCAATTTTGATGCCCATTTGAATCTTGTCAAATCCTAGGTTTGACCAAGATAATTTAAACAAGTTTAAAACATGAATATGAAAAGGGAAGCATGGATCCTTCTTAGTCACTCTAAAATGAAGCTTTTGGGAGGTTTTTGAAATTTCCATGTTTGAAATCCAAAACCACTTCTCTTCACATGCTTGACTTCATAAGACAGAGTTTAGGGGTTAGGGGTATAGATACATGATTTGTCTGGTTTAATATGTCTAGACCTTGTTTATCAACTTTAATGCTTACTATATGACATAAGAAGACTATGTGATTTGGTTTTTCATTTTTCTGTTTTTATTTTTCTGCCCATTTGAATCTTGGTCAAATCCTAGGTTTGACCAAGATATAGACAAGTTTAACACGTAAATGAGTTAACTTGGATTTCCTACCCTTGAATCCATAGGAAACTTTGTTCTAATGCACTATAATAATCAACCGAGTTTTTACACCAACAGGTCTGTCACTTACGTGTGGTGCCCATGCGTGAGGTCCCACACTTCAGTGAGCACAAGTCACGTGCAATAGGTACGCAAACTCCCAGCCATTTTCTTTGTCAAGAGAAGACGCATCAGGATGCGTATTGGAAGTCTGTGGGTCCTTCTGGATCCTTCGGTCGTCCCTCTCACAAAAAAACAAATCTCTCTCATTCTCGGCCTCGCTCGACTCGCTCGCTCGCTCGCTCGCACCTCCTGCTCACTGACAAACCCTGCACAAAAGTCAACATCATCACCCGAAAAAGGGGAGACACCATAATTCTCTCCCTTCTTCTCTCCTTCCGAGTGATCCCTCTTCCTCCGAGTTTCACTCGACGGGCAAACACACATGTGCTGCATAGTAATAATAAAAAGGTAAAAAAATCGACCTACGAATATATAATTAAATAGGTTAAACTAGGGTTTTACCCAGTACTACAGATCAAGGTTCAAAAAATCCAACTACGGGGTTCGAACAACACGATTCTAATCCAAGAATTTTTTCGACCTAGGTCACCCAAATGGCCTCAAACTATAGGGTTAGCATCTAGTGCAGTATGTGTGAAAATGTATGCACTATGTGTGCTATAACTTGTATGTCTTTCATATTTGAACCAAATTTGAATAAGTTTGAAATATTTGAAAAGGGGCTTTTGGCTTAAACGTTTGAAACCAAAAACCACTTCTCTTCATGCATGCTTGACTTCATAAGACAGAGTTTAGCTAGGGTTAGGGGATAGATGCATGATTTTCCTGGTTTGAATATGTCTAGACCTACTTTATCAACTTAATTGAATGCTTACTATATGACATAATAATACTATGTGCATTGTTTTTTATTTTTTTGATTTTTTTAAAATTGTATGCCCATTTGAATCTTGGTCAAATCCTAGGTTTGAACATGGTTTAAACAAGTTTAAATCATGAATATGAAAAATTAAGCATCTATATATCCTTCTTAGTCACTCCAAAATGTAGCTCTTGGGAGGTTTTTTCGAAATTTCCATGTTTGAAACCAAAACCACTTCTCTTCATGCATGCTTGACTTCATAAGACAGAGTTTAGCTAGGGCGTTAGGGGGTAGATACATGATTTTCCTGGTTTGAATATGTCTAGACCTGGTTTATCAACTTAATTAATTGATTGTTTACTATATGACATAAGAAGACTATGTGCCTTGGTTTTAAATTTTTCTGTTTTTTTTGAATTTTACGCCCATATATTTGAATCTTGGACAAATCCTAGGTTTGACCAAGATTTAAACAAGTTTAAACATAAAAATAAAAAGGGAAGCATGTATCCTTCTTAGTCACTCTAAAATGAAGCTTTTTGGATGTTCTTGAAATTTCCATTTTTGAAACCAAAAACGACTTCTCTCTTCATGCTAGACTTCATAAGATCGACAGGGGGCAGATACATGATTTGTCTGGTTTGGATATGTCCAAACCTTGCTTGTTTATCAACTTGAATGCTTACTATATGACATAAGAATGCTTACCATATGTTTGAATTTTAAAAGCATATAGTCTTCTTATGTCATATAGTAAGCATTCAAAAGTTTTTCTTTGAGAGAGTAGCATGCATTCAAAAGTTGATAAATAAGATTTGTACATATTCAAACCAGACAAATCATGTATCTACCCATATGCATATATATATAACCCTATACTTTTGTCTTATGAAGACGTCAAGGATGAAGAGAAGTGGATTTGGGTTTCAAACATGGAAATTTCAAAAACCTCCCAAAACATGTATATATCTACCCCTAAACCCTAATCTTTGTCTTATGAAGCCAAGCATATGAAGAGAAGTGATTTTGGGTTTCAAACATGGAAACTTCAAAAACCTCCCAAAAGCTTCATTTTAGAGAGACTAAGAATGATCCATATGCTTACCTTTTCATTGCCATGTTTTAAACTTGTTTTAACCTTGGTCAAACCTAGGATTTGACCAAGATTCAAATGGGAGTAAAAATTCAGAAAAATTCAAAAAAAATGAAAAACCAAAGCACATATATATATAGCCTTGATCTTATGTCATATAGTAAGCATTCAAGTTGATAAACAAGGTCGATCTCTAGACATATTCAAAGCAGAAATATCATGTATATATCATATATATCTACCCCTAACCCTAGCTAAACTCTGTCTTATGAAGTCAAACATATGAAGAGAACTGGGGTTTTGGGTTTCAAACATAAAATTTTCAAGTACCTTCATTTTAGAGTGAGTAAGGAAGGATTCATGCTTACCGTTTCATTTTCATGTTTTAAACTTGTTTAAACCTAGGATTTGACCAAGATTTAAATAGGCATAAAAAATCGAAAGAAATCAAAAATTGAAAAACCAAAGCACATATATATAGCCTTCTTATATCATATAGTAAAAAATTCAAGTTGATAAACAAGGTCTAGACATATTCAAACAAGAAAAATCATGTATCTACACACCTAACCATAAACTCTGTCTTAAGTGGTTTTGGGTTTCAAACATGGAAATTTCACAAACCTCCCAAAAGCTTCATTTTACAGTGACTATATAAGGAGGATCCATGCTTACCTTTTGGCTTAAACGTTTGAAACCAAAAACCACTTCTCTTCATGCATGCTTGACTTCATAATATAAGACAGAGTTTAGCTAGGGTACGTTAGGGGGTGTAGATACATGATTTCCTGGTTTGAATATGTCTAGACCTTGTTTATCAACTTAATTGATTGCTTACTATATGACATAAGACGACTACGTGCCTTGGTTTTCATTTTTGGTTTTTTTTTGAATTTTATGCTCATATATTTGAATCTTGGTCAAATCCTAGGTTTGACCAAGATTTAAACAAGTTTAAAACATGAAAATGAAAAGGGAAGCATGTATCCTTCTTAGTCACTCTAAAATGAAGCTTTTGGGATGTTCTTGAAATTTCCATGTTTGAAACCCAAAACGACTTCTCTTCATGCTAGACTTCATAAGATCAACATGGGGTAGATACATGATTTGTCTGGTTTGGATATACCTAGACCTCGTTTAACTTGAATGCATGCATACGATATGACATAAAAAGACTACATGCTTTTGTTTTTCATTATTCTGATTTTTTTGAATTTTGTGCCCACCCATCTGTATCTTGGTCAAATCCTAGGCTTGATAATGATTTAACAAGATTAAAATATGAAAATGCAAAGGTAAGCATGGATCCTTCTTATTAGTCACTCTAAAATGAAGCTTTTGGGAGCAAAACCACTTCTCTTCATATGCTTGACTTCATAAGACGGAGTTTAGGGGTTAGGGGGTATAGATGCATGCATGATTTGTCTAGTTTGAATATGTCTAGACCTTGTTTATCAACTTAATTGGCTTACTATATGACATAAGAAAACTATTTGCTTTGGTTTTTCTTTTTCCTGATTTTTTTCAATTTTGATGCCCATTTGAATCTTGTCAAATCCTAGGTTTGACTGAGATAATTTAAACAAGCTTAAAACCTGAATATGAAAAGGGAAGCATGTATCCTTCTTTGTCACTCTAAAATGAAGTTTTTGGGAGGTTTTTCAAATTTCCATGTTTGAAACGACCCAAAACCACTTCTCTTCATATGCTTGACTTCATAAGACAGAGTTCAGGGGTTAGGGGGTATAGATACATGATTTGTCTAGTTTGAATATGTCTAGACCTTGTTTATCAACTTAATTAATTGGCTTACTATATGACATAAGAAAACTATTTGCTTTGGTTTTTCTTTTTCCTGATTTTTTCGATGCCCATTTGAATCTTTGTCAAATCCTAGGTTTGACTGAGATAATTTAAACAAGCTTAAAACATGAATATGAAAAGGGAAGCATGCATCCTTCTTAGTCACTCTAAAATGTAGTTTTTGGGAGGTTTTTGAAATTTCCATGTTTGAAACCCAAAACCACATCTCTTCATGCTTGACTTAATTTATAAGACATAGTTTAGGGGTTAGGGGTAGATACATGATTTGTATGGTTTGATATTTCTAGTCCTTGTTTATCAACTTTAATGCTTACTATATGACATAAGATGACTATGTGATTTGGTTTTTCATTTTTCTGTTTTTTATTTTATTTTTCTGCCCATTTGAATCTTGGTCAAATCCTAGGTTTGACCAAGATTTAGACAAGTTTAACACGTGAAAACGAATAAGTAAGCCTGGATCCTTCTTAGTCACTCAAAAATGTACCAATCGATAGATGTGTTAACTTTGCTTCATGGAAATAATAATGTCATGTAAATGAGTTAACTTGGATTTCCTACCCTTGAATCCATAGGAAACTTTGTTCTAATGCACTATTATAATCAACCGAGTTTTTACACCAACAGGTCCGTCACTTACGTGTGGTGCCCACGCTTGAGGTCCCACACTTCAGTGAGCACAAGTCACGTGCAATAGGTACGCAAACTCCCAGCCATCTTCTTTGTCAAGAGAAGACGCATCAGGATGCGTTTTGGAAGTCTGTGGGTCCTTCTAGATCCTTCGGTTGTCCCTCTCACAAAAAAAAAAATCTCTCTCATTCTCGGCCTCGCTCGACTCGCTCGCTCGCACCTCCTGCTCACTGACAAACCCTGCACAAAAGTCAACATCATCACCCGAAAAAGGGGAGACACCATAATTCTCTCCCTTCTTCTCTCCTTCCGAGTGATCCCTCTTCCTCCGAGTTTCACTCGACGGGCAAACACCCATGTGCTGCATAGTAATAATAAAAAGGTAGTACTCGTAGAAAAATCGATATACGAATCTGTAATTAAATAGGTTAAACTAGGGTTTTGCCCAGTTCTACAGATCAAGGGTTCAAAAAATCCAACTACGGGGTTCGAACAACACGATTCTAATCCAAGAATTTTTTCGACCTAGGTCACCCAAATGGCCTCAAACTATAGGGTTAGCATCTAGTGCAGTATGTGTGAAAATGTATGCACTATGTGTGCTATAACTTGTATGTCTTTCAAATTTGAACCAAATTTGAATAAGTTTGAAATATTTGAAAATGGGCTTTTGGCTTAAACGTTGGAAACCAAAACCACTTCTCTTCGTGCATGCTTGACTTCATAAGACAGAGTTTAGCTAGGGTTAGGGGGTAGATGCATGATTTTCCTGGTTTGATTATGTCTAGACCTTGTTTATCAACTTAATTGAATGCTTACTATATGACATAAGAATACTATATGTGCCTTGTTTTTTTATTTTTTTATTTTTTTAAAATTTTATGCCCATTTGAATCTTGGTCAAATCCTAGGTTTGAACATGGTTTAAACAAGTTTAAATCATGAATATGAAAAATTAAGCATCTATATATCCTTCTTAGTCACTCCAAAATGTAGCTCTTGGGAGGGTTTTCGAAATTTCCATGTTTGAAACCAAAAACCACTTCTCTTCATGCATGCTTGACTTCATAAGACGGAGTTTAGGGTTAGGGGTAGATATATACATTATTTTCTGGTTTGAATATGTCTAGACCTTGTTTATCAACTTGAATGCTTAATTACTATATATATATGACATAAGAATGTTATGTCCTTTGGTTTTTCATTCTTTTGATTTTTTATGAATTTCTATGCCCATTTGAATCTTTTGGTCAAATCCTAGAGGTTTGACCAAGATTTACACAAGTTTAAAACATGAAAATGAAAAGGGAAGCTTGTATATCCTTCTTAGTCACTCTAAAATGAAGTTTTTTGGAGGTTTTTGAAATTTCCATGTTTGAAACCAAAAACGACTTCTCTCTTCATGCTAGACTTCATAAGATCGACAGGGGGTATAGATACATGATTTGTCTGGTTTGGATATACCTAGACCTCGTTTATCAACTTGAATTCATACGATATGACATATGAAGACTATGTGCTTTAATTTGTTTTCATTTTTCTGATTTTTTTGAATTTTGTGCCCACCCATTTGTATATTGGTCAAATGCTAGGCTTGATAATGATTTAAACAAGTTTAAAATATGAATATGCAAAGTTAAGCATGGATCCTTCTTAGAAACTCTAAAATGAAGTTTTTCGGAGGTTTTTGAAATTTCCATGTTTGCAACCCAAAACAACTTCCTCTTCACATGCTTGACTTCATAAGACAGAGTTTAGGGGTTAGGGGGTATATATAGATACATGATTTGTCTAGTTTGAATATGTCTAGACCTTGTTTATCAACTTTTAATGCTTACTATAAGACATAAGAAAACTATTTCCTTTGTTTTTTCTTTTTTTTTGATTTTTTTCAATATTGATGCCCATTTGAATCTTGTCAAATCCTAGGTTTGACCAAGATAATTTAAACAAGCTTAGAACATGAATATGAAAAGGGAAGCGTGTATCCTTCTTAATTAGTCACACTAAAATGAAGTTTTTGGGAGGTTTTTGATATTTCCATGTTTGAAACCCAAAACCACATCTCTTCATGCTTGACTTAATTTATAAGACATAGTTTAGGGGTTAAGGGGTAGATACATGATTTGTATGGTTTGATATTTCTAGACCTTGTTTATTATCAACTTTAATGCTTACTATATGACATAAGATGACTATGTGATTTGGTTTTTCATTTTTCTGTTTTTTATTTTATTTTTCTGCCCATTTGAATCTTGGTCAAATCCTAGGTTTGACCAAGATTTAGACAAGTTTAACACGTGAAAACGAATAAGTAAGCATGTATCCTTCTTAGTCACTAAAAAATGTACCAATCGATAGATGTGTTAACTTTGCTTCATGGAAATAATAATGTCACGTAAATGAGTTAACTTGGATTTCCTACCCTTGAATCCATAGGAAACTTTGTTCTAATGCAGTATAATAATCAATCGATTTTTTTGCACCAACATGTCTGTCACTTACGTGTGGTGCCCACGCGTGAGGTCCCACACTTCAGTGAGCACAAGTCACGTGCAATAGGTACGCAAACTCCCAGCCATCTTCTTTGTCAAGAGAAGACGCATCAGGATGCGTATTGGAAGTCTGTGGGTCCTTCTGGATCCTTCTTAGTCACTCTAAAATGAAGCTTTTGGGAGGTTCTTGAAATTTCCATGTTTGAAACCCAAAACCACTTCTCTTCATGATTTACTTCATAAAACATAGTTTAATTAGAGTTTTAGGGGTAGATATATACATGATTTTTCTGGTTTGAATATATATGTCTCTAGACCTTTGTTTATCAACTTGAATGCTTAATATACATATGACATAAGAAAACTATTTGCTTTGGTTTTCTTTTTTCTGAATTTTTTTCAATTTTGATGCCCATTTGAATCTTGTCAAATCCTAGGTTTGACCAAGATAATTTAAACAAGCTTAAAACATGAATATGAAAAGAGGAGCATGTATCCTTCTTAGTCACTCTAAAATGTAGTTTTTGGGAGTTTTTTGAAATTTCCATGTTTGAAACCCAAAACCACTTCTCTTCACATGCTTGACTTCATAAGACAGAGTTAATTAATTTAGGGGTTAATTAGGGGGTATAGATACATGATTTGTGTGGTTTGAATATGTATGGACCTTATTTATCAACAACTTTAATGCTTACTATATGACATAAGAAAACTATTTGCTTTGGTTTTTCTTTTTTCAATTTTTTTTTCAATTTTGATGCCCATTTGAATCTTGTCAAATCCTAGGTTTGACCAAGATAATTTAAACAAGTTTAAAACATGAATATGAAAAGGGAAGCATGGATCCTTCTTAGTCACTCTAAAATGAAGCTTTTGGGAGGTTTTTGAAATTTCCATGTTTGAAATCCAAAACCACTTCTCTTCACATGCTTGACTTCATAAGACAGAGTTTAGGGGTTAGGGGTATAGATACATGATTTGTCTGGTTTAATATGTCTAGACCTTGTTTATCAACTTTAATGCTTACTATATGACATAAGAAGACTATGTGATTTGGTTTTTCATTTTTCTGTTTTTATTTTTCTGCCCATTTGAATCTTGGTCAAATCCTAGGTTTGACCAAGATATAGACAAGTTTAACACGTAAATGAGTTAACTTGGATTTCCTACCCTTGAATCCATAGGAAACTTTGTTCTAATGCACTATAATAATCAACCGAGTTTTTACACCAACAGGTCTGTCACTTACGTGTGGTGCCCATGCGTGAGGTCCCACACTTCAGTGAGCACAAGTCACGTGCAATAGGTACGCAAACTCCCAGCCATTTTCTTTGTCAAGAGAAGACGCATCAGGATGCGTATTGGAAGTCTGTGGGTCCTTCTGGATCCTTCGGTCGTCCCTCTCACAAAAAAAAACAAATCTCTCTCATTCTCGGCCTCGCTCGACTCGCTCGCTCGCTCGCTCGCTCGCACCTCCTGCTCACTGACAAACCCTGCACAAAAGTCAACATCATCACCCGAAAAAGGGGAGACACCATAATTCTCTCCCTTCTTCTCTCCTTCCGAGTGATCCCTCTTCCTCCGAGTTTCACTCGACGGGCAAACACACATGTGCTGCATAGTAATAATAAAAAGGTAAAAAAATCGACCTACGAATATATAATTAAATAGGTTAAACTAGGGTTTTACCCAGTACTACAGATCAAGGTTCAAAAAATCCAACTACGGGGTTCGAACAACACGATTCTAATCCAAGAATTTTTTCGACCTAGGTCACCCAAATGGCCTCAAACTATAGGGTTAGCATCTAGTGCAGTATGTGTGAAAATGTATGCACTATGTGTGCTATAACTTGTATGTCTTTCATATTTGAACCAAATTTGAATAAGTTTGAAATATTTGAAAAGGGGCTTTTGGCTTAAACGTTTGAAACCAAAAACCACTTCTCTTCATGCATGCTTGACTTCATAAGACAGAGTTTAGCTAGGGTTAGGGGATAGATGCATGATTTTCCTGGTTTGAATATGTCTAGACCTACTTTATCAACTTAATTGAATGCTTACTATATGACATAATAATACTATGTGCATTGTTTTTTATTTTTTTGATTTTTTTAAAATTGTATGCCCATTTGAATCTTGGTCAAATCCTAGGTTTGAACATGGTTTAAGCAAGTTTAAATCATGAATATGAAAAATTAAGCATCTATATATCCTTCTTAGTCACTCCAAAATGTAGCTCTTGGGAGGTTTTTTCGAAATTTCCATGTTTGAAACCAAAACCACTTCTCTTCATGCATGCTTGACTTCATAAGACAGAGTTTAGCTAGGGCGTTAGGGGGTAGATACATGATTTTCCTGGTTTGAATATGTCTAGACCTGGTTTATCAACTTAATTAATTGATTGTTTACTATATGACATAAGAAGACTATGTGCCTTGGTTTTAAATTTTTCTGTTTTTTTTGAATTTTACGCCCATATATTTGAATCTTGGACAAATCCTAGGTTTGACCAAGATTTAAACAAGTTTAAACATAAAAATAAAAAGGGAAGCATGTATCCTTCTTAGTCACTCTAAAATGAAGCTTTTTGGATGTTCTTGAAATTTCCATTTTTGAAACCAAAAACGACTTCTCTCTTCATGCTAGACTTCATAAGATCGACAGGGGGCAGATACATGATTTGTCTGGTTTGGATATGTCCAAACCTTGCTTGTTTATCAACTTGAATGCTTACTATATGACATAAGAATGCTTACCATATGTTTGAATTTTAAAAGCATATAGTCTTCTTATGTCATATAGTAAGCATTCAAAAGTTTTTCTTTGAGAGAGTAGCATGCATTCAAAAGTTGATAAATAAGATTTGTACATATTCAAACCAGACAAATCATGTATCTACCCATATGCATATATATATAACCCTATACTTTTGTCTTATGAAGACGTCAAGGATGAAGAGAAGTGGATTTGGGTTTCAAACATGGAAATTTCAAAAACCTCCCAAAACATGTATATATCTACCCCTAAACCCTAATCTTTGTCTTATGAAGCCAAGCATATGAAGAGAAGTGATTTTGGGTTTCAAACATGGAAACTTCAAAAACCTCCCAAAAGCTTCATTTTAGAGAGACTAAGAATGATCCATATGCTTACCTTTTCATTGCCATGTTTTAAACTTGTTTTAACCTTGGTCAAACCTAGGATTTGACCAAGATTCAAATGGGAGTAAAAATTCAGAAAAATTCAAAAAAAATGAAAAACCAAAGCACATATATATATAGCCTTGATCTTATGTCATATAGTAAGCATTCAAGTTGATAAACAAGGTCGATCTCTAGACATATTCAAAGCAGAAATATCATGTATCATATCTACCCCTAACCCTAGCTAAACTCTGTCTTATGAAGTCAAACATATGAAGAGAACTGGGGTTTTGGGTTTCAAACATAAAATTTTCAAGTACCTTCATTTTAGAGTGAGTAAGGAAGGATTCATGCTTACCGTTTCATTTTCATGTTTTAAACTTGTTTAAACCTAGGATTTGACCAAGATTTAAATAGGCATAAAAAATCGAAAGAAATCAAAAATTGAAAAACCAAAGCACATATATATAGCCTTCTTATATCATATAGTAAAAAATTCAAGTTGATAAACAAGGTCTAGACATATTCAAACAAGAAAAATCATGTATCTACACACCTAACCATAAACTCTGTCTTAAGTGGTTTTGGGTTTCAAACATGGAAATTTCACAAACCTCCCAAAAGCTTCATTTTACAGTGACTATATAAGGAGGATCCATGCTTACCTTTTGGCTTAAACGTTTGAAACCAAAAACCACTTCTCTTCATGCATGCTTGACTTCATAATATAAGACAGAGTTTAGCTAGGGTACGTTAGGGGGTGTAGATACATGATTTCCTGGTTTGAATATGTCTAGACCTTGTTTATCAACTTAATTGATTGCTTACTATATGACATAAGACGACTACGTGCCTTGGTTTTCATTTTTGGTTTTTTTTTGAATTTTATGCTCATATATTTGAATCTTGGTCAAATCCTAGGTTTGACCAAGATTTAAACAAGTTTAAAACATGAAAATGAAAAGGGAAGCATGTATCCTTCTTAGTCACTCTAAAATGAAGCTTTTGGGATGTTCTTGAAATTTCCATTTTTGAAACCAAAAACGACTTCTCTCTTCATGCTAGACTTCATAAGATCGACAGGGGGTATAGATACATGATTTGTCTGGTTTGGATATACCTAGACCTCATTTATCAACTTGAATTCATACGATATGACATATGAAGACTATGTGCTTTAATTTGTTTTCATTTTTCTGATTTTTTTGAATTTTGTGCCCACCCATTTGTATATTGGTCAAATGCTAGGCTTGATAATGATTTAAACAAGTTTAAAATATGAATATGCAAAGTTAAGCATGGATCCTTCTTAGAAACTCTAAAATGAAGTTTTTCGGAGGTTTTTGAAATTTCCATGTTTGCAACCCAAAACAACTTCCTCTTCACATGCTTGACTTCATAAGACAGAGTTTAGGGGTTAGGGGGTATATATAGATACATGATTTGTCTAGTTTGAATATGTCTAGACCTTGTTTATCAACTTTAATGCTTACTATAAGACATAAGAAAACTATTTCCTTTGTTTTTTCTTTTTTTTTGATTTTTTTCAATATTGATGCCCATTTGAATCTTGTCAAATCCTAGGTTTGACCAAGATAATTTAAACAAGCTTAGAACATGAATATGAAAAGGGAAGCGTGTATCCTTCTTAGTCACACTAAAATGAAGTTTTTGGGAGGTTTTTGATATTTCCATGTTTGAAACCCAAAACCACATCTCTTCATGCTTGACTTAATTTATAAGACATAGTTTAGGGGTTAAGGGGTAGATACATGATTTGTATGGTTTGATATTTCTAGACCTTGTTTATTATCAACTTTAATGCTTACTATATGACATAAGATGACTATGTGATTTGGTTTTTCATTTTTCTGTTTTTTATTTTATTTTTCTGCCCATTTGAATCTTGGTCAAATCCTAGGTTTGACCAAGATTTAGACAAGTTTAACACGTGAAAACGAATAAGTAAGCATGGATCCTTCTTAGTCACTCAAAAATGTACCAATCGATAGATGTGTTAACTTTGCTTCATGGAAATAATAATGTCACGTAAATGAGTTAACTTGGATTTCCTACCCTTGAATCCATAGGAAACTTTGTTCTAATGCAGTATAATAATCAATCGAGTATTTACACCAACATGTCTGTCACTTACGTGTGGTGCCCACGCGTGAGGTCCCACACTTCAGTGAGCACAAGTCACGTGCAATAGGTACGCAAACTCCCAGCCATCTTCTTTGTCAAGAGAAGACGCATAAGGATGCGTATTGGAAGTCTGTGGGTCCTTCTGGATCCTTCTTAGTCACTCTAAAATGAAGCTTTTGGGAGGTTCTTGAAATTTCCATGTTTGAAACCCAAAACCACTTCTCTTCATGATTTACTTCATAAAACATAGTTTAATTAGAGTTTTAGGGGTAGATATATACATGATTTTTCTGGTTTGAATATATATGTCTCTAGACCTTTGTTTATCAACTTGAATGCTTAATACACATATGACATAAGAATGCTATGTGCTTTGGTTTTTCATTCTTTTGATTTTTTTTCTGAATTTTTAGGGCCATTTGAATCTTGGTCAAATCCTTGGTTTGACCAAGATTTAAACAAGTTTAAAACATAAAAATGAAAAGGGAAGTCTGTATCCTTCTTAGTCACTCTAAAATGAAGCTTTTGGGAGGTTTTTAAAATTTCAATGTTTGAAACCCAAAACCACTTCTCTTCACATGCTTGACTTCATAAGACAGAGTTAATTAATTCAGGGGTTAATTACGGGGTATAGATACATGATTTGTGTGGTTTGAATATGTATGGACCTTATTTATCAACAACTTTAATGCTTACTATATGACATAAGAAAACTATTTGCTTTGGTTTTTCTTTTTTCAATTTTTTTTTCAATTTTGATGCCCATTTGAATCTTGTCAAATCCTAGGTTTGACCAAGATAATTTAAACAAGTTTAAAACATGAAAATGAAAAGGGAAGCATGGATCCTTCTTAGTCACTCTAAAATGAAGCTTTTGGGAGGTTTTTGAAATTTCCATGTTTGAAACCCAAAACCACTTCTCTTCACATGCTTGACTTCATAAGACAGAGTTTAGGGGTTAGGGGTATAGATACATGATTTGTCTGGTTTAATATGTCTAGACCTTGTTTATCAACTTTAATGCTTACTATATGACATAAGAAGACTATGTGATTTGGTTTTTCATTTTTCTGTTTTTATTTTTCTGCCCATTTGAATCTTGGTCAAATCCTAGGTTTGACCAAGATATAGACAAGTTTAACACGTAAATGAGTTAACTTGGATTTCCTACCCTTGAATCCATAGAAAACTTTGTTCTAATGCACTATTATAATCAACCGAGTTTTTACACCAACAGGTCTGTCACTTACGTGTGGTGCCCACGCTTGAGGTCCCACACTTCAGTGAGCACAAGTCACGTGCAATAGGTACGCAAACTCCCAGCCATTTTCTTTGTCAAGAGAAGACGCATCAGGATGCGTATTGGAAGTCTGTGGGTCCTTCTGGTTCCTTCGGTCGTCCCTCTCACAAAAAAAACAAATCTCTCTCATTCTCGGCCTCGCTCGACTCGCTCGCTCGCTCGCACCTCCTGCTCACTGACAAACCCTGCACAAAAGTCAACATCATCACCCGAAAAAGGGGAGACACCATAATTCTCTCCCTTCTTCTCTCCTTCCGAGTGATCCCTCTTCCTCCGAGTTTCACTCGACGGGCAAACACACATGTGCTGCATAGTAATAATAAAAAGGTAGTACTCGTAGAAAAATCGATATACGAATCTGTAATTAAATAGGTTAAACTAGGGTTTTGCCCAGTTCTACAGATCAAGGGTTAAAAAATATCCAACTACGGGGTTCGAACAACACGATTCTAATCCAAGAATTTTTTCGACCTAGGTCACTCAAATGGCCTCAAACTATAGGGTTAGCATCTAGTGCAGTATGTGTGAAAATGTATGCACTATGTGTGCTATAACTTGTATGTCTTTCATATTTGAACCAAATTTGAATAAGTTTGAAATATTTGAAAAGGGGCTTTTGGCTTAAACGTTTGAAACCAAAAACCACTTCTCTTCATGCATGCTTGACTTCATAAGACAGAGTTTAGCTAGGGTTAGGGGATAGATGCATGATTTTCCTGGTTTGAATATGTCTAGACCTTGTTTATCAACTTAATTGAATGCTTACTATATATATGACATAAGAATACTATGTGCCTTGTTTTTTATTTTTTGATTTTTTTAAAATTTTATGCCCATTTTAATCTTGGTCAAATCCTAGGTTTGAACATGGTTTAAACAAGTTTAAATCATGAATATGAAAAATTAAGCATCTATATATCCTTCTTACTCACTCCAAAATGTAGCTCTTGGGAGGGTTTTTCGAAATTTCCATGTTTGAAACCAAAACCACTTCTCTTCATGCATGCTTGACTTCATAAGACAGAGTTTAGGGTTAGGGGTAGATATATACATGATTTTCTGGTTTGAATATGTCTAGACCTTGTTTATCAACTTGAATGCTTACTATATATATATGACATAATAATGTTATGTCCTTTGGTTTTTCATTCTTTTGTTTTTTTATGAATTTCCATGCCCATTTGAATCTTTTGGTCAAATCCTAGAGGTTTGACCAAGATTTAAACAAGTTTAAAACATGAAAATGAAAAGGGAAGCTTGTATATCCTTCTTAGTCACTCTAAAATGAAGTTTTTGGGAGGTTTTTGAAATTTCCATGTTTGAAACCCAAAACCACTTCTCTTCATGCTAGACTTCATAAGACAATTTAATTAGGGGTTAGGGGTAGATACATGATTTGTCTGGTTTGAATATGTCCAAACCTTGCTTGTTTATCAACTTGAATGCTTACTATATGACATAAGAATGCTTACCATATGTTTGAATTTTAAAAGCATATAGTCTTCTTATGTCATATAGTAAGCATTCAAAAGGTTTTCTTTGAGAGAGTAGCATGCATTCAGAAGTTGATAAATAAGATTTGGACATATTCAAACCAGACAAATCATGTATCTACACCCCCTAACCCTAAACTCTGTCTTATGAAGTCAAGCATGAAGAGAAGTGCTTTTGGGTTTCAAACATGGAAATTTCACAAACCTCCCAAAAGCTTCATTTTACAGTGACTAAGAAGGATCCAGGCTTACCTTTTCATTTTCATGTTTTAAACTTGTTTAACTCTTGGTCAAACCTAGGATTTGACCAAGATTTAAATGGGCATAAAAAATCAGAAAAAACAGAAAAAAATGAAAAACCAAATAACATAGCCTTCTTATGTCATATAGTAAGCATTCAAGTTGATAAACAAGGTCTAGACATTTTCAAACCAGAAAAAGCATGTATCTACCCCTAACCCTAAACTCTGTCTTACGAAGTCAAGCATGAAGAGAAGTGGTTTTGGGTTTCAAACATGGAAATTTCAAAAACCTCGCGAAAGCTTCATTTTAGAGTGACTAAGAAGGATCCATGCTTACCTATTCATTTTCATGTTTTGAACTTGTTTAAACCTTGATAAAACCCAGGATTTTACCTATTTAATCATAGATTCATAGGTCGATTTTTTACTTTTTTATTTTTACTATGCAGCACATGTGTGTTTGCCCGTCCAGTGAAACTCGGAGGAAGAGGGATCACACGGAAGGAGAAGAAGGGATAGCAGTCACGGGGCCCCTCTTATTATTTATGGTGTATATCTTTTTTCTGGTGATGTTGACTGTTGTGCAGCGTTTGTCAGTGCGCAGGAGGTGCGAGGCTGCGAGCGAGCGAGTCGAGCGAGGCCGAGAATGAGAGAGATGTTTTTTTCTTTTTCTTTTCCGTGAGAGGGACAACAGAAGGATCCAGAGACGACTTCCACTACGCATCCTGGTGCGCGTCTTCTCTTGACAAAGAAGATGGATGGGAGTTTGCGTACCTACTAATCTACTATAGTACTACTACTACACAAGAACCATATACATGTCAAACTTTTCAATCATGACCCACATGCATTTTATGTATATATTCAGAACTTTTAATGCATGCATGAAAACTCAGCAAAATATGTGCATTTTGGGTTGTCGCACATAAATGTGCTTTTACTTGTCTGCCACCAATCCAATTTTCATGTTAGGGGGAAACACGACACACGATGGACATTTCCAATGTTTCACGAATTAATTATCTCAATTTGCATCCATATATATATGCGCCTGGTTACTGAAAGATCGAACCAAAGGTGAACTTGAAACGTTTTAATTTTCATGTTTTAAACTTGTTTAAATCTTGGTCAACCCTTGGATTTGACCAAGATTCATAAAAAATTCAAAAACATAGTCTTCTTATGTCATACAGTCAACATTCAACTTGATAAAACAAGATCTAAACATATTAAAAGAAGAATCATGTATCTACCCCCTAACCCTAAACTCTGTCTTTTGAAGTCAAACATGAAGATACGTGGTTTTGGGTTTACAAAATGGAAATTTCAAAAACCTCCGAAAAGCTTAATTTTGGAGTGACTAAGAAGGATACATGCTTACTTTTTCATTTTCATGTTTTAAACTTGTTTAAAGCTTGGTCAAACCTAGCTAGCTTGGATTTGACCAAGACTCAAGTGCGCATAAAAAATTCGAAAAAACCCCCAAAAATGAAAAACCATAACACATAGTCTTCTTGCGTCACATATATTGTAAGCATTCAAGTGTTGATAAACAATATCTAGACATATCAAACAAGAAAAATCATGTATCTATACCCCTAACCCTAAATTTGTCTTATGAAGTCAAGCATGAAGAGAAGTGGTTTGGGTTTTCAAACATGGAAATTTCGAAAACCGCCCAAAAGCTTCATTTCGGACTGACTAAGAAGGATCCATGCTTACCTTTTCATTTTCATGTTTTAAACTTGTTTAAATTCTTGTTCAAACCTAGGATTTGGCCAAGATTCAAATGGGCATAAAAACAATCGAAAAAATCAAAAATGAAAAACCAAAGCACATAGTCTTCTTATGTCACATAGTAAGCCATTCAACTTGATAACAAGGTCTAGACCTATTCAAACCAGAAAAATCATGTATCTACCCCTAACCCTAAACTCATTTGTCTGATGAAGTCAAGCATGAAGAGAAGTGGTTTTGGGTTTCAAACATAGACATTTCAAAAGCCTCCCAAAAGCTTCATTTTGGAGTGATTGAGAAGGATCCATGCTTAATTTTTCATTTTAATGTTTTAAACTTGTTTAAATCTTGGTTAAACCTATGATTTGACCAAAATTTGATTTGGCATGAAAATTCAAAACAAATCAAATAAATAAAAAACCAATGCACATAGTACATCTTCTTATGTCATATACTAAGCATTCAAGTTGATAAGCCAGGTCTAGACATATTCAAACTAGAAAAATCATGTATCTACCCCTAACCCTAAACTCGATTTGTCTTATGAAGTCAATCATGAAGAGGTGTTTTGGGTTTCAGACATGGAAATTTCAAAAACCTTCCAAAAGCTTCATTTTGAAGTTACTAATTAAGAAGGATCACTACAAGAAAAGTTTGGCAAATTTTCTTGTAGTGGATCCAGGCTTAATTTTTCATCTTCATGTTTTAAATTTTGGTCAAACCTAGGATTTGTCCAAGATACAAATGGGCATAAAAATTCAGGGTAGCATCATACCCCCCTCCTTCCCGCGTAGAAAAAGTGTTAGGCGAGTAGTAGAATGGCATGACCAACAAGTTTCAAGTAAAATTTTGAATATGACCAAAATATACCAATTGATAGATGTGTGTGACCCAAGATTGAGCCATGGTACATTTTGCCAACAAAGTAGCAATTGAGTTGGCTTTCTACCTTAGTAGGCGTGCATTGGAAGGATGCATTATGCCGGCAAAGTTTTCAAACGTTCAAACTTTTCCGGTTTCTCATACAGTATTTGGCTCCTTGAGAAGCATTGATGTGATCATATAAGGTTATCCAAAACTTCGCCTTTCCCGTATTTGCCCGAGCACTCGACACCCCTCGTCCCATGGCGACTCCTCCAGCCATAGCCCCGTGCACCCAGGCTCCACGACTCAGCCTCGGAGGGGTGTGCGCTAAAAGCTCGCAAATGTCTGTGTGCCATTGGTGTGCGATGAAGCAGGCGGCTCTGTGTCTTGCTGTGGCTAGACTCCTGGCGCCCTTTGATCTAGGAGAGGGAGAGGAGGGAGGGGGTCCCATGAAGCGGCGGTGGCCCAGGTATCGGCGGCAGCCCAGGCAGCAGCGGCAAAGTGGGCTGGTCGGAGCATAGGCATGCGCCGGGGGCGAACCTCGCCGGGTGAGGATGCTTCCATTGTGAAGAAGCACTTGCCATCCAGGGCTTCGGGTTCGCCAACAAACTCAGCGCCTCGGTCCATGGCGTTGCCGTCGTGGGGACGTCGGGGGCGGCGGCGACGTGCTGCAGCCCCAGCCTTTAGTGGGGACCAAAGTGCGACCGACCACATCACGGCGTCGGCAGCATTGGGGATGCCGATGGGCATCCACTGCCACACACAGATTTGGGAGGTTCTGGCCGGGCCGAGTTCCAAACTTCCATCATCGGAGCCGAGGGCTTGGTACTTCAAATTCCGAATCAGGCAATCCTTCGACCCCAATCAGCTTCTGCCTGTGGTCCAAATCCGAGATATCTTGGCGGCAGCTATGCTGGTTAAGCTTAGCCGGACAGCGGCAATCGACGATCTGCAAAACCTAGATGCCTTCCGAGGATTTGCAGCAGCCGTCAATGCACTCGTGGAGGCATCGCATGCTGGTAGCAGCGGCGAATGCGGGTATGTTGTTTTACTCCCTTTGTATGCTTTTGTCATAAAAATCAATTTGCTAATTCTCATTCGATTGAAAATCAGACCCATTCACCATCAACTCTCAAACAGTGGACACTAGTAATATGTAGAACTAGAAATTACACAAGATTTCTGTACTGCTAGTACTATTACTTCGACGCTACATGTTGTTTACACGAGGAAATTGCACAAACTACCGCTTATTGCTGCCTTCTTGCTTAAAACACTTTTTAAAACTGTAATTTTTTTCCGCACAAACCACCAACTATCGTGTTCTGTTGCAGGGAATTTCAAATTTAGGATTGAGCTGTTTAAGAGCAAATCAGATGATCGGGGACCACCAACTACTATAGTTTTAATTGCAAATAGAATAGATTTTGCAAAATTATGAAACGCACATAACGTTTGAATTACTACAATTTTTTTGAAGGTTTGATATTTTCATCATTTTTGTGTGAATCTTACACCAAGTAACACAACTTTCAGACGGAATACAAAATATTTTCAAACTTCCTAGATTTGATAGCTCAAATATTTTTAATTACTAGTTTTTCAGTATTTTAAAAAGTCGAAACACTATATTTTGGCTGAATGTTAGAAAATATATTTCATGATTATCCCATATTAGTTAAGAAGTACATAAACTAGTAGTAGTAATAAAGAACAGAGGGAGTTTATGGAGATACATCCATTAAGGGCATGTTAGTGTGTGTTGGTGTATTACTTATGCCTTCTTTGGTTAATACACTTCTCAAGTGATCCCCGCAAACCCTCTATTCTTGCCTAGAATACAAAAACTCCCCATCAAAGTATTAGTGCATTTTTTGGATGAGTATTCGAGAGGATTGGGTGAACACCAAGGATTTGCATAGGGAATTGGTACAATTGAATCCTTGGCTGTTTGATTTGTAGGATTGTTTCCGATAGGAATTTTTCCTAAGGATTTCTTTGCACAGATTCCATAGAAAATTAAACATCTACTCATACCTCTTTTTAAGAATGCTTTACTTTTCCTATGGTGGAATCAAACAAAGTTTGGATTCTATGAATTCCTATAGGATTGGAGTGGACATGACATTGCAATCCTACATTTCCCTATTCCTACATCTTTCGGTAGGCATTTGCCTAGAATAAATAACCATGTGTATTACGGAGTAGCAATAAAATATAGGTTTATTTCTCTAAAGCATCTTGCACTGTACTAGTACATGGCTTAAGAGACAATATTTTTACCATTTTTTTGCGAGAAGACAATATTATTACCATAGTTACTAAGTACATTTTATTGGATGATGAAGTGATAGCCCTCATCAATGCATTGTGAATTATTAGGGCATGGGTCACACGTGATTTACGAGTACACCGCACGATCGAGAGCCGCCGTCCCTCTTTGCTTTTTACCGATGCGGCGGAGCTCCTCCCCACACCCACGAATAACTGAAAGCCACAACTGCTGGGGAAAAGTCTTGCGCCGAGAAAATCTACAACCGTGGTTGAGTACATGTGTTTCTTAAGATACGAGTGCTCCAATGCATTTTTTCTTTCCTTTTACTAATTTACCTTGAAAATCCTGCACGTCCACTTATTTGTGGACGGAGGGAGTATCACGCCAAGAGGAAGTAGGACAATACTTTTGCCAGCTGTTGGCTCTTCTATTGTTCTTGCTCTAAAGAAACCCCGATTGTGAAAGGCCAAGGCGTACTTCTTTTGGTCACGCAAAATTCAAAATACTGCCATGGACATTGAATTGACATGACAACACATAGCTTGGGATGTCCAAATTTGCACGTTAGACCAGTGACTTGTTCTTCACCTTTTCAGAGGGAACAGTGACTTTTTATTATGGGTCTATACACTTTCCAAGAAACAGGAGGAGATGCTGTAGAGTGTAGAGGAGCGAAGTCAAGCGCCCCGCCCCCACCTGCCCTATTTCTGTTCACCTCCATCGTCTACCTCCGCCCCCGCCCGCACCAATCGACCACCTTCCATAGCACACGCCAGTGCCGCCGCCATGCAGCTTTAGAATCAATTCCACCGCCCAGTTTGAGAGCCTCCGTTCTTCATCTTCCCCGCCACCTGCCGCCATCGAACCCAAATTAAACTCCAATCAGTTGAACCCAAACCTCATAGACCCACCCCCTGCCCTGCGATGGCGGCATCGAACAAGGAAAATGATGACTCTGAACTGTTTCAGAAGGTCTTTTCCGAAGGTCCCCTTGAAGAACTCGTAACAAGATGCGACGTCATCACCGCCGCGAGCCTCGTCGGTTCGTCCAAACTATTTTTCGACTCTGCAAATGATAGTGCAACTCTATCTTTTTCTCTCCCGTTTGGCCTCCCATGTGTTCTTCATTCTCACCCGACGAAGGTAGCACGGGATTGCAAGCTGACGCCGCTGGACAGGTTCTCCTCCGACGCTGTGATGCCAGACGGTACGGGTAAGCAGTGGGTAGGTGCCAATGGAGATTGGGTTGCCATGGTTGACACTGGCTTTCCTGCTTGCAAATGGAAACTTGTCAACGTCTACACTCGCCGTGAAATTCCTCTCCCTGTGCCGTTTGAAACCACCCACATTCCAAATATATACCACCACAACCTTCGTGCTATTATATTTCACAAGATATATATTTGCCAAGTTCCCACAGCTGCTGGGGGGTACAAAAATTTCTCTCTTGTTGCTGTTTTTGACATCAGAGTTGCCCTCCTTTGCGGCGAAGATTCTGGATGGACAGTTCTTACAGAGCCCAAGTCCCACATCTTTTACAATTACAGCGATGCAATTCTCCACAATGGGCTTGTGTTTGCCACAACTCATACTGGCACTGTTCACGCATGGAATCCTCAGCAAGCTGGTAATTTTCCTCCGGACGTAAGTAGTGTATGATGAGCTTCATTATTCATGGCTGTAAAGATAATTTTAATGCACAAACTTATTAATTTTCGAACCTGACTGATCTGACTTGGAGGCTTGGGGCATATTTGCTTCGGATGAAATTTCATTGGTATTTAGACTTTTTATTCGAGATGATTACCATAGAAAAATTTGAGGATTGTATAATTAGGAGTTTTATTCTCAGATTGAATTATGTTGGATTTTGACCTCTACTTGAACTTCTTGAAATGAATCCTTTGGTTTCCCATGTGATGTACTGAAATACACCAATATGCTGTATTATTGAATGGAAATGCCATTATATCATCCCATCTGAATCCTAATGCGTTTTCCCAATTCTTACGTTTTCAGATTTGTGCAAACCAAACATACCCTTCTTAACAGTAATTTCGTTTTCAAGCAGGTCCTCCGCTGATCGTAGAGCCACCGCCCATTGTGTTTGAATGGCGGTGTGCACTTGATGATGCTCTTGGCCATGATCACGAGGTCGATTATGGCATGTGGTGGTTAGCAAGATCTATAGATGGTTCTAGACTTCTTCTGATCCATACACTGGGCATTGCTGATGAAAGGGAATATTCCTGTAAAGTTTGCCATACTGCTTCTGATCGTCGTGTTCATCATGGTCGCACTGTTGGCAACTATGCTTCTGGGTTTGGTTGCCTGGTGTTCACGAAGGACACTAGTAAGTTAAATGAAGGTATTCCATGGGAAAAGATTGATGACCTTGGAGAATATTCTCTTTTCCTTGGAGTGAACTATCCGATTATGCTGCCATTAGGCGGTGCAGATGTTGTCCCAGGATGTCTGACGAGAAGAAATTGTGTGTACACCTTGCCGAATGAAGCATGGCTTCGCAATTCGCAGCTGCCTGAAATATGCCGATTCAGTCTGAATCGTGAAGATTGCGCCGTTGGTTTCCAAACCAACGCCTTGGAGAAAACATGCAAAACAAAAAAAGATAGGTACCTGGTAAAGACACCGCTTTGGTTCATCCCAAACTTCGCCAACGCCCCGGATTGGAACAAGTGTGATGTTTAATTCTGAAACAGGGCCTGCAGCCATTGTAGCTACTGATAGTATGTAATTTCATAGCTAATGAACGAGGCAATTGTGGTCTACTAGTTACAACTGTTTTGTAAAGAGGTGGTCTATAAGTATACCCCTCTCTTCATTGATGCATTTGTGGTCTACTTGATGGTACTCTTAAATATATGGGTGTGGCTCCTCAACACATAATGTGGGAGTATTATTGTGTTAAAGTTGAAGGCTTGATCAACTATAGGTTCACTTCTCTAGTTACATTACTAGGTACTCCGGTTGGCTATGTTGTGATGAAATTGTGTTCTGTTGTTCGGTGAAGACAAAAGTAGAACTATGGTATGCTTATGTTTAAGAGCAAGCGAGGGTTTAGCTTGAGATGTTAAAATTCAGATTTGAACTATTTTTTGATATGGAAATTTGAAATATATATGGTACTGTATATGATTATGTGTAACAACAAGCGACGAAAGGGCTGATGCTCCTATTCCTTGTCGGCGGGAGGACTATGTGTGCGGCGACTTGAGCCAAATTAGAAGGCCATAGCTATGTTGATTGGTCCTTGAAGTTGGAGGGGCTAGGATTTCGGATGAGCGGAGTGGGGGAAGTTGTTGCTCATGGAACATAAGTCCTTAAAATAGTAATGTTAGTATATAGGAGTACAAGGTATATACTTGTACTATTTTAGTACTATAATAAGTATATCGGGTTCATCAAAAAGAATTATCTCGGGTTCACAACCACGTGGGGTCAAGGTGAGGGAAAGTTGGTCAATACCTCTTACCGCTATATCCCCGCCCCAAGTTCTAATGCGCAAGTGCTGTTATTTTTTTTAAGGGAAATAGTGGTTCCTCTCTCCCGGAAACATGCCCCGCATCTCCACCTCCTAGTATCGTAGTACTACTACTGCATCTTCTCCAAAAAAAACCCTCTTCTGTCTCTTTCTCCCGTTCACCCCTCTCTCCCTTGCATTGGATTACCGACTCCAATGAAGCAGAAGCGTAAGATTGAGGAGATTCCTGATTGCTACCACCAGTCCATGGGGTGGGGCAACCTCCACTACCCACTGGTGGAGAACATAGCCGAGCGGGCGGATATCCTCAGCACTGGTCGCCTCGCTCGAGGCATGATCGGCATGCGGCATGCCATCCGCGGAGCGCATAAGGTTCCGTTCGGTTTACCGAGCCTGCTCCACTGCGACCCCGAGACATGGCCAGACGACCGCGACAATACTGTAAGAGTATTTATTTATTTACTCATCTCGTTTCAGCTTGTGTTTTTTCAATCAACTTTTCTTATTGCCAAACATCATGCATGAATTTAGACTCAACATAATCACCTGATTTGGGAGTACTGTAAGGTTTGCTGCCTTCACTATGCACATGTACTCTTCGGAATTGCTTTATTTATCCATTACATCTGTGCTTCAGTTCTGCACAATCCGCTCTTCATTCTGTCGAATACCTTGCATGCATAGACAATTTTGAAACAAATCCTATTTGCAGGGCATTCACGCGTTGCTGATGCCATTAGACAAGCCGACAGTTCCAGCATTTATCCATACCAAGGAGGAACTGGATGGACATGGACCCATGCACTGGGTGGGTTGTAACGGCGACTGGGTGGCATTTGTCCAGCAGGACGGGCACTTGACGATCCGCAACATATACATATCAGATACTATTATACCTCTTCCATCTCTGCAAGATGCAGGAATTTCTTTGGGCCCTACTAGTGAATGGTGGCATGGCAGCCCACCATTCCTGTTCAAATACAAAATAGATAAAAGTTTGGAACTGCTCAAAGTACGGATCGTCAAGAGGCCGTACAAAGATGATCTAGCAGGGCCATGGCATTACGAGGTAATCGTTGTATTTGACGAATTGATTGCTATCCTACAAGCGCCCCTAGAAAAGGAGTGGAATATCCTGAGAAACCCTGAATTCTTTGATAGAAACAGCTATGTCGATGCCATGGGCATTCCTGGATATGGTACAAGTTCACACCTACATCGTGTATACGCAGTTACATATCCGTATGGAGATGTTCTGGTTTGGGAACCATATACCTGTGGTGAGTCTTTGTTTTATGTCTTAACTAGTAAATGGCATGCTGCACATGTTGGACCAATTACGATTCGCAATACTGATGTATAAAAGTTGCGTTCTAAATGTTGTTCAAACTTTCAATACAACTAATAATTTGGTTATACCATCAAAATAAGTGTGAGCATACAGTTTATAAATATGAACAAAAATTTGGAACCTTTCTTAATCACTATCAAGTGGGACGTGTGATATCGGTGTGAGACTGCTCTGATTTTTCTTCATAATGGAAACATGACGGTTCTAGAAACACGTGGACACTGGTGTGGTATTTTTTTCACGCGAATACCTCTAATCCCAACCGTTAGATTTTGGACACCAACAGTTGGAATTGCTGCGACATGTCTTGTTAAAAACTGGTGCCTTATAGTAGTAGAAAATAGAAGATAGAAGAGAAGAGATAATTTTCAGTGTAGTTCCTACTTGCTGCATTGTGGTTGATCTTTGTGCATTGCAGGGACACATGCAGCCCCGCGTCTCATTGACGCCCCTGTCATTGAAGATGAAGAAGCAGAAGTGGCTGCAATTTTCGCTCAAATCGAGGGAGATGCTGTCATGGAAGATGATGAAGCAAATGTGGCTCAAGGCGATGGAGGTGCCGATGAAGATAATGATGCTGATGAAGAAGAATTAGAAGAAGAAGAATTAGAAGAAGACGAATTTGATGATGAAGAATTAGATGATGAAGAATTAGATGATGATGGTGATAATCATAATTATGAAGATGAAGATGTATTTCTTGGATTTTCTGACCAGCGCACTTGGTTCCTGGCACCAATGAGAGCAGAGTCCATTACTGGTGAATCTGATCTCGCGTGGATTCAGGTTAAAGGTTATCGGCCCATCCTCGGTCCTCCAATATTACATATGGGTAACAAGCTGAGGTCTTATCCTTTGGTACGGTGCTACGTTTTCTTGAGATCTGCCCATACCTTGGACCCTGTAGAAGAGGCAAGGTGGGAAAGATTGAACAATTTGAAGGGGCGTTCTTTATTTCTTGGACTCAATCACCCAATTTTCATGCTACCCCCGCCAGTCGACGCAGAGGCTGCAGAACCAGATTTCCAATTGTTCAAACCTGACTGTGTCTTTGCTACCCACAATCGCGCCCGTGATACATGGATACGTCCAAGGCCAAATTGGTGCAGAATGCACGTCAATGGAGGTCCTGCCATAGGCTCAAGATTGCAGTACAAAAAAGAGAAGACTGAACATAGAGCCGAAGCACCCATGTGGTTCGTCCCAACACTTCCACCTGTTTTTCCTTGAGAAATAAGAGACAGATGGTGACCTTATTTTATAGAGAAAACATAGTGTTCGTGAACTTAACCTCATGAACATTCGCTGTTCGGTTTTTGCTGAAATCAAAATTTTGCAGAGATGAAGATCTTTGTTTGAATCCCGTGCTGAACATATTTTTCACAAATTAGCTACCCGTATTGTGATGAATACATGCTGGTTTGTTGTTTGGTGCAGTAGCAGACATGAAGATCTTTGTCCTGAATACCACAATGGACATCTTTTTTTTCTTCAAAAATTAGCTAAGCTCACGCTATTAGGCGCAAATGCCTATTAAGAGATTTGGTGCTCTTGGGCACCATTGCTCCTGCTATTTTAGAAAAAAATAAAAAAAAAATTTATTTGTTCAAAAAATTAGAAAACAAATCATGGAGTAGCTAATGAATTGTCCCATAAACGTGCAAAATTTCAGTTTCAAATAAAAAAAATTCTGGGCTACACAAAAGTAACAAACGTGTGGATCTGGGTATGCATATTTCAAATCTCCAAATTTCAACAGATTGTCTTTTTTGTGTAGTCTACAATATAAAGAATATCATATTAAAATTTTACACGCTTGTAGGTTACTTTATTTATTATGTCTACATTCATTTTCAGATTTTTTTGAAACAAATATGTATGCTATTTGATTTTTTTTAAACAGCAGAGCACTGGTGCCCATTAGCCAAAGACACTTTTCGCAAATGCCTACAATAAAGGAACGGATGGTGACCTTATTTTATAGAGAAACCATAGTGTTTGTGAAGTTAAAGTCATGAACACACGCTGTTCGGTTTTTGGTGAAATCAAAATTTAGCAGAGATGAAGATCTTTGTTTGAATCCCGTGATGAACACATTTTTCCTAAATTAGCTACCAGTATTGTGATGAATACATGCCGGTCTGTTTTTCGGTGGAGTAGCAGACATGCAGGGGATCGAAAGAAACGGCAAAGTAGCCAGAAATCAGGGGTCAAATATAAATTCGAGAAAGGAAACGTTTATTCAACAGTCAGGCTGACATGTGGGACGTATCTTGCAGCCGCAGCCCCAACATTTATCATTCAGAGAGGATGACATGTGGGACCCACGAACCAGTATCGTTCTCGGCGTTTCTCAAAGGGGGCAGGAGATCGAAAGAAAAAGGCAAGTAGCTCGAAATCAGGTGTCCAAAAAATCCAAGAAAGGAAAGGTTTATCGCACAAAGAGGCTGACATATTGTACCCAGTTTGCAGCAGCGTCATCAACGTTTCAAAGGCGGTGGAGTTCGAAAGAAAAAGGCAAATAGCCAGAAATTAGGGGTCAAAAATAAATCCAGCAAAGGAAACTTTTATCGTACAAAGAGGCTGACATGTGGGACCCAGCCAGCAGCGTCCTCAACGTTTCTAAGGTGGCAGGCAATGGAAAAAAGGCAAATAGCCAGAAATTAGGGGTCAAAAATAAATGCAACAATAGAAACTCTTATTGTTCATAGAGGCTGACATGTTGGACCCATGAGCCAGCAGGGCCCTCAACGTTTCAAAGGCGTCACGGGATCAAAAGAAAAGAACCAAGTAGTCATTAATTAGGTGTCAAAAATAAATCCAAGAAAGTAAATGTTTTACTTTTCATAGAGGCTGTCATATGGGACCCATGAGCCAGCAGCGTCCTCAACGTTTCTAAGGCGGCTGGGGATCGAAAAAAAAAGCGAAGTAGCCATTAATTAGGGGTCAACTATAAATCCAAGAAAAGAAATGTTTATTGTTCTTAGAGGCTGACATGTGGGAGCTATGCGCCAGCAGCGTCCTCATCGTTTCAAAGGCGGTCGGGGATCCAAAGAAAAAGGCAAATAGCCAGAAATCAGGGGTAAAAAAAATCCAAGAAAAGAAATATTATTGTTCATAGAGGCTGGCATGTGGGACCCATGAGCCAGCAGCGTCCACAATTTCAAAGGCGGCACAGGATCGAAAGAAAAAGGCAAGTGACCAAAAATCAGGGGGTAAAAAATCCAAGAAAAAAACTTTATTGTACATAGAGGATGACATGCGGGTCCCATGAGCCAACAACTTACTCGTCGTTTCAGAGGGCCGAGGCGGCATGAGATCGAAAGAAAAAGGAAAGTGACCAAATATCAGGAGCAAAAAATAATCCATGAAAAGAAACTTTCATTGTACATAGAGGATAACATAGGGTCCCATGTTGTAGCAGCGGTCTGAACGTTTCAAGGACGGCATGAGATCGAAAGAAAAAGGCAAGTGACCAAATATCAGGAGCCAAAAATAATCCAAGAAAAGAAACTTTTATTGTACCTTTGAGAGTCGGCATGAGATTGAAAGAAAAAGGCAAGTGACCAAATATCAGGAGCCAAAAACCTAGAAAAGAAACTTTTATTGTACATAGAGTATGACATGCGGGTCCCATGACGCTGCAGCATCCTCAACGTTTCCAAGGCGGCAGGGGATCAAATGAAAAGGAAATAGCCAAAAAGCAGAGGGTGAAAAAAATCGAAGAAAAGAAACTTTTATTGTTCGTAGTGGATGACATGTGGGACCCATGAGGCAGCAGCATCCTCAACGTTTCCAAGCAGCAGGGGATCGAAAGAAAAAGGAAATAGCCAAAAATCAGAGCGTGAAAAATAATCCAAGAAAAGAAACTTTTATTTTACATAGAGGATGACATGTGGGTCCCATTTTGCAGCAGCGGTCTCAATGTTTCATATGCGGCTTGAGATCAAAAGAAAACGAAAGTAGCCCGAAATTAGGGGGAATAAAACTCCAAGAAAAGAAAGTTTTTTGTACATAGAGGATGACATACGGGTCCCAAGGCGGCAGGGGAACAAAAGAAAAAGGAAATAGCCAAAAATCAGAGGGGTGAAAAAAAATCCAAGAAAAAAGAAACTTTTAGAGTTCATAGTTCATAGAGGATGACATGCGGGTCCCATGAGGCAGCAGCGTCCACAACGTTTCCAAGGCGGCACACAGGAACAAAAGAAAAAGGATGTACCCCTGCTGGGCCTTTTGATCAAAAAATAATCCAAGATAAGGAAGATATAAATTGGGGCTGCCTGGCCATCTGGGCCTTCTAACCTGCTGGACGTCTTTTGACTCGTACAATTTCAGCCCACTCCAAAACAAGAAAGTCCTATGCTTCGCAAAAACAAAACAAAAACAAGGAGATTCATATTAGTTCGTTTATGTAAAAATAAAGATTTAATTTATCCGTTTGCAATAGCTCAGAGCGAAATACACTTTTTATTGTCTGTAAAATAATCAAGATATCACATGTTTCTTGTACGGGGAGGCTGACATCGGGACCCATGAGCCAGCAGCGTCGTCAAAGTTTTAAAGGCGGCAGGGGATCGAAAGAAAAAATAAATCAAAAATCAGTGGGTAAAAAAATCGAAGAAAAGAAACATTTATCGTTCTGAGAGGATGACATGCGGGACCCATGTGGCAGCAGCATCCTCAACGTTTCCAAGGCAGCACGGGATCCAAAAAAAGGCAAAATAGCCAGAAATTAGGGGTCAAAATAACTCCAAGAAAAGAAAGGTTTATCGTCCATAGAGTCTGACATGTGGGACCCATTAGCGAGCAGATTCTTCAACGTTCAAAGGCGGCAGGGGATCAAAAGAAAAAGGAAGTAGCCAGAAATTAGGGGTAAAAAATAACTCCAACAATGGAAACTTTTATTGTTCATAGAGGATGACATGCGGGACCCATGAGCCAGCAGCTTCCTCAACGTTTCAAAGGCGGCATGGGATCGAAAGAAAAAGGCAAGTGACCAAATATCAGGAGCCAAAAATAATCCAAGAAAAGAAACTTTATTGTACATAGAGGATGACATGCGGGTCCCATTTAGCAGCAGCGGTATCACCGTTTGAGATGCGGCAGGAGGTCTCGAAAGAAAAAAGGCAAGTGACCAAATATCAGGAGCCAAAAAATCCAAGAAAAGAAAGTTTTATAGTACATAGAGGATGACATGCGGGTCCCATTTAGCATCAGCGGTATCACCGTTTGGGAGGCGGCAGGGGATCGAAAGAAAAAGGCAAGTGACCAAATATGAGGTGCCAAAAATAATCAAAGAAAAGAAAGTTTTCAACGTTTCAAAGGCGGCAGGGGATCAAAAGAAAAAGGAAGTAGCCAGAAATTAGGGGGCAAAAATAACTCCAAGAAAGGAAACTTTTATTGTTCGTAGAGGATGACATGGGGGACCCATGAGCCAGCAGCTTACTCAACGTTTCAAAGGTGGCATGAGATCGAAAGAAAAAAACGCAAGTGACCAAATATGAGGTGCCAAAAATAATCAAAGATTTATTGTACATAGAGGATGACATGCGGGTCCCATTTTGCAGCAGCGGTCTCAATGTTTGAAATGCGGCTTGAGATCAAAAGAAAAAGAAAGTAGCTAGAAAGTAGGGGGTCAAAAAAAATCCAAGAAAAGAAAGTTGATGGACATAGAGGTTGACATGCGGGTCCCATGTGCCAGCAGCTTACTCAACGTTTCAAAGGGGCCAGGGGATCAAAAGTAAAAGGCAAGTGACGAAATATCAGGAGCCAAAAATCAGAGGGTGAAAAAAAATCCAAGAAAACAAACTTTTATAGCACATAGAGGATGACATGCGGGTCCCATGAGCCAGCAGGTTCCTCAACGTTTCAAACGTGGCATGAGATCGAAAGAAAAAGGCAAGTGACGAAATATCAGGAGCCAAAAATAATTCAAGAAAAGAAACTTGATTGTACATAGAGGATGACATGCGGGTCCCATGTGTAAGCAGCTTACTCAACGTTTCCAAGGCGGCAGGGCATCAAAAGAAAAAAGGAAATAGACAAAAATCAGAGAGTGAAAAAAAACCATAGAAAATAAACTTTTATAGCACATAGAGGATGACATGCGGGTCCCACGAGCCAGCAGGTTCCTCAAAGTTTCAAACGTGGCATGAGATCGAAAGAAAAAAAGGCAAGTGACCAAATATCAGGAGCCAAAAATAATCCAAGAAAAGAAAGTTTATTGTACGTAGAGGATGACATGCGGGTCCCATTTTGCAGCAGCGGTATCACCGTTTGAGAGGCTGCACGGGATCGAAAGAAAAAGGCAAGTGACCAAATATCAGGAGCCAAAAATAATCCAAGAAAAGAAATTTTATTGTACGTAGAGGATGACATGCGGGTCCCATTTTGCAGCAGCGGTCTCAACGTTTCCAAGGCGGCACAGGACCAAAAGAAAAATGAAGTAGCCAGAAATCAGGGGGTGAAAAAAATCCAAGAAGAAAGATTTCAATTGGGCTGCATCTGGACATCTGGGCTTTCGAACTATCCTGCTTGGCCTTTTGACTCGTACAATTTCAGCCCACTCCAAAACAGGAAAGTTCCGAATTTTCTAAAAAAACAGGAAAGTCCTATGCTTCGCAAAGACAAAAAAACAAGGAGATTCAACATATAAGTTTGTTTATGTAAAAATAAAGATTTAATTATCCGTTTGAAATAGCTCAGAGCGCAATACATTGTTTATTGTCTGCAAAATAATCAAGATATCATATGTTTCTTGTACGGGGAGGCTGACATCGGGGACCCATGAGCCAACAGCGTCGTCAACGTTTTAAAGGCGGCAGGGGATGGAAAGAAAAAATAAACCAAAAATCTGTTGGTAAAAAATCCAAGAAAAGAAACATTTTCGTTCTGAGAGGATGACATGCGGGACCCATGAGGCAGCAGCATCCTCAGCGTTTATTGTTCATAGAGGTTGACATGTGGGACCCGTGAGCCAGCGGCGTCCTCAACGTTTTAAAGGCTGCAGGTGATCGAAAGAAAAAATAAGCCAAAAATCGTTTGGTCAACAATATCCAGAAATTAATGAGGGGTTCAAAATAAATCCATCAAAGGAAACTTTTATTGTTCATAGAGGATGACATGTGGGACCGACCTGCCAACAGCGTCCTCATCGTTTCAGAGGGGGCAGGAGATCAAAAGAAAAAGGCAAATAGCCAGAAATTAGGGGTAAAAAATAACTCCAAGAAAGGAAACTTTTATTGTTCGTAGAGGATGACATGCGGGACCCATGAGCCAGCAGCTTACTCAACGTTTCAAAGGCGGCATGAGATCGAAAGAAAAAGGCAAGTGACAAAATATCAGGAGCCAAAGATAATCCAAGAAAAGAAACTTTATTGTACGTAGAGGATGACATGCGGGTCCCATTTAGCAGCAGCGGTCTTCAAATGCGGCTTGAGATCAAAAGAAAAAGAAAGTTGATTGTACATAGAGGATGACATGCGGGTCCCATGAGTCAGCAGCTTACCATACGTTTCCAAGGCGGCAGGGGATCAAAAGAAAAAGGAAATAGCCAAAAATCAGAGGGTGAAAAAAATAAAGAAAATAAACTTTTATAGTACATAGAGGATGACATGCGGGTCCGATGAGCCTGCAGGTTCCTCAACGTTTCAAACGTGGCATGAGATCGAAAGAAAAAGGCAAGTGACCAAATATCAAGAGCCAAAAATAATTCAAGAAAAGAAACATGATTTACATAGAGGATGACATGCGGGTCCCATTTAGCAGCAGCGGTATCACGTTTGAGAGGCAGCAGGGGATCCAAAGAAAAAGTCAAGTGACCAAATATGAGGTGCCAAAAAATCCAAGAAAAGAAAGTTTTATAGTACATAGAGGATGACATGCGGGTCCCATTTAGCAGCAGCGGTATCACCGTTTGAGAGGCGGCAGGTGATCGAAAGAAAAAGGTAAGTGACCAAATATGAGGTGCCAAAAATAATCCAGGAAAAGAAAGTTTTATAGTACATAGAGGATGACATGCGGGTCCCATTAGCAGCAGCGGTATCACCGTTTGAGAGGCGGCAGGGGATCGAAAGAAAAAGGCAAGTGAAAAAATATGAGGAGCCAAAAATAATTCAAGAAAAGAAAGTTTTATAGTACATAGAGGATGACATGCGGGTCCCATTTAGCAGCAGCGGTATCACCTTTGAGAGGCAGCAGGTGATCGAAAGAAAAAGTCAAGTGACCAAATATGAGGTGCCAAAAAAATCCAAGAAAAGAAAGTTTTATAGTACATAGAGGATGACATGCGGGTCCCATTTAGCAGCAGCGGTATCACTGTTTGAGAGCAGGTGATCGAAAGAAAAAGGCAAGTGAAAAAATATCAGGAGCCAAAAATAATTCAAGAAAAGAAAGTTTTATAGTACATAGAGGATGACATGCGGGTCCCATTTAGCAGCAGCGGTATCACCGTTTGAGAGGCGGCAGGGGATCGAAAGAAAAAGGCAAGTGACCAAATTTGAGGTGCCAAAAATAATCCAGGAAAAGAAAGTTTTATAGTACATAGAGGATGACATGCGGGTCCCATTTAGCAGCAGCGTATCACCGTTTGAGAGGCGGCAGGGGATCGAAAGAAAAAGGCAAGTGACCAAATTTGAGGTGCCAAAAATAATCCAGGAAAAGTTTATAGTACATAGAGGATGACATGCGGGTCCCATTAGCAGCAGCGGTATCACCGTTTGAGAGGCGGCAGGGATCGAAAGAAAAAGGCAAGTGACCAAATTTGAGGTGCCAAAAATAATCCAGGAAAAGAAAGTTTTATAGTACATAGAGGATGACATGCGGGTCCCATTTAGCAGCAGCGGTATCACCGTTTGAGAGGCGAGGGGATTGAAAGAAAAAGGCAAGTGACCAAATTTGAGGTGCCAAAAATAATCCATGAAAAGAAAGTTTTATAGTACATAGAGGATGACATGCGGGTCCCATTAGCAGCAGCGGTATCACCGTTTGAGAGGCGGCAGGGGATCGAAAGAAAAAGGCAAGTGACCAAATATGAGGTGCCAAAAATAATTCAAGAAAAGAAAGTTTTATAGTACATAGAGGATGACATGCGGGTCCCAGTTAGCAGCAGCGGTATCACCGTTTGAGAGGCGGGGGATCGAAAGAAAAAGGCAAGTGACCAAATTTGAGGTGCCAAAAATAATCCAGGAAAAGAAAGTTTTATAGTACATAGAGGATGACATGCGGGTCCCATTAGCAGCAGCACCGTTTGAGAGGCGGCAGGGGATCGAAAGAAAAAGGCAAGTGACCAAATTTGAGGTGCCAAAAAAACTCCAAGAAAAGAAAGTTGATTGCACATAGAGGATGACATGCGGGTCCCATTTAGCAGCAGCGGTCTCAACGTTTCCAAGGCGGCAAGGGATCAAAAGAAAAAGGAAGTAGCCAGAAATCAGGGGGTCAAAAAAATCCAAGAATAGAAAGAATTTTGGTTCATAGAGGATGACATGCGGGACCCATGATCCTGCATCGTAAACGGCTCGATCGGAGAACGTTGAACGAGATGGCGCGATGTAGAAAAAAAACAATGCCAGAGAGGCTGCCATCTGGGCCCTACATCCCTCGGCGGTGCGGATTTGCGTTGACTCGGCCGGCGAACCCGAGATTTCGAGATGCACCACGTCCCGGGCCACCATACGCCACGTTTTGGCCGCTTTCGTCGGGCTAGGTGGCCTCAAAAACGAGAAAAAAAAGTTTTGACATGCACCACGGAGGGACCAAAATCGTCGGCCATGGTACACCAGCAACCACGGCGCGACTTCAACTTCGTCGGCCATGGCAACTTTTCTTGTATGTGCATTGGTTTTTCATTTTATTGTTTTTTTGAATTTTTATGCCCATTTGAATCTTGGTCAAATCCTAGGTTTGACCATGATTTAAACAAGTTTAAAACATGAATATGAAAAATTAAGCATGTATCCTTCGTAGTCACTCCAAAATGAAGCTCTCTTGAGAGGGTTTTTGAAATTTCCATGTTTGAAACCAAAAAACCACGTACTTCTCTTCATGCTTGACTTCATAAGACAGAGTTTGGGGTTAGGGGTAGCTTGATACATAAATTTTCTGGTTTGAATATGTCTAGACATTGTTTATCAACTTAATTGAATGCTTACTAGATGACATAAGATGACTATGTGCATTGGTTTTTCATTTTTTTTTGAATTTTTATGCCCATTTGAATCTTGGTCAAATCCTAGGTTTGACCATGATTTAATCAAGTTTAAAACATGAATATGAAAAATTAAGCATCTATCCTTCTTAGTCACTCCAATATGTAGCTCTTGGGAGGGTTTTTGAAATTTCCATGCTTGAAAACCAAAAACCACTTCTCTTCATGCATGCTTGACTTCATAAGACAGAGTTTAGGGTTAGGGGGTAGATACATGATTTTCCTGCTAGTTTGAATATGTCTAGACCTTGTTTATCAATTTAATTGAATGCTCACTATATGACATGAGCAGACCTTGGTTTTAATTTTTTTATACCCATTTGATTCTTCGTCAAATCCTAGGTTTGTTGACCAAGATTTGAACAAGTTTAAAACATTAATATGAAAAGGTAAGCATGTATGCTTCTTAATTAGTCACTCCAAAATGAAGCTCTTGGGAGGGTTTTTGAAATTTCCATGATTGAAACCAAAAACCACTTCTCTTCATGCTTGACTTCATAAGTCAGGGTTTAGGGATATATAGGGGGTAGATACATGATTTTTCTGGTTTGAATATGTCTAGAGCTTGTTTTTCAACTTGAATGCTTACTATATGACATACGAAGACTATTTGCTAACGGAGGGAGTAAGCACTCTAGCTATGAAAAGTACCAAACGATGCATACCAAAATGATTTTTTAGAGGAATACTAGTTCGGATTATATAATTTTATATTAGCAGGCCAAAATCGAACCCCGTAGTTGGATTTTCAGAAATTGATCCGTAGTACTGGGCAAAACCCTAGTTTAGCTTATTTAATAATAGATTCGTAGGTCGATTTTTTTACGTTATTATTATTATTACTAGGCAGCACATGTGTTTGCCCGTCCAGTGAAACTCTTTCATTTCATTTTTCTTTTCCGCAAGGTCGGGAGTCGGAGGAAGAGGGATCACACGGGAGGAGACGAAGGGAGAGCAGTCACGGGGCCCCACTTATTTATGGTGTCTATCCTTTTTCTGGTGATGTTGACTGTTGTGCAGGGTTGTCAGTGCGCAGGGGGGTGCGAGCGAGCGAGAAAGGCCGAGAATGAGAGAGATGTTTTTTTAGAGGGACAACCGAACGATCCTGAAGGACCCAGATTTCCAATACGCATCAGAGCGCAGTTTACAGCAGGACACAAAATAAACAGGAAATTACGTCTAAATCCCTAAGATTTACATGGTAGACCCCATGCTGAAAGCAAGAAATGCGATCGGGTCCTTAATAGGCACCGTCCGGATTGATCCTCGTCGCAGCCGGGGACGAACCACTTGGCGCGACCAAATCGCCATGGCTACAGAGCCTGCACACCATGGCCTACGAGCTGAGCTAGAAACGACCTGCCAAAACCGGCAGCCAACGGAGGTGGATAATTGGAGAGAGAGAGAGAGAGTGTGTGTGTGTGATGCCTCTCTCTTGACAAAGAAGATGGCTGGGAGTTTGCCTACCTAGCGTACGTGACTTGTGCTCACTGAAGTGTGGGACCTCACGCATGGGAACCACACGTAAGTGACAGACTTGTTGCTCTAATAACTCGGGTGATCATTATACTGTATTAGTACATAGTTTCCTATGGATCCTTCTTAGTCACTCCAAAATGAAGCTCTTTGGGAGGGTTTTTGAAATTTCCATGTTTGAAACCAAAAATAAGAAGACTATGTGCCTTGATTTTTCATTTTTTAAAATTTTGCCCATTTGAATCTTGGTCAAATCCTAGGTTTGACCATGATTTAAACAAGTTTAAAACATGAATATGAAAAATTAAGCATGTATCCTTCGTAGTCACTCCAAAATGAAGCTCTTGAGAGGGTTTTTGAAATTTCCATGTTTGAAACCAAAAAACCGCGTACTTCTCTTCATGCTTGACTTCATAAGACAGAGTTTGGGGATAGGGGTAGCTTGATACATGAATTTTCTGGTTTGAATATGTCTAGACCTTGTTTATCAACTTAATTGAATGCTTACTAGATGACATAAGATGACTATGTGCATTGGTTTTTCATTTTATTGTTTTTTTTTGAATTTTTATGCCCATTTGAATCTTGGTCAAATCCTAGGTTTGACCATGATTTAAACAAGTTTAAAAATGAATATGAAAAATTAAGCATGTATCCTTCGTAGTCACTCCAAAATGAAGCTCTTGAGAGGGTTTTTGAAATTTCCATGTTTGAAACCAAAAAACCGCGTACTTCTCTTCATGCTTGACTTCATAAGAAAGAGTTTAGGGATAGGGGTAGCTTGATACATGAATTTTCTGGTTTGAATATGTCTAGACCTTGTTTATCAACTTAATTGAATGCTTACTAGATGACATAAGATGACTATGTGCATTGGTTTTTCATTTTATTGTTTTTTTTTATTTTTATGCCCATTTGAATCTTGGTCAAATCCTAGGTTTGACCATGATTTAAACAAGTTTAAAACATGAATATGAAAAATTAAGCATGTATCCTTCGTAGTCACTCCAAAATGAAGCTCGATCTTGAGAGGGTTTTTGAAATTTCCATGTTTGAAACCAAAAAACCACGTACTTCTCTTCATGCTTGACTTCATAAGACAGAGTTTGGGGTTAGGGGTAGCTTGATACATAAATTTTCTGGTTTGAATATGTCTAGACATTGTTTATCAACTTAATTGAATGCTTACTAGATGACATAAGATGACTATGTGCATTGGTTTTTCATTTTTTTTGAATTTTTATGCCCATTTGAATCTTGGTCAAATCCTAGGTTTGACCATGATTTAATCAAGTTTAAAACATGAATATGAAAAATTAAGCATCTATCCTTCTTAGTCACTCCAATATGTAGCTCTTGGGAGGGTTTTTGAAATTTCCATGCTTGAAAACCAAAAACCACTTCTCTTCATGCATGCTTGACTTCATAAGACATAGTTTAGGGTTAGGGGTAGATACATGATTTTCCTGCTAGTTTGAATATGTCTAGACCTTGTTTATCAAATTAATTGAATGCTTACTATATGACATGAGCAGACCTTGGTTTTAATTTTTTATACCCATTTGAATCTTCGTCAAATCCTAGGTTTGTTGACCAAGATTTGAACAAGTTTAAAACATGAATATGAAAAAGTAAGCATGTATGCGTCTTAATAATTAGTCACTCCAAAATGAAGCTCTTGGGAGGGTTTTTGAAATTTCCATGTTTGAAACCAAAAACCACTTCTTCTCTTCATGCTTGACTTCATAAGTCAGGGTTTAGGGATATATAGGGGTAGATACATGATTTTTCTGGTTTGATATGTCTAGACCTTGTTTATCAACTTAATTGAATGCTTACTATATGACATAAGAAGACTATGTGCCTTGATTTTTCATTTTTTTTAAATTATGCCCATTTGAATCTTGGTCAAATCCTAGGTTTGACCATGATTTAAACAAGTTTAAAACATGAATATGAAAATTAAGCATGTATCCTTCGTAGTCACTCCAAAATGAAGCTCTTGAGAGGGTTTTTGAAATTTCCATGTTTGAAACCAAAAACCACTTCTTCTTTCATGCTTGACTTCATAAGTCAGGGTTTAGGGATATATAGGGGGTAGATACATGATTTTTCTGGTTTGATATGTCTAGACCTTGTTTATCAACTTAATTGAATGCTTACTATATGACATAAGAAGACTACGTGCCTTGATTTTTCATTTTTTAAAATTATGCCCATTTGAATCTTGGTCAAATCCTAGGTTTGACCATGATTTAAACAAGTTTAAAACATGAATATGAAAATTAAGCATGTATCCTTCGTAGTCACTCCAAAATGAAGCTCTTGAGAGGGTTTTTGAAATTTCCATGTTTGAAACCAAAAAACCACGTTCTTCTCTTCATGCTTGACTTCATAAGACAGAGTTTGGGGTTAGGGGTAGCTTGATACATGATTTTTCTCGTTTGAATATGTCTAGACCTTGTTATCAACTTAATTGAATGCTTACTATATATATGACATAAGAAGACTATGTGCATTGGTTTTTCATTTTATTGTTTTTTTAATTTTATGCCCATTTGAATCTTGGTCAAATCCTAAGTTTGACCATGATTTAAACAAGTTGAAAACATGAATATGAAAAATTAAGCATATATCCTTCTTAGTCACTCCAAAATGAAGCTCTTGGGAGGGTTTTTGAAATTTCCATGTTTGAAACCAAAAACCACATATCTTCATGCTTGACTTCATGAGACAGAGTTTAGGGTTAGGGGGTAGATACATGATTTCTCTGGTTTGAATATGTCTAGACCTTGTTTATCAACTTAATTGAATGCTTACTATATGACATAAGAAGACTATGTGCCTTGATTTTTCATTTTTTTAAATTATGCCCATTTGAATCTTGGTCAAATCCTAGGTTTGACCATGATTTAAACAAGTTTAAAACATGAATATGAAAATTAAGCATGTATCCTTCGTAGTCACTCCAAAATGAAGCTCTTGAGAGGGTTTTTGAAATTTCCATGTTTGAAACCAAAAAACCACGTACTTCTCTTCATGCTTGACTTCATAAGACAGAGTTTGGGGTTAGGGGTAGCTTGATACATGAATTTTCTGGTTTGAATATGTCTAGACATTGTTTATCAACTTAATTGAATGCTTACTAGATGACATAAGATGACTATGTGCATTGGTTTTTCATTTTTTTTGAATTTTTATGCCCATTTGAATCTTGGTCAAATCCTAGGTTTGACCATGATTTAATCAAGTTTAAAACATGAATATGAAAAATTAAGCATCTATCCTTCTTAGTCACTCCAATATGTAGCTCTTGGGAGGGTTTTTGAAATTTCCATGCTTGAAAACCAAAAACCACTTCTCTTCATGCATGCTTGACTTCATAAGACATAGTTTAGGGTTAGGGGGTAGATACATGATTTTCCTGCTAGTTTGAATATGTCTAGACCTTGTTTATCAATTTAATTGAATGCTTACTATATGACATGAGCAGACCTTGGTTTTAATTTTTTTATACCCATTTGAATCTTCGTCAAATCCTAGGTTTGTTGACCAAGATTTGAACAAGTTTAAAACATGAATATGAAAAAGTAAGCATGTATGCGTCTTAACTAGTCACTCCAAAATGAAGCTCTTGGGAGGGTTTTTGAAATTTCCATGTTTGAAACCAAAAACCACTTCTTCTCTTCATGCTTGACTTCATAAGTCAGGGTTTAGGGATATAGGGGGGTAGATACATGATTTTTCTAGTTTGATATGTCTAGACCTTATTTATCAACTTAATTGAATGCTTACTATATGACATAAGAAGACTACGTGACTTGTGCTCACTGAAGTGTGGGACCTCACGCATGGGAACCACACGTAAGTGACAGACTTGTTGCTCTAATAACTCGGGTGATCATTATACTGTATTAGTACATAGTTTCCTATGGATCCTTCTTAGTCACTCCAAAATGAAGCTCTTTGGGAGGGTTTTTGAAATTTCCATGTTTGAAACCCAAAACAACTTCTCTTCATGCTTGACTTCATAAGACAGAGTTTAGGGTTAGGGGTAGATACATGATTTGTCTGGTTTGAATACGTCTAGACCTAGTTTATCAACTTTAATGCTTACTATATGACATAAGAAGACTATGTGCTTTGGTTTTTCATTTTTCTGTTTTTTTTATTTTTGATGCCCATTTGAATCTTGGTCAGATCCTAGGTTTGACCAAGATTTAAACAAGTTTAAAACATGAAAATGAAAAGGGAAGCATTTATCCTTCTTAGTCACTCTAAATGAAGTTTTTGGGAGGTTTTTGAAATTTCCATGTTTGAAACCCAAACCCACTTCTCTTCATGCTTGACTTCATAAGACATAGTTTAGGGTTAGGGGTAGATACATGATTTGTATGGTTTGAATATGTCTAGACCTTGTTTATCAACTTGAATGCTTACTATATGACATAAGAAAACTACGTATGTGCTTTGGTTTTTCATTTTTCTGTTTTTTTAATTTTCCGCCCATTTGAATCTCTGTCAAATCCTAGGTTTGACCAAGATTTAAACAAGTTTAACACGTGAAAACGAAAAGGTAAGCATGGATCCTTCTTAGTCACTCCAAAATGTACCAATTGATAGATGTGTTAACTTTGCTTCATGGAAAAAATAATGTCATGTAAATGAGTTAACTTGGATTTCCTACCATTGAATCCATAGGAAACTTTGTTCTAATGCACTATAATAATCAACCGAGTTTTTACACCAACAGGTCTGTCACTTACGTGTGGTGCCCATGCGTGAGGTCCCACACTTCAGTGAGCACAAGTCACGTGCAATAGGTACGCAAACTCCCAGCCATTTTCTTTGTCAAGAGAAGACGCATCAGGATGCGTATTGGAAGTCTCTGGGTCCTTCAGGATCCTTCGGTTGTCCCTCTCACAAAAAAAACAAATCTCTCTCATTCTCGGCCGACTCTCGCTCGCTCGCTCGCACCTCCTGCTCACTGACAAACCCTGCACAACAAGTCAACATCATCACCCGAAAAAGGGGAGACACCATAATGCTCTCCCTCCTTCTTCTCTCCTTCCGAGTGATCCCTCTTCCTCCGAGTTTCACTCGACGGGCAAACACATATGTGCTGCATAGTAGAGTAATAATAAAAAGGTACGTAGAAAAATCGACCTACCAATCTATAATTAAATAGGTTAAACTAGGGTTTTGCCCAGTACTACAGATCAAGGTTCAAAAAATCCAACTACGGGGTTCGAACAACCCCATTTCTAATCAAAGAATTTTTTCGACGTCATCCAAATGGCCTCAAACTATAGCATGGGCGGATCCAGACTATAGCCAAGGGGGGCAGCCGCCCCCACTCAATTTTCTGAAACCTTGTACTTAGAAATATGTTAAGCTAAAGGCTGGTTTGCCCGCACTTAGAAATGATATTTGCATCACTTATCATATGTTTGCCCATTTGAATCTTGTCAAATCCTAGATTTGACCAAGATAATTTAAACAAGTTTAAAACATGAAAATGAAAAGGGAAGCTTGTATCCTTCTTAGTCACTCTAAAATGAAGTTTGGGGAGGTTTTTGAAATTTCCATGCTTGAAACCAAAAACCACTTCTCTTCATGCTTGACTTCATAAGACAAAGTTTAGGGTTAGGGGTAGATACATGATTTTTCTGGTTTGAATATGTCTAGACCTTATTTATCAACTTAATTGAATACTATATATATATAACATAAGAAGACCTTTTTTTTAATTTTTATACCCATTTGAATCTTGGTCAAATCCTAGGTTTCACCAAGATTTGAATAAGTTTAAAACATGAATATGAAAAAGTAAGCATGCATGTATGCTTCTTAATTAATCACTTCGAAATGAAGCTCTTGGGAGGGTTTTTGAAATTTCCATGTTTGAAACCAAAAACCACTTCTCTTCATGCTTGAATTCATAAGTCAGGGTTTAGGGATATATAGGGGTAGATACATGATTTCTCTGGTTTGAATATGTCTAGACCTTGTTTATCAACTTAATTGAATGCTTACTATATATGTCATAATAAGACTATGTGCCTTGATTTTTCATTTTTTTAAATTTTGCCCATTTGAATCTTGGTCAAATCCTAGGTTTGACCATGATTTAAACAAGTTTAAAACATGAATATGAAAAATTAAGCATGTATCCTTCGTAGTCACTCCAAAATGAAGCTCTTGAGAGGGTTTTTGAAATTTCCATGTTTGAAACCAAAAAACCACTTCTCTTCATGCTTGACTTCATAAGACAGAGTTTGGGGATAGGGGTAGCTTGATACATGAATTTTCTAGTTTGAATATGTCTAGACCTTGTTTATCAACTTAATTGAATGCTTACTAGATGACATAAGATGACTATGTGCATTGGTTTTTCATTTTATTGTTTTTTTTGAATTTTTATGCCCATTTGAATCTTGGTCAAATCCTAGGTTTGACCATGATTTAAACAAGTTGAAAACATGAATATGAAAAATTAAGCATATATCCTTCTTAGTCACTCCAAAATGAAGCTCTTGGGAGGGTTTTTGAAATTTCCATGTTTGAAACCAAAAACCACTTCTTCTCTTCATGCTTGACTTCATAAGTCAGGGTTTAGGGATATATAGGGGGTAGATACATGATTTTTCTGGTTTGATATGTCTAGACCTTGTTTATCAACTTAATTGAATGCTTACTATATGACATAAGAAGACTATGTGCCTTGATTTTTCATTTTTTTAAAATTATGCCCATTTGAATCTTGGTCAAATCCTAGGTTTGACCATGATTTAAACAAGTTTAAAACATGAATATGAAAATTAAGCATGTATCCTTCGTAGTCACTCCAAAATGAAGCTCTTGAGAGGGTTTTTGAAATTTCCATGTTTGAAACCAAAAAACCACGTACTTCTCTTCATGCTTGACTTCATAAGACAGAGTTTGGGGTTAGGGGTAGCTTGATACATGATTTTTCTCGTTTGAATATGTCTAGACCTTGTTATCAACTTAATTGAATGCTTACTATATATATGACATAAGAAGACTATGTGCATTGGTTTTTCATTTTATTGTTTTTTTAATTTTATGCCCATTTGAATCTTGGTCAAATCCTAAGTTTGACCATGATTTAAACAAGTTGAAAACATGAATATGAAAAATTAAGCATATATCCTTCTTAGTCACTCCAAAATGAAGCTCTTGGGAGGGTTTTTGAAATTTCCATGTTTGAAACCAAAAACCACATATCTTCATGCTTGACTTCATGAGACAGAGTTTAGGGTTAGGGGTAGATACATGATTTCTCTGGTTTGAATATGTCTAGACCTTGTTTATCAACTTAATTGAATGCTTACTATATGACATAAGAAGACTATGTGCCTTGATTTTTCATTTTTTAAAATTATGCCCATTTGAATCTTGGTCAAATCCTAGGTTTGACCATGATTTAAACAAGTTTAAAACATGAATATGAAAATTAAGCATGTATCCTTCGTAGTCACTCCAAAATGAAGCTCTTGAGAGGGTTTTTGAAATTTCCATGTTTGAAACCAAAAAACCACGTACTTCTCTTCATGCTTGACTTCATAAGACAGAGTTTGGGGTTAGGGGTAGCTTGATACATGAATTTTCTGGTTTGAATATGTCTAGACATTGTTTATCAACTTAATTGAATGCTTACTAGATGACATAAGATGACTATGTGCATTGGTTTTTCATTTTTTTTGAATTTTTATGCCCATTTGAATCTTGGTCAAATCCTAGGTTTGACCATGATTTAATCAAGTTTAAAACATGAATATGAAAAATTAAGCATCTATCCTTCTTAGTCACTCCAATATGTAGCTCTTGGGAGGGTTTTTGAAATTTCCATGCTTGAAAACCAAAAACCACTTCTCTTCATGCATGCTTGACTTCATAAGACATAGTTTAGGGTTAGGGGGTAGATACATGATTTTCCTGCTAGTTTGAATATGTCTAGACCTTGTTTATCAATTTAATTGAATGCTTACTATATGACATGAGCAGACCTTGGTTTTAATTTTTTTATACCCATTTGAATCTTCGTCAAATCCTAGGTTTGTTGACCAAGATTTGAACAAGTTTAAAACATGAATATGAAAAAGTAAGCATGTATGCGTCTTAACTAGTCACTCCAAAATGAAGCTCTTGGGAGGGTTTTTGAAATTTCCATGTTTGAAACCAAAAACCACTTCTTCTCTTCATGCTTGACTTCATAAGTCAGGGTTTAGGGATATATAGGGGGTAGATACATGATTTTTCTGGTTTGATATGTCTAGACCTTGTTTATCAACTTAATTGAATGCTTACTATATGACATAAGAAGACTACGTGACTTGTGCTCACTGAAGTGTGGGACCTCACGCATGGGAACCACACGTAAGTGACAGACTTGTTGCTCTAATAACTCGGGTGATCATTATACTGTATTAGTACATAGTTTCCTATGGATCCTTCTTAGTCACTCCAAAATGAAGCTCTTTGGGAGGGTTTTTGAAATTTCCATGTTTGAAACCAAAAACAACTTCTCTTCATGCTTGACTTCATAAGACAGAGTTTAGGGTTAGGGGTAGATACATGATTTGTCTGGTTTGAATATGTCTAGACCTTGTTTATCAACTTTAATGCTTACTATATGACATAAGAAGACTATGTGCTTTGGTTTTTCATTTTTCTGATTTTTTTATTTTTGATGCCCATTTGAATCTTGGTCAGATCCTAGGTTTGACCAAGATTTAAACAAGTTTAAAACATGAAAATGAAAAGGGAAGCATTTATCCTTCTTAGTCACTCTAAATGAAGTTTTTGGGAGGTTTTTGAAATTTCCATGTTTGAAACCCAAACCCACTTCTCTTCATGCTTGACTTCATAAGACATAGTTTAGGGTTAGGGGTAGATACATGATTTGTATGGTTTGAATATGTCTAGACCTTGTTTATCAACTTGAATGCTTACTATATGACATAAGAAAACTACGTATGTGCTTTGGTTTTTCATTTTTCTGTTTTTTTTTGAATTTTCCGCCCATTTGAATCTCTGTCAAATCCTAGGTTTGACCAAGATTTAAACAAGTTTAACACGTGAAAACGAAAAGGTAAGCATGGATCCTTCTTAGTCACTCCAAAATGTACCAATTGATAGATGTGTTAACTTTGCTTCATGGAAAAAATAATGTCATGTAAATGAGTTAACTTGGATTTCCTACCCTTGAATCCATAGGAAACTTTGTTCTAATGCACTATAATAATCAACCGAGTTTTTACACCAACAGGTCTGTCACTTACGTGTGGTGCCCATGCGTGAGGTCCCACACTTCAGTGAGCACAAGTCACGTGCAATAGGTACGCAAACTCCCAGCCATTTTCTTTGTCAAGAGAAGACGCATCAGGATGCGTATTGGAAGTCTCTGGGTCCTTCAGGATCCTTCGGTTGTCCCTCTCACAAAAAAAAACAAATCTCTCTCATTCTCGGCCTCGCTCGACTCGCTCGCTCGCTCGCTCACCTCCTGCTCACTGACAAACCCTGCACAAAAGTCAACATCATCACCCGAAAAAGGGGAGACACCATAATGCTCTCCCTCCTTCTTCTCTCCTTCCGAGTGATCCCTCTTCCTCCGAGTTTCACTCGACGGGCAAACACATATGTGCTGCATAGTAGAGTAATAATAAAAAGGTACGTAGAAAAATCGACCTACCAATCTATAATTAAATAGGTTAAACTAGGGTTTTGCCCAGTACTACAGATCAAGGTTCAAAAAAATCCAACTACGGGGTTCGAACAACCCCATTTCTAATCAAAGAATTTTTTCGACGTCATCCAAATGGCCTCAAACTATAGCATGGGCGGATCCAGACTATAGCCAAGGGGGGCAGCCGCCCCCACTCAATTTTCTGAAACCTTGTACTTAGAAATATGTTAAGCTAAAGGCTGGTTTGCCCGCACTTAGAAATGATATTTGCATCACTTATCATATGTTTGCCCATTTGAATCTTGTCAAATCCTAGATTTGACCAAGATAATTTAAACAAGTTTAAAACATGAAAATGAAAAGGGAAGCTTGTATCCTTCTTAGTCACTCTAAAATGAAGTTTGGGGAGGTTTTTGAAATTTCCATGCTTGAAACCAAAAACCACTTCTCTTCATGCTTGACTTCATAAGACAAAGTTTAGGGTTAGGGGTAGATACATGATTTTTCTGGTTTGAATATGTCTAGACCTTATTTATCAACTTAATTGAATGCCTACTATATAACATAAGAAGACCTTTTTTTTAATTTTTATACCCATTTGAATCTTGGTCAAATCCTAGGTTTCACCAAGATTTGAATAAGTTTAAAACATGAATATGAAAAAGTAAGCATGCATGTATGCTTCTTAATTAATCACTTCAAAATGAAGCTCTTGGGAGGGTTTTTGAAATTTCCATGTTTGAAACCAAAAACCACTTCTTCTCTTCATGCTTGACTTCATAAGTCAGGGTTTAGGGATATATAGGGGGTAGATACATGATTTCTCTGGTTTGAATATGTCTAGACCTTGTTTATCAACTTAATTGAATGCTTACTATATATGACATAATAAGACTATGTGCCTTGATTTTTCATTTTTTTTAAATTTTGCCCATTTGAATCTTGGTCAAATCCTAGGTTTGACCATGATTTAAACAAGTTTAAAACATGAATATGAAAAATTAAGCATGTATCCTTCGTAGTCACTCCAAAATGAAGCTCTTGAGAGGGTTTTTGAAATTTCCATGTTTTAAACCAAAAAACCACTTCTCTTCATGCTTGACTTCATAAGACAGAGTTTGGGGATAGGGGTAGCTTGATACATGAATTTTCTGGTTTGAATATGTCTAGACCTTGTTTATCAACTTAATTGAATGCTTACTAGATGACATAAGATGACTATGTGCATTGGTTTTTCATTTTATTGTTTTTTTTTTTTTATGCCCATTTGAATCTTGGTCAAATCCTAGGTTTGACCATGATTTAAACAAGTTGAAAACATGAATATGAAAAATTAAGCATATATCCTTCTTAGTCACTCCAAAATGAAGCTCTTGGGAGGGTTTTTGAAATTTCCATGTTTGAAACCAAAAACCACTTCTTCTCTTCATGCTTGACTTCATAAGTCAGGGTTTAGGGATATATAGGGGGTAGATACATGATTTTTCTGGTTTGATATGTCTAGACCTTGTTTATCAACTTAATTGAATGCTTACTATATGACATAAGAAGACTATGTGCCTTGATTTTTCATTTTTTTAAAATTATGCCCATTTGAATCTTGGTCAAATCCTAGGTTTGACCATGATTTAAACAAGTTTAAAACATGAATATGAAAATTAAGCATGTATCCTTCGTAGTCACTCCAAAATGAAGCTCTTGAGAGGGTTTTTGAAATTTCCATGTTTGAAACCAAAAAACCACGTACTTCTCTTCATGCTTGACTTCATAAGACAGAGTTTGGGGTTAGGGGTAGCTTGATACATGATTTTTCTCGTTTGAATATGTCTAGACCTTGTTATCAACTTAATTGAATGCTTACTATATATATGACATAAGAAGACTATGTGCATTGGTTTTTCATTTTATTGTTTTTTTAATTTTATGCCCATTTGAATCTTGGTCAAATCCTAAGTTTGACCATGATTTAAACAAGTTGAAAACATGAATATGAAAAATTAAGCATATATCCTTCTTAGTCACTCCAAAATGAAGCTCTTGGGAGGGTTTTTGAAATTTCCATGTTTGAAACCAAAAACCACATATCTTCATGCTTGACTTCATGAGATAGAGTTTAGGGTTAGGGGGTAGATACATGATTTCTCTGGTTTGAATATGTCTAGACCTTGTTTATCAACTTAATTGAATGCTTACTATATGACATAAGAAGACTATGTGCCTTGATTTTTCATTTTTTTAAAATTATGCCCATTTGAATCTTGGTCAAATCCTAGGTTTGACCATGATTTAAACAAGTTTAAAACATGAATATGAAAATTAAGCATGTATCCTTCGTAGTCACTCCAAAATGAAGCTCTTGAGAGGGTTTTTGAAATTTCCATGTTTGAAACCAAAAAACCACGTACTTCTCTTCATGCTTGACTTCATAAGACAGAGTTTGGGGTTAGGGGTAGCTTGATACATGATTTTTCTCGTTTGAATATGTCTAGACCTTGTTATCAACTTAATTGAATGCTTACTATATATATGACATAAGAAGACTATGTGCATTGGTTTTTCATTTTATTGTTTTTTTAATTTTATGCCCATTTGAATCTTGGTCAAATCCTAGGTTTGACCATGATTTAAACAAGTTGAAAACATGAATATGAAAAATTAAGCATATATCCTTCTTAGTCACTCCAAAATGAAGCTCTTGGGAGGGTTTTTGAAATTTCCATGTTTGAAACCAAAAACCACATATCTTCATGCTTGACTTCATGAGATAGAGTTTAGGGTTAGGGGTAGATACATGATTTCTCTGGTTTGAATATATCTAGACCTTGTTTATCAACTTAATTGAATGCTTACTATGTGACATAAGAAGACTATGTGCCTTGATTTTCCATTTTTTGTTTTTTCTGAATTTTTATGCCCATTTGAATCTTGGTCAAATCCTAGGTTTGACCATGATTTATGTTTCTGGTGATGTTGACTGTTGTGCAGGGTTGTCAGTGCGCAGGGGGGTGCGAGCGAGCGAGAAAGGCCGAGAATGAGAGAGATGTTTTTTTAGAGGGACAACCGAACGATCCTGAAGGACCCAGATTTCCAATACGCATCAGAGCGCAGTTTACAGCAGGACACAAAATAAACAGGAAATTACGTCTAAATCCCTAAGATTTACATGGTAGACCCCATGCTGAAAGCAAGAAATGCGATCGGGTCCTTAATAGGCACCGTCCGGATTGATCCTCGTCGCAGCCGGGGACGAACCACTTGGCGCGACCAAATCGCCATGGCTACAGAGCCTGCACACCATGGCCTACGAGCTGAGCTAGAAACGACCTGCCAAAACCGGCAGCCAACGGAGGTGGATAATTGGAGAGAGAGAGAGAGAGAGAGAGAGAGAGAGTGTGTGTTGATGCCTCTCTCTTGACAAAGAAGATGGCTGGGAGTTTGCCTACCTAGCGTACGTGACTTGTGCTCACTGAAGTGTGGGACCTCACGCATGGGAACCACACGTAAGTGACAGACTTGTTGCTCTAATAACTCGGGTGATCATTATACTGTATTAGTACATAGTTTCCTATGGATCCTTCTTAGTCACTCCAAAATGAAGCTCTTTGGGAGGGTTTTTGAAATTTCCATGTTTGAAACCAAAAATAAGAAGACTATGTGCCTTGATTTTTCATTTTTTTAAAATTTTGCCCATTTGAATCTTGGTCAAATCCTAGGTTTGACCATGATTTAAACAAGTTTAAAACATGAATATGAAAAATTAAGCATGTATCCTTCGTAGTCACTCCAAAATGAAGCTCTTGAGAGGGTTTTTGAAATTTCCATGTTTGAAACCAAAAAACCGCGTACTTCTCTTCATGCTTGACTTCATAAGACAGAGTTTGGGGATAGGGGTAGCTTGATACATGAATTTTCTGGTTTGAATATGTCTAGACCTTGTTTATCAACTTAATTGAATGCTTACTAGATGACATAAGATGACTATGTGCATTGGTTTTTCATTTTATTGTTTTTTTTTGAATTTTTATGCCCATTTGAATCTTGGTCAAATCCTAGGTTTGACCATGATTTAAACAAGTTTAAAACATGAATATGAAAAATTAAGCATGTATCCTTCGTAGTCACTCCAAAATGAAGCTCGATCTTGAGAGGGTTTTTGAAATTTCCATGTTTGAAACCAAAAAACCACGTACTTCTCTTCATGCTAGACTTCATAAGACAGAGTTTGGGGTTAGGGGTAGCTTGATACATAAATTTTCTGGTTTGAATATGTCTAGACATTGTTTATCAACTTAATTGAATGCTTACTAGATGACATAAGATGACTATGTGCATTGGTTTTTCATTTTTTTTGAATTTTTATGCCCATTTGAATCTTGGTCAAATCCTAGGTTTGACCATGATTTAATCAAGTTTAAAACATGAATATGAAAAATTAAGCATCTATCCTTCTTAGTCACTCCAATATGTAGCTCTTGGGAGGGTTTTTGAAATTTCCATGCTTGAAACCAAAAACCACTTCTCTTCATGCATGCTTGACTTCATAAGACATAGTTTAGGGTTAGGGGGTAGATACATGATTTTCCTGCTAGTTTGAATATGTCTAGACCTTGTTTATCAATTTAATTGAATGCTCACTATATGACATGAGCAGACCTTGGTTTTAATTTTTTTATACCCATTTGATTCTTCGTCAAATCCTAGGTTTGTTGACCTAGATTTGAACAAGTTTAAAACATGAATATGAAAAGGTAAGCATGTATGCTTCTTAATTAGTCACTCCAAAATGAAGCTCTTGGGAGGGTTTTTGAAATTTCCATGATTGAAACCAAAAACCACTTCTCTTCATGCTTGACTTCATAAGTCAGGGTTTAGGGATATATAGGGGGTAGATACATGATTTTTCTGGTTTGAATATGTCTAGAGCTTGTTTATCAACTTAATTGAATGCTTACTATATGACATAAGAAGACTATGTGTCTTGATTTTTCATTTTTTTAAATTATGCCCATTTGAATCTTGGTCAAATCCTAGGTTTGACCAAGATTTAAACAAGATTAAAACATGAAAATGAAAAATTAAGCCTTGATCCTTCTTATTCACTCCAAAATGAAGCTTTTGGGAGGGTTTTTGAAATATCCAGGTTTGAAACCCAAAACCACTTCTCTTCATGCATAGTTTAGGGTTAGGGGTAGATACATGAATTTTTGGTTTATAGTAAGCATTCAAGTTGATAAACAAGGTCTAGACATATTCAAACTAGAAAAATCATGTATATACCCCCTAAGGCTAAACTCTGTGATATATATGAAGTCAAGCATATAAGAGGAATGGTTTTGGGTTTCAAACATGGAAAATTCAAAAACCCTCCCAAAAGCTTCATTTTTTGAGTGAATAAGAAGGATCCAGGCTTACTTTTTCATTTTCATGTTACTGACTTGTTTAATTCTTGGTCAAACCTAGGATTTGACCAAGATTCAAATGGGCATAAAAATTCAATAAAGAATTCAAAAAATGAAAAACCAAAGCACATAAGCTTCTTAAGTTATAGTAAGCATTCATGTTGATCAACGGAGTCTAGTCATATTTAAACAATAAAAATCATGTATATACCCCAAACCCTAAACTCTGTCTAATGAAGTCAAGCACGAAGAGAAGTGTTTTTCGGTTTAATTTTTTATTTCTTTTTTTTTGAATTTTTATGCCCATTTGAATCTTGGTCCAATCCTAGCAGGTTTGACCAATATTTAAACAAGTTTAAAACATGAAAATGAAAAGTAAGTATGGATCCTTCTTATTCACTCCAAAATGAAGCTTTTGGGAGGGTTTTTTAAATTTTCCATGTTCGAAACCCAAAATGATATCTCTCCGTGCTTTACTTCATAAGACAAAGTTTAGGGGTAGGGGTAGATACATGATTTTTCTGGTTTGAATATGTCTAGACCTTGTTTATCAACTTGAATGCTTATTATATGACATCAAAAGACTATGTGTTTAGTTTTTTTTTGAATTTGTTATGCCCATTTGAATCTTGGTCAAATCCTAGGTTTGACCAAGATTTAAACCAGTTTAAAACATGAAAATGAAAAGTAAGCCTGGATTCTTCTTAGTCACTCCAAAATGAAGCTTTTGGGAGGTTTTTTAAATTTCCATGTTTGAAACCCAAAACCACTTCTCTTAATGCTTGACTTCATAAGACAGAGTTTAGGGTTAGGGGCCAAGTATATACATGATTTTTCTTGTTTAAATATGTCTAGACTTTGTTTATCAACTTGAATGCTTACTATATGACATCAAAAGACTATGTGTTTGGTTTTGATTTTTTTGAATTTGTTATGTCCATTTGAATCTTGGTCAAATCCTAGGTTTGACCAAGATTTAAACCAGTTTAAAACATGAAAATGAAAAGGTAAGCCTGGATTCTTCTTAGTCACTCCAAAATGAAGCTTTTGGGAGTTTTTTCAATTTCCAATGTTTGAAACCCAAAACCACTTTTCTTCATGCTTGACTTCATAAGACAGAGTTTAGGGTTAGGGGGTATATACATGATTTTTCTGGTTTGAATATGTCTAGACTTCGTTGATCAACTGTAATGCTTACTATATGACATAAGAAGCTTATGTGCTTTGGTTTTTTTTTATTTCTTTTTTGAATTTTTATGCCCACTTGAATCCTGGTCAAATCCTTTGTTTGACCAAGATTTAAACAAGTTAAAACATGAAAATGAAAAAGTAAGCCTGGCTCCTTCTTAGTCATGAAAATGAGTTAACTTGGCTTTCCAACCCTTGAATCCATAGGAAACTTTGTACTAATGCAGTATAATAATCACCCGAGTTTTTACACCAACAGGTCTGTCACTTACGTGTGGTGCCCATGCGTGAGGTCCCAAACTTCAGTGAGCACAAGTCACATGCGGTAGGCAGGCAAAATACCCGATCAATCCGGGCGGTGGCTGTTAAGGACCCGATCGCATTTCTTGCTTTCAGACTGGGGTCTACCATGTAAAAGTTTGTTCCTTTTGGATGCATCACTCGTATTTGCAAGTTTTTTGGGGGTCCCGCAAATTCAGGGTAGCATCATGCCCCCCTTCCCACGCCAACACAAACAGAGTTCAACACAACCTAATTAAGCAAGGTTCAACACAGACATAGTTCAACAACCCCTAATTAAGCTAATAGGTTCACCACAAACGCTGCTGAGCAGCAAACATAAACAGAGTTCAACAAAAGATGCTGCTTTTGAAGCAGTAGGAGAGACAAACATGCACAACAGTTACGGAGTATATTTACCATCTTCTTCCTGTCGCCTCCTCCCGGTCCCGCTTCTTCTGCTTCTTGCTGCCCATACCTTTAATCTTTGGTGGCTTGGGCTTGGGAGGAGGCACACGACCGGTCTCGATAGCTTGGTTCAATTTCTTCCTTAGGAATAGCCCATAGGCCATGTGGTTGGCTATGAAGCCGGATCGGTTAACAGTTTCCCCAACTTTGAGACAGCCGGACCCACCGGCTTCGGCATGCTGCAGGACGCTTCGAAAGTCAACCTTTATGCTCTTTGTGCAGAAGGGGCAGCTGTTCCTGGCACCAGTCCAGGGTTCACTCCAATACTTGTCGAACTTCCCCGCCTTAAGCTTGTTGAGAGTGGCCCTGGCCTTCCTATGACGCGACTCGACATCGCTGTCAACCTCATCAGTAGCAACCTGATACATGCCAAATAAACAGGTGAAGCAAATATGTAGCAGTTGCAACTAATAATGAATATGAATCTAAAAAGATTCTGACGCTAATTCAAAACCCTATAGCGCAAAAAAAAGAGGGAGAGACCATAGAGCAAATCGATACAGGGCTATGTTGAATAAGGGAGAGAGGTGAATCGGATGTGAAGCAAATATGTAGCAGTTGCAACTAATAATGAATATGAATCTAAAAAGATTCTGACGCTAATTCAAAACGCTATAGCGCAAAAAAAGAGGGAGAGACCATAGCGCAAATCGATACAGGGCTATGTTGAATAAGGGAGAGAGGTGAATCGGAACATACTTCCTCCCCCTCGTCGATGATATTCTCGTCGAAGGTCGGCGGCGGCGGTTCAAAGATGAGTTCAACCTCGTCCTCGTCATCTAGGGGATGCTTCCCAAGAGAGTGGACCCATCTACCAACAGCATCAGATGCCGATGAGCGACCGATGGCCCGACCTTCGGCAATGGCCTCCGCTTCGTCTTTGGCATCCGCTGCGGCGATGATCGCCGCCGTTGCGGCCATGCGTGCTGCGGTCGCGGCTCTGGACGCCTCCTCTGCGGCTAAGGCCAGCCGCGCGGCTTTCGCTTTCGCTGCGTTGACGGCGTCGGTTGGGCTCTCCATCGGTGGAATGGGAAGGGGAAGTGAAGAGAGGGTTTTTTCCTAGTCCGTGGAGAGAGGGAGAAGTGTGGACGTGAAATGGATAACTGACGATATTTCAAGATTTGGGAGACATAGCACGAACGGGCAGATGACAGCGCGTGGGTGCATTACCTCATACTGCCTCTGTCCTAGAAAGAGCGTACGTGTGGGTTTTCAAGGCATATTAAGGATTTTATTATTACATTGGGAAACTGTCATCGACCATCACTTTCCTCTTCAACTTTTCCACCTCCAATGAGCTAAATGCATGTAGTAAATAAGAAAACCATATTATGCTAAATACTACTACCTCCATCCCAAAGCGTAAGGCTTATATTATTTTTAGAAGCTCAAACTATGTCAAGGTAAACTAAGATTTTACCAAAAATCATTATCATGCAAAATACAAAATTAATATCAATACATAGACAACGATTTTTTTTGGTATGGTATCTACAAAATATTATATTAGTTGATAGATTGTTCTAAATTTTCGTCAACCTTTACTTGCTTTGACTCTTAAAAAAAGACTTAAGCTTTGTGATGGAGGTAGTACGTACTAGTCGTGAAGAAACTATATCCCTCGTGATGAGAAAGAAATATTTTTTACTACCACTCTTTTGTGGACAAATTTTGAAGTGCATTGCAAAACGAGAAGTACACTCTTTTATGGACAAATTTTAACTCTACACCCATTATTTCAGGATGGAGGGAGTATAACCCAACTTGTTTTTTTCTTCTGGGCACTACACTGCTTTTTCCCTGTGCAATGCTTGGTTCTACCCTTTTTCTCATTGTAATGGTCACTTTAAGTCATTTTTTCCCACACACATTTATTTTGTACTTCTCTACAGTGTTGACCGTGCTACTACTATTTGTGTTAGTGCGCCAAAAACAAAATGTTATTTTCTAAGTGCCAAATTAATCTAGGGCGTTGGTTGTGAATCGGTGAACAAAAAAGAGATAGCCCAAAAGGATGTACACGTGGAGCGTCTCTGAAGCGGCCTTGCGCGAAGAGTTTGGGCTAGATTGCCCGTGTATCTGTAAATTATAGTAGATTGCATCTTAGTTTAGAATTAAAAGATAGAGTTTAACCCGTGCACGGTTAGGTGCACGCCCGAATTAGAAAGTCCCTTGGACTATAAATATGTACCTAGGGTTATTGAGAAAGGAGGACGATCACGTTCACAACAAACACAAACCAGGCGCATCGCCACCCCTTGTTTCGAGGGTTTCTTCCGGGTAAGCATCATGCTGCCTAGATCGCATCTTGCGATCTAGGCAGTACGTTTATTCGTTTATCTTGTGTTACTCGTGCTGAAGCGTTGTTGATGGCGAGTAGCACTACTTATCGTAGATGTTTTGGGGCTTGCATTGGTGCTTTTCTTACACATATTTGCTTAGCTATGCCGTCCCTCGATATCTAGCTGCCCTTACACCTATCTAGGTGTAAGGGCAGCACCTTGCTTGTTCGTCGTTTAGTAGATCCAATCTGTTATAGTTGCTCCTTGTTTTTCAAGGATTAGTTTAATATCCGTATGGTTAGGCCTTGCAAACGGGTTGAACGATCCGGTAGTGCGTAAGGTATAGTTTGTTAGCTCTAAGAGGGATTGTTCCGGGAATTAACTTAATGTTGGTTTTTAGGCCTCTTTTAGGGTTAGCTTTCTATCATCTTTCGTGTCTATTAGGCTCAACTACGCGTAGGATGTTCCGATCATACGGTGAAAACCCTAAACTGTCGTGGATTGGTTTAACTTTGTGTTGATCAAGCAGGAGCCCCATGTCATCGTAAACCCAACGTGAATCATGGGGCGATCGGCTCTTTGAGCCGATCCACAGGGCAACCTGAGAGCCGATCGGGCTCGTATTTAATGTTTACGTGTCTACCATGCAGGAGACTAATCGAAGCAATCCAACACCTTCCTGACCAGGTATAGGTCAGGTGGCACGCCCTTGCAACCGCCAGGACGTGTGCCGGAACATTGCGGGACGACGTCGAGGGACCAGGGCCCACCGGCAGTCTTGGCAGCCTCCCGGCTCTTCGTGTTGCTTAACCACTGCTCGCCGGTGGGTTTTGGCAGGCAACACATTCTGGCACGCCCGGTGGGACACCTTCTACAGCAACTACGTCAACACCTGCATCTGAGATGGCAGACGAACAAATTAAGTATGAAGATCTGCCTGCAGAGCGCAAGAAGAAATACGATGAGCTCAAGGCCATCTTCGAAGCCGATCTCATCAGCTCTTTCGAGAAGACCCGTTCGCACGGGATTAGGTTCAAAGGGTTCCAACCCGAAGGCGTGTTTGAGGGGATAGATCCGTCTCTCCGTTCGGAGGACCGTACCAGAGCCCTGCGCCAGGAAATTAACTATGTTGTGGCTCATTCTCTACATCGGCATTCTGAGAGCCTGGTGAACACTCTTGAGCGTGTTGCGCTTCGTGTGGTGCAAGAAATCATGAAGCATCAGTATTCTCCGTCAGGACCTGCTTTAGGAACTCACCAGGGAGAAATACCGTTCTACACTAGGCCACCACTGCCGTACACGTTGGCAGCTCCACAGCAACAAGGTTCACCGGCGTACGTCGTCTACAAGGTTGGAGGTGATCCTGGCGATTACCAATTCCTGTATGAGCCGCCCAAGGAGATCCCACATGGATACGTGTGCACATACGTGCCGGACTGCAACAACTGGATGAACCAGATTACAGCAGGAGGGACTGCCACAGCAGGAGGGATTGCCGGAACAGGAGGGAGTTCTGGAGCAGATGCTGAGAAACAGGCGTGGCTAGCTAAATATGCCACCGGAACAAGTCACGAAAGCTCGACTGCTACAACTTCCACCGTGGATCAGATCACTGCAGTCTTGAGAGACCAGTTCGGTATCCTGCCGAAGAAGAGAACAATCGGCTATTCCAAGCCGTATCCCAACGAGTATGACCTGATCCCACTACCGCCTAAGTATCGGCTCCCTGACTTCACAAAATTTAGTGGATCAGAAGGATCTAGCTCAATTGAGCACGTGAGCCGATATTTGGCACAGTTGGGCATGGTCTCAGCATCAGATCAGTTACGTGTGAGGTTCTTTGCGCAATCTCTCACTGGTCCAGCTTTTGGGTGGTATACCTCGTTGCCACCAGATTCAGTTCGATCATGGAAGCAGCTGGAAGAGCAGTTTCACATACAATATCATTCAGAAGCTACTGAAGCTGGTCTTGCCGATCTGACGCAGGTTCGGCAAAGGCGAGGAGAGACGGTGTCTGAATACATCCAGCGTTTCAGGACTGTCAAGAACCGATGTTATTCGGTTCGTTTATCTGAGAAGGAAGCAGTCGAGCTGGCAATAGCAGGCCTCTCAGCGCCGCTCAAGGATCTGACTTTCCAAGCAGACTACAATTCACTGGCGCACATGGTTCAGAAATTGACCTCATATGAACAGCGCCACCCAGAATTGTACTAGGACAAGTTCAAGCGCGTCGCCTTGGTCGAGACAGAAGAAGATGAAGACTCTGCAGAAGATCAGGAGGTCGCCGTAGCTGAATGGGCTCGGGGGCAGTACCCGTGTCCTGCAAATGGGTGAAACAACCAGGGCCTGCAAAAGGGTTTGACTTTGATTTAAGCAAAACGGAGCAGATTTTTGATTTGCTGCTGAAGGAAAAACAGCTGAAGTTACCCGAAGGCCACAAAATCCCCACGTTACAAGAGATGAACGGTAGGCCATACTGCAAATGGCATCACACGTTCACCCATGCCACCAACGACTGCAAAGTCTTGCGCGGACAGATTCAAATGGCGATAGAACAAGGCCGATTACTCTTCGGTCAGTTTGCCATGAAAGTTGACACACATCCGTTTCCTGGCGTCAACATGGTGGATCTCAGTCATTCCAGTAGACGTGAGCCAGGTTTCTCTTTTGATGTCAACATGGCAGGGCTTGTGACGCCATAGCAAGGAAAAAGCGACGGTCACTCCCGTGGCAAGGATAAAGGAGGCCGCTCCACGCGACCGGCCCCATATGATGACAGACGGTACTTGACAGGAAGAAGTGAGAAGCGTGCGATATCAACGACCACTCTCCGCGCATCTCCTTAACAAATATGAGCAGCAGTATGACCGACGTCAGCGCTACGACGTAGATGATGAGAAATATCGTCGGTCTGATGCAGATGACAGGAAATACCGTCGGTATGATAGACACAACGACGGATATGAGAGTCACGCTAGAGGGAGGTCAAGGGAGCAAGAAGACATGGATAGGCATTGGGACTGTCCTTTCTTTAAACACTGCTGGGACTCAGGAATGAACCGATTGCCTACAATCGAGAACTGCCCAGAATACGCAGCAAAGAAGGGAGCAAATGAGGTTTCAGTGTTCAAGCGTCTAGGGCCTCTCCCACCTTAGAATAGACGAGCTGAGTCGTCTCAAGACGAAGACTTCGATGTGTCAGATGAAGAAGAAGATAGATATCACCGGCCAAGGTGGTGTCCTGATGGACTCAGCCATTCCCAGAAGCGTAGGGTGCAGCGGCTACGAAACCTAGAGAAGCCGAGGCACAGTACCTGTACACGTTGAGGAAAGCACGGCCCGATCTGGCCATGAAAATTCAGCAAACGTTGGAAACGGAGACGCGCCCACCAAAGAAAGTGTGGCGCCCCAAACAGACAAAAGCCGATGCAGAGATATCGGCTGATACAAACATGGTGTTCATACTCCCGTCAGAGTTTTGTGCTCCAAGAGACGAGGAAGTATCAGTGGCACAGTTCGATTGCGGTCCACGGCCAGTCATCTTTGAGAAGCCACGAGAGAGGAGCTACAGGCATCTGAAAGCCCTATACCTGAAATGTTACATCAATGGGTAGCCTATCAGCAAGATGTTGGTTGACACGGGAGCGGCAGTTAATATAATGCCGTACTCTATGTTACGACGTTTGGGACGTTCCAACGAAGATCTGATCAAGACCAACGTCACATTGAGTGATTTCAACGGCCAAGCATCTGAAGCACGTTCGAACGTGGAGCTAACCGTGGGCCGAAAACCATCCCTACGTCGTTCTTCATCGTCGACAGCAAAAGCACCTACGCTGTCCTGCTAGGGAGGGATTGGATTCACGCTAACTGTGCATTCCATCCACAATGCACCAATGCATCATACAATGGGATGGAGATGAAGTAGAGGTCGTCATGCAGATGACTCGATCGAGATCTCGCTAGCTGGCATGAATGTTTGGGATGCGGACGGCCAAGAACCGCTCTCGGAATCAGTTTGGACGGCTGCGAGCGCATCGAAGCTTCAAAAAACGGGGTGAGGCTCGTCTTATCCACCGGCCTGACAGAGTAGCAAGGTCCAAGGCAATGGACGTACGTGGCGAGGCCGATCCCTGCGATCGGCCCCAAAAAATAAAAGGCGATGATCTTATCTCAAACATGTCACGTAGCCATAATAGAGAACCAATAAGTTGTAAACCCTTGTCGAGCATTGCAATGAAAAAGGAGGCCGATTCTAGCAATCGGCCAAAATTACCCTCAACATGCATTTTGCCTGTGTTCAGCATTGATCTAGCAGGTGATGGAAAGCTGGGGTATGGGTTTACATCAGCTGATGAGCTGGAAGAGATTGACATTGGTCCTGGGGATAAGCCACGACCAACATTTATCAGCAAAAAGTTAGATCCGCATCTGAGGAGTCTGATGATAGCCTTGTTGAAAGAGTACCCAGATTGTTTTGCATGGGATTATACAGAGATGCCTGGGTTAGACAGGAGCATCATTGAGCATCGGCTCCCTCTGAAGAAAGGATTTCGGCCGTTCCAGCAGCGAGCACGACAGATGAAGGCCGAAATCTTGGTGGAAGTCAAGAAAGAGATCAAGAAGATGTTGGACGCCGGGTTCATCAGGCCATGCAGGTACGCTGAATGGATTTCCAATGTCGTACCTGTGGAGAAGAAGGATGGCCGATGGCGCGTCGCCATAGATTTTCGGAATCTCAATAGTGCCACTCCAAAGGATGAATATCCAATGCCAGTAGCAGAGACATTGATCAATGCAGCTGCTGGTCATAAGATTTTGAGTTTCATGGATGGCAACGCCGGTTACAACCAAATTTTCATGGCTCCAGAAGATATACACAAGACTGCATTCAGAGTGCCAGGCTCGGTGGGCTTGTTTGAATATGTAGTCATGACCTTTGGACTGAAGAATGCTGGTGCAACATACCAAAGAGCCATGAATTACATCTTTCATGATCTAATCGGCAAATTGGTGGAGATTTACATCGATGACGTGGTGGTCAAGTCTGTTTCGGTGGACGGACACTTGGAAGATTTGCGACACGTCCTGGACCGAACTAGAAAGTTCGGACTAAGAATGAATCCAAAGAAGTGTGCCTTTGGTGTGACGGCCGGTCAATTCTTGGGTTTCTTGGTTCATGAGCGCGGAATTGAGATCGGCCTGAAAAGTCAAGAGGCAGTGCGAACGATGAAGCCACCCACCACGAAGAAGGAGCTCCAGTGTCTCATCGGCAAAATCAATTTCGTCAGAAGGTTTATCTCCAACCTGTCAGGACGAATCGAGCCGTTCATGGGACTGGTCAAAATCAAGTCTGATGAGGAGTTTCGCTGGGGGGCAGAGCAACAGCAAGCATTTGACGATATTAAGGAGTACTTAACGAAGCCACCTGTGTTGGTTCCGCCGCAGCAAGACAGGCCATTCTACATTTACTTGTCAGTAGCTGACACCTCCATCGCTTCAGTGGTGGTGCAAGTTTATGATGGCCTGGAGAAAGTCGTTTTCTACCTCAGCAGAAGGATGTTGGATGCAGAAACGAGGTACCCTGAGATTGAGAAGTTGTGCCTCTGCCTGTTTTTCACCTGCACCAAGCTCCAGCACATCTTGCTGTCAGCGGAAATTATCGTCATATGCAAATCGGATGTCATCAAACACATGTTGTCGGCTCCTGTATTGAAAGGCCGACTCGGCAAATGGATGTTTGCACTATCGGAGTTTGATATCCGGTATCAACTGCGAAAGCAGTCAAGGGACAAGCGTTGGCCGATCTTATTGCTGAACGAATAAACACGGACGTAGCAGCACTATCTGTGCGTGCATGGACCATGTTCTTCGATGGATCGGTCTGTGAGGATGGTTGTGGCATCGGCATGCTACTCGTGTCGCCTCGGGGGGCAACGTATTCCTTCTCCATCAGGCTATCTACCCCTTGCACCAACAATGTTGCTGAGTATGAAGCGATATGCAAGGGAATGGAGTTGCTATTGGACGCTGGGGCAGAGGCAGTTGAGATCTTTGGGGATTCCAAATTGGTGATTTCTCAACTCACGGAGGAGTATAAGTGTGAGAGCGAGTTGCTCTTCCCATTATGGATGCAATGCCGTGAGCTGATGGCACAGTTCAGGTATATCAACTTCCATTGGATCCCAAGATCGCAAAATACCGAGGCGAACGACCTCGCACAAACGGCGTCAGGATACAAGGACGTAGCCGATGGAGCCGATTTTCAGGTGCAGTTCATGGAACCCGATGATTGGAGAGCCGATATCTTCAATTACTTGAAAGATCCGGCTCGGGGGGCACCTAAACGGATAAGATACAGGGCCATGAAGTACGTCCTGATTGGCGATGACATGTTCTACAGGACTTTGGAAGGATTACTTCTCAAATGTTTGGGACCAGCCGAGTCCAATCGGCTCTTGCATGAGGTGCATGAGGGTGCCTGTGGAACTCACCAATCGGCTCATAAGATGAAGTGGCTGATCAGGCGATCGGGATTTTATTGGCCCACCATGCTTGAAGATTGTTTCAAATACTATAAAGGGTGTCAAGCATGTCAGAAGTTTGGAAGCATTCAGATGGTACCTGCATCAGCGATGAATCCCATCATCAAGCCGTGGCCGTTCCGAGGGTGGGGCATGGATATGATCGGCAAGATACATCCTCCTTCGAGCAAAGGCCATGTATGGGTTCTGGCCATTACAGATTATTTTACTAAATGGGTGGAGGCCGTCCCTATGAAGGCAGTGGCATCATCAGATGTTGTCGATTTCGTGAGGGAGCATGTCATTCACAGATTCGGGATTCCCCAGACTATCACGACCGATGGAGGTTCGGTCTTTGTTTCTAAGGAATTTAGAAAATTCTGCGAGGATATGGGAATCAAGCTGATCCGATCGTCTCCATATTATGCTCAAGCAAATGGGCAGGCTGAAGCGTCCAACAAAAGTCTGATCAAGCTGATTAAGAGAAGATCGACGAGCATCCTAGACGTTGGCACGAGGTATTGTCAGAAGCTTTGTGGGCTTATCGCATGTCGTGTCATGGAGCAATAAAAACCTCGCCATATCTGGTCTATGGACAAGAAGCTGTGTTACCCTGGGAAATCAAGGCTGGGTCGAGACGGATTACATTTCAGAATGATTTAACTGCTGAAGAATATGCAGCCCTGATGAGTGACAGCATTGAGGATGCAACGGAACTTAGACTATGGTCGCTTGAGAAAATCAAGGAGAATAAAGCCAAGGTGGCTCGTGCATATAATAAGAAAGTGAAGCGAAGGAGTTCCAAGTTGGTGATCTGGTATGGGAAGCTGTATTGCCGTTGGGGACTAAGGATAAAGCATATGGTAAATGGTCTCCAAATTGGCATGGCCCGTATAAGGTCGACCAAGTTTTGAAGGGTAATGCATATATGCTCGAGCAGTTGGATGGTGTGAAATTCCCAGTGGCTGTCAATGGCCAGCATCTCAAGAAGTACTTCCCAAGCATGTGGGATGATGGGCAGTAAGATATGGGGGCCGATACACGAAATGGGCCAGTGAAAATTTTAAAACTTTTTGGGAACAGCCGATGCGCGGACATCGAATTTAGACTAAAAAAAACAGCCGATGCGCAGACATCGACTTTAGAATAAAAACAGCCGATGCGCAGCCATCGACTATAGAGGTACAAAAGATTATGAACAGGCATAAAGTTATTGTCTGAATTTTGGAAATGTCTGCTTCGACTGTCCAATTTGATTTCGGGTTGGCCGTATGAGCGTCTGATGATAAAATAAAAGCCGATACGTTGCTATCGGTTCTTGGGGGCGTTGACCTACTTTGACCATTGGAGAGTTTGAAATCGGACAATTGAAAGCCAAATTGGAAGAACATTTGTATTGATTTAGAAGGGGATTTTACAACGAAGAGCTAATTGCTCTCAAAAGGGATCATCTAGTGCCTAATGCACTGCTACTAGCCCTACACTACTCCCTAATCTAAGGGCCGTCGCTGCCCTCGTCGTCGCCGCCGTAGCTGCCGTCGCCGCTGCTGCGGCGGCTCTTCGTCGCTACTGATGAAGCCGCCAGTAGGGGCTTCATCCTCCTCGTCGTCATCGTCGTCATCGGACCAGGCCCAGCCTCCGAGGCGCTTGGCCGGCGGATACCCCGCGGAGGAGGAATCTTCCTCCTCCGACTCCTCCGCTTCTTCTTCCTCCTCGTCGGAGGAGAGGTCTGCCCCCTAGGGGAAGAGGTAGTCGGTGCTCGCCGGTACCAGTTCCCCGTCGACAAGGAACTGGAGGTCCTCCTCCCCGTCGGTGAGAGGTTCGTCGTCTTCCGAGTCGATGGAGAAATCCCAGTCCCGCGCGTCCCAATACTCTGGGCGCGGGCCTCATAGATGGCCATCAGGTCGACCTCCTGCTCGAGCTCGCTGGAGGAGGAGGACTGGAAGGACAGGCTGGAGGAGGAAGTGGAGTCCATGGCGGCTGAGAAGGGTTTTTTGTTTGCCGATAGCTACTGTGGAGCAGGGGGATGAAGAGATGAACTACTCGATGCGGTTAAATAAAGGGGATATAGTGGAGATTTAATGCTTGAGCAGTTTTCGAGGATGTGGTGCCAAAACTGTCAAATCGTGCAGAGAAGTTGAGAAGGCAATGTGTCATGATGAAGGATACTGCGACGGTTCTGCTCTGCCACGACATGACCCTTCGAAGGAAAAATAGAGTGGTTTTGAAATTATCATTGCCAAAACCAGGGGGGCATGTGTTATCACCAGATTTTGGCCAAATCAGGAGATGGGCCGTGTGACGCCCCGGAACCGGTACCATGAGGATTCCAGCGATCCCGCCGAGATCCGCATGATATCGATTCAGAGACGCCCTCCGACACGACGTGCGCGACGAATCACACACGTGATGCCAGAGGAATTAACACGAGCGGTAACATTACAACAGGATTACAATAGAGCCCACAAGAAACATATATTACAACAACGACTCCAACGAGTCAAGATACAAATATACAATACAAAGATCCAAATCATACAGAAGATCGAATACGTCCGAGTACGGACAAGATACAAATTGGACTAAGAGTCCTGAAGATAACCAATGGCGTCCATAACCCTGCCCAGGCCAAGCCGGAAGGGTAACCTTGCTAACGTCATCATCTCGTACCTGTCAAAGTCGGGCCATCGGTTGCCGACAAAAGGGAGGAAGCAAAAGAGAAAGGGAAAAGGCGAGAGTAAGTACCAAGGAACGAACTCCGGCACGTACTTAGCGAGACTAGAAATGGCTATGCTCGCCGGGCGAATATATATATCGCCTAGGGCTATATGGTAGGTTTAGCGGCAGCAAAACTATAACCAATAGAGACACGCTACAACATCCGTCTACTCAGAGAAGATAAGAGAGCGCACAAGGTAACAGATAAATACTACACAAACATAACCCAGCCAAATACACATATCCCCTTCAACAAAGCGAAGAGGCAATGTAAAAGGCACTCAACGGTGGACAAGTTTTATTAGATATTGGTTGTAGTAATGCTATATTACTACACAAGTTATTATCAGATTATTAACAACAAGATAAGGTGTAAGTTGTTCTATGATCAAGCTATACAATTCCAAGTCGTCCATAACCGCGGACACGGCTTATCGATAAGATGTACACCCTGCAGGGGTTGCCCAAATGTAACCATACGCATGCTCGAACCCACTTACTACAGGTGGAGTCTCACATCAAGACCGTTCCCAATGCAAGAGAAAGTTTAATGGGAGCCACCCAACTAAGCTACCCGTGACGAAGTTCGGCCGTACTCCGATACGGACCCAGAGGTTGCGATGGCGTCCAAGGCGGGCACTAACGACCGGCCAAGGATAAGTCGGCACGCAATATGAGTACAGTACAGAATATAAACACCCGAAGGCAACAGGAAGTAAATCGTGCATATCGTGCATATGAGCAAATAAAACCAAGGTTGTGGCTCCCAATAAACAGACTCGAGGAAAGGTAGTGGGTGATGGGGGTCCCACTCCCCCACGTACGGGTAGAGCGCTCAATCTCGGAACAGATAACAAGAACTCGGGTCCTAGGGGACATTAGCAAGTCAAAGTTCCGATGCTTTCGCAAAGGGGCTCACAGATGCCTCTGCTTACAATTTTAGTTGTTAACAATAAAGTAAAGCATGAGTATCTCCAACAATTGATATAGCATGTGATAACCTCCCAACAACCCAACATATCCCGATAACAGATCGAGATAAACAACAGAACCTAAACACGCCTACGACTCGCAAGGCTCAAACATCAAGCAACGGCTATGGGTAAGGAATGATACATATAGGATTATTATGGTAAACAAGTGGAATAGGACACGTGACTCGATAAAGAATCGCAACATAAGGATAGCAGTGAGAGGGAGAGCAAAATATAAAATAGGTGAAGAGGGAGGGCTCGCCTGTGAAAAGCTGCAGAAGAACTTGTCGTATCTCACAACACCACTTCGCGATCCTATCCGGGAAGAAGCAAATGCTGGAACACACAACGTATGCAAGTCTTACTACTACGGATAAAGAAGATCCAGCATGATCAAGATGATATGCATGGCATGGCAAATATGGTGCAATGCAACTTATCAATATTAACCGGAGTCGGAACCCCGGACAAACAAATTAGAGTTGGAGTTGTGTTTTCTACCGTCGAATTTAAGTGTTGATTAGCATGGCACAACATGGCAGGGGTGAGCTACTTCAATATTAAACGGAGCGGGGAAAACCTTAGGTGGAATTCAGAAATACTCCGCATATATGTGAGTTACACGAACTATCACGTCATGACATGCAGCAAGATGCAAGCAGGTATATGGATGGCATATTCATGTTCATCATATTTTTCTGAGCAACTTTCGTGTATAAAATGTTGTGTTTTGATTTACGGTTCAAAAGATATGAATTATGCAAGATTTGAACACATTCTGCAATTTTCAGAAAATAGAGAAAAGCGTTTTATACCAAGGAGGTTCTAGCCACAGGGGCTGACTTGCGGGGCCAGGGTCGCTGACTGGGCGCTGGATGTTGATCTTTTTCTCACCGGATGGAAGGTAGCACAGGACACCGACGCTTGGGACCCAGCTGTCAGCAGACAGAGAAATAGAATAAGCAAAAATAGGCTTTTGCATGCAACAGGATTGGAAGCAAAGATTCGCATGATTGCATACACAGGAAGAGAACTGGTGGCTACAGCATGGATTTGATCAAGAGCAGCCGCGACACTTCTTGAGATGGACCAAGACGAAGACCTTTACCAGGTGGCCGGCCAGCAGCGACGATCGGACGACGCAGATCCGGCTGCCATTGACACAGCGAACAAACAGCAAAACATCACGTTTCTGCCTGGAACGGAAAACGAATACGAGCTCCCAGGATAGAGATACAAGCAAGATACCAACACGTTGTGTACGTGATCTTGTCGAAGGAGTAGATGATGCGCCAGCTTTTCACCAGGAAAGGCCACGCCTTGGACTTGGCCAACACGGGAGCCGACGCGGACGATGACCTTGAAGCGAGGATGGAGAAGGCCGGAACGAACGACATGCCGGCGGACACGGAGCGACGTGGTGCAGAACCTGGCCGTCGCGCTGAAATGATGATGTCCGTGACGGAGACAGCGGAGAGCAGATGCGCGTTGAGCATGAGCTCCTGGAGCGAACGTCGACGGTTGTAGGATGGTGCTGACGCGGCGGTCGGAAACGAGGTCGTCGACGGCGGCCGCGCTCGGTCGTCGTGGACGTCGATGGAGGCAGGGCCGGAGGTGAAGTATGTTAGATGTAGATGGGCTGCAGCCCAGTAAGGCAGCCCATATAGTCTACAATTCCTGAAATCTCAAGGCCCATCACGTTGGCAGCTTGGAGACGGCAGAAAAGTTTAGTCACATTCTAGTTGGGAGTGAGTTGGAGTGGTATATAAGGGCTGCTGTTCTAGTACTTCCAAGTGAGTGAGAATAGAAAGAGCCCTCGCGCACTCCTCCTCCTCCGCCCGCCCCGCCTCGCCTCGTCTCGTCTCGTCTCGTCACGCACGCACGTCGCGTTTCGTGACTCGAGTTCGAGTTCGAGACACACTCAAGGAAGCCTAAATTTTTGCTTGGTGCACCAACTGAGTTGGGTACGTGTCGACCTGCATGTGCATGCTCGCCGCGTGTCCCTGGCTTCCTACGCGTGTCAACGCGGTCGGCTCTCCTCCCAGGCTATACCAAGAGATGGATCAGATCTGGAGTCTCATACGCTACAGTTCATCTCTCTCACGAAGAAGTTCCTTTTGCTGCGCTACTCTCTAGTCTTCCCCATCCCGGCGACTGCGTGCACAGCCGTCCGGGAGAGCAGGCCTCCGAAACTCCGTCCGTTGAGATCCTGCACCGGGAGACGGGCGATAAGGTTTTTGGGGAGCGTCTCGGCGCGACTGCTCGCTACTGTTCGTGTTCTTCTTCGACGGATCGGCTGCTTCATCGACAGATCCGACTACACCATGGGCGACATCAACAAAACCCATGGTGATGGTGGTGCTGCTGCTGGTGCGACCTTCCCGGTCGCGATGTACGTGCTTTTCCTCTCCTACCTTGCACTGCTACTTGTTCCATGTTCAGATCTGATGCATGTGCTTAGTCTGATGTGCGTGGTTAAGTATGCTTGTGCATCTGTAATGTTGCTTTCGGTAATTAATCTCATACGGAAATTGCCTAATAATCCAACAATCCAAAAACCTTATATGCATAGGCAATTTTCACCGTCTGGTTTTGCTGCTGCGCTTAAACCGAGCCCGTTTACGGGATCTCATTTCAAGAGATGGCAGAATAAGACCCTCTTGTGGCTCACTGCTATGGGCGTGCACCGAGTTGCGGAAGGTATTCCCAGAGGTCCGCTTACTCCTGAAGAGGATAAAGCGTTCGGGGATGCCACCGTAATCTTTGTGGGTGCCGTCCTAAGTGTGCTTGGAGACAAGTTGGTTGATGCTTATCTGCACATCCGAAATGGGAAGGAACTGTGGGATGCACTGGACGCTAAGTTTGGTGCTGCCGATGCCGGAGGTGAACTGTATGCTATGGAGCAGTTCAATGACTACAGAATGGTTGAGAACCGATCTGTAGTAGAACAGGCTCATGAGATACAGATCATGGCAAAGGAACTTGAGCTCCTCAAGTGTGTGCTACCGGACAAGTTTGTCGCGGGATGCATTGTCGCTAAGCTCCCCCCTTCATGGAGGAACTTTGCCACTTCTCTGAAACATCAGAGGCATGAGTTCTCTGTTGAGAATATCATGGGATCTCTGGATGTTGAGGAGAAGGCGAGGGCAAAAGACAAACACACTGGAGGAACCGAGGGACGTTCTGCTGCCAATATGGTGCAGAAAAATGCCCACAAGTCCAAGGGAAAGAACAAGGGAGTCTCCCAGACTACCAACTTCAAGAAGAAGGGGAAAACGGAGAAGAAAGATCCTTGCTGGGTGTGTGGCGAGACGGGCCATTGGGCTAATCGCTGTCCACAACGCAAAGGAAAGAAATGTCAAGCTGGACAGAACTCAACTTCTGTCAACATGGTCATTGGTAACACAGAGGAAGGAACTACAGGGTATGGTAATATATTACCTACTGTTCTTTCGGTGTTTCAGCCCACAGAATGGTGGGTTGATACAGGTGCCAATGTTCATGTGTGTGCTGACATCTCCATGTTTACCTCTTATCAGGCACGAGGTTCCTCAGTAATGATGGGGAATGGGTTACATGCTACTGTTCGTGGTGTTGGCACGGTAGATCTGAAGTTTACTTCGGGAAAGATCGTGCAACTGAAGAACGTGCTGCATGTCCCTTCTATCAAGAAGAATCTTGTTAGTGGCTCCCGTCTTATGAAAGATGGGTTTAAGTTGGTGTTTGAGTCCAATAAAGTTGTACTGTCTAAGTATGGAACTTTTGTTGGAAAGGGATATGAATGTGAGGGAATGTTGCGCTTCTCTCTAGAAGACTTCTGTGATAATGTTGTGAACCATGTAAGCACTAGTGTTAATGAAACTAATGTTTGGCATTCACGACTTTGTCATGTTAATTTCGGTTGTATGACGCGGCTTGCTGATATGAGTTTAATTCCGAAATTCACCTTTGTCAAAGGCTCTAAGTGCCATGCTTGTGTGCAAGCAAAGCAGCCTCGCAAGCCTCACAAGCCTGCGAAGGAAAGAAACTTGGCACCACTAGAGCTCATACATTCAGATCTATGTGAGATGAATGGTGAGTTGACAAGAGGTGGAAAGAAATATTTCATGACTTTGATTGATGATTCCACTAGGTACTGTTATGTGTATCTCCTGAAAACTAAAGATGAGGCTCTTGATTTCTTTAAAATCTATAAGGCTGAAGTTGAGAACCAACTTGAAAGAAAGATTAAAAGGGTTCGGTCCGACCGTGGTGGAGAGTACTTTTCTAATGAGTTCAATTTATTCTGTGCGGAACATGGTATAATCCATGAGAGGACGCCTCCCAATTCCCCACAATCCAATGGGATTGCGGAAAGGAAAAACCGTACTCTAACAGATTTGGTTAACGCCATGTTAGATGTTTCGGGTTTATCCAAGGAATGGTGGGGGGAGGCTATATTGACTTCGTGTCATGTCCTAAACCGTGTTCCAACCAAGAATAAAGAGATTACCCCTTATGAGGAATGGGAAAAGAAAAGGCCATCACTCTCCTACCTACGAACTTGGGGTTGTTTGGCTAAAGTGAATTTGCCAATCACCAAGAAGCGAAAGCTTGGACCAAAAACCGTGGACTGTGTCTTTCTCGGCTATGCTTCTCATAGCATTGCTTATAGATTTCTTGTGGTGAAATCTGGAGTGGACGACATGAATGTTGGCACCATCTTTGAATCAAGAGATGCTACATTCTTTGAGGATATATTTCCTATGAGAGATATGCATGGCATGTCTAGTTGGGAATCTGATCCAATACATGAAACTCCTATGGAGTCTGATGAGGAATCTGATGATGAGAGTTCAGATTCTGATGAAGATGACAATGAAGCTCCCACAAGGAGTAAGAGACAAAGGACTGCAAAGTCTTTTGGTAATGATTTCATTGTGTATCTTGTGGATGATACTCCCACTACCATTTCAGAAGCTCTCGCATCTCCTGATGCAGACTACTGGAAGGAAGCGGTTCAAAGCGAGATGGATTCCATCTTGGCTAATGGAACGTGGGAGTTAACTGAGCGTCCTTATGGGTGCAAACCTGTAGGATGTAAATGGGTATTTAAGAAGAAGCTTCGAGCTGATGGTACTATTGAGAAGTACAAAGCTCGACTTGTAGCCAAAGGCTATACCCAAAAGGAAGGCGAAGATTTCTTCGATACATACTCACCTGTGGCGAGATTGACCACAATTCGAGTACTACTGTCATTGGCTGCCTCACACGGTCTTCTCGTTCATCAAATGGACGTTAAGACGGCTTTCCTAAATGGAGAGTTGGACGAGGAAATTTACATGGAACAGCCTGATGGTTTCGTACTAGAAGGTCAAGAAAGAAAGGTGTGTAAATTAAAGAAATCCTTGTATGGCCTCAAACAAGCGCCCAAACAATGGCATGAGAAGTTTGAAAGAACTTTGACATCTGTGGGCTTTGTTGTTAATGAAGCCGACAAATGTGTGTACTACCGCCATGGTGGGGGTGAGGGAGTTGTCCTATGCTTGTATGTGGATGACATACTAATTCTTGGGACAAGTCTCAAAGTGATTGAGGAGGTAAAAACCTTCTTATCTCAATGTTTCGAGATGAAAGATCTTGGAGAAGCTGATGTTATATTGAACATCAAGTTATTGAGAGATGGGAATAATGGGATTACACTTGTGCAATCTCATTATGTTGAGAAGGTGTTGAGCAGATTTGGCTATGCTGATTGCAAATCTTCTCTCACACCTTATGATCCTAGTGTCTTGCTTCGAAAGAATGAAAAGGCAACTAGAGATCAGTTGAGATACTCTCAAATCATTGGTTCACTCATGTATTTAGCTTGCGCTACGAGGCCTGATATCTCGTTTGCTGTATGCAAACTTAGCCGGTTTGTGGCCAACCCGGGAGATGATCATTGGCATGCTCTTGAGAGAGTGATGCGCTATCTAAAGGGAACCATGAGTTATGGAATTCATTATACCGGGTATCCAAGAGGACTTGAAGGGTATAGTGATTCCAATTGGATTTCTGATGCTAAAATGAAGGCCACAAGTGGATATGTTTTCACTCTTGGTGGTGGCGCTGTTTCCTGGAAGTCTTGCAAGCAGACCATCTTAACGAGGTCAACTATGGAAGCAGAACTCACAGCATTAGATACAGCTACTGTCGAAGCGGAATGGCTTCGTGAGCTCTTGATGGACTTGCCTATGGTTGAAAAACCAATACCGGCTATCCTCATGAACTGTGATAATCAAACTGTGATTATCAAAGTGAAAAGTTCTAAGGATAATATGAAAAGTTCCAAACATATCAAGAGGAGATTGAAGTCTGTCAGAAAACTGAAGAACTCCGGAGTGATAGCATTGGATTATGTCCAAAGTGCTAAAAATCTGGCAGATCCTTTCACAAAAGGACTATCAAGAAATACGATAGACCTTGCATCGAGGGAGATGGGTTTGAGACCCACTTGAGTTGCCGAGGGGGTAACCCAACCTATGTAATCGGAAATTCCGTGAAGTAGGACCTGGGAAAACAAACCGGAGTAACTGAGTTGAGAGAAAATTTAATACTCCCACTCCGCTGCAGATGCAATTCTCTCATAGTTACTGTAAGGCAGGTTGACAATGTCTTAATGTGTTCTGAGCGGCTCTTAATGAGCGAAGACGCTGGCCTACAGGGCGATCTTTTGAAGAACACACCTATACGAGCGACACTACTGGTCATAGTGTGGGAGATTTGGGTGAATCTCTAGTAAGCTCATGAAGGGCCGAGGAGTATGACTTATAAGCTCCACCCGAGGGGAAGGCTATGGTAGCCTAGTACCGTGCCGGCATTGAGCGAAACTTGCTGCACAAAGACTGACAATTCAAGGCATAGTCCATTGTTCGGTTGTAGTCAAGCGTAGCACCTTGCCTAAGTGGAAGTTCAACTTAACAGTCTCCACCGAAGTGCAGGTATATTAAACAGTGAATGGAACTAATGTGCCATCTGATGTGCATATGAGATCTGGTGGGGGATTGTTAGATGTAGATGGGCTGCAGCCCAGTAAGGCAGCCCATATAGTCTACAATTCCTGAAATCTCAAGGCCCATCACGTTGGCAGCTTGGGACAGCCTTGGGGGACAAAGTTTAGTCCCACATTGCTAGTTGGGAGTGAGTTGGAGTGGTATATAAGGGCTGCTGTTCTAGTACTTCCAAGTGAGTGAGAATAGAAAGAGCCCTCGCGCACTCCTCCTCCTCCGCCCGCCCCGCCTCGCCTCGTCTCGTCTCGTCACGCACGCACGTCGCGTTTCGTGACTCGAGTTCGAGTTCGAGACACACTCAAGGAAGCCTAAATTTTTGCTTGGTGCACCAACTGAGTTGGGTACGTGTCGACCTGCATGTGCATGCTCGCCGCGTGTCCCTGGCTTCCTACGCGTGTCAACGCGGTCGGCTCTCCTCCCAGGCTATACCAAGAGATGGATCAGATCTGGAGTCTCATACGCTACAGTTCATCTCTCTCACGAAGAAGTTCCTTTTGCTGCGCTACTCTCTAGTCTTCCCCATCCCGGCGACTGCGTGCACAGCCGTCCGGGAGAGCAGGCCTCCGAAACTCCGTCCGTTGAGATCCTGCACCGGGAGACGGGCGATAAGGTTTTTGGGGAGCGTCTCGGCGCGACTGCTCGCTACTGTTCGTGTTCTTCTTCGACGGATCGGCTGCTTCATCGACAGATCCGACTACACCATGGGCGACATCAACAATACCCATGGTGATGGTGCTGCTGCTGCTGGTGCGACCTTCCCGGTCGCGATGTACGTGCTTTTCCTCTCCTACCTTGCACTGCTACTTGTTCCATGTTCAGATCTGATGCATGTGCTTAGTCTGATGTGCGTGGTTAAGTATGCTTGTGCATCTGTAATGTTGCTTTCGGTAATTAATCGCATACGGAAATTGCCTAATAATCCAACAAAGTAGGGACCTTGCTGGTGCTCGCGTGAGGCTTCGAGGACGTGCTCACCCTTGATGCCTGCGGGAGATGTTGTGCTGTGAGCGATTGGAGTCGAGCGAGGGAGAAGCAACGAGCAGTGGCGGCGGCAGGGAGGAAGCTGCTAGTAGCAGGGCTTGCGCCGGGGTCCTTTTTATGGAGGAGCGGAGAAGCGATGGATGTCCCATCGATCAGGTAGGGGTACGTGGCTCCGCTCGATGCGCGTCCGTACGAAGACGAAGGCGCATCGCGTGAAGAAGGTGGGCTGGAGCAAGGATGTGCAAAGAAAGACTGGGCTGCCGGGTGAGGAAAAAAAGGCTAGCTGGGCTCCTGCATGCTTCGGTGGGAGAAACAAATAAAGAAGTTGAGCTGATGGGAAGGATATAAGCCAGATTAGAAGAAGGCCGCTCCTTTATTTTCTGAAGTTTACAGAAAAACATGAAGAACACAGAGCAAGATAAAGAATGAAGATAGGAAGCAAGGATGTAGAACTTTGAAAGGTGAAGCCAAAATAGATTTGAAACTTTTATACAAGATGAAAAAATACCTTTGTAAACATTTCCCAAAACTAATAATTTTACTCGGTTTAATTTAAAATAGGAAGAAAGGTTGGAGGGTATTGTTAATAAACCCATATGAGAGGGAAAACAAAGCAATCAAGATTTATAAAAATAACTTTATTTTGTCTAACCATGGATATGATGCATGCATGATTATGGAACGACGCGGAAAAACAAGAAGCGGAGAAAATCTAGTATAGGGTTTTTCCGGGTCGTTACAGGCCGTAATTGAGATGGGCTTGAAGGATGTACACGTGGAGCGTCTCTGAAGCGGCCTTGCGCGAAGAGTTTGGGCTAGATTGCCCGTGTATCTGTAAATTATAGTAGATTGCATCTTAGTTTAGAATTAAAAGTTAGAGTTTAACCCGTGCACGGTTAGGTGCACGCCCGAATTAGAAAGTCCCTTGGACTATAAATATGTACCTAGGGTTATTGAGAAAGGAGGACGATCACGTTCACAACAAACACAAACCAGGCGCATCGCCACCCCTTGTTTCGAGGGTTTCTTCCGGGTAAGCATCATGCTGCCTAGATCGCATCTTGCGATCTAGGCAGCGTACGTTTATTCGTTTATCTTGTGTTACTCGTGCTGAAGCGTTGTTGATGGCGAGTAGCACTACTTATCGTAGATGTTTTGGGGCTTGCATTGGTGCTTTTCTTACACATATTTGCTTAGCTATGCCGTCCCTCGATATCTAGCTGCCCTTACACCTATCTAGGTGTAAGGGCAGCACCTTGCTTGTTCGTCGTTTAGTAGATCCAATCTGTTATAGTTGTTCCTTGTTTTTCAAGGATTAGTTTAATATCCGTATGGTTAGGCCTTGCAAACGGGTTGAACGATCCGGTAGTGCGTAAGGTATAGTTTGTTAGCTCTAAGAGGGATTGTTCCGGGAATTAACTTAATGTTGGTTTTTAGGCCTCTTTTAGGGTTAGCTTTCTATCATCTTTCGTGTCTATTAGGCTCAACTACGCGTAGGATGTTCCGATCATACGGTGAAAACCCTAAACTGTCGTGGATTGGTTTAACTTTGTGTTGATCAAGCAGGAGCCCCATGTCATCGTAAACCCAACGTGAATCATGGGGCGATCGGCTCTTTGAGCCGATCCACAGGGCAACCTGAGAGCCGATCGGGCTCGTATTTAATGTTTACGTGTCTACCATGCAGGAGACTAATCGAAGCAATCCAACACCTTCCTGACCAGGTATAGGTCAGGTGGCACGCCCTTGCAACCGCGGGACGTGTGCCGGAACATTGCGGGACGACGTCGAGGGACCAGGGCCCACAGTCTTGTCCGGCTCTTCGTGTTGCTTAACCACTGCTCGCCGGTGGGTTTTGGCAGGCAATAGTGCCAAATTAATCTAGGGCGTTGGTTGTGAACCGGTGAACAAAAAAGAGATAGCCCAAAAGAGGAACACACCAAGGTACAAAAACTAGCATATATGCATGTTTCTATGTACATATATATGACCCTGGGTTTGTAGATAAAAAAACATTCATATATGCGCTTACTATTAATATACATAAGTTTATGCTGATTCTCTTGGTTTAGGTATATATATGGTTAGGCATCACTACTAATTCAGAAAAAACAAAAATGTAACCCTTCAAGTGAAGTCATTTTAAGTGACCTAACAACTAAAATTCATATATAGGATTTGTATAGGAATTATGTAGGATTTAGATCACATGTGAATTTTCCCCACACTAGTTGTTTGATTCATAGGAACATATCCTATAGGAATCTTGCAGTGCAAATCCTATAAGAATAAAACATTAGGTCATACCTCATGGAAAATTTCCTTTGGCACAATCAAACACAACTCATCTTCCTATATGATTCAACTAGCCATTAAATCTCAATCCTATGTTTTTCATATTTCTATGGTTTTCCCATCCTATGAATCAAAGGAGCCTTAGGGCTTATATCTTTTTTAGAAAGGCAAACTATGTTAAGATTGGCCAAGTTTTACGAAAAACCTTTAACATGCAAAATACAAAGTTGAGTCATTTCGTTTGAATCGGAGGGAGTACATTTGACGTTATGGTACTATTTGACAGCTGCTTGGCACTGTATTTTTTTCGAACCAAACTTCCCCCTTCATGAAGCTTTTATTTTGGGATAGAGCTTCAGTGACTTGATACATCCATATATCTAGACAAAGTTGAGTCAATTCATTTGAATCAGAGGGAGTACATTTGACTATATGGGTATTGTTTGACAACTGCTTGGCACTGTCTTCTTTTTTGAACCAAACTGCCCCCTTCACGAAGCTTTTATTTTGGGATAGAGCTTCACTGACTTGATACTTCCAAGTCTCACAGTGACTTGGTGCCACCATCCACCATCCATCTCAGATCCAATGTATGCGATCGACTTAGAATTTAAACTAAATAATTATTATAATTGCTCAGAAATATTTCAAGAACTTCCAGTTAATCGTGCATATTTCGATTTATATTTTGGTGAAGTTTCATTCGATTTGAATCAAAGGTTTGTGAGCAAATATATACTCCCTCCGGTTCATATTAATTGACTCTAATATGGATGTACTAGACACATTTTAGTTCTAGATACATCCATATTGAAGTCAATTAATATGAATCAGAGGGAGTATTTAGTTTAAACTAGTGCTCGTATACGTAAAAAGCTCTTTAATCACAAGCTAGTCGTCCGAGTGGGATGAAATATTCACAGATTTTAGAACAAGGCATCTACATTTTACTGGATTTTTTTCATAATTTTCTGAATAATTTTTGTTTTTAGGTTCGAAATAAGAGATAGTTTGGAACGTTGGATCTCAAATGGTTGGTAGATGGTGGCACCAAGTCACAATGAGATTTGGAGACTTCAAGTCACTGCAGCTCTGTCCTTTTATTTTGACAAACTGCAGAGCCGCTGGTGCATCTATGGTTGCGTACGGCCGACGCCGATTCTTAGCAAGGAAGTTCTTCCTATAAGTAGTAGTATCCATACTCCACTCCAAGGCATGTATAAAAAAAGAACCCATCCCGTTCTCGTTTTCCCGATCACTCTTCTCTGAAGATGGAGGAGGCCCTCTTCTTGTGCCCCCTCTGCCTGCTGCCCTTCAAACCCCCCATATCCAAGGTCGCTCCCTTCCGATTTCATTCTTAGGTTCACCTGTGAGAAATGTCAATGACAACTGATGCCACGTACGTTGTTCCGTGCAGTGCAAGGGCGGTCATATGGGCTGTCGGCGCTGCGTCGGCGAGCTTGCGCCGAACCCGTGCAAGAAGTGCGAGCAGCCGGCGAGGTTGCCGCCGTCGAATCGATCTGGGGCAATGGTCAAGTGCGTCGGCTGCCAGAGCTTGGTCGCCTCCACGGAGTCCTACAAGCACTATATCGCGTGCCCGCATGGTCCGTGCGGCTGCACAGAGGCCATCAATACCGGCTGCAGCTTCACCGGCCCGCCGCGGGAGCTCCTGGTACACCTCCAAGCATCCCACTCCATCCCAGTGTTTACGTTCCAGTATGGCATACCCGCCTGGTGCATAGTTCGTGTTCCGGTACAACCGCGGGGACACCTGTTCATCGGCAGTGGGGAAGAAGACGGTAGCGTGTTCGCCATCACCGTTGGCGCGCTCGGCCCGACCACCATTGTGTCCTGTGTGTGCATCAGGTCGGCCGCGTGCTTGTTTCCGATGTACAAGGCGCAGCTGTTGGTGATTGGTCCGCCGGCGCCGGCGACGGCTGGGACCAGTGACCTCTCGACGGACACCTTGATGGCGGTAATCGAGCCGACGAGCTCCCCGACGCCTAGCTCGATCATGTTGCAGCAGCTCACTTCTTTCCTGGCGGTGCCGCCCCGTTACGCGAAGCAGAATGGAGGGCAGCGTGTGTTGCCTATCTGCGTTTGCATCAACAAGAAGGTTATACAATAATCTTCGTTTAGTCATACTGCAATGTAGTTACTCGAAGATCGGAGGGAGTAGTTTAGTTCGAAGTAGGGTTCGTTCGGATGTATTTTGGACTTGTATAGTAGTACTACTACTCCAGAACTATTAGCTAGCTAGTTGGAGTGCTAGAATGCAGCTCGGAGTATTATAGTATTTTGGCAGTACTACTAGTATATGTATGTGACTGCAAGTTCAAACTAAAATGGAGTATTTCTTGCTAATGTTGTTCTTTTGGAGTCATCATTTTTTTCTGAACGTGTTAACTATGCTATTGTCTAAGGATTCGTTTAGATTTCTTTGGTTGAATTCATATTTCGTCTCTTCCTAATTTGGCAAAACTGCACTGTCATGGGCATTCTTACAAGGTCGCTGAAGTTTCGAAGTTTCTTAATGTATATTGCGTAGGGTGTACCCCCTTAACATGGATCTGTTGCATTTTTGGGTTGTATTTTTTTTGGCAATTTTCAGGACCATAAAATAGCACGCCTTCAGTTGAAATTTGAATTACTTTTCGAAAAGTGGCCGATACTAGCATGGAGTAGTAAAGTTTTTTTGTACTCCCTCGGTCCCACCAAAAGTGTCTCACCTTTGTTAAAATTTAGATGGATAGATGTATTTTTTTTACAAAGTTGAGACAACTTTGGTGGGACGGAGCCACGGAGTCCTAGTTGATGGCGAGAAGGTTGATGCCTTGCTAGGTTGGTGTACGTTGCAAAAAGAACAAGGTTGGTGTGTATTTGTTTTATTTGTTCACCATAATACTGACATGGCCATCGATTTGATTAGACAACACAAGCCTGGGATGTTTCACTTATTTATTGTAGGAAGCACGATTAATGTTCTGTAATGATGGGGCTACTCCTATAGTCCGTCTGCTCCTACTCGGGTGTCGGGTCACAGTCACACTCTCCTCTTTTTTTGAACACATTCACACTCTCCTCTTTTTTTGAACACATTCACACTCTCCTCTTTTTTTGAACACATTCACACTCTCCTCGAAACTGCAGTAGGCAGTATATGCATAAGAGGAGGAGCGTCTCGGTTCACCTCCGTCGTCTATCCCCACTCCGCCCAGCTTCCATAGCACGCGCCTGCGTCTCCGCCATGGCGCTTTCGCATCCTATCCAGCAGTGCCCAGTTTGAGAGCCTCTGTTCTCCAACTCAAACCCCCACCTGCCGCCATTGATCGCCATCTCTCTCCCAAAGTTCGAATCAGTAAATCTCCCAAGAAAATACCAACCCCATTGTACCACCTGCCTCATTGCGATGGCGAAATCGAGCAGGGTCTGTGGATCTGGGCTGTTTCACAAGGTGTTTACGGAAGGCCCCCTTGAAGTGCTCATCAGCCAGTGCGACGCCATCACCGCCGCGTCCCTAGTCGGTTCCTCCAAAAGTATTCTTCAGTCAGCCAAATACAGTGCCACTCTGCCTGCTTCTCAGCCGTTTGGCCTTCCGTGTGTTCTCTGTTGTGACCCGGCGGATAAACCATGGGTGTTCAAGGAGGATTTGCCGGTGCACAGCAAGTGCAAACTACTGCCGCTGGACAGGTTCTCCTATGATGGCCTAATGCCACACGGTAAGGATGAGGAGCGGGCAGGCGCCAATGGAGATTGGATCGCCATGGTTGGCCCCGAAGGCAAGTGGAACCTCCTCAATGTCTACACTCATCGCAAGATTAAGCTTCCATCTTTGAGGAAGAAGTTTGAAACCACACGCAATCCACTTATATTCGAGTATCAGCGTTCTGCTATTCAACTGCAGAAGATAGCTATTTGCCAAGTTCCTACAGCTGCTAGGGGGTATAAAGATTTCTCCCTTGTCGCAATCTTCGACTTTGCAATTGCCTACCTCCATGGCGAATATCCTCGTACATGGATATTTCTTGAAAACCAGTTTCAGTACGGCGCCATATACTGCGATGCAATTATACATAACGGACTTGTGTTCGCCGTTACTGAGCTTGGAAATGTTTATGCATGGGATCCTAATCAATTTGGTAACATTTCCTCCCTATCTTTTTTATATACGTAACTTATATAGTATTTCACCTCTTATTTGTTGAACTGTCTTGGCATCTTTTGGCTTAAAGGAATTCCATAGGCGCACACCATAACCCTCTTGTGGTATGGACATATATAGAATTTAACATCTATAGGAATTTTAGTATGGTCTAATGTGCATGTTGTTCCGTAGGAAAAAGGCCCCCTAGTAATTAAGTTTCTTTATTATTACTCCCTAGAAAATTTAAGGTAGAGTAGAAATAGAATCAATAAAGGTGCCATGCAATATTGATAAAGACTTTCATTTGTTTATATTCCCCCGGTTCTAGAGAATAAGGAGTACTATATTCAAACCATCTAAAATTTGGACCAATATTTTGGGGAACATGTTTTAAATCCATATGAAGTTTTACCAAGATGTTCGAAATATATTTCAAACCATCTTATGTTCGACCATGATTTTATAAAGTACTAGTATTGGCATCCCAATATCAAATCAATATCACTAGTAGATAAATCATGAAATATATTTTCATGTGACGTGTTCTTTCCTTTTTCAAGGTCCTATAGTGCTCCCTGCTCCATTCATTCCGTGGACGGCTGGATTTGATGGCGATGATGATTTTGACTCTAATAGTCGTACGTGGTGGCTGGCAAGATCTCAAGATCGTTCTAGACTTCTCCTGGTCTATGCACGTGGCGTAATGGATTTTGACGCTGACGGTGCTCCAACTTATTATGATAGTACCCCTTCTGTCCATTGCGGTCGCGCTGTTCACAGCTATTCGGGGTATACCTGCATTGTATTCTCGAATGACACTAGTCGGTTACTTCCAGCCAACCCGTGGGAAAGGGTTACTAATCTTGGAGACTATTCTATGTTCCTTGGGTTGAACTATCCGATTTTCATGCCAGTGGGTGGTGCAACATTTCCCCCAGGATATTTGACAAGAAGAAACTGCATCTACACCACGCCTCAGGCCATTGGCTCTCAGTTTGACACATCACATCAAGAAATTTTCCGCTTCAGTCTAAATGGCGAAGACCACCAAAGCATCTCTTTCTCAAGCAGCGGTCCAGGGGCCAACTGGCATACGGGGTTTTGGTTCATCCCAAGCTACACCAACGCGCTGGACTGGAACAAAGACAATCAGAGTTAGGGATATTTATGTAATAGTAGGATCATACTACTAGCTAGCTCAGTTGGTCTTGACTCCTATTTAACTATTTATAGCTAATGTACTTAGGTGATAAATTGATGCTATTTGCATGAACCCAGGTGCTTCTTTTAATTTGATCAAATACGGTCTATACACATGCATGGTTGTTTGGCTGTTTCAGTGTCCCTAGAGGCATACATATATACTGTTATTTAGCAATCTTTATTACAGTACAAAGGTCTTAACCTCATGGTTCACAGAAAGTATAAACGTAGATCAACCATCTAAACATAGAAGACATTCTAGTGTATGATTCTTACATATACACATCAACATCCTATCAGAAAATCTTAATGTGAATTGTACTGGCTGTACAAACCCGTGCATCATTCTCTAGCCGGTTGCACCCAAAAACCAAATCGTGGTACTTCATAGTTGACTGTATGTAGGACAACATACAGATCCAATGCGAAGCCATGGGTATCACCTGCATGACAGAACCATATTTCACATGGTTGGAGGTACTCCATATGGCATTTAAAATCATTCCTTGTCCTTCATATGGCCCTAAAAATAGTACAGTTGGATTTGTGGGTTTTAATTTTTTATTAACACACTCAATTGATTGCCCAAACATTGATTAATAATATTATTAAGGGGTGTGATGTTGAAAGCCATAAGAACAATGTGCCAAACAATCTTTGCTAGCGGACGGTAAATGTATACCCATCAGAAATATTAGTACTACTAGTAGTACTATCAAAATAATCAGCAGACGTGCATGTTTCTTTGGTCAGAATAACTGCTGCACCATCTTAAAAGTAAATGGCATGACCATTTATTTGATTTGATAGCGTGCAGCTAGATGGCGTACATTACTATCTCTACTTCCTTGGGTCGCCCAAATCTGGAGTACTAAAAGCAAATCCTGGTGATTCATTTGACAAGACAACACAGATGCGTCCAAATTTCTCCGCCCATATTATTATAGTAATATACGAAATCTGGAGTGCGTTGCCTCGTTGCCTTCCAAGAGAAGCTGCATTCCTTGCCAAAAAAGAGAGAGAGGCTGTATTTATAACTACCTCACCGGCCGCCACTAGTACAAACCATCACTCCCTCTCCACCTCCACCTCCACCTCTTCCCTAGTAGCTTGATACGTCCAAAACGTATCTACTTTCCCGAACACTTTTGCTATTGTTTTGCCTCTAATTTGTGTATTTTGGATACAACTAACACGGACTAACGCTGTTTTCAGCAGAATTGCTCTGTGTCTCGTTTTTGTGCAGAAATCCAACTTTCGGAAAAACCTCGAATTTATACAGAAGGCCCTATTTTTCCGGAAGACTCACGGAGCCGAAGGGCAAGCGGTGGGGGCACGAGGGCCCACACACCGCGGCCCAGGGGGGGCCCGCGCGGCCCTAGTGTGTGGCCCCCTCGGCTAGCCCCCGACGCCCTCCTTCGGACTACTTATCGCCCTCGACCTAAAAACGCAGAGAAGTCGAAGTCGCCGAAACCCTCCAGAGAGCCGCCACATCGCGAAACTCCGTCTCGGGAGCTAGAAGTCTCCGTTCTGGCACTCCGCCGGGACGGGGAAGAGGAGGAGATCTTCACCGCCAACGCCTCTCCATCGACCAGCCATGTTTCCCCCATCCATGTGTGAGTAATTCCCCCGCTGTAGGCTGAAGGGGATGGTAGGGATTGGATGAGATTGGTCATGTAATAGTCATAAGATTGTTAGGGCATAGTGCCTAGTATCCGTAGATGTCACTTTTATGATATTGTTGCAACTTGTTATGCTTAATGCTTGTCACTAGGGCGCGAGTGCCATGATCTCAGATCTGAACATGTTATTGATTCATGAAGATATTCGTTGTTTATGATCTTACCTGCAAGTTGTATACACACATCGCTGTCCGGAACCAATGGCCCCGAAGTGACAAAATCGGGACAACCGGAGGGGATGGTAGTGATGTGAGGATCACATGTGTTCATGGAGTGTTAATGCTTTGCTCCGGTACTCTATTAAAAGGAGTACCTTAATTTCCAGTAGTTTCCCTAGAGGCCCGGCTGGTAGGACAAAAAATGTTGTGCAAGTTTCTCATTGCGAGCACGTACGACTATATATGGAACACATGCCTATTTGATTGATTAGTACTTGGATACTGTTTTATTATTATCTGCAAATGCCCCTGCTTTGATTGTTATATGAGTTTCTCTCATCCATGCAACGCCTGTTAATCCGTCCATGTGCCTACAGTATTTTAATTCTGCTGTTTACTATAATCACTACTGCTGTCTTTATTTCACCGCTGCTGTTATTTCACTATTCCTACTGCTATAAAACTGTTACTACGATAAACTCTTGCGAGCAAGTCTGTTTCCAGTGCAGCTGAATTGACAACTCCGCTGTTAAGGCTTACAAGTATTCTTTGTCTCCCCTTGTGTCGAATCAATAAATTGGGTAATACTTCCCTCGAAGACTGTTGCGATCCCCTATACTTGTGGGTCATCAAGACTATTTTCTGGCGCCGTTGCCGGGGAGCATAGCTTTATTTGGAAGTTCACTTGGATTGATATTGTTCGCTGCAATTCTCCATTATGGGTAAACCTCGCGATACTAAGATCGCCATATTACCATCCACTACAAGAAAAGGTACAACTCTTAGTACCTCTGCTGCTCTTGATTCACCATCTGTGATAAGTAAACTTGTTTCACCACCACAAGCTTCAAATGCTGGTACTTCTGCTGAATCTGAAAATTCCTCTTATAATTGTGATGATGCTTCTGCTGTGCTTGATAATGATGGTTCGTTAGGATCTTTTCTAGATGCTACAATTGCTAAGTCTAGACAAATTGAAAATACTGAAACTCCTAATGAAAATGTTGCTACACCTGTTAATTCACCTGAGTCTGTTGAATATTCTAGTGATGATCTTGATGAAGATTATGTAGAGCTTGATGATGATTTTATTGAAAAATGCAATGCTACTACTGATGCAAGAAAAATTAAAAAGTTGCTTGCAGAACATGCTGTTAGATATAAACCATCTCCTGATCCTAAATTTGCCACATCTCCTATAAACATTAGGGATAAAGATTATGATTTTTCTCTTGATCTATCTCATATAGCTATTGTTGAGAAAACACCCTTTTGTGGTACTGAAAAAGAAAGTGCTGTTGAACACATGATTGAGTTATCTACTCTGAGTAGCGTGTTTTCTGATGATGTCAAGATGCGTACTTATTTTGTCGCTAAAATTTTTCCTTTCTCATTAAAGGATGATGCTAAAACTTGGTATAATAATTTGCCTCCTGGTTCTATTAAAAGTCCAATTGACTTGCGTGATGTTTTCTTTCGAAAATACTTTCCTGCTAGCGCTCAACACGCTGCTTTGCAGAGAATTTATAATTTTGACCAGGAAGATGGAGAGAAATTGCCTGAGGCTTGGGCGAGATTTTGCTCTCTTATTAGAGCTCAGCCTGACCATGATTTGGAAAAGCATGATTTACTTGATATATTTTATAGTGGACTAACTATTGAGTCTAGGGCATACCTGGATAGTTGTGCTGGTTGTGTTTTCAGGAAAAGAACTCCAGACGACGCTGAAGAATTATTGGCTAAAATAAGCCGGAATCATGATGATTGGTCTACACCTGAACCAACCCCGACACCGATAGTGAAGAAGAGGGGTATGATTAAATTAAATGATGAAGATATGAGGGAAGCCAAGAAGTCTCTTAAAGAGAAGGGTATTAAACCTGAAGATGTGAAGAATTTACCTCCTATAGAAGATTTATGTGAGATAACTCCCCCTTCATCCATGATTGAGGTACACTCTCTTCAACGCTTTACTAGGGAAGATATTCCGTATTCAAAACCTCCTGCTCAATGCTTAGATGAGTTTGATAATTATATTGTTAAGCAAGAAAACTTTAATATGAGAGTAGAGAATCATTTAATGGAAAATTCTCGAGCTATTAGTGAATTGCATGATATTGTGGAGAGAACCTCCAATGATGTTAAGATACTTGTTAAACATTTTCATATGGTTCAAACTCAAATTGATCAACTCACTAAAGTGCAAAATGACTTGTTGGGAAATAATTCTAAAGAAAAACATGCTTATGAAGTAACAACTAGAGGTGGTGTTTCTACCCAGGATCCTCTATATCCTGAAGGGCATCCCAAAAGAGTTGAACAAGATTCTCAACTAACTAAAACTAGTGCTCCATCTAAGAAAAAGAAAAAGAAACATAAGAATGTTGTAGAATCCTCTGAACCTGTTAATGATCCTAATAGTATTTCTATTTCTGATGCTGAAACTGAAAGTGGTAATGAACATGATAAAGATAATGATAAGGATGATACTCCTGATAAAGAAGAGGTTGAAGAAGAACCTAAAAAGCATGCTAAAAATAAAAAGTACACTAAAGAAGATTTTATTGTTGAGAAACATGGTAATGAAAGAGAACCTTGGGTTCAAAAGCAAATGCCTTTTCCTGCTAAGAAACTAAAATCAAAGGAGGAGGAACATTATAATAAATTTTGTGATTGGATGAAACCTTTATTTTTGCAAATCCCTTTGACTGATGCTATTAAATTGCCTCCTTATTCAAAGTATATGAAAGATATTGTCTCTAACAAAAGGAAAATTCCCAATGAGGAGATTTCCACTATGCTCGCTAATTACTCCTTCAGTGGTAAGGTTCCAAAGAAGCTTGGAGACCCAGGTATACCGACTATTCCTTGTTCCATCAAGAATAATTATGTTAGAACTGCTCTATGTGATTTGGGAGCAGGTGTTAGTGTAATGCCTTTTTCTCTTTATAAGAGACTTGATTTAGATAAGTTAATACCTACTGATATATCTTTGCAAATGGCTGATAAATCTACCGCTATTCCTGTTGGTGTATGTGAAAATGTTCCTGTTCAAGTTACTCAGCATTGCTTGATATTAACTGATTTTGTTGTGTTGGAAATGCCTGAAGATGATAATATGTCCATTATTCTTGGAAGACCCTTTCTTAATACTGCAGGGGCTGTTATTGATTGCAATAAAGGCATGGTTACTTTCAATGTTGATGATAAGGAACATACTGTCTATTTTCCCAAGAGGATTGATAAAGTATATGGAGTTAATACAATTTTTAATGTGAAAACTATCAAAGTGGGATCCATTGATTGTCCTATATATGAGCCTAAAGAAGAATATCAAACTCTTGTGATTGGATCCATATCAATTCAATATAAGGTAACATGATTGATTTGAGGTTTATTTCTTCTTATGTCATATAAAATTTATTTGGTAGCAAGACTTGATCAACCTTGTTAACAAGTATATTTTAATGCATAAGAGAGCTAAACAACATTTCTTTCTTTCTTTCTCCCTCCACTTATTTTACTTGCTGTAGCACTTTTTGTTTTGCAATATGCTTTAGTTGTTTAAGATTTTGGAAATCATTTTCCTGCGCAGTAATAATTAATTTAATACCCAGAAATGTGCATTTTTCGAAGTTCTCTAAAAATTACAAAAATTATACTGGTAGTCCTATTTTTCGAAGAGGCACCTGGGAGCACCTGGGGCTGACCAGTGGGGCACCCCAGGGTGGCACCCCACAGGCCGGCGCGGCCAGCAAGGGGGGCGCGCCACCCTGGTGTGTGGGCCCCCCTTTGCCCCACTTCAGCATCTCTTCCTCCCATTCTCTTCTCTCTCCCGAAAAAACTCGCACCAGGTTCCTCTCACTCGCGTTTCTGCTCAAGAACTCGCGATTTCTCGATCTCCTTGCTCAGCCCAGATTTCTGTCTGAAATTTGGCACATTTGCTCCTTGGTATGTGACTCCTTTGATTGTCCAATTAGAATTTTGTTTGGTTGAGTATATCTTGAATATTTTGCTGCTGTAGATAACATGTTTAGTGAGCTTGCATGCTTGTTCTAAGTGGTAGAAACTAGTTTTGATGCATGTTTAGTACTCTAGCAAGTTCCTATAGTAGTTCCCCTCAATTATATACCTTGAAATCAAATTTTATAATGATTGTTGAAAAATTTCAGAAAATGGAAGGAAGTAGGCACCAACTAAACCAACAAGAATTGGAGGTGCAGCAAGTCATGAGAGTTCACCGCGAAGAGGGAGTATACCCCTCTTATTACCCATGCACGGATTTTATGCGGAATGCAGGAATCCTGCAAGATGTTCAAACACTGATTTCCAATGCAGGGTTGGAAGGTTTTACTGTTGGTGAACCTCACCAATATGCTAAACTAACGGTGTCGGTTGTGCAGGATTTCGAATTTCATCGGTCTCAAACTAACCCCATGGTCCGGTACAAGATTTATAACAAAACTATCAACTTGCCTTTCAGTGATTTTTGTGCAGCAATTAGAGTGCCGCGGTGGGGATCCTGCGAGAAGGTCAGGGGAACGCCGCGGGAGCTCTCGAATCTTTATACAATGATTTGTAATGGGAGGAGCTTCTCCGATGATGGTGGTAAGATTAGCAGCATTCAACAACCAGCTATCCGCTACTTCGCTTACTTCGTTACAAAGTGTGTTCTTGCTAGAAGGAATGCGAGTAAGTTGTCTGTTCAAGATATGGCTTTCTTAGCCGCCGCTTTGCAACAGGATAGGACCTATAATTTGGGTGCTTTAATAGCTTGTAGACTTGCTACTAACCGTGAGAAAGGAGGAATTTGTGGAGGTCTTATCGCCTCTCGCTTATTAGCTATGCATGGTGTAGGACCTCACCATTTAGATATTCCGCTTTCTATAGAGAAGCTTGATGTTGTTTCCATGATTAAACATGAGTTTATTTCAGATGCATCTAATTTGAACAACCTGTATTATAGGATAACTTTGTATAAGAAAAATTGGAGAATAACTAAGAAAATTGAAAAATTAGTACGATTGCCTGCACCTGCTCTGCTTAACCTTGATGCCAGGAAAGGGTGGTCGATCACAGAAAATGAGCTAAACGCATACATAGAAAGGGAAAGCCATCGTGCAAGGGAAGGCATGGAGGAGGCCGAGGAGCACCCCGACTCTTCATCCGATGCAGCGAGCTCCTCATATCAACATTATGGTCATGTGGAACCTCCACGACATTCTTCTGCGCAGGGGCCCTATTATCACTCCATGTATGATCCACCGGCGTGGAACTCCGACCCTCGTTGGGAATGAACTCCACTTAGGCCAAAAGCCTAAGCTTGGGGGAGGTATACCGGCATCACTCATTCTTTGCATATTATGGTTGCTGGATACTTGTACATACTTGTTTAGTTTCTTAGAGTGGTTTTCTAATGAGAGGGAGATGATATTTGGGGAAGTGCTGTCCAAAAACAGATTCTGGGCTGTTACCAAAAAAATTCGTACGCACAGCCAGAACGTTATTTTGAGTTGCCAATTTTTGAGCATGTTCCCCAGGTTGTTATCTAACTTTCATTAGTTGAACACTTTTTGAGCTGAGCAATGGAAGATGTTTGTTAATTTCGATTTCTGTACTGCTGTCAGGATTTGGCAGATTTCTTTTGCTGTGTTTCTTTTAGTTTACATTCTCTTGTTTTCACTTTGTTTCTTTCCTAAAACACAAAAAGACCGAAAATATTTCTGTTGTTTCTCTTCACCATTTGTTTATTTGGTTCTTTGCTCTTAGTTTACTTTATGTGCTATCGTTAGTTTGCCATTAGAAAACCCAAAAAGATTTTGCTTTGTTTGCTTGTTTCTTTTGTTCTTGTTTCCAATTCGAAAACACCAAAAATATTTGCTGTTCTTCTTTGGTTTGTAAAGTTCATCATGAGTTCAATGGTCTTCGGTGGCTGGAGCGTGGTTTTCATTTCATATTATCCAAGCTACACAAGTGAAAGGCAATAATGATGATCTACAACAATTGGATTGTGGTGAGAGGCTGGTATGAACTCTATTTGTTTTCATTTTTGTACATATACTCATCCATGTGAGCATGCTTAGTTGGTTCATGTGAGGTATATGTTATTTGAGAAAGTCTAGTAGTTCATGATCTCTCATGTTTAGCTCCAATTTATTAATATGAGTAGCATGTCATGGATGTTCGCTTGCATTGTTTTATTCATAAGTAAGTATGGCATTGTGGTATCCTCCTCTGAATAATTCATTTATATCGACTTGGCACATGCTCACGCATGCATATGACTGAACAAAAAAGTCAATTAAGCCTCGATGATTTATATTGCTTCAGAGTTCTTGCATCACTTTTATGCCTCCGTTAATTTATTTTGCCGCAAGCATGATTATGACAGTTATTGCTCTCTTGATTTGTTGCTCCCTAGTCTTTTGCTAGCCTTCACTTGTACTGAGCGGGAACGCCGCTCGTGCTTCCAAACACCTGAAAACCAAGTTGTTCCAAAGTGTCCACCATAAATACCTATGCATGGCATTTCAAACCATTCCAAGTAAATTCTCATGCGCTACCTTTAAAACTTTCAAAATGCTTCTCAATTTGTGTTAATGTTTCATAGCTCATGAGGAAGTATGTGGTGTTTAGCTTTCAACCTTGTCATTTACATTTGACGGACTCTCATATGGACTAGTGGCACATCCGCTTATCCAATAATTTTGCAAAAAGAGCTGGCAATGGGATTCCAGTCCCAAATTAATTAACTTAAATAGACACTCCTCCATGGTTTGTGATTGTTTGATGGCACCCGAAGGATTCGGTTAGCCATGGCTTGTGTAAGCAAAGGTTGGGGGAGTGTCATCATCATAATAAAACTTAAATAAAAAGGCACTCCTTCATGGTATGTGATTGTTGGCAGGCACCCGAGGATTCGGTTAGCCATGGTTTGTGTAAGAAAGGTTGGAAGGAGTGCCACATAAACATACAAATAATTCATGGGAGCCGCTCTTGGGAGTCCGGTTGATGAGGTAGTTAGTGTACCCATTACCATTCGTTGACAACAACAAGCACTTCTCAAAATAATTTTACTCCTGTTTTAAAAATGAAAAGCTCTAGCGCATGTTAATCCCTGCTTCCCTCTGCGAAGGGTCAATCTTTTACTTTTATGTTGTGTCTCCATTCTTTCTTTGAGCACTATCTTGAGAGCACAACTGTCATTCTTAGTATAATATGCTTGTCTCAAAATATGATTGATTGTGGTATAACTTTGATGCTTTTATCTTTGACAATCACTACTTCTAGTCTTTCTATGAACTCCAGAGGTGCCTCGGCATTTATGTTTTGCTAATCAAATACGGGCAAACGAGATACCACTTTATCATATTCTCTTATGAACATTGCAATCCTGCTTATATACATGATTCATGATGCTTATTATTAATTGTTGGTACCTCTCCATGATTGACATAGCTGTTGGATGATCTTATTTGCATGTATCTCATTATGAACTGCTTAAGTATTAGCCATAGCATGAGAATATATACATCATATGAGCAAATGTGTTCGTGAAAGTTCTTTTATCGCTCAGTTGTTAACTGAATTGCTTGAGGACAAGCAATAAGCTAAGCTTGGGGGAGTTGATACGTCCAAAACGTATCTACGAACACTTTTGCTATAGTTTTGCCTCTAATTTGTGTATTTTGGATACAACTAACACGGACTAACGCTGTTTTCAGCAGAATTGCTCTGGTGTCTCGTTTTTGTGCAGAAATCCAACTTTCGGGAAAAACCTCGGAATTTATACGAAGGCCCTATTTTCCAGAAGACTCACGGAGCCAGAAGGGCAAGCCAGGTGGGGGCACGAGGGCCCCACACACTAGGCCGGCGCGGCCCAGGGGGCCGCGCGGCCCTAGTGTGTGGCCCCCTCGGCTGGCCCCCGACGCCCTCCTTCGGACTACTTATCGCCCTCGACCTAAAAACGCACGGAGAGAAGTCGAAGTCGCCAGAAACCCTCCAGAGAGCCGCCACATCGCGAAACTCCGTCTCGGGAGCTAGAAGTCTCCGTTCTGGCACTCCGCCGGGACGGGGAATGGAGGAGATCTTCACCGCCATCACCGCCAACGCCTCTCCATCGACCAGCCATGTTTCCCCCATCCATGTGTGAGTAATTCCCCCGCTGTAGGCTGAAGGGGATGGTAGGGATTGGATGAGATTGGTCATGTAATAGTCATAAGATTGTTAGGGCATAGTGCCTAGTATCCGTAGATGTCACTTTTATGATATTGTTGCAACTTGTTATGCTTAATGCTTGTCACTAGGGTCCGAGTGCCATGATCTCAGATCTGAACATGTTATTGATTCATGAAGATATTTGTTGTTTATGATCTTACCTGCAAGTTGTATACACACATCGCTGTCCGGAACCAATGGCCCCAGAAATCGGGACAACCGGAGGGGATGGTAGTGATGTGAGGATCACATGTGTTCACGGAGTGTTAATGCTTTGCTCCGGTACTCTATTAAAAGGAGTACCTTAATTTCCAGTAGTTTCCCTAGAGACCGGCTGCCACCGGCTGGTAGGACAAAAGATGTTGTGCAAGTTTCTCATTGCGAGCACGTACGACTATACATGGAACACATGCCTATTGATTGATTAGTACTTGGATACTGTTTTATTATTATCTGCAAATGCCCCTGCTTTGATTGTTATATGAGTTTCTCTCATCCATGCAACGCCCGTTATCCGTCCTGTGCCTACAGTATTTTAATCCTGCTGTTTACTATAATCACTACTGCTGTCTTTATTTCACCGCTGTTATTTCACTATTCCTACTGCTATAAAACTGTTACTCTGATAAACTCTTGCGAGCAAGTCATTTTCCAGGTGCAGCTGAATTGACAACTCCGCTGTTATTTACAAGTATTCTTTGTCCCCCTTGTAAAATCATAACTCCCTCTCCACCTCCGATCCCCATCTTTCCCTAGTAGCTCCACCTCCATATCGGCGACGGACCACAATCGCGCGGCTTCGACTTCCTCTTCGACGGCGGCGGCGACAGAGGCGTGAGGCACCTTGTCCGCGGCGCATCACTCATCCTCGTCCCGCGGCAACAATGGCTGTATGTGAAATCACCATACCCTTGTGTATGGTAGAGATGATGATGTGCGGATAAAATTTTATTGGCGGTTGCTCATCCTTGTTTGAATATTTGGTGTAGATTCACATCTAGGGCAGGGTGTCAAGCGGGGTGGGTAGCGGGCTAGCTAGTTTCAGTGCGAGTGCTTTAAATCTGCTCTAATCTCAACCACTATTTGCTCTAATTTTCTGCTTTGCGGGACGATTCGCGGACGCCGCTTGCAACCCTAATCTAGGGTATTGATCCTAGTTTAGTAGACTACTAGGATTTACATGCCAATTTGTTTTTAGACTAGATCCGGATATTTGTCAATACTACTACGTACTTCTTCCGTTCGTATTTAATTGACTCTAGTTGAAAGCATCGACAGTTCATTTTCTTCTCTCCCTCGCGTCGACTAATTAAAACCGAACAGAGGGAGTATTAGGAATCCATGTGCATCCGTACTACCAGTAAGGTATTGCGTTGTTGCAGAGGCTCAGTGTAATCAATATCTTTCGATATTAATATACTCACTTTATCAGAAAATAAATTAGTAATCCATGTTCAAACTTGCTAGTTTGATCGACGTTTGATGATGATTTGTGAGGCCATGTATGGGCCTAGTTTGTTTTGCCTGGTGGTCAGTAGGCTGATGATTTATTTTTTTGCTTGGTCGATCTGTGGTCGTTCCATGGCCACTGCTGATTAAGCATTACTAGAATCAACAATTTTTTGCTTGTCTGGTGATTGGAAGTGTATGCGCTCTTCTGAAGAGCACCATCGCACGATGATTAGTCTTAATGGAGATGCAGATGTCGATCAAGAGGGAGAAACATATCTTGATCATGCATTTCTCACGAGATTACTTGGTGATTGGAAGTAGAATCCACAATTTGTTGTGCTAACTTCTCAACATATGCATACATTCAATGAATTGGCTTTATGTGATCAATAGTACTTCTTATTGCAGATGGATGGAGGGGAAAGAGCGGAAAAACCGATACTTAGTGAGATGACTTCTCATTCTGTGACTTCTGATATCCCAGATAACAAGGTAAATATATAGAACGACGATTCGTAGGTGATAAAAGCAGAATCCACAATTTGCCGTGCAAACTTCTCAACATATGCATATATTTGATTAATTAGTTTTATGTGATCAATAGTATTACTTATTCCAGATGGACGTAGGGGAAGGAACGAAAAAGCGGATGCTATGTGAAATGACTTCTAAATCTGTGTGTTCTGATATCCCAGATGACAAGGTAAACATATGGACCGACGCTTGTTTTGCCGCTGCCCCTGTTAGATAGCTAGATGCTCTGGTCTAATTTCTGTTCATGTGCTTATTATTGCAGAAACATAGAGTTGAAGAAAACTCTATATTGTCTGATGACAAAGGTGAAATGGCATGCCAGTCTTTTAAACCTCCGACGCCACCTTGTTTACTGTCTATGGAGACTGATGCAGCTGGACCTGGTACTGATGAGCCTATACCTGGCATCATCGTGCCACATGAAGAAGGTTGTGGATTGGGTTTACCCCCTGCTGTAGAAACTGGTGGTGCAGCTGGAGCTGCTAGTGTAGAGCCTCTAGTGAACGGTGTCGTGCCACGGGAATTCTCTGAACTGGAGCAAAACGGTTTACCTATTGTCAAGACCGATTTAACTGGTGCTGATGCTGGAGTTGCTACTGATGATCCTGCACCCGAAGGAGGTTTTGTATTGGTAGAACCCGTCATGACTATGCCCACAGTACTGACTGGTGGTGGACCTGGAGCTGGTAGGGTAGAGCCTCTAGCGAAAGGTGTCGTGCCACGAGAATCCTCTGAAGTGGATATTGGTGGTTTACCCTCTGTAGAGACTGGTGGTCTACCTGGAGCTGGTATTGTAGAGATTTCAGCAAACGGTGCTGTCCCACCCGACTCCTATGAACTGGAGCATGTACCTGATGTGCCTTCTGTAGAACCTGACGCACCTGTAAGTAGTGGTGATGATTCCGCTGAATCTGATCAAGAAGGATCTGCATCTCTAGGACAAGATGTCAGCTGTCATTCACCTGAACCCGAGCTGAAGTCAGCAACGGTAGCTTATATAGCACGGACTGTCCTTCAAGCTCTAAAGATCCAGTTGGGTGGTTCACAGGACCAGCTACTCCAAGCCATTGTCACTACAAAAGACCAGCCAGCATGCTTCGTCATCTCCTGCATACTGTTTGACAAGCTGAAGCACTGCAACTGGCGCATTGTTCAATCCCATCAGCATGGAGAGAGGAGCTATGTTTATGTCAAGATGATTCATGCTGATTTGGTAAGGTTCCATGATAAGATGTATGGGTGGGGTGAGGCAAGAGCCACATTTTGCAGCATTCACACAGTCTTCGCTCTTGAGCCAGACCCCATGGATGCTTACCCAGTGGTGCAGCTGTCCTGACTTGATATATGTTTTATGATCAGTATGCTGCTGTCGTGGAACTGTGATGTGGAGCTACCTTTCTTATGGTTTCTAGGCTTTTGGTTTCAACATGTATTATGGAGCTTACCTTAGGACTTTCGCATGCGTTTGGCTGTTGACCTGTAATGTTTGTGGTTGGTTGTCTAATCTACTTGGCACAATCACATTGCAAAGGCAAATGTTCCTTTTCTCTTTAATTGTTATTATGACTTATGTGTTATAACCAGGCAAGAATATGCAATCTTGGTTCTCTGACCGATATATATGTACACACAACTTTTGTTCACATAATAACACTTACACGGGAAAAGAGTAGCTTTCTCTGTTGGACAAACACCAAACCACAAAAGGGTAACAACACAATATCCAAACTAGGTACGGCACCTGTTGAGCATACATGACTTTTGGCGTAAAATCACGTTAACCAACACTAGCATCATCTTGTTCTTTGCAAGGTGCTATGCTTATCAGTCTAATCCCAATACACCACCTACTTCAGGTGGCACGATGATGTCAAGTGCAGGCTCACCAGTACCAACTCTCTTGCATCAGTCTCCATTGAAGGTACGCCACTGCTGCAGTAGACACCATTAGCAATGCAAGCTGAAGGTGTTCTTATCCTCATATCAGGATCACATAATACAGGTGTCAAGCTTCATGCACTAGCCAACACAATAAAAAGTCCGAACTAGGATAGCTAGGAAAAAAACATGAAGATCTTTTTTCGAATCCCACGCTGAACATCTTTTTTAACTAATTAGGTAAGCTCCTGCTGACAAACATATTACAGCAACTCCAGCAGTGGCTCTATATTTTGGCGTTGTGGGCTGATGCTGCGCATGGAGCCGGCAATAGCTTCACCGGAAGCTGCAAACTGTGGCGGCCAAATGCAGGGCTGAAACAGCGTATTTTCAGAGGCGCTATAAATGCAGCGCCAAAAACAGAATATAATGAAAAATAGAGTGCAGTAAAACAGAAGATCAAACAAAGACTAGAAATAGACATAAAATAGGATAAAATTAGCTTGATAGATACTCCGTAGTTCATATTTTTACAAAATAGTGCGATAAAACTAAACTAAAACTCGACATCTGACGAGTCCGGTGTCGTGCCCGACACCGGATCCGACGAGAAGAGGTCAATCCAACGGGGGTCGTCCTCGCCAATGGTGGTCGGCCCGGCGAGCTGCGCTTCGATGAAGGCCCGCTTCGTCGCCTTCTCCGCCCTCCGTCGTGCGCGGTCCTCCTTCTTCGCAGCCCGCCTCGTCGCCTTCTCCGCCCTCCGTCTGCGGAAGTGCTCGTTCTCGGCGGCAACGTCCTCGGGGAAGCGGGCCGCCCACTCGCGCGCCGCGCGCTCGTCCCGCTCGGCGATGCGCAAACGGCGCTCCGTCTCGCGGCGGCGGCGCTGTTCCTCCTGTCTAACAATGTACATCGGCGGCGCGAGATCCTCGGCCTGCTGGCGTGTCCACACGTCATGGAAATTCATCGACGATCGCGGGCGCCCGAGCCGCCACGCCACGGCGTCGTACGCGCGCGCGGCCTCGTGCGCGGTCTCGTAGGTGCCGAGGCCGATGCGCTCGCCGCCGTCACGTATCTCCGCGTAATACGTACCTTTGGGGCGCGCGCGGACGCCGCGGTACCCCGTGCCCGAGACGCGGCAGTACCGCGAGCTCGACGCGAGACGAGGCATGGCGGCGGCGGAAGCGGAGCCGCGGCGGCGATATTAGGCGCAGATGGGCAAATTTCAGCAACCCGTGTCCACCTTTTTTTTGGCAGGATTACGCCATGTACCACCTTCCAATTAGAAAATAGTACTATTCAGCCTTCCCCTGTTGGGCCCAATATTTCACTTTGGGTTGCCAACGGCCATCTACATGGTAATTGCTATCGGCCTACTTGCTCCGGCTGTCGAAGCCCAATAACTACAAATGGGCCTTTCTGCTCATGCAATTTCGGTCCTTTTCTAATGAAACACAGATCCTATGAATGCAAAAGAAAAAAAACGCGGAGATTCTACATAAAAGTTGTTTTTATTTATTTTGAATTATTGGGTTCCAATTTTTGAAACTGCTCATGCCCAATATGAAAATCCTTGTTCGCTCCATACCCACATGGATAACGGTATTTTTAATAATTCATAAAGTGGATTTTAAATTTAAAACATATCCTAATAATTCCATGATTTAATCTTGGAGAGAAAAAGCTTGTATTAGTCTGCAGAATCCTCAACGTTTCAAAGGCGGCAGTGGATCAAAAGAAAAAAGGAAGTAGCCAGAAATTAGGGGTCAAAAATAACTCCAAGAAATGAAAGTTTTATTGTTCGTAGAGGATGACATGCGGGACCCATGCAGCCTCAACGTTTCAAAGGCGGCATGAGATCGAAAGAAAAAGGCAAGTGACCAAATATCAGGAGCCAAAAATAATCCAAGAAATGAAACTTATTGTACATAGAGGATGACATGCGGGTCCCATTTTGCAGCAGCGGTTTCAGCGTTTCAAATGCGGTTTGAGATCAAAAGAAAAAGAAAGTAGCCAGAAATTAGGGGGTAAAAAAACTCCAAAAAAAGAAAGTTGATTGTACATAGAGGATGACATGCGGGTCCCATGAGTCAGCAGCTTATTCAACGTTTCCAAGGCGGCAGGGGATCAAAAGAAAAAGGAAATAGCCAAAAATCAGAGGTGAAAAAAAACCAAGAAAATAAATTTTATAGTACATAGAGGATGACATGCGGGTCCCATGAGCCAGCAGGTTCCTCAACGTTTTCAAAGGCTGGGGATCAAAAGAAAAAGGCAAATAGCCAGAAATTAGGGGTAAACAATAAATCCAACAAAGGAAAGGTTTATTGTTCATAGATGCTGACATGTGGGACCCATGAGCTAGTAGTGTCAAGGCAAGTGACCAAAAATCAGGGGTAAAAAAATCCAAGAAAAGAAACTTTATTGTACATAGAGGATGACATGTGGGTCCCATGAGCCAGCACCTTACTCAACGTTTCAGAGGCGGCTTGAGATCGAAAGAAAAAGGAAAGTGGCCGAATATCAGGAGCTAAAAATAATCCAAGAAAGGAAACTTTTATTGTATATAGAGGTTGACATATGGGTCCCACTAATACAAGCTCTTTCGCTCGAAGATCTTGCAAGTTGATTGTACATAGAGGATGACATGCGGGCCCCATGTGTCAGCAGCTTACTCAATGTTTGCAAGGCGGCAGTGGATCAAAAGAAAAAGGAAATAGCCAAAATCATAGGGTGAAAAATAAATCCAACAAAGGAGAGGTTTATTGTCCATGGAGGCTGACATCTGGGACCCACGAGCGGCAGCGTCCTCGTTTAGAAGGCGACTGGGATCGAAAGAAAAAGGCAAATAGCCAGAAATTAGGGGTAAAAAATAACTCCAAGAAAGGAAATGTTTATTGTTCATAGAGGCTGACATGTGGGACCCATGAGCCAGCAAAGTCTTCAACGTTTCAAAGGCGGCAGGATCAAAAGAAAAAGGAAGTAGCCAGAAATTAGGGGTGAAAAATAACTCCAAGAAAGGAAACTTTTATTGTTCATAGAGGATGACATGCGGGACCCATGCTCCAGCAGCTTCCTCAACGTTTCAAAGGCAGCATGAGATCGAAAGAAAAAGGCAAGTGACCAAATATCAGGACCCGAAAATAATCGAAGAAAGAAATTTTATTGTACATAGAGGATGACATGCGGGACCCATTTATTGCAGCAGCGGCCTCAACGTTTCCAAGGCGGCACAGGAGATGGGATCAAAAGAAAAAGGAAGTAGCCATAAATCAGGGGGTCAAAACAAAATCCAAGAAAAGATATATTTCAATTGGGCTGCATCTTGCCATCTGGGCCTTCGAACTATCGTGCTGGACGCCTTATGACTCGTACAATTTCAGCCCACTCCAAAACATGAAAGTCCTATGTTTCGCAAAAACAAAAAACAAGGAGATTCAACATATAAGTTTGTTTATGTAAAAATAAAGATTTAATTTATCCGTTTGCAAAGCTCAGAGCGAAATACACTCTTTATTGTCTGCAAAATAATCAAGATATCACATGTTTCTTTTACGGGGAGGCTGACATCGGGGACCCATGAGCCAGCAACGTCGTCAACGTTTTAAAGGCGGCAGGGATGGAAAGAAAAAATAAACCAAAAATCAGTTGGTAAAAAATCCAAGAAAATAAACATTTATAGTTCTGAGAGGATGACATGCGGGACCCATGAGGCAGCAGCATCCTCAGCGTTTATTTTCATAGAGGCTGACATGTGGGACCCGTGAGCCAGCAGCGTCCTCAACGTTTTAAAGGCGGCAGGAGATCAAAAGAAAAAATAAGCCAAAAATCATTTGGTAAACAAAATCCAAGAAAAGAAACATTTACCGTTCTAAGAGGATGACATGCGGGACCCATGAGGCAGCAGTATCCTCAACGATTCCAAGGCGGCAGGGGATCAAAAGGAAAAAAAGGAAATATCCAGAAATTAATTAGGGGTTCAAAATAAATCCATCAAAGGAAACTTTTATTGTTCATAGAGGATGACATGTGGGACCGACCTGCCAACGTCCTCATCGTTTCAAAGGGGGCAGGAGATCAAAAGAAAAAGGAAAATAGCCAGAAATTAGGGGTGAATAATAACTACAATAAAGGAAACTTTTATTGTTCGTAGAGGATGACATGTGGGACCCATGAGCCAGCAGCTTACTCAACGTTTCAAAGACGGCATGAGATCGAAAGAAAAAGGCAAGTGACAAAATATCAGGAGACAAAGATAATCCAAGAAAAGAAACTTTATTGTACATAGAGAATGACATGCGGGTCCCATTTTGCAGCAGCGGTCCCAATGTTTCAAATGCGGCTTGAGATCAAAAGAAAAAAGAAAGTAGAGAAAGGAAAGTTTTATCGTTCATACAGGCTGACATGTGGGACCTATGAGCCAGCAGAGTCCTCAACGTTTCAAAGGCGGCAGGGGATCAAAAGAAAAAGGAAATATCCAAAAATCAGAGGGTGAAAAAAAGAAAAGAAATTTTTATAGTACATAGAGGATGACATGCGGGTCCCATGATCCTGCAGGTTCCTCAACGTTTCAAACGTGGCATGAGATCGAAAGAAAAAGGCAAGTGACCAAATATCAGGAGCCAAAAATAATTCAAGAAAAGAAACTTGATTGTACATAGAGGATGACATGCGGGTCCCATTTAGCAGCGGTATCACCGTTTGAGAGGCTGCACGGGATCGAAAGAAAAAGGCAAGTGACCAAATATTAGGAGCCAAAAATAATCCAAGAAAAGAAATTTTATTGTACATAGAGGATGACATGCGGGTCCCATTTTGCAGCAGCGGTCTCGTTTCCAAGGCGGCACAGGACCAAAGAAAAATGAAGTAGCCAGAAATCAGGGGGTGAAAAAATCCAAGAAGAAAGATTTCAATTGGGCTGCATCTGGACATCTGGGCCTTCGAACTATCCTGCTTGGCCTTTTGACTCGTACAATTTCAGCCCACTCCAAAACAGGGAGTTCTTTTCAAAAAAACAGAAAAGTCATATGCTTCGCAAAAACAAAAAAAACAAGGAGATTCAACATATAAGTTTGTTTATGTAAAAATAAAGATTTAATTTATCCGTTTAAAATAGCTCAGAGCGCAATACACTGTTTATTGTCTGCAAAATAATCAAGATATCACATGTTTCTTGTACGGGGAGGCTGACATCATGGACCCATGAGCCAGCAGCGTCGTCAACGTTTTAAAGGCGGCAGGAGATCGAAAGAAAAAATAAACCAAAAATCATTTGGTAAACAAAATCCAAGGAAAGAAACATTTACCGTTCTGAGAGGATGACATGTGGGACCCATGAGGCAGCAGCATCCTCAACGATTCCAAGGCGGGGGATCAAAGAAAAAAAGGAAATATCCAGAAATTAATTAGGGGTTCAAAATAAATCCTTCAAAGGAAACTTTTATTGTTCATAGAGGATGACATGTGGGACCGACCTGCCAACAACGTCCTCATCGTTTCAAAGGGGCAGGAGATCAAAAGAAAAAGGCAAATAGCCGAAATTAGGGGTCAAAAATAACTCCAAGAAAGGAAACTTTAATTGTTCGTGGAGGATGACATGCGGGACCCATGAGCCAGCAGCTTACTCAACGTTTCAAAGGCGGCATGAGATCGAAAGAAAAAGGCAAGTGCCAAAAGGAGCCAAAGATAATCCAAGAAAAAACTTTATTGTACATAGAGGATGACATGCGGGTCCCATTTAGCAGCAGCGGTCTCAACATTTCAAATGCGGCTTGAGATCAAAAAAAGAAAGTTGATTGTACATAGAGGATGACATGCGGGTCCCATGAGTCAACTTACTCAACGTTTCCAAGACGGGAGGGGTTCAAAAGAAAAAAATCCAAGAAAAAAACTTTTATAGTACATACAGGATGACATGCGGGTCCCATTTAGCAGCAGCGGTCCCAACGTTTCAAATGCGACTTGAGATCAAAAGAAAAAGAAAGTAGCCAGAAATTAGGCGGTCAAAAAAATCCAAGAAAAGAAAGTTGATGGACATAGAGGATGACATGCGGGTCCCATGAGCAGCAGGTTCCTCAACGTTTCAAACGTGGCATGAGATTGAAAGAAAAAGGCAAGTGACCAAATATCAGGATCCAAAATAATTCAAGAAAAGAAACTTGATTGTACATAGAGGCTGACATGTGGGACCTATGAGCCAGCAGAGTCCTCAACGTTTCAAAGGCGGCAGGGGATCAAAAGAAAAAGGAAATAGCCAAAAATCAGAGGGTGAAAAAAAACCCAAGAAAATGAACTTTTATAGTACATAGAAGATGACATGCGGGTCCCATGAGCCACCAGGTTCCTCAACGTTTCAAACGTGGCATGAGATCGAAAGAAAAAGGCAAGTGATCAAATATCAGGATCCAAAAATAATTCAAGAAAAGAAACTTGATTGTACATAGAGGATGACATGCGGGTCCCATGAGTCGGACTTACTCAACATTTCCAAGGCGGCATCAAAAGAAAAAGGAAATAGCCAAAAATCAGAGGGTGAAAAAAATCCAAGAAAATAAACTTTTATAGCACATAGAGGATGACATGCGGGTCCCATGATCCAGCAGGTTCCTCAACGTTTCAAACGTGGAATGAGATCGAAAGAAAAAGGCAAGTGACCAAATATGAGGAGACAAAAATAATTCAAGAAAAGAAAGTTTTATAGTACATAGAGGATGACATGCGGGTCCCATTTAGCAGCAGCGGTCTCACCGTTTGTGAGGCTGCATGTGATCGAAAGAAAAAGGCAAGTGACAAAATATCAAGAGCCAAAGATAATCCAAGAAAAGAAACTTTATTGTACATAGAGGATGACATGCGGGTCCCATTTAGCAGCAGCGGTCTCAACGTTTCAAATGCGGCTTGAGATCAAAATAAATTGATTGTACATAGAGGATGACATGGGTCCCATGATTACTCAATGTTTCCATCAAAGAAAAATAGCCAAAAATCGAGGGTGAAAAATCCAAGAAAATAAACTTTTATAGCACATAGAGGATGACATGTGGGTCCCATGAGCTTTCAAACGTGGCATGAGATCGAAAGAAAAAGGCAAGTGACCAAATATCAGGATCCAAAAATAATTCAAGAAAAGAAACTTGATTGTACATAGAGGTGACATGTGGGACCTATGAGTCCTCAACGTTTCAAAAGCGGGGATCCCAAAAATTGAAAAAAAACCAAGAAAATGAACTTAGTACATAGAGGATGACATGCGGGTCCCATGAGCTTGCAGGTTCCTCATCAAACGTGGCATGAGATCGAAAGAAAAAGGCAAGTGACCAAATATGAGGAGCCAAAAATAATTCAAGAAAAAAAGTTTTATAGTACATAGAGGATGACATGCGGGTCCCATTTAGCAGCAGCGGTATCACCGTTTGAGAGGCTGCAGGGGATCGAAAGAAAAGGCAAGTGACCAAATATGAGGAGCCAAAAATAATTCAAGAAAAAAGAAAGTTTTATAGTACATAGCGGATGACATGCGGGTCCCATTTAGCAGCAGGTATCACCGTTTGAGAGGCGGGACGGGATCGAAAGAAAAAGGCAAGTGACCAAATATGAGGTGCCAAAAAAACTCCAAGAAAAGAAAGTTGATTGCACATAGAGGATGACATGCGGGTCCCATTTAGCAGCAAACGTTTCCAAGGCGGCAAGGGATCAAAAGAAAAGGAAGTAGCCAGAAATCAGGGGATCAAAAAAATCCAAGAATAGAAAGAATTTTGGTTCATAGAGGATGACATGCGGGACCCATGATCCTGCATCGTAAACGGCTCGATCGGAGAGCGTTGAACGAGACGCGATCGAGAAAAACAATGCCGAGAGGCTGCCCGGGCCCTACATCCCTCGGTGGTGCGGATTTGCGTTGACTCGGCCGGCGAACCCGAGATTTCGAGATGCACCACGTCCCGGGCCACCATACGCGACGTTTTGGCCGTTTCGTCGGGCTAGGTGGCCTCAAAAACGAGAAAAAAACGTTTTGACATGCACAACCGAGAGACCAAAAATCGTCGGCCATGGTACACCAGCAACCACGGCGCGACTTCAACTTCGTGGCCATGGCAACTTTTCTTGTAATGCCTTCCCCAGCCCCTTTCGACGACCCCAGCTCCGGCGGTTCCGAATTCCAGGCGGCGCTCGTGGAAAGTCCCGACGGGAGCTACGCGTGGGGCTCTTCCCGGTGGATTACGACGCGTCCACGAGCTACTGCGCGGCGTTTTCCATGGAGAGCATGCCGTCGCTTATCCATCTTGTATAGTTCCAATGCATTTTTTGTTTATTGTAGGGATTAACAGAGAAGCTTATCCATCTTGTATAGTTCCAATGCATTTTTTTTTTGTTCAGCTTGTATAACTTTGCTTTGTGGTGTCTACATGCCTAAGTAATTCCAATGCATTTTTTTGTTCAGGTTCCATTTTCCAAAAGCCTCCGCAGCCACCGCTACCGTCTAGTGTGGCACATATCGCCGCAGTTTCTACACTGATGGCACGTGAGATGTTTGCTCGCTTCTGATGTTGGTCTAAAGACTGGGTTTGTTGTTGATTGGTGCAACTTGTTACAACATTTTGTAGTGTCATGGTTGGTCAGAATTTGGAATATTGCCATGATTTATTGTGGGTCATGAGAATTGTGACAACAACTTGTTACAACATTCTGTATCGTGGGTTTCGAACTATCTATTCTATAGTCACTGTCGTGTTGGACCTGGTATTAGTTCAGATTTCAATGTCAGTGCCGTGTGGCCAATGGTATAAGAATTAAATATTTGCTAGTGCACGTTTGATTTCCCTTGTTGATTTTAATTTCCGCTGTGCTTCAATCCCTACAAACCAAATGAACGGTTTTTAGGAGTGGGGATTCGGAGTATATGGAATGGGGTTTTATGGGGATTGGGTGAAGCAGAGGTTTCACCAAATCCTCTAGAGTATTATCCCCACCAATCCCCACAAATACTCCACTACCAAACAAGGCCTTAGAGATGCAAGTACTGATCCCCCTCTCCCTCTCCGTCAGCTCTGGGCAAAAAAAAATTCGAGGTGCCTCACGTATTCTCTTGCAGGGAACGAGCGGGTGGCGTACCAGGCCGCGCGAACACGCTCGAACTTGGTGGATCCGTTAGGTGCGTTCCCGATCTGCAGCACCACGTTTCCTTACCTTGTTTGTTGGATACAGTTAGCAGCCTTTTTTTTTCTTCCAGAGCAAATAAAGTGGTAATCTGCAAGAGGCATGATTAGTATTAGATTGACAATTCGGTCTTTGCGTTGGGCTCTTATCTTGCTCTGCTCAACTATGGGATAAGAATACTTGATCTTGCTAGAGTGAGATCCATGTATGTTGACACTAAACCTTTATAGCCTTCTGTATCTGTAGATTATTTACACATGGATCTGCTTTTGTTAACAGGAACGCCCTGTGTATGCAATATTCTGAAAATTCTTTTCCGCAAATGTCTTCACTGATCGGGCATTTATGTTTCTTCTTTTCTATGTAGAAGTCTATGCCATACACTGCCACGGTGCTGTTGTGGTCGGCGAGAAGTGGCGGCGGCATGAGCGGTGAGTGAACTCCACCGCGTCGTGAGCGGGTTCCCGTGGCTTGCGGCTTGCTGCTTGGCCTCGTCCGCCAGCGGCACTGGGAGGCTTCGCAGCGGGCCGGCATCGGGTGGGCTTCTCGCCGTTCTCGGCAGGCGGCGTGTAGGTGCGCCGGTCGTCCTCAACGTCAGATTATGGCAGCGATTTTTCTTGCTGCCGGCGGCGGTCCGCGGCCATGGTTTGGATCTTCCTCATCGGTGTGTTTCAGTATTCTTTTCCTTTCCATCAATTTTGTTCAGCAGTTTCTGTAGCCTTGTGGTGAATTGGATAGTAGAGGTTAGTTTAGTCCGTCCAGCACCAACGTTGAGCAGTGGAGGATCTGCTGGGTAAGACGTGCGCCGTCGAGGAGGTTGCACCGGAGACGCGCTCTAGAGCCGACATGTCTTTGTTCAGGCTCACGGCATGGACGTCGCAACTGGGCGCCATTCCGGTGGCGCGCACGCTCGCGGTGCCTGAGCCGCGGAGGAGCATGGAGGGCAAGCTGTCGCCGGAGAGGGAGCTCCCGGAGGCAGCGACGACCCAGTCTGAGAAACCTGCTGCTTCCAAAGCAGTGGAGGAGATTTCGACGCTGCAGTACCGGGTTCTGATCCACGTGGATTCGGTCGAGGAGTTTGCAGCGGAGGAGCCTGACGCACAGTTTGAGGCTCAGGGCGGCGATGGTGCGGACCGCCGGGGAGCTGGCCCGAAGGATCGTCATGGAGATGGCGGCGGAGACGGGGGCCGTCGCCGGAGAAGAACGCTGCCCTGGACGCGGGGTGTGATGGACCAGAGAGGTGGGTCAGGCACTTTTTCCTACAGCAGGCAGCATGGGACAGGTGGTGGCGCGTCATTGGCGGTGGGGCGCTCGTGGGGCCTACCACCGTTGGACTCACCTGGACCTTGGGCGTTTCAAACCGAGTCCTCGCTGTGTGAGGTGGCGTCACCTGCGGTCAATCCTGTCAGGGTGCAGCTGGAAAGTGCTGGTCAAAAGGAGTTTCAGCAGGAGCCGGGAAGCGTTGGATCAAGACCCGTTGCGCGATCGAGTGGAGGTGAAGCAGCAGAGGCTGCGGGAGCGGAGCCAGATGCGGAGAATATGCCGCAAGTGGGGCCGGTGATGGAGATGGAACCTGCGCTGCATGCGGGCGGGCCCACCACGGTTTGGCAGGACGCGCTGGAGACGCTGCCAACTGCTGCAGCGGATCCCGAGGAGGATCGTGGTCGGTTGCCGTTGGCGCCCACGCTGCTTCCTGGCGTTGGGTCCCGCGCGGGCCTGGTGGAGGTTCATGATAGGCTGGCGCTGGAGACTGCTTCTGGGGGCGGGTCCCGCGTGGGCCTGGAAGTTGATCCAGCTTCTGCGGACATGCTGGGTCCGTTTTCCTCATTAGCGGCGAAGGTTGGGGACAAGGTGGGGTCCAAGGGCGGGACCGACGAGGATCTGGTGGAGGGCTCGTCGAAGGGTTGCTTGAGTTCGGCTCCGCGGTGTGCGCCGCCTGAAGGTTGCGGCACGCCACTGATATCAGGCTCAGACACGTCTGTGAGTTCTTTTGGCTCTGATTCTGGTAGTTCAGTCCCGGATTTTATCGAGGTATCTCTGTCGGAACGTGAGAAGGGCCTGGAGGAGGGTGGTGGCCTAGTTGACACGGTGTCTGGTGGTCGTTCGGAGTGCATGGAAAGTGACCCTAGAGGCTCCCCTTGTTCGTCATATACGGGGCCTAACAGCCTTATGCAGATGGTGCCACGCCGTGGCCGGGAGGGGCCAGTGCTGGAGGATGTTACACCAGGCATGCAGGGAGATACCACAGAGAGTTTGGAGCTACAGCAGGAGAAACTTGCGCTGTGTCGCATCAGGATGTTCTGTTCCTCCATCCTCAAGAAGCTGGCACCGCCGTTGCTTCGAGAAGTGGAGAGTTCGTCTGGCCTGCGGGTTGAGGCACAGCCGTTCACGCCCAGACGCCTGACCAGGAGTACTGCGTTGGCAGCTCAGGACAGAGAGAAGAAGGCGGCAAAGGCCTCGACGGCAGAGACGGTGTTACTGAAGGCGTTGGGCATCTGCCCAGAGGAGTTGTCGGTGGACGAGGAGCACCTGGCCAGCTTCACGGAGATGTTTGACTCACCTCTAGGAGAGAGGCACGTGAGGGTCATGGCGTCCATCTTTGGCAAGATGGTGCCCCGGAGCTTCGACCAGCAGGAGGGCTGTAGAGTAGCGGTAGCGGCACAGTAGGTGTCCATCGGAGAGGAGTCTATATCAGTAGTTTTATGGATTGTAACCTAGAAATGTTGTTCTGGAACGTTCGAGGCACGAATGATCCAGCTAAGAGGAGTGCCATTAGGGAGTTTCTTACTAGTCTGCATGTAAGCATTGTGTGTATTTCGGAGACTAAGGTCGCGGAGGTAGATGAGTTCTACGTTTCACAGTGTTTGGGACCATCCTTTGATGGCTTTGTGTTTTTGCCGGCCGATGAGACTAGAGGAGGTGTGGTGATGGCCTGGGACACTTCGGTGATCCAGATTGGCCACGTGAGCTTTGATACTTATGCGATAACCGGGGAGGTCACGACTATTGAGGGTGCCAAATGGTGGCTTACCACCGTTTATGGGCCACAGGCGGCTGACGAGAAAATTTTGTTCCTTGAGGAGCTGACGGAGAGGAGGTCACTTTGCCCAGGGCCGTGGGTAGTGGCGGGAGATTTCAACATGATCCTAAACGCGCATGAGAAGAATAATGAGAACCTTGACAGGAGTATGATGCGGCGCTTCAGGACCTTTGTGCATGAGCATGAGTTAAAAGATCTATACATGCATGGCCGGACCTACACTTGGAGTAATGAGAGGGAGCAAGCCACCCTCACACGCATAGACAGGGTGCTGGTTTCAGTGGATTGGGACCTGCAGCATTCTGATTCAGTGCTGCAAGGCCTATCATCATCGGTTTCGGACCATGCACCGCTACACCTTGCTCTCAACGCGGCGTTTCGGCCTAAGAGAAGGTTCAAGTTTGAGAGCTTCTGGCTCAAGTTGGAGGGTTTTGAGGAGGCGGTCAAGGAAGCTTGGGTATGTGATCCTGCTATTGTTGACCCGTTTCGGAGGCTGGATGCGCTTTACAGGAATGCTGCTGAGCACCTGCAGTCCTGGGGACAAAAAAAAGTGGGCAACGTTAAGCTGAATATTGCGATAGCTAACACCCTCATTCTACGCCTGGACGTAGCCCAGGAGAGACGTATGCTGACCCCTATGGAGCTTTGGCTAAGGCGAATGCTTAAGCAATCTGTTCTCGGCCTTGCTTCATTGGAGCGAACTATGGCGAGACAAAGATCGAGAATCCGCTGGTTGAGGGAGGGTGATGCAAACACAGCGCTTTTCCATGCTGTAGCCAATGGGAGAAGAGTGAAGAACCACATTGCTGCGGTAAAAGTCGGAGATGAGATAGTGACGGAACAGAATTCGAAAGTGGGGGCTTTCACCGAGGCGTATTTTCAGCTGCTTGGGCGAATGCAGCCGAGAGAGCACTCTATAAACCTGGAGGAGCTGGATATCCCTACAGCTGAGCTACAGGATCTGGATGCCATGTTCACGGAGGAGGAGATTTGGGGGGTAGTCAAGGACCTCCCCCCGGACCGAGCGCCAGGGCCGGATGGCTTCACTGGAGCGTTTTACCACAGAGCATGGCCCATTATCAAAAGGGACGTCCTCGCCGGATTGTTCAAACTGAGTGTGGGAGATGGGCGGGGCTTTGCACGCCTGAATAGAGCCCTGATCACTCTGATACCCAAGAAACCAGACGCCATGGAAGTCAAGGATTACCGCCCTATTAGTCTGGTGCATAGCTTTGCAAAGCTGTTCTCAAAAGTGATGGCCAACAGGCTCCGGAGAAGGCTGGGGGAGGTTGTGAGCTCCAACCAGTCAGCTTTTGTGCGAGGGAGATCCTTACACGATAACTTCATCCTTGTGAGACAAGTAGCACGGAAGATAAACCAGCGGAAGCAGACAGGAGTGCTTCTCAAATTGGATCTCACAAGGGCGTTTGACTCGATATCCTGGAGTTTTCTGTTCGAGGTGCTTCGGCGCATGGGCTTTGGGGAGAGGTTCTTAAAGTGGGTCGCTCTGTTGCTAAGTACGGCAAATACGAGGGTGTTGGTTAATGGAGTACCAGGGGAGAGATTTGTGCACGTCAGAGGTCTCAGGCAGGGAGACCCAACCTCACCCATGCTGTTTGTGGCGGCGATGGAGGTGTTGACGGCGGTGATCAAGAAGGCTGCGGAGAGGCAGCTTTTCTCCGGGCTTGCGGGGATTTTGGAGAGGCAGCGAATATCGATATATGCTGATGATGTGGTTATTTTCTGCAAGCCTCTGAGCATAGAATTGGAGGCAACTAAGGCCATCCTCCAGGTGTTTGGGGAGGCTTCTGGGCTGCGGGTTAACTACAGGAAGACCTCAGCCACGCTGATTAGAGAGCAGGAGGGGGATGCGGACAGAGTTGCGGAGACACTGGGATGTGAGGTGGTGGGGTTCCCCATCAGATATCTTGGCATGCAGCTAGCGCTGAGACCCTGACTAAAGCGGAGTGGCAACCGCTGATTGACCAGGTCATACATTGTGTGCCGGCTTGGCAGAGAGGCATGATTCAGAAATCAGGGAGGCTCATCCTCATCAAATCGGTGATAAGCGCGAGACCCATACATCAGCTGATGGTAGCTGAGGCTCCAGCTTGGGTGCTAGAGGAGTTGGTAAAGTGGATGAGAGCCTTTTTCTGGGCGGGAAAGAAGGAGGTGAATGGGGGCCAATGCATGGTAGCATGGGACACGATATGTAAGCCGACCCAGTTCGGAGGTCTTGGAGTGAAGGACCTCAGACTGCAAGGGCTAGCCCTCAGAGCTAGGTGGTGTTGGCTGCGCCGCACGGATCCTTCGAGGCCTTGGCAAGGTCTGCCAGCGATCAAGGATCCGGAAGCTAATGAAGTATTCCAGAGTCTGGCGCAGTTTGAAGTAGGAGAGGGGGACAAGATACTATTCTGGAGGGACAGATGGATAAATGGTAGGAATGTAGAGGAGATTGCGCCAGATGTAGCGGCGTTAGTGCCAACGAGGAGGAAAAATATGAGGATGGTCAAGGAGGCCTTGCTAGAGGATGCCTGGCTCTTGGATGTCACTGGAGAGATGTCCATTGATGGGTGGATGCAATGCACCCTACTTTGGGAGGAGTTGCAGAGAGTGCCTCGCGATGGGAATCGGATGGATCAAATCACCTGGAAAGGATCGGTGTCCGGGCAGTACTCCACCAGGGGGACTTACAACATGCTTTGCATGGGGAGGATTACTTGGAGTATGGCCAAGCCAATTTGGAGATCCTTTGCACCTCTCAAGTGCAAAATCTTCGGATGGTTGGCGCTGAAGCGACGGCTTTGGACTTCGGATAGGAGGACTAGGCATGGCTTACAGGACCGCCCGGACCCTTGTGCCACTTGCCTTCAGGACGAGGATAATGTAGACCATATTCTGGCTCAGTGTCCATACGCCAAGATGGTTTGGTTCGGCTGTCTGAGGAGAATGGGTTTGCAGCTACAGGAGCCGCAGGAGAACACAGATTTGGAGAGATGGTGGACGGAAGCGAGGAAAAGGCTGCGCAAGGAGGATAGGAGAGACTTCGATACTTTTGTTCTGCTGATCGCCTGGACGATTTGGAAACAGAGAAACGCCAGGGTGTTTGGGAACTTGGAAAGGCAGCTCTCCATAGCGCAAATCATTGATACAGTGTTCGAGGAGTTCAGCCTTTGGCGGGCTGCGAGGGTAGGAGACTGGAGAGGGATGCTGCGAGAGTAGGCGTGAGTTCTGGGTGTGTGCGTGGGTTGGCCAAGGGTAGATGCTTACATCCCCCTTTTGGCTTCTTGTAATTTTGTTGCTACCTTCTATAAAGATTTGGCACGCTTTTCGCGTGCCCGCGAAAAAAAAAAGTAATTTCCTGGGCTAGTCCCCAACCACGTTTGTTGAAAATAAGCAGTGTAGCATATTTTGTTTTTTTCCAAATTGTTTTGTATTTTTCCTGGATTTTTAAGAGGGCAAAGTAGGCTGCGAGCAGGCATTAGTGCTCCAGCAATGACCCTAAGATCCAATACTATTTTGTTCGTATCTGTTTGCATTTTCCACAGAAAGATCTTAGCTGTATTTAAGCAATGGCTCTAGGATCAAATCCACTCCATGGATCATAATTGTCAAAACGTGTTAGTATAGGCTCTAGTGATTCATAATTTTGTTATCTTGATCACCAGACTTTTATGTCAAAGTCAGTCTGATCATAACAAAATAATTGGCTAACTTGTGCCAATTTAACAATTGGCAGGATTCCAGAGTAATAATTACTGATGGTTGTGTTTTCAGTCACAGTTAGGCTTCTTAATTACGGAGGGTTGTGTTTTGGATAAAAATACTTGATCTTGCAATATGGGGACAAACAAAAAAAGATGTTTTTTTGTAGTGTTTTCGTGGTGTCCTGCCCTGTGATATGGCAGCAGTCTGACTTTATTAGGACTGAAGTTCAATGGACTGTATGCATTGTTAAATGCCAACCTACTGCTGTCTTGTCTTTCTGAAATAATTAATATTTAATTTTATACCTTCAGTGCTAGTGTTGCCAGATGTGAATTTCCATTTCGATTGCGTGCAATTGTTGATTGAACTAGGTGGAAATGTCTCAGCTGTGACGTTACCCTACATAGCTACATCAAATTTGTTAGGCAAGTGGTGGTTCTTAGTTCACATGTTATGCAGTAACTAGTCGTAGGTACATTCTTCTAGAATGTGCTAGCAGGTTGACACTCAATTGAAACGGGAAACACTCTGTTGTGTAGTTACTTTCTATTAAGGTGTGCACATGCTTAAGATGCTAGTATAGCCCGAGTAGGAATTGGTAGCGCAGCAGTGATTTACTTTCATGCTGCATGTTGTTCAAAGTCAATTTTACTTTTCGGAGTAATACAGAACATGAAATGTAGGTATGCTCATTAAGTTCAGCATATTTTGTTCAGTAATCCTATTTGCAAACCCTTCAAAGATGAAATTTGTTGTCGTATGGTACTTGCAAATCCGTTTATTATGTTTCCTTCTGTTAAAAAAAAAGAGTTGGTCTGTAATTTTTAACTAATTCCGTTTGTAGGTCTGGCGTGCAGGGACGGTCAAGAGCAATTTTGTAATCACTCCCTGGTGGCTGCGAGCGGCATCGGCATTGTGCTCAGCTGTGGGCAGCCTCAGCACTACTGTGGGTCCTTCCATTGCGGCGGAGCATGCCTGTGGGTTTTGGCTTAAGGTATGGTGGCCCCTCGTTTCTATTTAGTCGCTTCTTTATTCAGAACTAGCAAGGAGGATAAGTTCTTAAATGAACTAAAGCATCTTAAACAAAAATCAATGTAAATTTTGATAAATGAATTTTCAAGGCACTGCTCCAAATTACCATGTTACCCATCAGAGAACTACTTTTCTGTTGTTCACAATAGTAGGATATTCTTATTTTTCCGATCCAGTCTGATAGATTATATTTCCTTTCTGGAAACATCATGCCAATGCTTTCACTTCCAAGGGAAATAATGTTAAGAAGTTAGAAAATACTTGTATTTGAGTCAGATAAATAATAATTGTATCAGCGTTAGATAAACTAGGTTTGAACTCACATGAATCTGTCAACCTTATGAATACAGATTTTTCCGATTTCATGGATTTGTGTTTATTTTCGAAACAGAATATGCAATTTCTTCTTGTTTAATAGCTCAAGAAGGCCTTCCATGGAAACTGAACCGTTGTGAGGAGTTGATCTCAAAACTTTTCAGTTTTCAGTTTATTTTCGAAACTGAACCTTCTTGGCCTCAAAACTTTGATATGCATGGTTGCGAGGCAACACAAGTTTCCATGGACTGATTTTTAGCAAAGTTGTAGTGTCGTAATCATCTACGTGCTACCTAGGGTGTATTTAAGTATTTTGGCAACAATAGTGGATATTAACCTTTTTAAGGTGTTTCTGTTGAAGCTCTATGTGCAATCTTTGCTTCTTGTAATTTACATTATGCAAAAAAAATTATTGTAAATTACTTATGATGCGTGTATGAAGTTTTTCATTGATTATCATCCTAGCTGAGTCATCTTCGTCTCAGAATGCATGATTATAGATTGGTCCAGTAGAAGCAGGCATCTAGCCTCTTGCTTAGAACGAGCTAGTAAGTTCGGTTATGCATTTTTTTGACCTGAAATATTCATCTACTGTTTAGGCATATGGTTATAATTTTCATATGTGCTCCATTTGGATAAACTTAATTTTTTTAATATACTTATCTTTTCATATCTTTGCACTTTACAACTTTCTGGGATGCTTCTTATGTAATATTATCTGCAGTGTGGTGAGCGGCGTGTTGCAGGCGCGTGATTACTGTGGGCAGCATCCGTATCCTGGTTGGGCAGCGTGGCAGGTGCTGGCTGTGGGCGGCCTCAGCCCTCTGGGTCCTTTCGCGGCAGGTGTAGCAGCACGCTAGTGGTCTTCGATATGAGATATGGCGGTTGCCCATTTCTTTCTGGCCATTTCTTCATTCAGAAACGCTTCATCATAAAAATCATATTCTGAATTGTTCCAGTGCAAGAATGATGCATGACATCTATGTTACATTTTGTAATTCATCTTTTATGTCCCACTGTATACCATATATCATTTGGTATGATGTGCTTGTGTGCGACAACATAATATCTTTACTATTATATTCCAGTTCGTCGTACGTCATACAACGCGTTTGGTGAGGAGATTGGGAACATCCTGACCGTTCGGTTAAATCTAATGTCTGTAAGGCAACCAAATATTTTTCCACGTATGCTCTAAGCCAAGCCATAATAATCTTTCCTTTCCCAGTTAACTGAAATCACGCGCTGCAAAAATCTTTCCTTTCCACGTATGCTCTCTTTCCCATATAGACTGGAATCAAACGCTGCAAAAATGAAGTCACGCGCTGCAAACTCACATCACGCCCAGCGTCCAGAGAAACAAAACTCATTCTGAAAACCGGCAAGCCGCACCATCAGTATCACCCGCCGCACCGTCAGTATCACCCGCCGCACCATCAGTATCACCCGCCGCCCACGCCCGCTGCACCGCCAGAATCACCCGCCGCCAGGACAGAATCGCCGCCGCCCACGCCAGAATGCCCGCCGCCCACGACAGGATCGCCGCCCACGACAGGATCGCCGCCTCCAGGATCGCCCGCCGCGTACGGTCGCCGCCTCCGAGTTTCACCCGGTCACCGTGCCACCTCCGAGTTTCACCCGGTCACCGCGCCACCTCCGAGTTTCACCCGGTCACCGTGCCCGCCGTCGCCTCAGCTCGTTGCCATCATCACCTTCACGCCATTGTTTCTTGTCATATCTCCGGCATTCCAGCTATTGTTCAACACAGCAGTAAGTCAACTTTACAGACACTAAATAACTTTGCTGCTGGAGCTCTCTTCAAATGGGAACCTGTCCAACTTTACAGTCACTAACAGTCAAATTATACGTGGCTCTCAATACTCCTAGCAGATGATATATCAAGAGAATTCATCAGAATCTCCGCCGGATGGGCATACCCCATTTAAAGACCTAACAAACAAAGATACCTGTGAGACAGGTGAACAAGCAAAGAGCAAGCATTGGTATAATCGAATGTCTGTTCACGAGAAAGAAGAGTACCTACACAAGCAGCGGATCGCCCGGCTACAAAAAAAGGCGGAGACTCCAAATCATGAACGAGAGCAAGGTACGCCATACCATCTTAAGTCATGTCCACACCAGATCAATCAAGGCAGTAATATCTGTATTATTTCCTGTCATAAATAAACAGGAAATCGTACCCCCTTTAGTGACATAACCAACAAAGCTACTGACGAAAACCAAGAACAAGGCAGTAATAGGAGTCGGTATGCTCAAATGTCTGTTCAGAAGAAAGAAGAATACCTACAGAAAAAGCGGATAGCATACCGCAAAAAAAAAGATGCAGCTCTATTGGGTTCAGTTGGTAAAGTTGATGACCCAACGTTAAATGCAGGAAAAGGTATATACATAAAATCAATTTGATATCTCTTGTATACATACAAATCATGTTAAATCAAATTGATCAGCAGGAAATCATTTAGGTGAACCATGTTCTAAAAACATTATTACTGGGAAAAATCTTCTGGTTTCCTTTGATCATGCGCAAAATAGGGATGGATCTCAAGTGTCAGTATCGCCAAATGGAACTGGTACGAGTTCAGCTGAGGACCCAAGGCAGCTTCCAGATCAAAGTATGAAACGTACAAATCAGAATTTAATTATTGATATCTCTTGTATACACATACAAATTCAACTATTGATATCTAATTTATCATCAGGCACTCATTTACGTAAGCCATGTTCTGAAAACATGGCTGCAAAAAAACTGCTGCTTCCCTTTGACGATGCACATCCAACTGCTGAAGCTGGAGTGTCACCATCGCCAAATCAAACTGAGACATATGCAGACACGATGCGTGACAATTGTACGGAACCAAAGCAGTTCGCACAAAAAGGTAACACATAATAACCAGTATTTCTTTACTATTATATTCCAGTTGGTCGTACGTCATACAACGCGTTTGGTGAGGAGATTGGGAACATCCTGACCGTTCGGTTAAATCTAACGTCTGTAAGGCAACCACCAAATATTTTTCCATGTATGCTCTAAGCCAAGCCATAATAATCTTTCCTTTCCCAGTTAACTGAAATCACGCGCTGCAAATATCTTTCCTTTCCACGTACCACGTATGCTCTCTTTCCCAGATAGACTGGAATCAAACGCTGCAAATATGGAAGCTCCTGAATTCACGCGCTGCAAACTCACATCACGCCCAACGTCCAGAGAAACAAAACTCATTCTGAAAACCGGCAAGCCGCACCATCAGTATCACCCGCCGCACCGTCAGTATCACCCGCCGCACCATCAGTATCACCCGCCGCCCACGCCCGCTGCACCACCAGAATCACCCGCCGCCAGGACAGGATCGCCGCCGCCCACGCCAGAATCGCCTGCCGCCCACGACAGGATCGTCGCCGCCAGGATCGCCCGCCGCGTACGGTCACCGCCTCCGAGTTTCACCCGGTCACCGCGCCACCTCCGAGTTTCACCCGGTCACCGCGCCACCTCCGAGTTTCACCCGGTCACCGTGCCCGCCGTCGCCTCAGCTCGTTGCCATCATCACCTTCACGCCATTGTTTCTTGTCATATCTCCGGCATTCCAGCTATTGTTCAACACAGCAGTAAGTCAACTTTACAGACACTAAATAACTTTGCTGCTGGAGCTCTCTTCAAATGGGAACCTGTCCAACTTTACAGTCACTAACAGTCAAATTATACGTGGCTCTCAATACTCCTAGCAGATGATATATCAAGAGAATTCATCAGAATCTCCGCCGGATGGGCATACCCCATTTAAAGACCTAACAAACAAAGATACCTGTGAGACAGGTGAACAAGCAAAGAGCAAGCATTGGTATAATCGAATGTCTGCTCACGAGAAAGAAGAGTACCTACACAAGCAGCGGATCGCCCGGCTACAAAAAAAGGCGGAGACTCCAAATCATGAACGAGAGCAAGATACGCCACACCATCTTAAGTCATGTCCACACCAGATCAATCAAGGCAGTAATATCTGTATTATTTCCTGTCATAAATAAACAGGAAATCGTACCCCCTTTAGTGACATAACCAACAAAGCTACTGACGAAAACCAAGAACAAGGCAGTAATAGGAGTCGGTATGCTCAAATGTCTGTTCAGAAGAAAGAAGAATACCTACAGAAAAAGCGGATAGCATACCGCAAAAAAAAAGATGCAGCTCTATTGGGTTCAGTTGGTAAAGTTGATGACCCAACGTTAAATGCAGGAAAAGGTATATACATAAAATCAATTTGATATCTCTTGTATACATACAAATCATGTTAAATCAAATTGATCAGCAGGAAATCATTTAGGTGAACCATGTTCTAAAAACATTATTACTGGGAAAAATCTTCTGGTTTCCTTTGATCATGCGCAAAATAGGGATGGATCTCAAGTGTCAGTATCGCCAAATGGAACTGGTACGAGTTCAGCTGAGGACCCAAGGCAGCTTCCAGATCAAAGTATGAAACGTACAAATCAGAATTTAATTATTGATATCTCTTGTATACACATACTAATTCAACTATTGATATCTAATTTATCATCAGGCACTCATTTACGTAAGCCATGTTCTGAAAACATGGCTGCGAAAAAACTGCTGCTTCCCTTCGACGATGCACATCCAACTGCTGAAGCTGGAGTGTCACCATCGCCAAATCAAACTGAGACATATGCAGACACGATGCGTGACAATTGTACGGAACCAAAGCAGTTCGCACAAAAAGGTAACACATAATAACCAGTATTTCTTTACTATTATATTCCAGTTGGTCGTACGTCATACAACGCGTTTGGTGAGGAGATTGGGAACATCCTGACCGTTCGGTTAAATCTAACGTCTGTAAGGCAACCACCAAATATTTTTCCAAGTATGCTCTAAGCCAAGCCATAATAATCTTTCCTTTCCCAGTTAACTGAAATCACGCGCTGCAAATATCTTTCCTTTCCACGTATGCTCTCTTTCCCAGATAGACTGGAATCAAACGCTGCAAATATGGAAGCTCCTGAAGTCACGCGCTGCAAACTCACATCACGCCCAGCATCCAGAGAAACAAAACTCATTCTGAAAACCGGCAAGCCGCACCATCAGTATCACCCGCCGCACCGTCAGTATCACCCGCCGCACCATCAGTATCACCCGCCGCCCACGCCCGCTGCACCACCAGAATCACCCGCCGCCAGGACAGGATCGCCGCCGCCCACGCCAGAATCGCCCGCCGCCCACGACAGGATCGCCGCCCACGACAGGATCGCCGCCGCCAGGATCGCCCGCCGCGTACGGTCGCCGCCTCCGAGTTTCACCTGGTCACCGCGCCACCTCCGAGTTTCACCCGGTCACCGCGCCACCTCCGAGTTTCACCCGGTCACCGTGCCCGCCGTCGCCTCAGCTCGTTGCCATCATCACCTTCACGCCATTGTTTCTAGTCATATCTCCGGCATTCCAGCTATTGTTCAACACAGCAGTAAGTCAACTTTACAGTCACTAAATAACTTTGCTGCTGGAGCTCTCTTCAAATGGGAACCTGTCCAACTTTACAGTCAATAACAGTCAAATTATACGTGGCTCTCAATACTCCTAGCAGATGATTTATCAAGAGAATTCATCAGAATCTCCGCCCGGATGGGCATACCCCATTTAAAGACCTAACAAACAAAGATACCTGTGAGACAGGTGAACAAGCAAAGAGCAAGCATTGGTATAATCGAATGTCTGCTCACGAGAAACAAGAGTACCTACACAAGCAGCGGATCGCCCGGCTACAAAAAAAGGCGGAGACTCCAAATCATGAACGAGAGCAAGGTACGCCATACCATCTTAAGTCATGTCCACACCAGATCAATCAAGGCAGTAATATCTGTATTATTTCCTGTCATAAATAAATAGGAAATCGTACCCCCTTTAGTGACATAACCAACAAAGCTACTAACGAAAACAAAGAACAAGGCAGTAATAGGAGTTGGTATGCTCAAATGTCTGTTCAGAAGAAAGAAGAATACCTACAGAAAAAGCGGATAGCATACCGCAAAAAAAAAGATGCAGCTCTATTGGGTTCAGTTGGTAAAGTTGATGATCCAACGTTAAATGCAGGAAAAGGTATATACATAAAATAAATTTGATATCTCTTGTATACATACAAATCATGTTAAATCAAATTGATCAGCAGGAAATCATTTAGGTGAACCATGTTCTAAAAACATTATTACTGGGAAAAATCTTCTGGTTTCCTTTGATCATGCGCAAAATAGGGATGGATCTCAAGTGTCAGTATCGCCAAATGGAGCTGGTACGAGTTCAGCTGAGGACCCAAGGCAACTTCCAGATCAAAGTATGAAACGTACAAATAAGAATTTAATTATTGATATCTCTTGTATACACATACTAATTCAACTATTGATATCTAATTTATCATCAGGCACTCATTTACGTAAGCCATGTTCTGAAAACATGGCTGCGAAAAAACTGCTGCTTCCCTTTGACGATGCACATCCAACTGCTGAAGCTGGAGTGTCACCATCGCCAAATCAAACTGAGACATATGCAGACACGATGCGTGACAATTGTACGGAACCAAAGCAGTTCGCACAAAAAGGTAACACATAATAACCAGTATTCGAAACGTTCTGTGCAAAAACATTCTTATCCAGATATTACTACTACTAACAACATAAACTTTGCTGTTGATGATGAGAATATAGAACAGAAACCAAGTAGTAGTACGAGTTAGTATTCACGGATGTCTGCTGAAAAGAAAAAGGAATACCTACTGAAGCAGCGGATCGCACGCCAACAGAAAAAGGCTACAACTCTGCATCTTCCAGACCAAGGTAAGCAAACATATGAATCGTTATTTAATTATTGGAATGACACTTATTCAAGTAGGTCAATCATGTTCAGGGACACATGACACTGACAAGAATCAACCTAGGCGGGATCGTGATCAAGCACGTCGAAAAATCCTAACATCAGATGAGATAGAAGTCATAAATGCACAAAGAAGAGCTCGCAGCCACACCCTAACCCCAGGGGATAGGCAGAAAATGCTAAATAAGCGCAATGCAAAAGCCATGGCTAGGCGGAATACCCCCTGCCCTGAATCCATCGCAATGATGTGCCCACATGCTCTAACTTTACATATGTCATGCCCACCAACAGACACGAATGCATCATCGGTCATGGAGACATCCGATCCACCTCATGCTGCACCTTCAGGGTGCTCTCCAAACTACACCACTGAAACTGATGGTAAATTATCATCTTTGCTCAGTTATTTTATCATCTAATCGAACAATTAATGACCAGCTCAATCACTGTGCAGGAGAGTATCTTAGCAGGACATTGGGCAATACTCTCATACATGATGGCTTCATGAATGAGACGCAACAGACCAATGACCAGCAAGCAGACGAGCAGACGCAAGAGAGCAGAGCTCATAGAAGGTCTCGGGAGCGAGCTGAAAAAGTATTGCTGGAACAGGCTGAAATACAAGATTCAATTGCACACCGAAGATCTAACAGACAAAACATACCACACGGTGAGAGGCATGCACAGCAACAACGTTCGAATGCACGATTCTCGGCTAAGCAGACCACTCAACGCGCCGAGTCCATTACAATGTCATGCCCCAGTGCATCAACCTCAACACCACCCGACCCATCATCAAGCACCCAAGCATCACCCCCTGAATCAGCTTCAGCGAGCACACCAGCTTACACCGTTGGGACAGATGGTAACTTAGCTGCGTCTTGGTCATCTTCTTATATATGCACAAGGAATATATCATATATCATTTATTACTTACCGACTAAAAAATTGTGAAGGTGATATGGAGGCATTTCTTGCCAGGCTCATGGAGGAAAATCCCACCCCAGGAGACCTCATGGATGATGAGTATTATCTTTTCGCCGATGAAGGTGAAGGTATGACTGATTGCCTACCATTATATAAACCTGGCAGGTAATGGTATTACATGCTATATAACTCCGTAACCCATGCAGGTTTCGATGTTCATGGCATGGACTTCGATGAACCAGAGTCGACTGGCACGGACACCATCAACCTGGATCCTTTTGAATTTGTTTACTCAAACCTGCCATACAGCACACACATCCTGCAGCACGCCGAGAACTGCGAACACTGCAACGCCAAGAAATTCCAATACGAGACCGACGGTTTCTGCTGTCGGAATGGGCAAACCGAGTTGCTTGAAACGGAACCTATACCGGAGCTCATGAGGCTCTGGTCTAGCTCCGGTGCGGACTCTCGGCATTTCAAGGAGAGCATCCGGTTCTTCAACGGCCACTTCTCCTTCACAACCCTTGGCGTCACCCTCGACACAACTACACAAACATGAAGTCCGGGGTGTACACGTTCCGAGCACAGGCCACGATGTACCACAACGTGCATTCATTCGGGCCAGGTTCTCGTCCGGAACATCTGCAGCTATATTTCTACGATGATGACCCAAACCTAACCCATCGTGCCAAATCGACAGAGAATTTAGATCAGACTGTCGTCAAGATGTTGGTGGACATCCTCAAAGAAAACCCCTACTCAGAACAGTTTAGGAGACTAGGAGCCCAGAAGCAAAACCTTGATGAGTACCGCATTGAGCTCAACACAGACTAGAAACTAGACCAAAGGAGGTATAACAAACCGATATCAGATGAGGTGGCTGCTATTTGGGTAGAGGGTTACAAACTAGCAAGAAGGTTCGAGCGCAGCATTATACTCCATGGTAATAACAATGAGAGATATGGTATACAGGCGACACAGGGCTGTTACGACCCACTCTCATACCCACTGTTCTTCCCAAATTCCGAGCTCGGATGGCATCCTAACATACCTAAACGTAACGTGTCATATGCAGCTGCGCAAAAGTCAAGAGCAGAACGGGATAACGATGCAGGTACGATTTTACGTATATTCATACATTTTGTTCAATTCATTCTCGTATGATGCCTAATTATTTTTTGCCTTACTACAGAGGGAAGAAGCAGGTGGTGCGTCTCGGTCAAGGACTATTACTGCTATAGGCTGCAGACGCGTCCTGCCATATTCAACCCCATACTGCACGGAGGACGATTGTTTCAGCAATTTGCGGTCGACATGTACATAAAGATTGAGGGATGTAGGTTGAACTGGTTCAGGGAGCACCAGAAAGAGATACGTGCTGATCTTTATAAAGGCATTGTTGATAGCATCACTGCAGGAGAATCGCGAGCAAGCGTTGTTGGCACAAGGACGGTGCTCCCATGGTCGTTCAAGGGGGGTTATCGAGACATGAAGAAGAGACATATGGATGCCATGGCACTGGTGCAAACTTACGGCAAGCCCGATATTTTCCTGACAATGACTTGCAACCCGAACTGACCGGAGATACTTGATGAGTTGTACCCTGGCCAGACCCCGCAAGATCGACCAGACCTTGTTGCCCGTGTTTTTAGAGCTAAGCTGGAGGCGATGAAGGATATGCTCCTGAAAAATCACATCCTCGGTGTTGTCACAGCTAATGTATATTTCGTCGAGTTCCAGAAGAGAGGCCTCCCCCATGCCCATTTCCTGTTGATCATGGATTCAACATATAAGCTCGTTGTGCCAGAGCAATACGACCGTGTCATATCTGCCGAGCTCCCTGACAAAAATAAGTACCCGGATCTCTATGCCATGGTCGTAAAGCATATGATGCACGGCCCATGCGGTGTTCTCAAGCCCAACAACGTCTGCATGCAAGAGGGGGTGTGCAAATGCAGATATCCGCGAGCGTTCAACGAGAACACCATACAAGGGAAGGACTCCTACCCTGTTTATTGCAGAAAAAAGGACGGTCGTCACGCTGATACGTCTCCAACGTATCGATAATTTCTTATGTTACATGCTACTTTATTGATGATACCTACATGTTTTATGCACACTTTATGTCATATTTGTGCATTTTCTGGAACTAACCTATTAACAAGATGCCGCCGTTCCTGTTTTCTGCTGTTTTTGGTTTCAGAAATCCTAGTAACGAAATATTCTCGGAATTGGACGAAATCAACGCCGGTTCCTATTTTGCCCGGAAGCATCCAGAACACCCGAGAGCCGCAGAGGGGTGGGCCCGGATGATAGGGTGGCGCGGCCATGGGCCCGCGCCACCCTATGGTGTGGTCGCCCCTTTGACCCTCCTGCGCCGCCTCTTCGCCTATATAAAGCCCCTGCATCGAAAACCCTTACGGAGAAAGCCACGGTACGCGAAACCTTCCAGAGCCGCCGCCATCGCGAAGCCAAGATCTGGGGGACAGGAGTCTCTTCCGGCACCCGCCGGACGGGGAAGTGCCCCCGAAGGCTTCTCCATCGACACCGCTGCCATCTCCACCGCCATCTTCATCACCGCTGCTGCTCCCATGAGGAGGGAGTAGTTCTCCATCGAGGCTCGGGGCTGTACCGGTAGCTATGTGGTTCATCTCTCTCCTATGTACTTCAATACAATAATCTCATGAGCTGCCTTACATGATTGAGATTCATATGATGATGCTTGTAATCTAGATGTCATTATGCTAGTCAAGTGAGTTTTACTTATGTGATCTCCGGAGACTCCTTGTCCCACGTGTGTAAATGTGACAGTGTGTGCACCGTGTGGGTCTCTTAGGCTATATTTCACAGAATACTTATTCACTGTTATGAATGGCATAGTGAAGTGCTTATTTATATCTCTTTATGATTGCAATGTGTTTTGTATCACAATTTATCTATGTGCTACTCTAGCAATGTTATTAAAGTAGTTTTATTCCTCCTGCACGATGTAATGGTGACAGTGTGTGCATCCGTGTTAGTACTTGGTTTATGCTATGGTCATGATCTCTTGTAGATTGCGAAGTTAACTATTGCTATGATAATATTGATGTGATCTATTCCTCCTACATATGCATGAAGGTGACAGTGTGCATGCTATGTTAGTACTTGGTTTAGTCTTTTGATCTATCTTACACTATAAGGTTACTAAAATATGAACATTAATTGTGGAGCTTGTTAACTCCGGCATTGAGGGTTCGTGTAATCCTACGCAATGTGTTCATCATCCAACAAGAGAGTGTAGAGTATGCATTTATCTATTCTGTTATGTGATCAATGTTGAGAGTGTCCACTAGTGAAAGTCTAATCCCTAGGCCTTGTTCCTAAATCGCTATCGCTGCTTGTTTACGTTTTATCTTACTACTGCTGCGTTACTACCGCAATTGTGTTTACTGTTTTCTTTGCAAACATCTTCCACTCGATACGTTTAATCCTTTGTTACAGCAAGCCGGTGAGATTGACAACCTCACTGTTTCGTTGGGGCAAAGTACTTTGGTTTTGTTGTGCATTCCACGTTGGCGCCGGAATCCCTGTTGTTGCGCCGCATCACATTTCGCCACCATCAACCTTCAACGTGCTTCTTGGCTCCTCCTGGTTCGATCAACCTTGGTTTCTTTCTGAGGGAAAACTTGCCAGTGCGCATCATACCTTCCTCTTGGGGTTCCCAACGGACGTGTACATCTACGCGCATCAAGCTGTTTTGGCGCCACGGGAGATCAAGACACGCTGCAAGGGAGTCTCCACTTCTCAATCTCTTTACTTTGTTTTTGTCTTGCTTTATTTTATTTACTACTTTGTTTGCTGCACCTAAACAAAACACAAAAAAATTAGTTGCTAGTTTTACTTTATTTACTGTCTTGCTCTCTATATCAAAAACACAAAAGAATTAGTTACTTGCATTTAATTTATTTTGTTATCATGTCTAGTTTTGTACTTGTTTTTATTTACACTAGTTAGGCATAATGGACAACAAAGAGCTTTTTATTCTATTTCCTGATTTTAGACATGGATGGTTTGATGCGAAAATTAAAACACCCATGGAACATATTAATATGAATGCTTTGAACACTATTGTTGCTAATGCTATGAAAAATTCTAAGCTTGGGGAAGCTGGCTTTGATGAGCATGATATTTTTAGTCCCCCAAGCATTGAGGAGAAAATTTACTTTGATGATACTTTGCCTCCCATTTATGATGATTATAATGATAGTAGTCTTTTGTTACCACCTGTTATGGAGGATAAATTTGATTATGATTACAATATACCTCCTATATTTGATAGCTACTTCGTTGAATTTGCTCCCACTACAATTAATAAGAATGACTATGCTTATGTTGGGAGAAGTAATTATTTTATGCATGAGACTCATGATAAGAATGCTTTATGTGATAGTTATATTGTTGAGTTTGCTCATGTTGCTACTGAAAGTTATTATGAGAGAGGAAAATATGGTTGTAAAAATTTCATGTTACTAAAACACCTCTCTATGTGCTGAAATTTTTGAAGCTACACTTGTTTTATCTTCCTATGCTTGTTACTTTGCTCTCCATGAACTTGTTTATTTACAAGATTCTTATGCATAGGAAGCATGTTAGACTTAAATGTATTTTGAATTTGCCTCTTGATGCTCTCTTTCGCTTCAACTCTTATTTCTTACGAGTGCATCATTAAAACTGTTGAGCCCATCTTAATGGCTATAAAGAAAGAACTTCTTGGGAGATAACCCATGTGTTTTTTTACTACAGTACTTTGTTTTATATTTGAGTCTTGGAAGTTGTTTACTACTGTAGCAACATCTCCTTATCATGTTTTTGTGCCAAGTAAAGTTTCTATGTCAAAGTTGATGTTATATTTGGGATCGCTGCGCAGAAACAGCATTGCTGTCTGTCACGAATCTGGGCACAGGTCTCTGTAGAAAATTCGAAAAAATCTGCCAATTTACGAGCGTAATCCTCAGATATGTACGCAACTTTCATTAGTTTTGAGTTTTTCCATTTGAGCAAGTCTGGTGCCATTTTAAAATTCGTCTTTACGGACTGTTCTGTTTTTGACAGATTCTGCCTTTTATTTTGCATTGCCTCTTTTGCTATGTTGGATGAATTTCTTTGATCCATTAATGTCCAGTAGCTTTATGCAATGTCCAGAAGTGTAAAGAATGTTTGTGTCACCTCTGAATGTGTGAATTATTAATTGTGCACTAACCCTCTAATGAGTTTGCTTGAAGTTTGGTGTGAAGGAAGTTTTCAAGGGTCAAGAGAGGAGAATGATATACTATGATCAAGAGGAGTGAAAGCTCTAAGTTTGGGGATGCCCCGTGGTTCACCCCTGCATATTTTAAGAAGACTCAAGCGTCTAAGCTTGGGGATGCCCAAGGCATCCCCTTCTTCATCGACAAAGTATCAGGTTCCTTCTCTTGAAACTATATTTTTATTCGGTCACATCTTATGTACTTTACTTGGAGCGTCTGTGTGCTTTTATTTTTGTTTTTGTTTTGTTATCTTAGTTCTCTGAATAAGTTCATCCTTGTGTGGGAGAGAGACACGCTCCGCTGGTTCGTATGAACACATGTGTTCTTAGCTCATAATATTCATGGCGAAGTTTCCTCTTCGTTAAATTGTTATATGGTTGGAATTGAAAAATGCTACATGTAGTAATTGGTAAAATGTCTTGGATAATGTGATACTTGGCAATTGTTGTGCTCATGTTTAAGCTCTTGCATCATATACTTTGCACCCATTAGTGAAGAAATACATAGAGCATGCTAAAATTTGGTTTGCATAATTGGTCTCTCTAAGGTCTAGATAATTCTAGTATTGAGTTTGAACAACAAGGAAGACGGTGTAGAGTCTTATAATGTTTACAATATGTCTTTTATGTGAGTTTTGCTGCACCGTTCATCCTTGTGTTTGTTTCAAATAAACCTTGCTAGCCTAAACCTTGTATCGAGAGGGAATACTTCTCATGCATCCAAAATCCTTGAGCCAACCACTATGCCATTTGTGTCCACCATACCTACCTACTACATGGTATTTTTCCGCCATTCCAAAGTAAATTGCTTGAGTGCTACCTTTAAACAATTCAAAATTTATCACCTCTTATTTGTGTCAATGTTTTATAGCTCATGAGGAAGTATGTGGTGTTTATCTTTCGATCTTGTCATTTACTTTTGACAGACTTTCACAATGGACTAGTGGCTTCATCCGCTTATCCAATAGTTTTGCAAAAAGAGCTGGCAATGAGGTTCCCAGCCTCAATTAATTAACTTGCATTAATAATTCTCTTCACATGTTTTGCTCTGATTCATCAGTAAGCAACTTAATTTTGCAAATAGACACTCCTCATGGTATGTGAATGTTGGAAGGCACCCGAGGATTCGGTTAGCCATGGCTTGTGAAAGAAAAGGTTGGGGGAGTGTCATCTAATAAATAAAACTAAAGTACATGTGTAAACAAAAGAGAAGAGGGATGATCTACCTTGCTGGTAGAGATAACGTCCTTCATGGGAGCCGCTCTTGAAAGTCTGGTTGATGAGGTAGTTAGAGTGCCCACTACCATTCGTTGACAACAACAAACACCTCTCAAAACTTTACTTTTATACTCTCTTGATGTTTTCAAAATAAAAGCTCTAGCACAAATACAGCAATCGATGCTTTCCTCTTTGAAGGACCTTTCTTTTACTTTTATTGTTGAGTCAGTTTACCTATCTCTCTCCACCTCAAGAAGCAAACACTTGTGTGAACTGTGCATTGATTCCTACATACTTGCATATTGCACTTGTTATATTACTTTATGTTGACAATATCCATGAGATATACATGTTATAAGATGAAAGCAACCGCTGAAACTTAATCTTCCTTTGTGTTGCTTCAATACCTCTACTTTGAATTATTGCTTTATGAGTTAATGATACGTCTCCAACGTATCGATAATTTCTTATGTTCCATGCTACTTTATTGATGATACCTACATGTTTTATGCACATTATATGTCATATTTATGCATTTTCTGGAACTAACCTATTAACAAGATGCCGAAGAGCCAGTTGCTTGCTTTTGGTTTCAGAAATCCTAGTAAAGAAATATTCTCGGAATTGGACGAAACTTTCGCCAGGGTCCTATTTTTGCACGAAGCTTCCAGAAGACCGAAGACCTAACGAAGTGGGGCCACGAGGAGGCCAGGGGCGGCGCGGCCCAAGCCCGGCCGCGCCGACCTATCCCCGGGCCCCTCGTGTGGCCCCTCGCGTTGACCCTCCGCCTACTTAAAGCTTCCGTCGCGAAACCCCACCGAGAGCCACGATTCCAGAGACGTCGCCGCCGCGAATCCCATCTCGGGGATTCGGAGATCGCACCCTGCCGGAGAGGGGATTCATCTCCCGGAGGACTCTTCACCGCCATGGTCGCCTCCGGAGTGATGAGTGAGTAGTTCACCCCTGGACCATGGGTCCATAGCAGTAGCTAGATGGTCGTCTTCTCCTTGTTGTGCTTCATTGTTGGATCTTGTGAGCTGCCTAACATGATCAAGATCATCTATCTGTAATACTATATGTTGTGTTTGTCGGGATCCGATGGATAGAGAGTACTATGATTATGGTGATTATCAATCTATTGTTTATGTGTTGTTTATGATCTTGCATGCTCTCCGTTATTAGTCTGGCCAAGTTTTTGCTCTTAACTCCAAGAGGGAGTATTTATGCTCGATAGTGGGTTCATGCCTTCATTGAATCTGGGATCGTGACAGAAGGTTCTAAGGTTGTGATGTGCTGTTGCCACTAGGGATAAAACATTGATGCTATGTCTAAGGATGTAGTTGTTGATTACATTACGCACCATACTTAATGCAATTGTCTGTTGCTTTGCAACTTAATACTGGAGGGGGTTCGGACGATAACCTGAAGGTGGACTTTTTAGGCATAGATGCAGTTGGATGGCGGTCTATGTTCTTTGTCGTAATGCCCGGATTAAATCTCACTATATTTACCATGTCATGTATATGCATTGTTATGCCTTTCTCTATTTGTCAATTGCCCGACTGTAATTTGTTCACCCAACATGCTTTTATCTTATGGGAGAGACACCTCTAGTGAACTGTGGACCCCGGTCCTATTCTTTACATAGCATACAATCTACTTGTTTTACTGTTTTCTTTGCAAACATCTTCCACTCGATACGTTTAATCCTTTGTTACAGCAAGCCGGTGAGATTGACAACCTCACTGTTTCGTTGGGACAAAGTACTTGGGTTGTGTTGTGCAGGTTCCTAGTTGGCGCCGGAATCCCTGGTGTTGCGCCGCATCACATTTCGCGACCATCAACCTTCAACGTGCTTCTTGGCTCCTCCTGGTTCGATTAAACCTTGGTTTCTTTCTGAGGGAAAACTTGCTACTGTGCGCATCATACCTTCCTCTTGGGGTTCCCAACGAACGTGTGAGTTACACGCCATCAGTTAACTCTTATGCAAGACTTATTGATGCTTGTCTTGAAGTACTATTCCTGAAAAGTCTTTGTCATATGATTCACTTGTTTACTCATGTCATTACCTTTGTTTTGATCGCTGCATTCATTACATATGTTTACAAATAGTATGATCAAGATTATGATGGCATGTCACTTAAGAAATTATCTTTGTTATCGTTTTACCTGCTCGGGACGAGCAGAACTAAGCTTGGGGATGCTGATACGTCTCCAACGTATCGATAATTTTTTATGTTCCATGCTACTTTATTGATGATACCTACATGTTTTATGCACACTTTATGTCATATTTGTGCATTTTCTGAAACTAACCTATTAACAAGATGCCGAAGTGCCAGTTCTTCTGCTTTTGGTTTCAGAAATCCTAGTAACGAAATATTCTCGGAATTGGACGAAATCAACGCCTGGTTCCTATTTTGCCCGAAGCATCCGAACACCCGAGAGCGCCGAGGGGCCCCGTGGGCCCAGATGATAGGGTGGCGCGGCCAGGGCTGGGCCCGCGCCACCCTATGGTGTGGTCGCCCCTTTGACCCTCTGCGCCGCCGCCTATATAAAGCCCCCGCATCGAAAACCCTTACGGAGAAAGCCACGGTACGCGAAACCTTCCGAGCCGCCGCCATCGCGGGCCAAGATCTGGGGGACAGAGTCTCTGTTCCGGCACCTGTCGGACGGGGAAGTGCCCCAAGGCTTCTCCATCGACACCGCTGCCATCTCCACCGCCATCTTCATCACCGCTGCTGCTCCCATGAGGAGGGAGTAGTTCTCCATCGAGGCTCGGGCTGTACCGGTAGCTATGTGGTTCATCTCTCTCATATGTACTTCAATACAATAATCTCATGAGCTGCCTTACATGATTGAGATTCATATGATGATGCTTGTAATCTAGATGTCATTATGCTAGTCAAGTGAGTTTTACTTATGTGAACTCCGGAGACTCCTTGTCCCACGTGTGTAAAGGTGACAGTGTGTGCACCGTGTGGGTCTCTTAGGCTATATTTCACAGAATACTTATTCACTGTTATGAATGGCATAGTGAAGTGCTTATTTATATCTCTTTATGATTGCAATGTGTTTTGTATCACAATTTATCTATGTGCTACTCTAGCAATGTTATTAAAGTAGTTTTATTCCTCCTGCACGATGTAATGGTGACAGTGTGTGCATCCGTGTTAGTACTTGGTTTATGCTATGGTCATGATCTCTTGTAGATTGCGAAGTTAACTATTGCTATGATAATATTGATGTGATCTATTCCTCCTACATATGCATGAAGGTGACAGTGTGCATGCTATGTTAGTACTTGGTTTAGTCTTTTGATCTATCTTACACTATAAGGTTACTAAAATATGAACATTAATTGTGGAGCTTGTTAACTCCGGCATTGAGGGTTCGTGTAATCCTACGCAATGTGTTCATCATCCAACAAGAGAGTGTAGAGTATGCATTTATCTATTCTGTTATGTGATCAATGTTGAGAGTGTCCACTAGTGAAAGTCTAATCCCTAGGCCTTGTTCCTAAATATCGCTATCGCGCTTGTTTATCGTTTCTACTACCCAATTGTGTTTACTGTTTTCTTTGCAAACATCTTCCACTCGATACGTTTAATCCTTTGTTACAGCAAGCCGGTGAGATTCACAACCTCACTGTTTCGTTGGGGCAAAGTACTTTGGTTTTGTTGTGCAGATTCCACGTTGGCGTCCGTTGTTGCGCCGCATCACATTTCGCCACCATCAACCTTCAACGTGCTTCTTGGCTCCTCCTGGTTCGATCAACCTTGGTTTCTTTCTGAGGGAAAACTTGCCACTGTGCGCATCATACCTTCCTCTTGGGGTTCCCAACGGACGTGTACATCTACGCGCATCACACGCAAAGGTCCGTGGTCAGATTCTGGACAACAGATGGGTTGTGCCCTATAACCCATACCTTCTGCGGATGTTTAACTGCCACATCAATGTTGAGGTGTGCTCAAGCATCAAAGCCGTGAAGTACCTTTATAAGTACATATACAAGGGCCACGATCGGGCTTCGTTCAACATCGACCAGCCCGACAATGACGGTAACATAGATGAGATCAAGAGATACATTGACGCGAGGTGGGTTACTCCACCGGAGGCTATGTGGAGGATATTTGGCTTCAAGCTCTGTGATAACTCGCCAGCCGTCCTACAGCTGCCGCTTCATCTCCCAGATATGCACAGGGTCACTTTCAAAGCAGGGGAGGACCTGAAGGACGTTATCGCCCGGGATAATGTAGAGAGTTCAATGCTCACAGAGTATTTTGTGGCTAACAAAATGCATCCATGGGCTCGACATATTTTGTACAGGGATTTTCCCGGAAGCTTCACATGGCAATCGTCAAAGTATTGGAAGCCAATGCAAGAGCGTCATCAAGTAGGGAGAATCATGTCAGCCAATCCAGCTGAGGGGGAGCGATACTTTCTGAGGGTGCTGCTAAACCACGTACCAGGATCAACGTCCTTTGATGATCTTAAAACCGTCGATGGTGTGTTGTGTGACAGCTTTCGCCAGGCCGCAGAGAGGAGGGGTCTCATCGAGGCAGACAACACACTCGATGAGTGTCTCACCGAGTCAGAACAATTTGCGATGCCAGCTTCGCTTAGGAGGCTCTTCGCTACAATCTTGGTATTCTGCGAGCCTGTTGACGTGCGAGGTTTGTGGGATAGGCACCTAGAGGGAATGTCTGATGGCTTCCGGCGACATAACACATGCCCAAGCGTAGTAGAGCAGAATGTGTTGCTTCACATTAGTGGCATGTTGCAATCTATGGGCAAAGACATAAAGATGTTCGATCTTCCTGATATAGACGAGACATATGACACCACAGGAGGCGAGGCTAGAGAGGTCATTGAAGAGAGAAATATAGAGGTTGATCCGAATGATATCGCTCTAGCGTCCTCGCTGAATCCAAAACAAAGGCATGCCTATGATAAGATATTGTCAGCCGTTGATACTGGTGATGGAGGTGTCTTCTTTGTTGATGGTCCAGGAGGCACGGGGAAGACCTTTTTGTACAGAGCGCTCCTTGCTAAGGTCCGAGGCGAAAAAAAGATTGCGATTGCAACGGCGATGTTGGGCGTCGCTGCTTCCATCATGCCTGGAGGTCGGACCGCCCACTCCAGGTTCAAGATCCCATTGAGCCTCGAAGATGGGTCGTCGTGTTACTTCACAAAGCAAAGCGGGACAGCCAAACTCCTAAGGATGGCCTCGCTCATATTATGGAACAAGGCCACAATGACAAAGAGGCAAGAAGTTGAGGCATTGGACAACAGCATGCGTGACATCATGGGGCAACGAGACCTGCCGTTCGGCGGAAAGACTATCGTTTTCGGAGGGGATTTCAGGCAAGTGCTTCCGGTCGTCAGGAAGGGGACACGGGCCGAGATAATCGACGCTGCCCTCAGGAGTTCATACCTCTGGAAGGGCATGCATCAACTGCCGCTCGTCACCAACATGCGGGCGCATAGCGACCCATGGTTCGCGGATTACTTGTTGAGGGTAGGAAATGGCACCGAGGAAGTTGACGAGGAAGGTAACATACGGCTCCCCACAGATATATGTGTGCCGTCTACAGACTTGGAGAAGGAGGACCTAGAGAAGCTGATCAAGCATGTATTTCCTCGTCTAGGCGATAACATGGCCGACCCGAATTACATGACTTCTCGGGCGATCCTCTCAACAAAAAATGACTATGTCGATGGTATAAACAAGACCATGATAGAACGTTTTAACGGCAATGAGAAGATATACCACAGCTTAGACAGTGCAGAAGATGATCCGCACGGGTACTACGCTCAAGAGTTCTTACACTCGCTAACTCCTAATGGGCTGCCGCCGCATGACCTTAAGTTGAAGATAAATTGTCCCGTTATACTCCTTAGGAACATTGATCCAGCTAACGGACTATGTAACGGCACGAGGCTTGTCGTTCGGGGGTTCCAGAAGAACGCTATCGACGCGGAGATCGTGGTAGGACAACACGCTGGGGAGAGGGTGTTCCTGCCTCGGATACCTCTCTGCCCATCTGATGATGACATGTTCCCATTCAGATTTAAAAGGAAGCAATTCCCCATCAGACTCAGCTTTGCCATGACAATCAACAAGGCCCAAGGGCAGACCATCCCTACTGTCGGTGTTTACCTACCAGAACCCGTATTCTCCCATGGCCAGCTGTACGTCGTGCTGTCTAGAGCAACCGCAAAGGTAAACATTAAAATCCTCGCCATCAAGGATAAGCGCAAGGGCAAGGAGATTGTCAAGGGTCCATTAGGCAAAGGCAATGCCAGTGAACATACAAATAATTCAAAAAAGCGAAAGAGATCCGAGGACTTGGTAACGACCATGAAGCACATAGTCTACAAGGAAGTCCTTACCACTTGAACCCGTCACCTAATTTGAGCAGCTTCCATGAGGATTATTGTAAAGAACATCTTAGTTACCAGCGTACTTGAAGGTGTAATGGTTATATAAATATATGAGTATTTCATATATGCAGTGTTTCTAGCTGATGCTTCTTATATCATGTAAGAAAAATAGTTAACTGTCAATTTAGTTTTGTTCTACATCTAAAGGTATAATAGCTGCCCCCCATAGGGGGCCTCACAGCGATCAGCGCACGCGAGCCGTCGGATCTCCTCATCTATGTATCTCAGCCGTTCGTTCTTGCCTCTCCTCTTACTAGATAAAGACATGCAATGGCCCTGTGCTACCTGCCTGAGGCTGCTGGTGGACCCCACCATCGTTCGGGCCCGCCTGTCGGCGACTGCGGCTGGGATCTCCGTCGGTATGCATTGGCGCCAGGCAGTGGATCTCAACCCGCAGGGTATTTTCGGTATTTCACCGCGGCCTCGTATAAAAGCGAGCCCCATGGCGAAAAAACCCTAGCCGCCACCCGTTTCTCCTCCAATCCCGTCGCTCTCCTCCTCCTCCTCCTCCCCCAATCCCATCGCTCTCTCCTGCTCAGGCCGCCGCCGGTCCCACCACCGCCATCTCCCCCGCGCGCCAGGCCAGGAAGGCGCGCGTGGAGGGCGGCGGCGGCCGGCCGCCGGGAGGGGCGGCGGCGGCGGCCGCCGCCCGCGGCGCACGCGCGGGCGCGGGAGGGCGGGAGCGGAGGAGCGGCGGCGGCCCTCGCCGTGCGCCGCGCCGCCGACGAGGACCCGCTGCGGCGCAGCGCGGTTGCGTTGGATGGGCAGCTGCAGCGGGGACGGCAGACGGCCAACCGGGCGCCCCGAGGTCCACCTCCCCTCTGTGGTCGGCCCGTGGGGAGGATCACGGGAGGCCGCCACCATCCCCGGCTCCATAGCGACGGGCAGCATCGACGCTCGCTCGAGGTATGCCACTCCTGGCCTCTCACTCCCTCATATCTGATTTCTCTCTCCCCATCTCACCCCCAGAACTCTCTCTCTAAGCGCTTGCTGTGGCGATGCAGGGGTGGTGCGCGATGGAGTTTTGGCGTGAACAAACTGCGATTTGGGGTCAGATCCGTGTGTAGATTGTTGGATCAGTAGGGATCGGGCACCACTATGCTGCAAGCTCGAGCTCCCTCCACCGCTCCTCAGCTTCATCCTAGGGAGGCTTCCTCACGCTTCAGGCTCCAGCTTGTACCAAGGTATATCCCAGCGTCCATAGAAACACTGGGTGCTCAATGAAGTCAATACATTCGTTCCTTTGTAGATGATTTTGTCCTCACCACCGCTTGATGAAATTGCTCAGTGATTTCCCCTTGCAAACTCACTTCAAAATTGATTATGTCACTACTGCGTGCTGAATTGTATGCCTGCTAGGACGAAGATCATGTTGCATGACCATTTTGAGAGCAACAACAAGATTCTTATTGGGAGGAAGAGACATGATATCATCTGATTGAGCATATCTTTCAGTTGTCCCGACTGTATTCTTGGCATTAATTTGTATAAAAATCCTTTCTCTTGCAGAATAGATGGGCACGGAACCGTTTGCCACCTTTTTGCTTGCGTAAGTGGTCCATATGGATCTTGAATACATCATACTATGCCTCCACAAATTACTGAGCACCGTTGTTTATGAAAATCTGGAGTCTGATGTTAATTTATGCTTGGAACATTGCTATTTCAGCATTTCTTTTGTAAGCACGTAGATGTATCCTTACCGACTATATCAGTAAACAAAATATGTGGTAGGTAAGAACTTCCACTCATGTAAGTGTATGGAAATTTATTTTCCTAAAACTATTTATTTTGTCTTCTCCAAATCTGATCATTGATGATGTGTATATTATATCCTTGATTTTATTCTTACATCAGGATGAGTCTCTGGAAACAAGCGATGTGCATCTATTCTAATGGCCAGCCAAGACAGATGTTAGCTAACATTTGATGTTGCTCTATTCCCTAGGTAATTCCTCTATTTTCCCCTTTTCAGTCATCTCTGTGGCATTGAATTTATTCAAAGATGTGCAGCTGCAGACATATAGTAATCATGATTGAACATTCTGATTGGGTAGTTCAAAATTTAGTAGTAGTAGCTGACTGGAGCAATGGAAAACGAAGATTCCCCTCAAATCTGGCTCTTTTGGTATTTTGTCTTCTCCAAATCTGATCATTCATGATGTGTATATTATATCCTTGCTTTTATTCTTACATCAGGATGAGTCTCTGGAAACAAGCGATGTGCATCTATTCTAATGGCCAGCCAAGACAGATGTTAGCTAACATTTGACGTCGCTCTATTCCCTAGGTAATTCCTCTATTTTCCCCTTTTCAGTCATCTCTGTGGCATTGAATTTATTCAAAGATGTGCAGCTGCAGACATATAGTAATCATGATTGAACATTCTGATTGGGTAGTTCAAAATTTAGTAGTAGTAGCTGACTGGAGCAATGGAAAACGAAGATTCCCCTCAAATCTGGCTCTTTTGGTAGGTCAATGCTGGACCTTATTAGTTGTTAGTTTTCTTCCATACATTTTGAGCCAACTTCTGTATTTTTCCTATGCGCTTTGAACCAAAGTTCAACCTTTAGACCTTTTTTTCAAACAAGATTTGTCATCCATTGCACTATTTTGGCTCATTGTCATGGCGGGATTTGAAAACATAATTATATGTGTTTAACTAGACAAGTTTGTCACTGTCTATATTCTCAGGGGACTGACAGTGCCTTATTTAGTTCTTCTCATTTAAACAGATTAACATGAGCTTTTGTTTTACTACAAAATTTTGTTATTGTAAGGAGATTTCTCAGGGCTGGTAGATGAGTTTCTGTTCCTGATAGGAAGTAGATTATAGATCCTATGCTTGAACGCTCCTGGGTTGGACTAGAGGCAGAGCATCGTGGTCACCAACTACTAGAGATGTTGTTGTGTGAGTGTGGAGAAGCAAAGTAAGGTGATTCCCCCCACTGATTTATTCCCTGGTTTCACCATAAAGTATGTTAAACTTCTCTATACCATCGCCATCATGGTTTGGTCATATTTTGTTGTACGTGGTACAATTTTTTCCTTCGATTATTTAATCAATGGTTCTAGCATTATAAATAAAGCAAGGGTGCACAGTAAGCTACTGTAAGATCTTTAGTATTAGGATATTATTTACCAAACTCTGTACTAATAAGAATGAGGCAAGATGAGACATGTATTTTAGTTTTCATGAAGAAATGTAAATTCCCGCTTGTTTAGTTTTCAAGGAGAAAGATGAGGCAAGTATTTTAATTCTCAAACTGAAGCACAATGTATGTATCTTTGGACAATGTTTTGTTATAGTTTCATGCATTGTCCCATATTTAAGCTTCTTCTGGTTTGAAAACTACAAAATGAAAATGATAGATTTACTGTTTGATGTTTCTGTTCATTGGGACCTGTAATTTGTTAGTTGGTTTGTGTTTAGTCTGCATTACTTTTATTTATGCTTACATGGTTACTGAATTTTGAATTGTTCAGCATTTATTTTTCTAGATCAAATGATTACCTGTTTCCGCCATCCCCTATAGAAAAGAATCAGAGGTAAAGCTTGAAGGAGCTTTAGGTTAAATGTATGACGATTCATCTGGTCAAGGGTATGTTCAGAGGTATTTAAGTCTATTAAGCTACTGGATAATATTTTAGTATGATCTTTGGGTGCTTCTTTTCTCTTATTAGATAGATCACTTCAGTTTCGCAATTTCTCTTGACATTCCAATAATTGCCCTACTAATATTTCCAGTCTGTTGCACTCTATATGCATAGTGACTTGATTTTTCCACATTTGTGCCTGGTGCAAATCATTCAAAATGAGATTTGATGAGGATAGGCTTCCCCCGCTATTTTAGAGACAACATTTATAAATGATGCTACATGTTCTGCTACTAATAATATAGCATATGAAAATAAATGTTGCACTTTGAAAGCTACACAAGCAGAGCACTACTACTTGTGTAGACTAATCTTTTTTTTACCTTATCGATAACTACCACTTGCTTACATGAAGCTATAACTGTGTGTTTGCTCCCAAGACAGAGACAAGAGAAACTAGCTCTTGAGATTTTATACCGCTTGTATTCTCCATGAATTTTTATTACAAACCAGAGAGGAGGTAGAAGGGAACAAGCATTTTGTTAACTCTTTGCTAGCAACTCTATTGTTTTCAGATCTGTTTGCCCATATGATGTTCTTAAGATGAATACTCTGTATCGACTGAACCATGTAATTTTGTCAAGTAGGTTTACAATAATAATGTTAGACTAATTTTGGTTTGTTCTAGGTTTATGTGTCAGGATGGTCCTGATGAACACGCTGAAGAAACACGCTTGCCTCTCCACCAGGAAAACACTTTGTAGGTATGTAGCTTCTCCAAAGTGATATATCACTTTCATCGATCATTCTTGTCTGGTTAAACGCAAGGATGACGCTATTGGGCCCATCACATCCTCCATTTCGAAAACAACTTTGGGACGATCATAGCTTATAAGAATGAAAATCCCAGGATGTATGTTTATAATAGTTCTATAGGAAATGTTGCTACGAAATGGTTGTCTAAAAAAAGTAGGCATCCAGCAACCTGTGCAGTATTTTTTTTTGTCATTGTCTCATTGTTCTGAACCAGAAATAATCTTCTCTTCTTTTCACCTGAAGTTTTACCTCAAACTTGAATAGCAGTTTCATGCCTATCAAATATGTTTCGGTGGATGCATATGCCTTCGAAATTTTGTAACTGATCCATGTATGAATGCAAATGGTTGACCATTATGCATGTCACTGCCTTTGGTGCTTCTGGGCTTTGTGTACATCTGTCAAGTTGCTAAATCAGTTGAGATTGTTCAAAGATATGGTTGTCCAATACATGTATTTAGGTAACTGCATATAGAAAGTTCGCTATTGTTTTCCCTGAGAAGATATTCAGCCAACTAGCCAAACTCCACTATTCTATGAACTCTTCGTTTTCAGTTTGTATCTTCCCATTTAATAGTCCACTGTCCGTGCAAGTCTAGATATGAGATTACCAGACCGAAGCGCGCTCTGTTGCTACTTGAGTGCTGGACCATCCACAGTAGATCTGGTGTAGTACCCAAGTTCTGGCTTCAAATCAGATCTAGATAGTACCAGGAGGAAAACTAAGTGAATTTATATAAGTTCAATACTGCCAAATAATAAGATATTATTCAGGCATATTTTCTTTGGGAAGTAGGAGTACTATTGAATGGGTTGGTATCTTATTAACTTCGATCGGATGCATAGCAATCTTGCCTATTTGGATAACTTGTATATATCCAACATGTGCTTACACCAATATTCCAATATCTTCTGTGTTTATTGGCCAATTCTTCTTAGGCTTCTTACGAGAATGGTGGCTCTGGATTTATAACTTATTAGTTTTTTTTCCTTTCTTTTCCCATTTTGATATTATTAATCATGTTATAATGAACATAATGCCATCTATGTGTATAAATTTGAACTTAATTCTTTAACAAGATAAGTTGTCTGGAATCATTTTCACGGAGATAGTGGATGCCTGGAAACAATGGAAAATACGAAACACGTCCTACTTACATGATCTAGGTTGACAGAGTGATCGCAGACCTCAAAAAGTTTGAGTGCAGAATTCGTCCTGAGCACACAAAGGCGTCCTCATTGTTATTCACTGCTACTTGCACTTGTAATATCTGTTTTCGTACCTTTTTGTGCTCGACCAAAATGGTATAAGCCTCTGTACATATGCCATGCAAATATTTCTGCTGTTGTAATTCCATTTTTTTTGCCTGTCATGGTAGTGCCCAACTCATATATGTATATGTGTTGCTGAAAATGTATCCCTTGGTTAAGTCACTTCACAGTTTGGTGCGAGCTAAACCAAGAGCCCAGAACGCACCATCAAAACAATTTGTCTCAGTCGATGCTTAGCGCAAAATGAAAAAGTTTGTTTCTGTGGTTATAATTTATGGTGATTTGCTATGTTTCGTGAAACCTAAAAAGATTTATTATGACTTTCCTACCTATGAATGTGTTTTACGGGGTCGTGCGCCAAGGCGCACATTTAAATCTAGTGAGTGTAGTCTGTAACAGGGAATGCCATAACAAGCTGAAGCAACACACACTGCTCGTACAAAGTATTTTCTTCTGAACTTACAAATTGATGATACCAAGCAGATAAGTTTTTATGCAGAATAACTGGTTGGTTCAGCTTGTATTTTCTTGTGCACATGCATGTTTTGTTTGTATATCTTCGTCGCCTGTCCCTTCTCGTGGCAAGTATGACAAGATATAGAGATGGAGCAGCAGATGCTGCCATAATCAAGGACCAAGGGGAGCCGAAGAAGATATAAATTCGAGTTTTCTTGCTTCACAACTAATTGACCATTCTGGTAGCTTATTAAATCCTGTAAACGTGTGGCTTTCAAAAAAATTTGCTGTAAACATTTGCACTTAGGCCATTAACTCCAATTAGCTCACCCTCTCTCCCTAAAATATCGAACATGACCGTACATGTTAACTACGTGGTCAATCTGTGGTCAATCAATTAGCCACAGATCGAGGGTAGCCTCCTAAGGTTTTTACTGCATGCAGATTTACAAGGAAAGTTTATAACGTAACTTCAGTATGATATCTCAACCTTCCACGTTTGAAGAGATTTGGATCTGCCAATCAGATCTCAACTTTAATGGACAAACGCCTATAAAGCTAGGCCGCCCCAGATCAATTCGTGCCTTGCTCTGCGACCACCTCCACAACTCAACGATACTATTATCTTGATTTTTCACACCTAAGCATCGCAATTGTCCCGTTCAGGTATGTATTGCTTCTAAATCAATCGTGTTGAGTAGATATCATTTTGACTACACAAGTTTTTTTGGTCAGGTTTATAGTATTTGGATTTGCACTTGCTCATCACTTCCGTAGTTTACCCCGAATAATTTTCTTCTGTTTACATGCCCGATATGGTTGACAGTCTTCACTTGTGAATTCGATTTTCCTTAATGAAGTGCTTTGTTTATGATTCATAGGAGCTTATTATGGCTGATCCTTTTTCATTCCCCGATGGTACGCTAACAGGTAAATAGCTTGTAGTTAAACAGAGTTTTTCTCATAAATTATTCCGGTTAACTTATGAATAATATTCTACCCCCGCGGCCATGTTAAAAATCAGATCCAGCCTCGCCAAACCATGGTTATCCCATATAACCTCAGCAACAATAGGAGAGTCATGGCATCACCGCCTGTCATACCTGCTCCCGTTATTGCATTGCCGGCAATCCCCAGGCAAGAATTTATTCATGCGGCTACTTATATACTCCCTCCGTTCTCTTTTAATTGACTCGGATTTAGTACAACTTTGTACTAAATTCGAGTCAATTTAAAAAGAACGGAGGGAGTACATCTCACGTTTTTATAGCTCATTGTATCTGTCCATTCAACCATTCAGGCATGTAACATTTGATGATGTTGAAGACATGCACGTTCACTTCAGAGGATGGGAGATAACAGCTAAGGTTTTATCAGCACGCACAATACAAACGAGGAGAAGCGGGCGGTTTCTCCGTGCCATACTAGCAGACACTAGAGTAAGCAGTTTTGCACGGCCAATTCTCTTCTTTACTATTAAAGTTAGTGAATTAACGAACTATCTGAGACATGACCTGGCTTTATTTCATAGGGGACAAAAATGGAAGCGTCCGTGTATGAAGAGTTCCTGGATCGTTTCAATAACGAGCTACAAGTAGGAAGTATCTATTTTTTCAAGAATGTGGGGTTTGAGCCGGCAGAAATGCCAATACCTGTAGCCTTAGCCATACCGTCAAACTTTTTTATCATATTACGTGGACCAACTGAGATACACCTACCTAGGGCGCACAGAGTTGTCCCTCGGCTACCTTCGCAGTTCATGGACTTTAGGACAGTTTATGGCCTTCAGAACAGAATGCTCGCAGGTACTTTTTTATTTTTTCACTAAACCTACCAATAAACTGTCATATTTTGTGACTTGGTTATGTGATTAAATTTGTAGATGTGATTGGGCTGGTGGTGTATGTCAGCAAATTCATGTACACACAATCTTATTATCACAAGACTTCATGCCTAGACATCGCAATTATGAACACTAGGTACCAATTTATTCACATTGTATTTGTTGTACTTCTTACTATTTGCATGTGAAGGTTTTTTTACTCACCGGGGGGAAATGATTTTTGTGCGTGTTTGGGACCGGCACGTGGGGCGTCACATATCATACTGGAGACCAGCAGAGCGCCAAATGTGGACTTTGGCTGCCACACTACTGAAAGTGAACCAGAGAGAAGGTGATGTGCTTGTCTGAATATTTATATCATATCGCCTACACGTTCTAACCTAATATATAGCAAATAATTCAGGAGGTTTGTCAACAACAGACGAGAGCCAGTTTGTCTTCAGGCCAGAAAGCCAGTCTGGCTACGCACTAGAAGCGTCCCGTGCAACGTTCGTCGCTGCTCTGGGGCCCTTATCACGCCATGTCAGAGAGGCCGTCGAATTAAGGAACAGGGTTGCAAGGAGCGACAACCTCCATGTCAGCACACTATAGATTTGACTACCACTATCTTTATCATTACTATTAAAATATGACCTGATTAAGAAATTAGATAGGTTATCATGAGAGGCTTTTAGCTTTACTTTTTTATGCATCAAATAAGAAGTATATTTATTGCTTGTGGATTGAATGTCCATGGTGCTAACTTATCAAATGAAATGTTATTAGTTGTGAAAGTAATATTCAATCAAACCATATGAAGCAGACAAGAAAGTAGTTGTGAAAGTAATATTCAATCAAATGACATGTGCTTCTTTTGGATCCTAGAAGCACCACCATGTCAATAACTCAGAAGAAGAAAAAGATCATAAAATGGATTTCACAACAGAGAACAAACCTCAATTGCATCAAGCTGAGAACAGTAAAGGTGGAATCCGTCCATGGGAAGCATTGTTGCAATGTCTTCATTTGAATTTAGTGAACTGTCTTTTGAACGCTTCTGAGGCCACCGTGCATTGACACGTCGAACAACTTCAGAGGCAACAGTAGACTTGCCTGCACCAGGTGGGCCAGCTAGACCAACAATGTATCTGTTCAGACTTAAGAACAGTATTATTAAGTGGTTCAGCAGGAAAGTAATTCAATAAATGCTGTCAGTAGAAGAGCTAGCATAAACCACTATTTCACTAATTTCATCAGACTGACTCCATTGACATCTCAACTGTGAAATGTAGGAGTCCTCCAGAAGGGGAACAAAAGGAGACAAGAAAGTAGAAGGGGACAATCTAGAATGATGAAGTTAATTTTTATGACTACAGTAACAATTAAACATAGAATGCATTATTATTTATGATGTTCATGTCTCAACAAATCTATTTTGGGACTCGACATCTTTGCCTGTCTAGGTGATTGCAAGGTATTATTTAACAGGAACAAACTACAGACTCTTCTCATATATCACAGGACCAAAAAAATATTGCCATGATGTATTACAAATAATTTCAAATAATTTGAATATTTGCTCAATACTCCATGTCAGAATAAGTATGAAGTTAAGAAAAATGGAAAATGACAGTTTCTCCATCATTCGTAGAAAAAAGTACCTGAAGATAAATATTGGTATCTTGGCTTCTCATGGCAGAAAAAAGTACTCATTATAGACAGAAGTCACTGATGAAACAGTTACCTACAGGGGCTGCGCTGGGTCCGGCGTGCAGCGCCGCGCACGCGAGGCGAGAGACGGCCGCGCGGGCTCCGGCGTGCAGGGGCCGCGCTGGCGAGGTGCTCGAGGATTCGGTCGCCGGGGTTGACGGAAAGGGAGGAAGAGGAGGACGGCCGGGCGGCGGGCGGCGGGCGGACTAGAGGCGTGGTGGCGCGGAGGCGGAGGACGGCCGGGTGGCGGGCGGACTAGAGGTGTGGTGGCGCGGAGGCGGAGGACGGCAGGGCGGCGGGCGGACTAGAGGATTTGGGTAGGGAGCGCCGCTCCGGCGTACAGGAAGAAGAGAGGTTGGGGATCGAATAGGATAGAGAGTGAGACTGTGAGAGGGTTATTAATTTTTTTCAAGAGATTTTCACATATACTTGTCATTTATTTCAGCTATTTCTATTTTTCTAATTTCTAACTCTGTTATTTGTTTTTTAGATCACATAAACATATGGAGACAATAAACCCCGACGGGACGATGCTTGACGGAAACAAAAGCTCACCGAATTTGACACAATCAGAAGAGGTGCAATGAAATAAATGTGTTTAAGTGCATTTTTTTCATATTTCGATGTGTAGAGTTTTTATTTATTTGATAATATGTTTGACCTTTGTAGATCATGGCTGGGGCCAAAACAGATATTGTCGATACTCCGATAGAACACGCCGCCATAGGCACGGATGCGATGTTGGTAGAAGAGACAGAAAACTCATCGACTATTAAACAACCGAATAAGGTGATTGTCTTTATTTTCTAGGCATGTTTACATATGCCAATGTTTTAAGTTTAATTTTGTTCCATAAATTTTGCACATAAAAATGTTCCACTTTCGCAGGTCATGAATAATATAGAGACTTCACAGCCTTTTACAAAGTCAAAGGAGGTGCATTCACGGCATAATAAGCCCAAGAAAGCAAACACACATGTTATACCTAAAGGTACTTAGTTCCGCTCTGGTTGTCCTCACTTCATTTATGCTTGATTATTTTTACCGAACTTATATATCATGGCAGACTACGTCTGCACCAGTGAAGATTTTGCTATTATTGAATCAATCATGTCCGCGCCTAAAGATACTAAGTTCGTCGATATCGGTGATTCTTTATTATCTAATGATGACTTGAGATGTCTTACACGTGATGATGCATTCTTGCCAGGCGACGTAAGTCAACAACACAGAGACCACTACTTACACATTATCTAAAATTGTCTTGAATTTAATATCTTTTATGTGTCCCATTATAGGTTATAAATGCATATATTTATTGTATAAGCTCATGCGATCATCTGCGGGAGAGACCGGGTGGAAAGGTATATCTCGATACCACATTCGCAGCTGCCGTACTGAAAAAATCAGAACATCACCGTGCCATGAAACGGGTGCATCTTTATCTAAAGCATGACATGGTAAGAATTATGTGATCTTCCTATGGATCTCATTCATGTGTTTTGAATATGTGTTTCTTAGTCTTATACAATATTTACTTCAGGTCTTATTTCCTATAAATATAAGTAAGACGCACTGGTATTTACTGGTCGTAAATGCAAAAAAGCGTGTGATACAAATATTGGACTCCCTTGGTGATTCAATGGGGCGGACTGACATCAGTGTTATGGTAAATAACTATTGATTTTGATTCTCTTTTTACATTATGTTTGCCTCAATATCTAATACCTTTTGTCTCATATAAAAGTTGCAGGGACTTGAGAAGCATTTGAAAATCGCATCCCAAATGAAAGATTTTGACAAAGGTGATAGGTGGATGGATCTCGATGTCACAACATGGCCAGTAGTAGAACAGTTTCAACAACGTATGCAAACTGATGGGTATGTTGACCTCTTTTTTTTAGATGGATGGTTTTATACGTGTACCAATAGCGCATTCGTACAATTAATTTTATACATGTTCAAATGTTATTTACGTTGATTTTTCTATATGAATTACTGAATTGGTGCCTAATAATCTTGTAGCGCATCGTGCGGGTTATTCATGCTTAATTATATGGAATATTGGATAGGTGATGTGTTGTCTGATCAGTTCACTCAGGTGTGTTATTATTTTTGAGGATAACATTAGTAGCCGCTTACATTTTCAATAGTTGTCTTAAGGAGATGTTTTTAAATATTATATTTTGCAGAAGGATATGAAAGAATTTCGCCGAAAATTAATCGTTGTACTGGTGGAGTTCGAATTGAATAAGATAAAAGGAAAGCCAATATACTATAAACCTACCAATGAAAAAAATGTGTCTACTTATGATTGTGTGATTGTGGAGGGTCCGATGATAAAGTCCACATCATACCCACAAACCCACGCAAGTTAGTTGATGAGCTTTTGCAACACATCATGTCGATTCAAGACCCCAAATTATTGGAGTAAGTAGTATGTTAAAAAAATACGATAATATGCATTGCTATGGTTTTATCATTTTTAACATTTTCCTCATAGGCAGGAATGGGTGCGGAGCTCCAAACCGTATCCAATAGGCTTGAGTCTTAAGAAAATCCAGGACATACTTAGGATGGACCAACATATGGACAATTGAAAGAACATTTCCCGCCCTTTTGGGTTTTGTGTGTTTGATGTCAACACTAGGTATTTATTTATGTGTGTTGTTGTAGACAGGTACAAGTTTTCGAAAAACCTTGTCGATCGGTAAAGTGGAGTGGTTATTCTAAAGCTATGAAGGTTTTCTAGTTCTGGCGGAAGTTCCGGCGCCAACAGCCGGAAGTTCCGCCCTGTTGCTTCCTGCAAGGCCTGCATCATTCTGTATTCAGTTTTCCTTCTCCGGCCGGAAGTTCCGGTGAAGATGGCCGGAAGTTCCGGTCAGCGGAACTTCCGCCCAACTTCCGGACAAGTTCCGAAAGTCGGCGATTGTGGCTCAGTATGTTCCCGTAAGGTTTTCGCGTTATTTCGGAACTTGGCCGAACTTGGAACTTCCGCCTACCGTTTTCGACAGGTTGCGACGAAGACCCAGCGGAAGTTCCGGCTCTCCTAGCCGGTACTTCCGGTGCCGGCCGAACTTCCCTCCGGCCGGAACTTCCGGTGTTACGAGAAATGGTCCAAACGGTCAGATCTGAGAGCTCCAATCATATAAATAGCTCTCTTCTCCAACGGGAAAAGTTGCTCAATTATTGCACAAGAAATCTGCCAAGCTTCACCACCATTAGAGCCACCTCAAGAAACACAAGATTTGCAAGATCTCCTTCCTCCCCCAACCAAAGCTCTTGATCTTTGGGGATTCGAAGGAGAAGCCACCGATCTACATCCTCACCGAATTTCCCCCTCACTTGTTTGAGGGATCTCATGCTAGTGTTCCTATTTGGTTCCCTAGTTGATTTGTTGTTGATGTATTGTTGTTGATTGTTGTATTGTTACAGATTTGGGAGCCTCCAATTCAGTTGTGGATGTGTGCCCCAAGAACCTTGTAAAGGCCCGGTTTCCGCCTCGAGGAAATCCCTTAGTGGAAGTGGGCTAGGCCTTCGTGGCGTTGCTCACAGGAGATCTGAGTGAAGCCTTCGTGGCTGTTGGTTTGGCTTGCGTAGCAACCACACTCCTCCAAACGTAGACGTACCTTCTTGCAAAGGAAGGGAACTACGGGAATCATCTCCGTGTCAACGCGTGCTACACTCTCGGTTACCTCTATCCCACTCTATCTCCTATATATTGCGTAGATATATCTTGCTTAGTTGATAACCTTGTCATATAGGTAAATTCACTTAGTTGCATATCTAGAGAATTTACCTTTGTGTCAAACCTAAATTGAAAAAGAACTAAAAATTGGTTAGCACCTATTCACCCCCTCTAGGTGCGGCATACGATCCTTTCAATTGGTATCAGAGCCTCGGCTCTTATTTCGGGCTTAACCGCCTAAGAGTATGCCGAACGAGGAGCCCTCGGAAGGGGCCGCCAATACGGTCTCCATGGAAGAATTCAATTCGTTGAAGTCCTTCATGGAAGCCAAAATGGAAGCCCAAATGGAAAGCATGAAAAAGATGATTGCCGAGCTTTTGGCTCCGGCCCGTCCCAAGGCTCCTAGTATAGAGGTAAAGGACGCGGGTGTCCGAAGAGGGAGGTGCTTCGGCACCACCCTCTTCTACCAAACCCGTGGAAGGTGATAACTTAAACACTAACAAATCTCCCATTGCATCTCCTAGGGATACTAGTGGAGGTGAGAGCTACAATCGAGTAGCTCCACCTTTTCAATCTCCCGATATACCGGTTCCCCATCCTCATTTGAACATTCGGGGCGACCCACCTAAGTTTTCCATTGAAAATTACAATACTTGGCAATTTGAGTTTCGCTCTCATGTTTGCAGTGCCTCCAATGAACTTTGGAGAATCATCCAGGAAGGCTTCAAACCTTACAACCCCGACAAGTTGACTAGAAGAGAAGCGGTTGATAGTCAACTCAACAACACCGCCTTGCACATGATTCAAACTAGTGTGGGGACAAAGGATTTGCCTCGTGTTCGGAACTACACCACCGCCAAGGAAGCTTGGGATGGTTTGGCCGCTAGTTGCATTGGAAGTGAGAGCACGAGAAGGAACAAGTATAATGCTCTTAAGAATAAAGCCGAAGGATTCATGAGGCTACCGGATGAAGATCATCAAGACATGTATTCAAGACTCCTCATTGTTGCCGATGACTTCCGACTTATTGGTGCCACCCACATCAATGACTCTTGGATCAAGGAGAAGTACATTGAATGCATGATGCCATATGTACCCATTGATGTCAAGACCCTTGTTGGGAGAGAATGCTATTCCTCTCTCTCTTCTCAAGATGCCGTGCACGAGATGCAAGCCCTCAAGGTGCTCGAGCAAAACTCTCATGATTCTCTCAATCGTGCCATTGGTATGTCAAAAGGGAACAATCTTGCCTTGGTGGTCAACCCCTTAGATGAAGTGCACCCTCAAGAGCAATATAGGGCATCTTGGAGTATGTCCTATCCGGAAGATTTGGAATGCCACTATCATGATCACATGGCCTTCCATGCAAAGTCCTTTTGGGTTGATCCCTCCAAGGCCAAGGAAGACAACATCAAGAGAAACCACAAGAGTGGGTTCGCTAGCTTTGGTCCAAAGACAAGATCATGCTACAATTGTGATGACAAGCGCCACTTCATTGCCGAATGCCCCTATGAAAATAGAGAGCTTCATAATGGAAGGCTCATTCCCAAGGACAAGAGCAAAGAATCAAAGGGCAAATACTCAAAAGCCCCCAACAAGAAGTTCTACAACAACAAGACCAAGAAGGGCAAGAGGCACCCAAAAGTTGTGCTAGTGACTAGGGAAGAATATTCTTCCGATGAAGTTGCGAGCTCTAGTGATGATGAAGAAGAAAGCTCAAAAGAAGTGGCCGCCATTGTCACTACCAACATTCCCTCTTCATCTCTCTTTGATTCCCCCAATGAGAATCCTCATATCAAGAATGCACATTGCTTCATGGCAACATCTTCCTTGGACACATCTATTGTGCTATCAACTCAAGAAGAATATTCCTCCGGGGATGATGAAGTTGATGATGAAGAAGATGCAACCTCTAATGGATTGGTCGCTCTTGCCTCCCTCTCCACTAACTCTTCATCACCAAGTGAGTCCCCCAATGAGATCATTCATGTGGAGGAAGAAAGTTGCCTCATGGCCAAATCCTCCGAGGTATCATCTCCTAGCCCCTCTATGCCTAACATATCAAGTGATCTAGGGGTTGATGATGCTAGTCTAAAAGTAAAACAAGAAATGCTAGAATTTGATGAATTCTTGCTTAACCTACAAGGTATCAACAAAAAGCATGTTTCAAATCTCATGGCTCGTTTAGCTCAACAAAATGATATGCTTGAGAAAAAGGGTCAAATAGAGAGAGAAGACTCTCTTGAAATCCATGCTCTTAAAAATGCCCTTGAGGAAAGTCAAGAAACTATAGCCTCTCTTGAGGAGAGGCTAGAAAATCTTGAAGAGCCTCAAGATGAAATTAACAAGCTCACTAAAGCTAGAGATCATGCTAGGGCTAAGACTAAATTGCTTAAAAAGGAAAAGGCCCAATTTGGTGTTGATCATGAGAAACTTGTGAAGGATCTAGATGAACTAGACAAAGCTCACAAAGCTTTGAAGAGTGAATACTCTCTCCTATCCAAGTCAAATGAGCAACTTCAAATTAGGCTTGCTTCATATGATGTACCTAGTTCCTCTACCCCTTCTTGTGATCATGCAAATATTATTGAGGAAAATGCTAGGTTGAAGGATGAACTTGCTAAGGCCTCCTCTCCCCAAAGTAAACTTTCTTTGGATGATCTTTTGAGTAAGCAAAGATCAAACAATGGGAAGGAGGGCCTAGGTTACAATGCCAAGGCGAAGAAGGCAAACAAGCAAAAGGCCAAGCCCGCACAAGAAAAGAAGAAAGATATCACCAATGGTGAAGCCCCTAAGGGCAACACCACTAATGATGATAATGCGGGAAATGCTAACCCTCACTATGTGTTATTTAAAGATTATTATGGTGATGTTTATGCTAAATATGTTGGCCCATATGATGGTTATGTTGCTTGGTCTATTTGGGTCCCAAAGACCCTTGTTGCTAACAAAAGAGGACCCATTGTGAAATGGGTACCTAAATCCAAGAATTGATCTCATGTAGGACTATGCCGCCGGAGGTTCAAAATGGGTACTTGATAGTGGATGTACAAGTCATATGACCGGCGGCAAGAACCTCGTCAAGGAGTTGAGGCCCAACATAAACAATATCACCGTCTCCTTTGGCGATAATTCTACATCCGAGGTATTGGGTTTTGGCAAGGTTGTGGTTGCACACAACATAACACTTGTGGATGTCATGCTTGTCAAAACCCTTGGTTACAATTTGCTTTCCGTTTCCGCCCTTGGCAAGATGGGTTTCGCCGTCTTTATTGATAATGATATTGTGGTCCTCTTGTGGAGCAAGACTCTAAAAGTCGCTTTCGTTGGGTATCGCGAACATAACTTGTATGTGGTGGACTTTTCGGGGACCACCACTTCAAGTGCGATGTGCCTATTCGGAAAGGCGGATGTGGGTTGGTTGTGGCATCGCCGCCTAGCCCATGTCAACATGAGAACTTTGCAAAGTCTTCACAAGGGGAACCATATTGTGGGACTAATGGAAAGTGTTTCTTTTGCCAAAGATCGTGTTTGTAGGGCTTGTGTTGAAGGCAAAATGCATGACTCTCCGCATCCAAGCAAGACTATCATCTCTTCCAAGAGGATCTTGGAGCTCCTTCATGTGGATCTCTTTGGTCCCGTTACTCATGCAAGTCTTGGTGCGAAGAAACATTGCTTGGTGATTGTTGATGATTACTCAAGATACACTTGGGTCTACTTTCTCAAGACGAAAGATGAGACTCAACAAATATTCATTGACTTTGCCACCGAGGTGCAACGCCAACACAACCTCCTCATTATGGCAATAAGAAGTGACAACGGCTCCGAGTTCAAGAACTAGACACTCAATGATTTTCTTAGTGATGAGGGGATTCGTCATCAATATTCCGCTGCTTACACCCCTCAACAAAATGGTGTTGCGGAGAGGAAGAACCGGACTCTTATGGATATGGCAAGGTCTATGATGGCGGAGTATAAATCCCGCTATAACTTTTGGGCCGAAGCCATCTCCACCGCTTGCCATTCTTCTAACCGGCTCTATCTCCGTAAGGGATTGAACAAGACTCCATATGAAATACTCACCGGCAACAAGCCTAATATCTCATACTTCAAGGTGTTCGGTTGTAAGTGTTTCTACCAAATCAAAGGAGTTCGTTTGTCTAAATTTGCTCCTAAAGCTTTGGAGGGTATATTTGTTGGTTACGGTGCCGAATCTCACACTTATAGAGTCTTTGATGTATCCTCCGGGATTATCATTGAATCTTGTAGTGTGAAGTTCGAAGAAAATGATGGCTCCCAAGTGGGGCAAGTTGATGTATGTGCAGGTGATGAAATACCTCAAGATGCCATAGTAAGAATGGGTGTGGGATTTTTCCGCCCCATTGAGGGACACGGTGTGGCGTCTCGGGAAGGACTATGCTCTACCACGGTGGAGCCCTCATCCTCTCAACATCAACAAACCCCATCAAGTGAAGCTAATGATGCACCAACCCGAGAACAAGAAGAAAACCCTCCCTCTCATGTACAAGATCAAGGACAAGATCAACCAAGCATTCAAGATCAACCATTTGATATTTGCACTTCACCAAACATTGTCCAAGATCAAGCACATGAGGTTGAGCATTCTCAAGAAATTGAGGAAGCTCAAATTGAAGGTCAAGACGGGGACCCAAATGATCAAGTTGATCAAGTGGCACCTCCAAGGCCTAGAAAAACCAAGGAGGAGATCGAGGCCCGTCGTCTAGCAAGAAGAGATAGGATCCTTGAAATTCGTGGACACACTCATGACAAGGTCCTTGGTGATGTTCGAGCAAAGGTCTCCACAAGAAGGCAATTGGCTAACTTTAGCAATCATCATGCTTATATCTCCGTTGTGGAACCCAAGAAAGTATTTGAAGCCCTTGAAGATTCGGATTGGGTAGATACCATGCATGAGGAACTCAACAACTTCAAGCGCAACAAAGTGTGGACCTTAGTAGAGAAGCCAAAGGAGTGCCGCAATGTTATAGGCACTAAGTGGATATTTAAGAACAAGCAAGATGAGTTTGGGAATATTGTGAGGAACAAGGCAAGATTGGTGGCTCAAGGTTTCTCTCAAGTTGAAGGAATTGACTTTGGAGAGACCTATGCTCCCGTGGCTCGTCTTGAGTCCATCCGTATCCTTCTTGCTTATGCATCGCATCATAACTTTAAGTTACAACAAATGGATGTTAAAAGTGCATTTCTTAATGGTCCTTTGCATGAAGAGGTTTATGTTAAGCAACCCCGGGGTTTGAGGATCTCAACTTTCCTAACCATGTCTACAAGCTTGATAAAGCACTTTATGGTCTCAAACAAGCTCCTAGAGCTTGGTACGAGCACCTTAAAGAATTGTTGGTAGACCATGGGTTTGATGTTGGGTTAATCGATCCCACTCTTTTTACTAAGAGGGTTAATGGGGAGCTTTTCGTTTGCCAATTATATGTTGATGATATTATCTTTGGCTCTACTAACAAAGCTTTCAATGATGAATTTTCAAAGCTTATGACCGATAGGTTTGAGATGTCTATGATGGGAGAGATGAAGTTCTTCCTTGGTTTTGAGATCAAGCAATTGAGAGAGGGAACCTTCATCAATCAAGCAAAATATCTCCAAGACATGCTCAAGAGGTTCAAGATGACCGAGTTGAAGGGTGTGGCCACTCCTATGGTTACCAAATGTCATCTTGCACTAGATCCCAATGGTAAAGAGGTGGATCAAAAGGTATACCGCTCCATGGTTGGATCCTTGCTTTACCTTTGTGCATCTAGACCGGACATAGTGTTGAGTGTTGGTGTGTGTGCAAGGTATCAAGCTTCTCCTAAGGAGAGCCACATGATAGCTCTCAAAAGAATCTTTCGATATTTGGTTGATACCCCAAGATATGGTATTTGGTACCCCAAGGGCTCAAGCTTTATTCTCAATGGATATACCGATGCGGATTGGGCGGGTGACAAGGATGATAGGAAATCAACTTCCGGGGCTTGCCAATTCCTTGGTAGGTCCTTGGTGTGTTGGTCTTCTAAGAAGCAAAATTGTATATCTCTCTCCACCGCCGAAGCCGAATATGTTGCCGCCGCAAGTGGATGCACCCAATTGTTATGGATGAGGCAAACTTTAAAGGAATACGGTGTCATTTGTGACAAAGTGCCTCTATTATGTGACAATGAAAGTGCCATCAAGATTGCCTATAATCCGGTGCAACATTCAAGAACGAAGCATATTGAGATCCGGAATCACTTCATTAGGGATCATGTTGCCCGTGGTGATATTGAGCTCATCTATGTTCCTACCAAAGATCAACTTGCCGACATATTCACGAAGCCTCTTGATGAAGCAAGGTTCTCTTATTTGAGGAATGAGCTAAATATCATAGATTCAAGGAGTATAGCTTGACCATCTTGCAAACACACCTTTGTCTCAAAACTTTATTTGGTTTAGATGTGGGCATGGAAATAGGGGGAGTGCGGTTTAAACTATTGAGCTATCCCTCCCCCCATAATGCCAACATTAAATAAAATCATTCTCTTTATATCATATAATGATATGTGAGCTTCAATGATGAGTAGTGGTTTTGGGCCCAAGATATATCTTCGCGGTGCCATGCCATAACACTCATATATGGTGGCCTAGGCCACCACACTATTCTTCGTGAAGAGTTGGAGTTGTTTGGATTTTCATTGGATCTTTTTGACATCTCCTTGTTTATGGGAAATCACTCATTTTTGGCCTTTGTTTGCATTATTTGCAAAAATGAGTGATCATGTACCATCTCACAGTTTGGCGTATCTGTCCTAAGCCTATCTCATCTAAGACATATCCTTCACCTTTCAATTGTCTCAAGTTCCTATCAAAATCATCTTGTCCGTGTCAAAAACCTGTTTTTAGACACTGTTTCCTGCTCCACCGGAAGTTCCGGTCGTCTCGACCGGTACTTCCGGCTGGTATCCTATCACCTGGCCCAACCGGTTCGTGTCCTAACAGGCTGGTTCCTGCGAGACCGGAAGTTCCGGCTCCAACGAGCGGAACTTCCGGCCTTAAGGGACCAGTATATAACTGGGCCGAACGGGTGAGCAGTTCCATCTTCCTCAGTTCCCCTCTTTCCAAAATCTATTTGGTGGTGCTCCTCCCCTGTGACGGCTGCTGCTCCTCCGGCCAGATCTCTCTCCTCCGGCGACCTCTGCCGGATCGGCTCCGTGGATCGGCATCCACTCCCTCTCCTCTCCCATGGCTCCTCCCGGTTTGTCCCCTCTCCCTCTCTATGTGTGGGTAGACCTCACTAGATGAAATATAGGGCATACTCTAGGCAATGCTATGGTAGAACATCTCTAGATGCCCTTCCCTGTCTAGAACTTGCTTAGGATGTTGTTGTAATGTGGATTATTGAGTCATTGCCTCAGATCTGGTGAGAAGTTATGCTGTTTTTCGAACAGCCGGATGTTCCGGCCCCAATAGCCGGAACTTCCGCCTCGGGGCGGAACTTCCGCCGGTTCTCACCGGAACTTCCGGCCTGGCGAATTTTTCTGCTATTGCTCAATATCCTGTGCAGGCTCTAGTCCTTTGTTCTCCTTGTCCTTGTGCACTCATGTTTCATACCTATCATGGTCTCCATCCCAGGTTCTTCCAAGAAGAGGAACAAAGGTCACGTGGACGAGATTGAGGAAGAACTTGAGCAAACACGGCCCTCCAAGCTCACCTCTCGTCAGCAAGCATCTCAAAGGTCAAAGACACCCGCTGCTCGGGGCAAGAACATCCATGTATCCGTGAAGAACATGCAATATCTTGAGTACAAGGAGATCCGTGACTTGAACCCTTACCTCACTCCTCGGAGCAATCGGGTTACGGATAAGCGCTTCCACAACAAGACTCAAGAGGAGATCTTCTATGAGGTGTATGTGCCATTCAAGAAGGGGGTAACCCCTCAACATGCTATTGACACCGGCAAGATGGCCGCTTCGAAGTACTTTGCCGAAGCATATGCTATGTGTGGAGAGTTTGGGCTCTATCCCATAATGGAGCTCACCAAGGAGTATGATGTGGAGATGATCCATCAATTCTATGCCACCGTCCATTTTGACACGGATGAAGCTAAAACCTTCCGGTGGATGTCTCATGAGAAGCTTCTTGAGTCCAACTTGGCGAAGTTCGGGGATGCCCTTGGATACCCTCGCCTCCCGGGCGTTGATGCGAATGGTTGGAGGTGCCACGAAAGTTCCTTTTCTCAACCAAGGGAAGTGTTGGAGCCCCTCTATATCAAAGGTTGGGGTATCCCGGGCAAGAGTGCGGATCTTCTCCCTACTTGGGACATCATGCTTAGGGTCTACCGAGAAACCATTGGACCAAAGGGTGGCAACCTTGATGAGCTGCACTTGTATGAAGTCGACCTTATGGCAAACTCATTTGCAAAGAGGGGCACCGGTGAGAAGATTGATGTGATGGACTACATCTACAATGAGATGTGGTCATGTGTTATGGAGAAGAAGCTTCCCGCCTATGCTCCGTACATTATGAAGCTCATTGAGGACACTTGGGTGGCTACTTGTCAGACTTCCCTCATCCACTCCATTACTCTCAACGTCACCATGCATGATGTGAAGGTTCTGAGGACCAAGCGCCACAACACTCCTATTGAAGATGTGCCTCCCAAGGATGAGAAGCCACCTAGCTGGGCTTCTAAGCTAGCTCGCCGCATGAGACAGATCTTTTGCCTCACCGCTGCAGTCAACCGCCGCCAGTATCAGCAGCACGCAGAAGCCAAGAAGTCTCGAGTTCGTCAGAAGAGCATCATGAGGGCTCTTGAGGTGGAAGTGTCTCCTCCTGGATCCGAGGAGAATATCACTCCGGAGGCTGAGTGGATCTCTCAGCACGGTCTTCCTCTTCCTTCAGATGGGCTTGAGATCGAGTCTCCTCCACACACTCCACCTTACCCCGGCGCTCCATCGGATCTTCCTCCCGGCTGGGCTAACGCCGACCCTTGGGACGTGTAGTTTCTCTTTTTCCCTTTTTGGTGCCTTGGTGCCAAAGGGGGAGAGTGAGACCTTCTAGGTTGCTCTCCGGTGGGTATTTGCATGGGGGAGTCACAAGCTCGTATTTGGCTTTGATTTTTATCGCTTGTGATTCTATTTGTCTTTGTGGTGTCTATCTATGTGTTTAAACTATGTCCTTATCTATGTGGTTGAACTATGTCCTTAGTTAATTTGGCTTGTAAAACTTTATCTATGTGGATGGTTATCTCCGTTTATGTGTCTTCCATGGTTATCTATATGTGCATGATTCTATTATCCATATGCTTATCACTATAATGTTTTGCTAACCCTTGGAAGACGGATGCTAGGTATAGGGGGAGCTTCCTATACCCCTATGCTCATATCTAGGGGGAGCTCCTCTATATTCATTCCTTGCAAATACGTGTGTTGTCATCAAACACCAAAAAGGGGGAGATTGAAAGAACATTTCCCGCCCTTTTGGGTTTTGTGTGTTTGATGTCAACACTAGGTATTTATTTATGTGTGTTGTTGTAGACAGGTACAAGTTTTCGAAAAACCTTGTCGATCGGTAAAGTGGAGTGGTTATTCTGAAGCTATGAAGGTTTTCTAGTTCTGGCGGAAGTTCCGGCGCCAACAGCCGGAAGTTCCGCCCTGTTGCTTCCTGCAGAAGGCCTTCACATCATTCGTATTCAGTTTTCCTTCTCCGGCCGGAAGTTCCGGTGAAGATGGCCGGAAGTTCCGGCGGAACTTCCGCCCAACTTCCGACAAGTTCCGAAAGTCGGCGATTGTGGCTCATCCCGTAAGGTTTTCGCGTTATTTCGGAACTTGGCCGAACTTGGCCGGAACTTCCGGTCCCCGAAGTTCCGCCCTAGTTCCGCCCTTACCGTTTTCGACAGGTTGCGACGAAGATCTCCCGGAAGTTCCGGCTCTCCAGCCGGTTCCGGGCCGGAACTTCCGGTGTTACGAGAAATGGTCCAAACGGTCAGATCTGAGAGCTCCAATCATATAAATAGCTCTCTTCTCCAACAAGTTGCTCAATTATTGCACAAGAAATCTGCCAAGCTTCACCACCATTAGAGCCACCTCAAGAAACACAAGATTTGCAAGATCTCCTTCCTCCCCCAACCAAAGCTCTTGATCTTTGGGGATTCGAAGGAGAAGCCACCGATCTACATCCTCACCGAAGCGTTCTTCATTTCCCCCTCACTTGTTTGAGGGATCTCATGCTAGTGTTCCTATTTGGTTCCCTAGTTGATTTGTTGTTGATGTATTGTTGTTGATTGTTGTATTGTTACAGATTTGGGAGCCTCCAATTCAGTTGTGGATGTGTGCCCCAAGAACCTTGTAAAGGCCCGGTTTCCGCCTCGAGGAAATCCCTTAGTGGAAGTGGGCTAGGCCTTCGTGGCGTTGCTCACAGGAGATCTGAGTGAAGCCTTCGTGGCTGTTGGTTTGGCTTGCGTAGCAACCACACTCCTCCAAACGTAGACGACCTTCTTGCAAAGGAAGGGAACTACGGGAATCATCTCCGTGTCAACGTGCTACACTCTCGGTTACCTCTATCCCACTCTATCTCCTATATATTGCGTAGATATATCTTGCTTAGTTGATAACCTTGTCATATAGGTAAATTCACTTAGTTGCATATCTAGAGAATTTACCTTTGTGTCAAACCTAAATTGAAAAAGAACTAAAAATTGGTTAGCACCTATTCACCCCCCCTCTAGGTGCGGCATACGATCCTTTCAACAATGACTGCTTCAACTTAGAAATTCGTATAGTGGCATGCGACGAGATCCTACAGATAGCAGAGACCGATGTGCACTACATGGATCTACGCTTTTGTGTAAGTTACTACAATCTGGCATTTTCATTGTTGTCACTATGTTTCTAAATAGTTTTTTTTCTCAGATGGCAATGGTGGATTCCACACGAGGTAAAAAATACCGAGTAAAGCCAAATGTACAGTCCCTAGCAACATTGTTCAATAGTTGGCCTGGGATAGACTACAAAATCGCATCACGCAACTTGGTAAATATATTCACTTATCCAACAGTGTCACATTACATGTGTTTCTAATGGTTGTCCTTTTGAAGGTTTTTCTCCCTTATGCATCCGCGGGTCACTTTAACTTGTTCTCCATCGATAAGCATGAACGTATTGTGTCTGTTATTGATCCTTGGTCCATGCCGCCATCGTCGGAGGGTAAAATGGCTCGGTCGCATAAGATGAAATTGATCTTACAAAGAATTGCAATCTACCTAACCGACGTACTTGCATTAGCACAACCTGGTTGGGATGCCGATATATTTTTCTGGCCACGCACGTCGCCAACTGATATTCCGCAAAGTTCAAGCATGTGAGTATCTCTAAAATAAAACCTATATGTTTTAATTTCTTCGGTAATTAATTAAGATAATAACGAGTCATTTATCTACAGGAAAGCGTCTGGTTATTTCATTTTTTATATTATGTTCTCATGGAATGGTAAAAAGTTGGTTCATCCAATATGCACGGTGGGCACTTTACGCTATACTTTCTATTTTTTCACTAAAACTATACATGCTAATGATAAGTATTGTTGTGCAGAATATTATCGACCTGAGGAAGAATTTTTTGGTACGCTTGCTCAAGTACCATCAAAATGAAGCACTCAAAAATATTCCATACATTGTACAACATACTCTAAGGAGTATCGAGGAGGACATTTTTTTAATATAAAATAGTTAATTAGTGGAGTACTTATTGCATATTCAAACGATGTCAAATATATGGTTGTTAAATATATTTCAGACTGGTTAGAATCTTATAAGTTTTTCTAAATATCTTGTGATTTTGATACACGTGATTTTTTACAACTATTGTATTGACACAATGTGAGAAAAAAAGAAGCCGTAGCAACGCACGGGCATTCAACTAGTCTTTGTAAGAAGGAACTGATGTAATTGCAAGTTCCAGTTCCCAGATTATATGTAGCAGATTAAAAATTCTGTTTGTAAAGCTGAAAGGTCCTAGAAACTGAAGATTGCTAGCTCTAGCTAACTTATTGTTTATCATAAATTTATGATTGATTGATTGATTAAAAATACTGAACAAGTTTTCTTAAATAATATTATGTCGCAATCAACCAATCAATCTGTTTTACGTTGATTGCATAAGTTAGTACGTCACACCCGGCTATTATGAAGTTGCAACCTATATGGTGCGTGCTAGTCGGTTTCATAATTCCATTATGTCGCATGCGGAATTTTATGTGTTGCAACTTTGCATGCAAATCTAGTTACGCCAGGTTTACATCGTGGGTTTCTGCAAAAGAAAAAAAAATCGCATCGTGGGCAGACGCGGTCTGGTGGTTGCGCGAGCTGATCGCTTGGGAGAAGTAATCTTATGTCGCATGGGACATTTCTTACGACGCTTGCTGCGTGCGCGCAAGCCGGACGAGCGCTCCGCGCGGGATGGATTGATCGGCTGGTGCCTACACCGGCCCGGGTGCAAAATAATATTTCCTACCCCTGGATGTAGTTACACCCATATCTAATATACTACCATACGGAAGTATGTACGATACTTTATCAGTTTGAGTATGTTCATATACTATATCTAAGATACTCTAAACCAAGTTTGGTGAAAAATGCAAGTGAATCCATAGTTTGCACTATATATCCGAAATACATGTATATGTATACGTAAAAAATGAGTCTACGTAAAAAAATGTACATACTGCCTACAAAGTATTATATATACTTCTAAAATAGTTTTATATACTTCATACTATATGTACATACTATTCGGTATGATAGATACTCTCTACATTATGAGAAACACGCGTGGGTGTAACTACACCCGGGTGTAGTATGAATATATATATATATACATAAATAAATACTTCCTACCTCTGGGTGTAGTTACACCCATATCTAATATATATATGGGTGTAGTTACTCCCACGTGTGTTTCTCACAATCTAGGTAGTATCTATCATACCGAAGAGTATATACATGTAGTATGAAGTATATAAGAATATTTTGGTAGTATATATACTACTTTGTAGGTAGTATGTACATTTTTTTACGTACACTATTTCTTTACGTATAAATATGCATGTATTTTGTATATATAGTGCAAACTATGGGTGTATTTAATTTTTTTTCACCAAAGTTGGTATGGAGTATCTTAGATATAGTGTACGAATATACTCAAACCAATAAAGTACGTTATATACTTCCGCATGGTAGTATATGACACCATATATATATATATATATATATATATATATATATATATATATATATATATATATATATATATATATATATACTACATGTGGAACGACATGGCACACAGCTTGGTCGTCTGCTGCTGATTTTACATGCACCAACGAGTGTGGGTTCCTGTCATGCTGTGAAGCTGTTGTATGGATCATGCTCTTGGTATGACGGAGTTTAGTGCCGGCGTTGGAATCTTCTGCCTGCATGCATGCTCCCTATATCATCTATGGTGTGGATCAACGGTTGGGACCCCATGGGTAGCTAGCCATGTGGGCATCTGGCTATTTTCCATATCATTTATATATCAACAATAGTTGGATGGCTACCATTATCTATATATATATAAAATAGCCAGATGCCCACATGGCTAGCTACCCATGGGGTCCCAACCGTTGATCCACACCATAGATGATATAGGGAGCATGCATGCAGGCAGAAGATTCCAACGCCGGCACTAAACTCCGTCATACCAAGAGCATGATCCATACAACAGCTTCACAGCATGACAGGAACCCACACTCGTTGGTGCATGTAAAATCAGCAGCAGACGACCAAGCTGTGTGCCATGTCGTTCCACATGTGTGCCCAGTGCCATTTTGTATGCTTTGTGGCTGGATTCTAAACCAACAAGAGTGGTCATGTGCTGACGTTGGTAGGAGAATGGTGCATCCAAATGTATGTGTGTGATGGGTGCCTACATACGTTGTGATTGAGTTGTTCACGTGTATGCGTCAGAAATGCACCGTATCTGTGTTGCCTTCCGTTGGAGCAGAGCCATTGCAACGAAACCAGCAAGCACCTACAGTTCAGGCAAAACAGGGATACGAGCACGATGCTGGTTTGCTACATGCAGGGGCAACCAGCTAGACGGCGTGCTTTTGTGTGGACACCATTATTCTTCCTGCTCACATTATGGAGCCATATGCTAGCCACTCGCCAACGGCCCGATTCTTCAGTTCATCACTTAATAACTCCCCATTTTGAGGTAAGCAGGATGAGCAGCACACGCGAGCGAACGTCTCATGCATTTTCGTTTTAAGCTAGTAGCAGAGGTTGCCGTATTAAGCTAGCAGCAGACATGCAGCAACAAAGATGCACCTAAAATCCCATACGAATCCAACAACCTGTCCATTTAATTAAAGCAACACAGTGACATGCACTCCATGGACAGAAGCAACAAAAGATGCAGCTAATTTTTCTGTGAATCCAACGGCCGGTCCATTAATAACATGCACTCCATGTTACAAGCAAAAAAAATAACATGCACAAGACTTGATTCACTTGCCTACTCGTGATGCTATTGCTAAGCCATGCTAGTATTCAAAATTGGTTCAGTTTACACGAGTTTGCCTTGCTCCCTCTGCAACATTTTCTTGTATGTTTGTGATAAGCCAATGCAAGGAAAATGCATTTGTTTTTTTAAAGCAGCAGGATGCTATTGCTCCTCCATGCTACCGTTCAAAGTACATTCAGCTACACGAGTTTACCCTGTCCCTCATGTGCCAGTGCATGCACCCTGACGGAAAGCTAACAGCGTCTCCTCTTCACAAAAAACGAAAGGAGCCAATCTACCAGGTTCGGCCCCATGCTCCTATAATCCAACGGCATCCCATCTATGCACAGCTAGCCATGTGGTTATCATATATATATATATATATATATATATATATATATATATATATATATATATATATATATATATATATATATATATATATATATATATATATAAAAACTCTATTAGACACCTGGATGCATAATAAGCTGGGTGCATAATAAGCAATTCTGCACCCGGGTCGCTACACCGAGCCAGACCGCCTAATTTGGTTCCAGTGGCCCGCGACGACCAGCGCCGTAATTTTACTTTTTATATGTTTATTTTATGCTGACGGTTTCTTTTCAGAGTCATGGGGTCTGGGAGCCCACCACTCCCCGTTACCTCATTTTTTTTCACCTGCTTCTCAATCTGGCGCACAAGGCGGCGATACGGTTTGGAATTGAAGGCGAAGACGGTGAGCGGCCGATGGCGGGCGGCGGGTGTGCTCTGCGTACCCTCGGCTCCGTTGGAATCTACGGCGCCGTGGTTGTCCGGCTAGATTGGCGAAAATGGCGGCGTGGTGTAGACGAGTGGCCGTTGCGGCGGTTCTCTGTTTGCAGCCATCTCCTGCTCCGTCTCCGATTCTCCTCCGTAGACCGCCTGCACCAGCTGCCGCCGCCCCCGACCTTGTTCTCTGGCAGCAGCCGCGATCCCCGATCTCCACGAGCTGCCATAAGCAACAGCCACCTCTGTTACCTGAGCGCCAAAATCGTCCCAACCTGCAGCTGTCCATATCCAGGACGATTCCAAGGGTTAGAGATGTTCCTCGACACCTGGTTCCTTCTCCCGCGTGGCACCTACCCACTCTGCTCACCTCGTCATACGTATAAGGTACATCTCGCTTCCTCCTTTTTTCTAATCTGCTGTGTTCCCCTGGCTAGTGGATTGGATCTATATCTTCATACTATTTTAGTAGCACCCTGGGTTGGGAGCAAAAATAGGCAACTGAAATTGGACCGGCGGCTGCCACAACGCTAGCAAGGGGACACGAACTGAGCATCTACGCCCTTGCAATTTTACGTCAACTTGCAGTTTGGGTAGTGGCTAAATATGATTTTCATTTTTAAGTTCTTGCACTGTCATCTCCTAATTCGCACGGGAGATACCAATATTCAATTCCAAAAGATAGGTTACATATGTACTGTGTCTCAAACTAGTGTTAATTATTGATTTCATTTGTTCAAATGGAAGTACGACTGATTCTTTAACTTGATTTTGTTGTAGAGATCCAGGTGGGGCATAACTGTATCACGTCGTTCCAGCTCTCTAGTTTGTTATGTGTAGCTTTTCAAGCCTGTCAATTCGTTTATTCTGGATTAGAAACTTATGATTAATTGAAAGCCGACTTCATATGTACATATCTTCACATTTATTTTAGTTCATAGATTGTTTGGGGAGCAGAAAATGGAATTATTTGTCTGTTTATGTTCAGGTTTTATCGATTCCATTATTCAAGGTTTGCAAATTTTATGATGATGCCACTCCATAGCTTAACAGTCTATTTTTATAGTCACATCTCCTCTAATAATTATGGATTTTGTGGTTGGTTCCTTTCCTAATTTTCGGTCGTGGGTTATAACTTATAACCCATCACCGTCTAATCGAGGGCATCATGTGTGGCAGGCGGTTCAAAAAATTTGGGGATGACTGTTATGACGATTAGAGCTGGCTGCTAGCTGCTACAATTGGGATTGCAGTGGCCGTTATGGTGGCGATGAGAGGCTGTAGCTGGAGATCGCGGCGGGCGGGGAGCGGCTGCAGCTGGGCAACACGGCGGGCGGCGAGCAGCTACAGCTGGGGATAGGGTCGGCAAGGCATGGTGTGCGATGGGTGGCGAAAGCACCTACATGAGTGGCAGCGCTGTCGCGGACTAGGCGGCGTGAGAAGCTCATATAGCGTCTGTGTCGGGCAGCACGACATGTGGTGGCTGCGTCCGGTGCTGGGTTGCATCGGCGTCATGGTGAGCATGGGCAGCCCGGGCTGTCGGGGGCGTAGCACGCAGCTGGGCTTTGACCTCAAGGTACAGCGTGTCGCTTCAACCTTTCTTTCTTCTCTGTGCAGCATTGTGTAATTAATTACCGTGTCTTTGTTCCATTAATTTCTTGATTTTACATCACATTATGCTACCATATGTTGGGTACCTGGATACTTACGTATCTGGAGACTTTTGGTTAGCTGCCTATTAAATACAGATAGATTCTGTATTATTTATACTTTCACATTGCATCTGATTTGTGTCGGCACGTAATTTTCTTACATTGTTCATTGGGTTGAATTTTTCACATAGCCCAGGACTCTTATGCATCATAGTCTATAAATCTTTTGGGCATATGTTCTCTGCATATTTTATCGATCCATTTATTCGTGATTGGAAGTTCAAAATTCTGTTTTTTTGTAGTTCAGGAGTAGCTAGCTCCCATGTGTTGGTGTATTTAAACATTTTGGCAATACTAGCATATGGTAGCCTTTTAAATAATATAGAGGTGCAGTCTCTGCATCTTGTAATTGTAATTATGTATTGTCAATTATGCTTTCTTAGGTGTTCAATGCGTTCAATGCCAGAAACTCGATGAGCTGAATGCCTGAATATATTAAGGTTATTACAGGAACCACCTCTTTGTGGCCACCGTGGAGATAACAGTTGTACCCTAGTTAATGAAAAAACACTACTATAATTTTTCTGTTCCACAGCTGGAGAGGTTTATGTTACCCTCGTAAGCTTATTTTCATGTGTATCCAGGCTCTTATCTCCGAGTTTCTTGGAAAGTTCACTTCAGTAGTCACTCTAAGCTGGTAGTGGCAACTGTGGTTGGTACCTATAATTTAACTTCGTTTTTCATTATAGAAAGAGCCACATCCTATAATTAGAGTTGTTTCTAGGTAAAATTATCCCCTACTAATAAAACATAACAACTCTTTCTATGATTATAGGATGTGACACTTTCTATAATGAAGAAATAATTTTTTCCACAATAGGATTTTATTATGTTTCAACTTTTAAGATACATCAGGTACCTGATGTGTTATCTTTTTTCCTTGTGCAGCACTCTTGGGAGAGCATATCGATATACTAGATCGTGCTTTCTCGGATATCTTGTTGCCTTCTTGGCATGGAAGAAACATGGATATATTTACCATTGGTTTTCACCAACTGCCTGCTGCATGGCTTCCTCTCCTCTAAACGTCAAGTGAAGCGACATAAAGTTGGCATCGCCGACATTATATAGTTTCTTTTGTTAGAGATCATCATGCCTGATACATGAGCTATAATTATCTCTGATTTGAATTGTCTATACACTAGGCTTCACATGTAAACTTTTGCGTCTACACAAATATTATGTGTATTCCTTTCTTACTAAATCTCTCATACAATAGGCTGTTGTAAGTTGCTAGATTTTAAATGCATAGTAGGATCGTGATTTTACGGCACATTAGGTGATGTGATTTTGCAGGCACATTAAGCCTTTTTATGACACTTTTTATTAAGGGTGTGTATAATCAGGCCGGCCAATTTTTTACAAGTGCAGTAGCGTTTCTACATTGGAACATCCATTAGCTCGTTAGTACCGTTTCAAAGAATAAGGCGCCCTTGTTTTACGTGTTTTTGTTTGATCAATAATTACTTCAAATAGATAAAAATTGTTTGTATAAAATTAGTATCATTAAAAAGTGTTTTTCAATACAAATCCAACGATACTAATTACATATAATATAATCAAAATTTTGTTGCTCAAATTTCATGATCAAAGTTTATTTTGGAATATGCGTGCACCTTAATACTTGAAAACGGAGGTAGTATTGTTAAAAGAAGAAATGTAGTATTGTTAAAAGAAGAAATCTTATGTTGTTGGCTGGCCTTGCGCGGATGAGTTCATGGAGGTTATTCCAGTCTTGCAATCGCACGCTTACATGAGCTGGGGCAATTTTCACAGTACACTGTTGTTACGAAAATAGCTCACACGAGCTGACGCATTAATTTGGGCTGTCTCGATGGTGTGGGCTTCCAATTACACTGGCCCCACGTTTTTTTACAGCGCACGAGAACTTTTCTTACGTCGCATGGAGCCACGACACTTGCGGTTGCGTGGGCGGATGTGGAGCTTTTTTATTACGTCGCATGCGCTGTACCTTAGGGCATCTCCAACCGGGCGACCCAAACGGACGGCCCAGCGCGTCCGTTTTGGGCCGTTTGCGTGGCCGAACGGACACCCGGACAGCGCACCGCGTCCGCGTGTCCGTTTGGGTCGCACGCTGCGCCCAACGCGCGGACGCACCGCAAATGTAATAAAAAAACATAAATGAAAATGAAAAATAAAAACAGCACCAAATAAATATAAACTACTGGTTAGTTAAACTTAGCCCTATTTTGGGCAATTTTTACACAAAAGAAAGCCCTATATGGGCTTTAAACTAAAAAAAGAAACCCTAGACAGGGTTTGCGAGCACGGTGGCCGCCGGCAGTACTACCCCGTAGTACTCGTCATCGTCGGCGTCGATGACGACGACGCCCCGGGCGGGCGCTGTTCGGCTCGACACGCCGGAGGGCACCGGGGACTCCGGCCAGGGCTCCCACTGCGCCCTTTCCCAGGCGGAGTGCGGGTTCGGGCGCTCGGCCTGCGCAGCCGTGCCCTGCGCGGACCCTGCCGGAGCTCCTCGCTCCTCCTCCGCCGGCGCGCGGCAGGCCTCCTCCGGCGCCGCCGCCCCCTGCAGTGCCGCCCGCCTCCTCCCGACGGCGCGCCATCTCGAGGAAGGCCCACGCCTCCGCCCGGGCGTCCTCCGGGCCTTCCCGGCAGCCTTCTCCAGCGCGGAGGTGCGCAGCGCCTCGGCGAGGTGCGGCCATTTGGCCAGCTCGTCGAGGTCCAGCTGCTCGCGGGACGCCGCGAGCGCCGCCTGCAGCTCCGGGTCGGCCTCCTCCTGGGGCTGCGGCTGCGGCTGCGGCTGCGGCTGTGGCTGGGGCGCGGGCTCGTTGATGTAGAGCCCGCCGGGGCGGCGGCCTGCCCGCCTGGCGGTGTGCGCGGCTGCGCGCGAGGCCGCGCCGTCGCGGATGTGAAGCACGTGCGCCGGCGCGCATCGTGCTCCACCTCGAACCACAAGTCCCGTTAGGACTTGCGTCGCCGTACGCCGGGTCCTGCCGGAGGTCCGCCGGCAGCTGAGCGCGCGCTCCGGATCTCGGCGTAGCGGGCGCGGCCGGAGCCGGGATGGGCGGCACCGGGACTCGGTGCCAGCCGTGGGGGAGGTGCACGTCCCCCACGGCATTGGGACGCCGGCGTCCCGAACATCTGCGCCACCGCAACGGTGACGTAGATCCGCTCGCGTCTGGGAGGCGCCGGCGGCCCCATTGCGAACGCCGGCGGCGCGACTTGCCGCTGCTGCCGGCCTCGTGGTCGTTGGCGGACGGCTCGAACTCGCGCTTCGGGGCCATGGCGGCGCGGAAGCTTCGAGCTCGCGCGTGCGGCCGGAGTGGAAAGTGGGGACTGGATTGGGACAGTCCCCTTCCCAGTCCACATTTAATAGGACCGGGGCACCGACAGTGGGCCAGCCACGCGGACAGGGCGGACACGCGAGACGCCGCGTGCCATCCGCGGCCACGCAAACCCGGCCAAGATTTGGGCCGGTTTGCGTCCCGACGCCGCGGCCGTCCGCTTTTGCGGTGCGTACCCGCGTTGGGCCGGGTTTTTGTCCGTTTAGACCCATCCGGACGCGCGGGCGCGGGATGGGTCGCCCGGTTGGAGATGCCCTAATGTCGCCCGGCGCGCGCGCTGGTGGAGCACGTCCCACGGTCTGGCTGGTGCGGCTAGTGGCTAGGTCCGGCGGGGAGCAGAATAATATTTTGCCCCCAGGGAGCCAAATAGCGCGTATATATATATATTCTCGAACCTCCTTAAGAGTGGTTCTAGAATAGTTATTCTCGAACCCCCCCGAACCAAGTGGGAAGCGAATCTCCCACCCCGCGCGCAGCCCACCTCCCACCCCGCGCGCCTCCCACCTCCCGCCCGCGCGTCGCCTCCCACATCCCGCCCGCGCGCCACGCCCACCACCTGTCGTGCGCCCCGGCTGCCGCCGCCCACTCCGCCTGCCGCGCGCCCCGGCGACCGCCGCCACACCACCTACCGCGAGCCCCGGCGAACGCCGCCCCCAACCCTGTCGCGTGCCCCGACCACCGCTGCCCCCACCACCTGCAGCGCGCAGGGCTTCCACCGCCGTCCCCACCACCTGTCGCACGGCCCGGCGACCGCCGCCCCCACCACCTGCAGCGCGCAGGGCTTCCACCACCGTCCCCACCACCTGCCGCGCGCCCTGGCGACCGCCTCCCCCACCACCTGCAGCGCGCAGGGCTTCCACCGCCGTCCCACCAACTGTCGGAGGCGCCACTGTCGCCCAAGGGAGTCCACCTCCCGCCTCCTGCACCCAGCTCCTCCGGCGTCGCCCCAACCAGATCGAGTTCTGCAGATGTAAAAATTAAAAGAAATCTCTAGAGTACAAAAAATCAGGAAGTTCACATCTACAAGACTCGGTAGTTCACATCTGCAGAATTTGGATGTTCACATACACAAAATTTGTAAGTTTAGAAAATTCTCCAGATTTCAAAAAATCAGGAAATTCACATCTGCAAGACTTGGAAGTTCACACTCGCAAACTTTAGAAGTTCAGAACTTTTATCTAGAGTTCAAAAAAGGGAACTTCACATCCGCCCGACTTTAGAAGTTCACTTTCGTAGATTGGTGAAGTTCACTTTCGTCGAATTCAGAAGTTCAGAAGGCTGCTGCATAACTAAACATGAAAATTGGAAGTTCACTTCGAACGTAATAGAAGTTCACATAATTTTTGGAAGTTCACTTCGAACAAAAGACAAACACAACTCGGAGGTTCAATTCGAACATGTGGAAGTTCGCAAAAAAATTCAGAAGTTCACTTGCCACCATCGGGATTACCTCCGTACGTGAATTTACTCCCCGTATAGAAGTTCATATCTGAAACGGAAGTTCACTCCTTACAACGTTGAGTTCCGTCTGAAAGTTCAGATGCAGATAAGGGGAAGTTCAGATCTGTATCCAGAGAAGTGCAGATGCAACGGAAGTTCGCTATATTTTCTGAAGTTCACTTGAAACTAGACTTAAGTTTCAGAAGTTCGCGTTATACAAATATTGAAGTCCGTCGGGAAGTTCAGATTCAGGGAAGAAGAAGTTCACTCCTTACAACATTGAGGACCGTCTGGAAGTTCAGATGCAGATAAGGGGAAGTTCAGATGTGTGTCCAGAGAAGTTCAGATGCGGCGAAAGTTCGCTAGCTTTTCGAAGTTCACTTCAAACTAGACTGAAGTTTCAAAAGTTCGCCCTCTACAAATATTGAAGTCCGTCGGGAAGTTATGCAGCAGTCTAACTCATGCACATAAACATAAAATTGTGAAGTTCACTTTTTTTACTTAAAATGTAAGTTCGCTTGTCCACAGATGCACATAAGCATAAAATAGTGAAGTTCACCATCAACAGTGTGAGAAGTTAATATTTAATATGCCGTGAACTTTTATACCGCGACTCGAAGTTCAGTAACAAAACATCATGAAGTTCACTTCTATGAACCAGGACATTTTAAGTACTTTGTTTTTTTGGGCGGAAATCATACACATAGAAATCGTTGGTAAGGCCTTTCGTTGCACAAATCGACCAGCACCACATGGAATTAACAGTGATATAACTCAATTAATATTCCAACATGCGGCTATGCCACACCTAATCAATATAGATGAGCCAATTTCAAATCGCACGAGTGTCGGCGTTATCTTTGATTTTGCATATTTCCGAAATTAAACTTAAACCGTTGAGAATTTGAAGAAAAAAAATGAACATAAAAAAGTTGTGCCTGAGCTATATATTTCCAATGCCATATCATTTGTAATATTCCGGCAACTGGTTCAAAATTAAACTACAAAATACTGTGCGAAAAAACTAAGAAGCTCGGAAACAAAATCACGTATTTTCAAATCTGCTCTTAAACCGTGATGAATTTAGAAAAATATTGTTCATGACAAATGTGCGCCTAGTCATCAGCTTTCCATCGGCATATCATACGCATCATTTCGACAAACCGTTTGAAAATACACCAAAAGTACTGTACAAAAACGGAGTAATCCGTGAAAACATAGTTTTGTGTATTTGAAATTGTTTTCAAACCATAGAGAATTTGGAAAAACACTGAACATGAAAAAGGTGCGAAATTTCCAAGCGAATCCAACGGTATATCACACGCGTTATTCCGATAAGTGGTTTGAAAATAAACATAAAAATACTTTCCGCGTGAACATGCAATTCTGATGTTCCGTCAAGAAGTTCACTACGAAACACCAGGAAGTTCAGAAAGGATTCGAGAATAGCTATTCTCAAACCGGTTCGAGAATAGCAGACCTATATATATATAGGGGTGGACCGAGTCTGATTGGGGAAAACACCCAATAACCCCACGAACCTGACCTGCCCACCACGCACGAGCTCAATTCCCTATGATCTCCGCCGGCCAGAACCCGCCTCCGGCTACCCCAACCGCCGGCCTGGAGGGCAACTGCACCTGCGCCGGCGAGCCGACCCCCACCGCTCCTACCCGCGTGCCGCCGCTCCCTACGCGTGCCCCAGACCCAATCCCAGGCCGCCGCTCCTTCTTCCCCTGCTGCCCGCCTCATGAGATTCGAGTCCGGCGGGCAAGCTCCGGCATCACCGAATGCCGCTGCTCCCTCCAGGTCCAGCGACCATGCTCCGCCTCCCGCCCTCGACCCTCACGCCGCCGGCCCTGACCTGCGCGTTGCCGCTCCTCTGCCCGCGCGCGGTCGGCCCTCTTCCCGCGCGCCGCAGCCCCTCTGGCCCTCATCGCCGGAGACCGCGCATGGCCGCCGTCCCACTGCCCCGCGTTGCCGGCGACCCGCGCATGGCAGCCTCCTACCCGTCCAATTCACCCATTCTGTCTCTACTCTCTGTTTTTTACGATCTCTCTCTACTCTGTGACTCTCTGTTAATCTCTCTCATCGTGTTTGGTTGATAGGAATTAGAAGCACGGAATGGGAATTGAGAGGATATGCAGTAAATCTAGCTAAATAGGCATCCAGCATCGGCACCACTTCTATTTGCAATGAATTTGGTGAGCGCTAATTGCCGTTACAGAGACATCTGATTTTGCCAAGAAAGTTTGATTCGTTTACGTTTCCCTTCAAAAATCGATTCAGTTTTTAGTCTTTTTTCCTTCACATGTTCACGATTTGATAAAAAAAAAATTTCTGCTTTGCAGATCAAAAGGGAATCAGGAAGGCCATAGTCTGTAGCGACTAGCAATACATCGATTTGCCAAACATGTTGTCTAGGGCAGTTCACAATTTTTTCCTTGGAATTGGCAGCACACCTGCTTATTGGAAGGAAGTAAAACTTTTCTAAGTTGGGCAGTACAAGCTTATTTTTAGTAGAAAAGAAGTGTACACCTCAATTCTGAAATTGTATGGCATGCAAATTATTCCATAGGCAGTTTGCAATCTCGTTTTTATTTTTTGCATCTCTGAATTCCATGAAACTTTAAAGTTTCCATGTTTACTATGCCATGTGTGTAATTCGGTCTTAACTTGTATGTTTCACCAGGTTGCACCTGCACTTTATATGAACATGCTTTGCCAGGCATATTTGCATGTATTACGACACTTAATGAGCATGGTTTTGTGTGTTATTGTTACTTCAATGCTGCTATGATTGAATAAAGGACATTGGTGCTTTGGTTATGTGTTGGCAGTACTGCCAGGGCCTTTATTTCCTTATGATATTTGTTTCCAGGGTGTTTTGCTTTTCGCTTGGAAATGAATTGAAATATGTGCTCTCCTGGAGCAAGTTAAATTTCTCTTTCAGTTTACATTGTTAAGAAACAAGAATGGCACTCTATGATGAGAGATTCGGTCTTTCTCATTCTTTTTGTCTGACAGGGACACACTCTTGACATTCATTACATGTTAGGTATTACAAAGTTGTTAAAATGATTATTCTGTATCTCCCCTTTCAAGGCTGGTAGTTTGATCTTTTTGTCAGGTTACTTGAATAGCTGTGTGAATTATGTAACTTAACCAGCCCAAATTTGTGTCCAGTTTTGTACTTCAGTGCTTCTATGATTGAGACTTGGTACTTTGGTTGTGTGTTGGGACTTGGGAGTATTACCAATGCATCTGCTTGCTCTTTTTTGTGTGTGTGTGTGTGTCCAAGGTTTGGCATTTCAGCTAGAAAACGAGTTGAAGTGCATTCTCCTAGAGCAAGATAAATTTGCTGGTTCATCTCTGCCAGTACGAAAGATGTTTACATGGCCAGATCGGCTGATTTTAAGACATGCCTATCTTTTCTTTCATGTGGTTAATTCTTGTCTTACATCGCATGGAAAATCCAGCGAATCCAATGTTGATATGAAACTGGTGGAACTATTATGCTATCTGCGTTGCTTCTATGTACACAAACTGGAACTATTATGTGTGGATTGGGTTATTGTGTTGGTGTTTTTGCAGGCTCTAATCTGTGGCTTCGTTTGCTTCACGAATTAAGAATTTTGCTGGCCGTAAATGAATCGAGCCTGTCTTAATTATCAAACGGAAACATGTTAATAGAACATACACAAATTCGGACACAAGGAAACCTGATTAAATAAAAGGTATAAAAAATAAAATTGTCAAAGTGCAACGAAGTTCAAATACTTCTTCTCGTAAGTTCAAGGTTCGGTTCAGTAAGTACACAATGTCGTACATGATATGAAGTATACAATGCACATCCATCTTTCCCGCGGTCGGCGAGCCCCTTCTTCCCAACGGATGATATATCTCCTCCTCCTTCCCCGCATTTGGTCTGGCCCCAACGTAACAATAAGCACTCAATTTGGAGCGTGGACTGAAAGTAAAAAAAATAATATAGAAAACAAGCGAAGAATCCCGTCGGTATCCTTGACAGATTGATAGGACAGCCAGTTCAAACTTCACGGGGCACGCCGTTCAACCTTAACGGGTAGGCAGTTCAACCTTGACAGGCGCATAGTACAACATTTGTAAAAACGCATTGGGAAGTTCAAGATCATTGCATGAGCAGTGCAAGATCATGTCGCAGGAAGTTCAATGCTCTGTTTTATGCGGGGAGGAAATCTATTGTGTAAATCTCATCATTTTGATCACCGACCACCTCAATCGTTGGCGCAAAAAACTTTATATGGTAGAGTATGAGTCTAATTTAGTTACCTACTACATTTCACAACAAATCAAGGGATTTAACCCCATCAAATTCAATTCATCATCTCGCAACGAACACCGAAAACATGATAGATTGATAGGGCATGCAGTTCAACATTCACAGGCAGGAAGTTCAGCCTTAACGGCTAGGCAGTTCAACCTTTTGATAGGATTCGTAGCATAGAAAACAAAAAAATTCCTACCACAAGAACGAATAACAAGCCAAGATCCAATCTAGAAGATGGTAGCAACGAGAAGATCATGAGACTAACCCTTGAAGATTTCCAAAGCCTACGAGATTAGATCTCGTTGTGGATGTAGTCGATCACTTGCCGCTTGCAAAAGCGCGTAGAAGATCTTAACGGTGCCACAGTCGGCCAACACCTCCGTACTCGGTCACATGTTCGGTGTTGATGACAACGTCCTTCTCCCCGTTCCAGCGGGCAGCGGAAGTAGTAGATCCTCCTCGGAATCCCGGCAACACGACGGCATGGTGGCGGTGGTGGTGGAGAACTCCGGCAGGGCTTCGCCAAAGCGCTATGTAGCACCCTACCTTTTAATAAAGGCAACATACCTGTGTATAGTGCTATTCTCGGGATCACTGATAGCACACACATTACAAAATATAGTAATCATTGCAATAGTATCAAATTACTACATCGTTGATCTAGAGGGTACAATAAAACCTTACAAATTGCATAGTCACATGGACTAGCTCAACAATGTTCAGAACAAACACATCAGAAAGTAGATTATCAATGAGCCTTCATCATTTTCATGTGCCACAAGCAGTCATGTTGGAATGTAGACTCGAGATCCTACCACGTACTTCTCCTCAGAAAATCCTGCATGTTTGAATATGGAGCCCCACGGATGGAGGTCAGTACAATGATGTACTGGCAAATGACACTTATATGGCGGCAGTTTTTAGTCATGACTATCTACATGATATTTAGCTAGTGGAGTTTAGGCAAATTTGCATAAAGCCAATTTTATCCTATATTTCTTTTAAAACAAAATATTTCTTTTAGATCGCATCTCTCCTCTCAGCCGCCGCCTCAACCCTAGCCACCTCCAGTTCATCCTCCTCCATAGATTGGTTCCCCCTCCTCCCCGGCTTCGGCGTCAGGAGGAGTGGGGAACCCGATCTATGCGTGGAGTTTCGAATAAAAGTATTGTTTTCATTAGATTATGTTAGGATTTTGGTAGTCGCCTTCTTGTTGGTTTCCCCTCGATGGAGATGCCATCGTCTGCAATAAGTGATCTTCGGCCTTTCGTTCGGCGACGAGATCTTCTTCCCGGCGTCAATGGTGGTGTTGAACAATCACAATTTTCTAGGTATGGGTCTTCGGATCTTGCTTCGCCAGATCGATTTTGGATCTTTTGTCGTTGTTGCCGCGAGGAGGATTATCCTCGTAGTTTTTGTCCCGGCTGCTACGTCCTCGACAATGGTGATTCGTACTCTCGGCTCTCCATCGACAACGACAAAGCTAGTCGGTTATTATTCCCTGATATACTGGTGTTGGTACTCTTGCCGATGTTGTATGACTGCTTTAATGGTTGTGTGCGTGCACGCAGCCTTGGCATTGCGGCACAAAAAATTATGGGAGAACTTTCGTCGGTATCTACAGGTCTATGGTTCGGTATCTATATTTGGCTGCCTTCAGAAGAGTACAAGATTGTGTTCTGGAAGAAGAAAGAAATTAAAGACCTCGAAGATTTGTTACTATCTTTTAGACTTTATTGTGTAATCGTTGAAGTCAGTTTATGTATCTCTACCATGTACTATTTGTTGCTATGAATATATGTGGTATTGATTGTAAAAAAAAAATTTATAAAACTTTTAATGATGTCATAAACAATATCATGGTTACATCTCCCATGTACTATCCGACAGTTGCTACTCAAACTTTTAACTCATTCAGAAAAGGTGATGAGATTCTTCCGTATATTCCCTGCCTAGAAGCTCAAATTGTCCATAACCGGGGACACGGCTAAGATCTTAGGTTTAACTCTCGAGAGGTTGTGCACTTTCACCTTACGACCCACCCTTCCCAAGAGAAGAATGAGACAAGATCTTTCAGAAGAAGGTTTCAACCATAACTAGCTAGACCCATTCCCGTTTGGTTGCAAGCCACATCATCATGTCTAGCAACAAGTTGGACCTCACGGCTTACTTAATCCCGGTAGAGCCCATAATACCATAAGGCTGCACTGGAAGCTATCTAAAACACGGACGACATAGTAATCTCTTTAATCCTGAGTGGCCATCCACAAGTGCACCCTCAGGCGAAGACAATCACAATGTGGCCCTGAGTAGCCACTCAACATATGCACACCCTCAGGCGAAGACAACCACCAAGTGGCCCTGAGTAGTCGCCCACCAATCAACCAATCCACCCAGGTGTTTCATTTAGGGTTGTTAATTTTAATTCCCAATACTCACAATCTAGAATAATCAAAACAGCAGGGGTATTTTGTTATTGCTAGGCAACTAAGAATCCTAGCAAGGGTTCATGGTGGCTACACACTGCTGGGATTGATAAGCATAGCATAACTTTAGAAAAAAAAATCCTACCATGCATACTAGTTTGAAAAACACTAATGCATAACAAAATAGGTAGGAATTGAGTGTCACTTGCCTTTTTGGTAGTCGAAGTGCGTTCACTTCTCTTAATCAAAATACGCGCCTCTCCGTACGAACTATAATATAAAATATAGCACAACATAAACACACCATTCAATAACAACAACAAAATCAAACAAGACAACAATCGGAAATCGCTCTATGGTACTAAGGTGTGGCATGAGGTTTGGCTTGCAAGATATGGCGATGAGAGTTTGGACGGAAAGTCACATGCTTAGAAAGTAATGAACTATCCAAGATATAATTGAAAATCTTTATGTTTTACAAAAGCATGAAAAGGAACGGCTTATGTGAATTGAATCACATAAGTGACAAATAGTGCAACAAAAATACCAATTACCATTTACTGAAATAACTCAAACATGTGAACTAGGCGAAGAGGTTTGATGTAGTAAGGATATTGGTTCAAGGTGTAATATCTAAATGGATTTGGTAGATGGGTATGATAAGATCATAAGGTTACTTTTGTAGAAGGAGTCCTATTGAAAGGAATCATAGAATTAATTCTATAATGAACATACTCAAATCCACAAAGTTGAATTTGAATATTTGCAAGGTGATTCAATTATTTTGGATAGTGTTGCTATTGGATGGAGTACTGTGAAACAGGACTTATGCAATTGACACAGTGTGACAACACTTATCAAAGTAGCACAAGGTCACACGTAGCATCGGATATGAACTAATAATATATTGAACTACTCAAGTAACTCATTTGAAAGTTTGAATAGTTCGAACTAAGTGGAAGGGTTGAATGACATGAGATTGTATAGGCATGAATGATATCGGGATTTGGTTCGTGGAGCCTAATAGATAACAAAAGTTCATTACATGTGATATGGAGTAGAGTATCTCCACCCTACTAAAGCAAGGTAAAAATCTAAATTAGGACATGTCACACTTTACTCAAATAACTCAATTGTTATTTAAATAATATGAACTAGACAACCAGGGGTAAGCTATGCATTATCTGTGAATATGATAAAGAATTATAACTGGTCCTGAAAGATGGGTATGATCATGAAGATCATTTTGGCTAAAGGAATTATGTCGAAACCAGTTATAGGACTACACTTTTCGTAAAAAGTTATTAGAAGAAGTTTTCCGGATGGAAGACCTTTCTACACGAAAGTTGTAGAAAATTCTATTACAAGCGTATCGCCAAAAGAATCTCTCGGAAAAAGTTTGTCGGATTTATTTTATAGATGATGTTGCGGATCAAAGTGGTACCGCGAAAACAAAGTGGGCGAAACTGTCATGCAAGATGTCTACAATGATCTACGGAATTTGCTGATTCCAACGGTATAGGGTTTGTCGAAATCCGACGGATATAACTTAAGATATGGATTTTACAAAACTAGACCTAAGTGGTTACAGTTCTAATGGATCTACGTAAAAAGAGAGGAAAAAGAATTATTACCGAGCGAGCGTGGTTGCGTTGAGTCGCGACGTTTCCCCAAATAGTATTGGGTCGCGAACAGCAGCGTCGCCGTGCAAAGAAAGAGCAGCACGGCGTGTGCTGCGCGGGGAGAAAGAGAGGTGCCGGGCGATGTACCTTTAGGGCTGCCCATTGAAGTGCTTATATAGGCTAGGGGTTGAAAGGATTTTGCTACAGGGAGCGATGTGGGACTAAAAGAGGAAAAGCAAAAGCGCGCTGGGTGCGGCTGCTGGCGGCGGCTGCGCGTGCGCGGGGTTGGCGTTGGGCCGGAGCGGCCTGGGCGCGGGCGGGCGAGCAGGCTGTTTGCGGCTTGGGCCAGGCGGCCGGGTGGTGGGCTGGGGGCAGGGCGGAGGGAGCTGGGCCGCGGCGCGTCGAGTGGGCGGGGCCGCGCGGGCGGGGCTGGCTGCTGGGCCGGTCGGCTCGGCTGGCCGGCCCGATTCTTTTTTTTTGTTTTTTTATTCTGAAATTGGAAATACACTTTAGGGCTTCAAATAAAATCGGAAAAATGCAAATAAGGTACCGTTGGATTCGTTATGAAAATTCTTAAATATGAGATTAAATTTGGAACAAAAATATAAAATTTATAAAATCAAAATTTGACATACATGTTTATGTGGCTATAGTGCCCTTTTATGGTTTAAATGTTTTCTCAAATAAAATATTTTATAAGTTTCAAAACCTTCCAAAAAATAAAGCATTGTAAGAAAATCTTTTGAAAATAAAGGTTTATGAAAACTCTATTTGGTAAAATACTTTTAAATTACTTCAAAAGTTTCAATTCTTTGTGAAATTTCAATCAAGTTCAAACAATCAAGCATTAAATTCATTTTTATTTTTCATTCCAAAATTTAGAAAATTTCGGGATGTGACAGACTACCACCCTTAAAATAAATCTCGTCCTCGAGTTTTGAGAAAGGCTAGAAAGAAAAGGTTTTGGGCTCAGGTCTTCTAAAAGGTTCATACTCACTATTGCTTGTTTTTCAAACATCTCCAAGGAGAATTCGAAAGTTAACCTTGGGTTTTGAAGACGTTACACTAAACCATATGTGGTTATACCATCAATGGTATCCATTTTTATCAGGCTACTCATCCTAGGGGTATTATATTTTACTTAAGAACACTTGGTCATGGGGAACTCCTTATGATACCTTCTCCAAATACCTATCTCATGCGGCATCCGGTGTAAATACATAATCCAAGGCTATAGCATCTACCACCATTAAAAGAAACTTTTGTTAGGTAGTCTTAGGTCTTGGGTTTAGGCTAATCTAATCTTGGATATGACTTGACATTGGGTCGTCTCTTGAAAAACATCTATGGCTGATGGCTTATGAGTTAAAATCCAATAGGCGAATGTTTATTCACATATAGTGAACAACATATATCTCGAAGGTGAATCGAATAGGTTTCCTTCATAAAGGGGCTTTCTAATCCAAATGGTTGGTTGGTGAACTATTTTTGATACTGATGGGTCACTCCTTGGGTCAATCCGGGGACCATGATGTGTAAACTTCATGACATCCTTCATCTTCTTACTTGAAGGTCTTTCACTATCTTTCATCTACTGGTTGAGTCTTCAAACTTACCGTAGTCCTACGTTTGGCAGCACTTGCCTACTATAAGGGTATAATATTTCTCCACCCTAAGGTTCAGGCTTATCAGCGACATCTCTTTTGCAGGTATGTCTCTATAGATTCGCAAAGTCAACATTACGAAAGCGAATAATAGGAGTAGTAGGAATGGTGATCAATCCATCCTCACCCAGATTATTACTCCGTAGTTGATTTATTGAATCTCGTATTCTAACACTTGGTCAACCTCACAAGTTTGATAAAAAAATTCCATGGATAATTGAATCAATGTTTCAATCCCAATTACTGAATTGTTTTGAAAACATTTCTATCGATCCCTATCTACGGTCTTACGTAACTCCCAAACTATATTTCTTCATCTTGATAGGAACATCAAGGTTGGTTATACTAATGTTGTCTTCACGGCGAGTTGCCAAGAAAACATTCTCTGGGCTGGGTATAGATGAGAATATATAGAAAGATTCTAAAGAAGATTCCTACCCAAACACAACAGATCAAGGCAAAACATCTTACAAACAACATCTAACAAGCATCAATCAAAATGTTTCAAACCCAAACAAACTAGCATGGTCATACCTCAATTTGGTAAGATCAATACTTTGTTACTTTATCGTTGCTTCGCTAAAAGGTAACTAATGGTGGTCTAGTCTATTTCTGTATTGGATGCATCAAGTTTCTATTCTAGTCCTTCGGTGTATTTTCGTGTGTTGTGCAGTCTGCATCGAAGTCTTCCTTCAAGTTCTTCGTTGGTCTCCCATGAAACACTTCTTGCGGAGTCGAAGAATATCACATGAAGCATCAGTCCCTCACTTCAGGTACAAGGTCATCATCTCTACTTGCTTGATGGTTTCATAAGGTAGGTCATCTAAGGCAAGAGGAAAACAATTTTGAAGATGAAGTAGATGAGAATACAAGAGGTTCAAAATCAAAACATATTTTTAATTGAAATAGAATTAGAAAAATTCTTCATCCTAGGGTCTTCCTATTTCTAATCCAAACCTAGGGTCTCGATCCTACAGGCAACACTATGCTCTGATACCATTCTGTAGCACCCTACCTTTTAATAAAGGCAAGATACCTGTGTATAGTGCTATTCCCGGGATCACTGATAGCACACACATTACAAAATATAGTAATCATTGCAATAGTATCAAATTACTCAATCGTTGATCCAGAGGGTACAATAAAACCTTACAAATTGCATAGTCACATGGACTAGCTCAACAATGTTCAGAACAAACACAGCGGAAAGTAGATTATCAATGAGTCTTCATCATTTTCATGTGCCACAAGCCGTCATGTTGGAATGTAGACTCGAGATCCTACCACGTACTTCTCCTCAGAAAATCCTGCATGTTTGAATATGCAGCCCCACGGATGGAGGTCAGTACAATGATGTACTGGCAAATGACACTTATATGGTGGCAGTTTTTAGGCATGACTATCTACATGATATTTAGCCAGTGGAGTTTAGGCAAATTTGCATAAAGCCAATTTTATCCTATATTTCTTTTAAAACAAAATATTTTATAAAACTTTTAATGATGTCATAAACAGTATCATGGTTACATCTCCCATGTACTATCCGACAGTTGCTACTCAAACTTTTAACTCATTCAGAAAAGGTGATGAGATTCTTCCGTACATTCCCTGCCTAGAAGCTCAAATTGTCCATAACCGGGGACACGGCTAAGATCTTAGGTTTAACTCTCGAGAGGTTGTGCACTTTCACCTTACGACCCACCCTTCCCAAGAGAAGAATGAGACAAGATCTTTCAGAAGAAGGTTTCAACCATAACTAGCTAGACCCGTTCCCGTTTGGTTGCAAGCCACATCATCATGTCTAGCAAAAAGTTGGACCTCACAGCTTACTTAATCCCGGTAGAGCCCATAATACCATAAGGCTGCACTGGAAGCTATCTAAAACACGGACGACATAGTAATCTCTTTAATCCTGAGTGGCCATCCACAAGTGCACCCTCAGGCGAAGACAACCACAATTTGGCCCTGAGTAGCCACTCAACATATGCGCACCCTCAGGCGAAGACAACCACCAAGTGGCCCTGAGTAGTCGCCCACCAATCAATCAATCCACCCAGGTGTTTCATTTAGGGTTGTTAATTTTAATTCCCAATACTCACAATCCAGAATAATCAAAACAGTAGGGGCATTTTGTTATTGCTAGGCAACTAAGAATCATAGCAAGGGTTCATGGTGGCTACACACTACTGGGATCGATAAACATAGCATAACTTTCGAAAACAAAATCCTACCATGCATACTAGTTTGAAAAACACTAATGCATAACAAAATAGGTAGGAATTGAGTGTCACTTGCCTTTTTGGTAGTCGAAGCGCGTTCACTTCTCTTAATCAAAATATGCGCCTCTCCGTACGAACTATAATATAAAATATAGCACAACATAAACACACCATTCAATAACAACAACAACAAAATCAAACAAGACAACAATCGGAAATCACTCTATGGTACTAAGGTGTGGCATGAGGTTTGGCTTGCAAGATATGGCGGTGAGAGTTTGGACGGAAAGTCACATGCTTAGAAAGTAATGAACTATCCAAGATATAATTGAAAATCTTTATGCTTTACAAAAGCATGAAAAGGAACGGCTTATGTGAATTGATTCACATAAGTGGCAAATAGTGCAACAACAATACTACTGAATAAGTGTGACAACAATTACTCAAAATAGTATGAATTACACATAGGCTTGGGTATGGACTTGTGATATATTGCATTACTCAATTAACTCTTTTGTAAATTGAATATTTCAATATAAGCCAATAAGATTAAGTGTGCATGAGGTGAAATATGTATGAAAGATATTTCGAATGACGGTGACTGTTTGGACTCAAGATAAGTGTGATGTGAGGTGGAGTGTATCAAACACAAGTATCCAAGGCATACCTAATTGAGATACATTACCATTACCATTTACTGAAATAACTCAAACATGTGAACTAGGCGAAGAGGTTTGATGTAGTAAGGATATTGGTTCAAGGTGTAATATCTAAATGGATTTGGTAGATGGGTATGATAAGATCATAAGGTTTACTTTTGTAGAAGGAGTCCTATTGAAAGGAATCATAGAATTAATTCTATAATGAACATACTCAAATCCACAAAGTTGAATTTGAATATTTGCAAGGTGATTCAATTATTTTGGATAGTGGTGCTATTGGATGGAGTACTGTGAAACAGGACTTATGCAATTGACACAGTGTGACAACACTTATCAAAGTAGCACAAGGTCACACATAGCATCGGATATGAACTAATAATATATTGAACTACTCAAGTAACTCATTTGAAAGTTTGAATAGTTCGAACTAACTGGAAGGGTTGAATGACATGAGATTGTATAGGCATGAATGATATCGGGATTTGGTTCGTGGAGCCTAATAGATAACAAAAGTTCATTACATGTGATATGGAGTAGAGTATCTCCACCCTACTAAAGCAAGGTAAAATCTAAACTAGGACATGTCACACTTTACTCAAATAACTCAATTATTATTTAAATAATATGAACTAGACAAACAGGGGTAAGCTATGCATTATCTGTGAATATGATAAAGAATTATAACTGATCCTGGAAGATGGGTATGATCATGAAGATCATTTTGGCTAAAGGAATTATGTCGAAACCAGTTATAGGACTACACTTTTCGTAAAAAATTATTCGAAGAAGTTTTCCGGAAGGAAGACCTTTCTACACGGAAGTTGTAGAGAATTCTATTACAAGCGTATCGCCAAAAGAATCTCTCGGAAAAAGTTTGTCGGATTTATTTTATAGATGATGTTGCGGATCAAAGTGGTACCGCGAAAACAAAGTGGGCGAAACTGTCATGCAAGATGTCTACAATGATCTACGGAATTTGCTGATTCCAACGGTATAAGGTTTGTCGAAATCCGACGGATATAACTTAAGATATGGATTTTACAAAACTAGACCTAAGTGGTTACAGTTCTAATGGTGTACGAAAAGTTGTCCGAACAAGTTGCTCGGAGGGAAAAACTTCATATATGAAAGTTGTAGAGGATCTAATTACAAACTTAACGGAAGAACCACTATTCTAAACGGAAGTGTAGATCTAAGGAAATAAAATTGCAAAATTACGCATGACAATCTACGTAAAAAGAGCGAAAAAAAATTTATTACCGAGCGAGGGTAGTTGCGTTGAGTCGCGACGTTTCCCCAAATAGTATTGCAAGGAAAGAGCAGCACGGCGTGTGCTGCGCGGGGAGAAAGAGAGGTGCCAGGCGATGTACCTTTAGGGCTGCCCATTGAAGTGCTTATATAGGCTAGGGGTTGAAAGGATTTTGCTACAGGGAGCGATGTGGAAGAAAAGCAAAAGCGCGCTGGGTGCGGCTGCTGGCGGCGGCAGCGCGTGCGCAGGGTTGGCGTTGGGCCGGGGCGGCCTGGGCGCGGGCGGGCGAGCAGGCTGTGGGCGGCTTGGGCCAGGCGGCCGGGTGGTGGGGGGGCGCGGCGGGAGCTGGGCGGGGCCGCGCGAGCGGGGCCGGCTGCTGGGCCGGTTGGCTCGGCTGGCCAGCCCGATTCTTTTTTTTTTGTTTTTTATATTGAAATTGGAAATACACTTTGGGGCTTTAAATAAAATCGGAAAAATGCAAATAAGGTACCGTTGGATTCGTTATGAAAAATTCTTAAATATGAGATCAAAATTTGACATACATGTCTATGTGGCTATAGTGCCCTTTTATGGTTTAAATGTTTTATCAAATAAAATATTTTATAAGTTTCAAAACCTCCCAAAAAATAAAGCATTGTAAGAAAATCTTTTGAAAATCAAGGTTTATGAAAACTCTGTTTTGGAAATTACTTCAAAAGTTTCAATTCTTTGTGAAATTTCAATCAAGTTCAAACAATCAAGCATTAAATGCATTTTTATTTTTCATTCCAAAATTTAGAAAATTTCGGGATGTGACACGCTACTAGAGTTGTATGTGGAGGAGGGGCGGCTAGGGTTTGGGAGAGAGAGGGGGCTTGGGCACCGGCCATGGGAGCCCTAGGTGGTGCGGTCAAGTCTAGGGCTGCCCCTCCCTCTCCTCCTCATTATATAGGTGGAACCCCAAGGGTTTGCCCAAAGTCTTCGAATAAGACCCCAATTCAAAAACTGCCTTTTGGACGAAACCTAGAGGGACAGAGACTCTCCCCTTCCCCCTTTCTTTGGCCGGCCAAGGAGGTGGAGTCCACCATGGACTCCACCCTCCCACTTGGTTGGCTGGTTTAGGGTTGATGGAGTCCCTCCGGGACTCCTCCTTCCATAGTGATTTATTTTGGATAATTCTAGAAACCACCTTCCATAAATTCACCGGATCATTTCCAAACTTGGAAAGTGACTTCCTATATATGAATATTATTCTCCGGACCATTCGAGATCTCCTCGTGATGTCCTGGATCCCATCCGAGACTCCGAACAAAACTTCGAACTCCATACAAAATTCCATATCTACTTAAACAGCATCAAACCTTAAGTGTGTCACCCTACGGTTCGTGAACTATGCACATGGTTGAGACTTCTCTCCGACCAATAACCAATAGCGGGATCTAGAGATTCATAATGGCTCCCACATATTCAACGATGACTTTAGTGATCGATTGAACCATTTACATACGATACCGATTCCCTTTGTCTCGCGATATTTTACTTGTCCGAGGTTTGATCATCGGTATCTATATACCTCGTTCAACCTCGTCTCCGACAAGTACTCTTTACTCGTACCGTGGCATGCCATCTCTTATGAACCATTCATATGCTTGCAAGCTAATTAGACAACATTCCACCGAGAGGGCCCAGAGTATATCTATCCGTCATCGAGATGGACAATATCCCACTCTTGATCCATATGCCTCAACTCATACTTTCCGAATACTTAATCCCACCTTTATAACCACCCATTTACGAAGTGGCGTTTGATGTAATCAAAGTACCCTTCCCGTATAAGTGATTTACATGATCTCATGGTCGAAGGACTAGGTAACTATGTATCGAAAGCTTATAGCAAACTGAACTTAATGACATGATCTTATGCTACGCTTATTTGGGTGTGTGTCCATTATATCATTCATCTAATGACATAACCTTGTTATTAATAACATCCAATGTTCATGATCACGAAACCATGATCATTTATTAATCAACAAGCTAGTTATACAAGAGGCTTACTAGGGACTCCTTGTTGTTTACATAACACACATGTATCAATGTTTCGGTTAATACAATTATAGCATGGTATGCAAACTATTATCATAAACATAAAGATATATTATAATAACCATTTTATTATTGCCTCTTGGGCAAATCTCCAACAGTCTCCCACTTGCACTAGAGTCAATAATCTAGTTTACATTTGTAAAGATATAACACCCTGGCCTTCTGGTGCTTTATCATGTTTTGCTCACGGGAGAGGTTTTAGTCAACGGATCTGACACGCTCAGAAACGTATGTATTTTGCAATTCATTTGCGTCTCAACGCATCACTCATTTTCCAAATGAGTCGGCATTTATCATATATGTTCAGTCTTTTGGTGGAACCTTAATTCCGCGGTACGAAATATGTCACTAATATTGTCACACACAATATAGCTTCAAAGTTCTGACACTATCGGAACTACGACAAGTTCTCAAAGAACTCCTTGACTTAAACATCCTCAGTCATTGTCAAAACAATGACATACTATGCCTTCGTTTGTAGAATCCGTCACAATATTTAGAACTCATCTAAATCTAGCATAGATTTCTTCTAGCTCATTGTGCTACCTTTTAATCAACACTTATCCTAATTGAGATTGAAATTTATTTTTATATGTGACCAAACTAATATCGGTGCAACACATTACATCGATTTGTTTGTCATTACCCCACACAAAATTATATATATCCTTGGTTCTTCTAAAGTACTCAAGGATATTCCTACTGTTGTCCAATAATCATCACATGAATCATTCTGGTATATGCTCCTGACTCTTTAGAGCACAAGACATCTGATTATGTACATATTATTCGTGATCTAAAATCACTCATGTGTTTTTACTCATTGAGTGTCAAATACACTCAAGTCTTGTTAAACCTTCACATGACAAGAACATTTTCTTAATATTTCCATATTGAACTACTTCAATATCCATTCTATGTACTTTGACTTAAACTTATTATGTGTTTCAATATATCTTCATAGATCTTGACACTAAATTTGTTTCAGTCCATATCCTTTCATTGAAGTTAATTCTCAATGAAACCTTTTAATCAAGTATATAATTACATCATTTATAACCAACTATATGTCATCTACATAAAGTATTATAAATATGCCTCAGCGCTCCCACTTAATTTCTTGCAAGTGCAAGCATCTTCATCGTTTCTGATGAAATCAAAAACTCTTTGACTATTTCATCTGGTGAAGATTCCAACTCCATGATACCCACTTCATCCAATTGAAGTTCGTATACATATCTAGCATTTCCACGGATTAGCAAAACCCTTGGTTGTATCTTGTATACACTTTTAATACACACTTCTGTTAAGTAATGTATTTTGCCACCCTACTATCATATCTCATAAAAGAAATATGTAGCGATTACTAGAATAATCCACATAGACTATAAGCATTGCTACGAAGATCTAATCTTATCGTAGTCAACTCTTTGAACTTTGTCGTAAACAACTTTTCGACAAGTCGATCTTCTTCAAGGATATTTCATCCAAGTCCATCAATTTTATAGATCCATTTACTTTCAAAAAGTATTCATCTATCTTGGATTTTATGGCATATAGCCATTTTAACGGAGTCAGGGCCCATCATAACTTCTTTGTTTGTAGTTGGTTTATCATTGTTCAAAATAAATCCTTTGTTCACAAATCATTTATTTGATCACAAAGTAAGCCATACCTACAAGGTTCAATATGTACTTCGATCTCCATGGCTAAAACACTTTGTAGTCATGGGAGCCATGATCGTCGTGGCCGCTTCCGGAACCAATTCCGATGCTGCACTACTCTGATCATTATGCTCAGGTTCATAAACCTTATCAAGTTCTATTGTCCTTCCACTCAAATACTTCGCTAGAAAACAATTTCTTGGAAATAAGCAAGTAACATTAACAAACACTTTTGTCTTTTACTTCATAGTGGAAAGAATTCCCAATTCTGGGATAAGAACAAAGACATTCATCCGGTTTTGGTTGTAAACTTATTTACTTATACAAAAATTTAAGAAAGGACTATTAGGGTTTATACCCATGCCATAACTCGTATGGTGTCATTTCAACGGATCATGATGATGCTCTATTCAGTGTAAAAGCGGTAGTCTCTAAAGCATAATCCACAAAAATATAATGGCGTCATTTTATATTATCTCATCATTAACCCAACAAGGTTTGGATACATCTCTCGGATACTCCATCATCACTATGATACTCCAAGAAACGTGAGTTGTAGAACAATTTCATAACTCTCTTAGATTTTCGCTAAAACTCGTAATTCAAATATTTCCACCATGATCCAATCATAGATATTTGACTTTTCTATTACGATGATTTCCACTTCATGCTGAAATTTATTTGAATCCATTCAAATGTTTCAAACTTCTTCCTTATCGAATATATCCACATATATATACTCAATTCATTGTTGGAAGTTTTCACGAATTAGAAGAATCTCCCGTACACAACTATGCCCAGTGAACCACATACATCATCATGCATGTTTCCACTAAGTTAGTTGCCCGTTCAACTCTTGCCCTATGAACGGTATTTCAGTCATTCTCTTTTAGAAAAGATTTGCAAGCGCCAAACGATTCAAAAATCAAATGACTCCAAAATTCATTTGCATGGAGTTCCTTCATGCGTTCCTCTCTAACATGACCTAAATGGCGGTTCCAAAAATAAGTGGAATTCAAATCATTTGCCTTATGGCATTTTAGCGTCAGTGTTATGTATGTGTGTTTGACCATTAAGATTTATAATAACTTATCCATCATACATGGAGTAATGTCATAATTTGAACAACTCATTGCTTTCATTTGACCAGAGCAAAATAACAATTTATTAAGTTCTTTATTATAAATTCTAAGGGCTAGGTAGAATGCCAACGACAAACATAATAATACTTTATTATGTTCCAGACGTGCATTACCATATTCCTTATCAGTCACTTAGGCCATCGTATTCTTGTATTGCGTTGTATTGTATGACATCTCATACCAACCAATCTGGTACAAATACCCAAGAATTTTATTATGTGACCAAACAAGGAATACATCCATAACATGTATATCATCTATATACACCTGAGCTAGACTTTCTAGTCTTTTTCTTTCTTTTTGCCAAAATATCTTTTGTAGTTTCTCTTTTAGCTTTCCTCATTCTCAGAAAACACTTCACCTTCAATAACTTCTAGGTTTGTTGGTCAAATACCAATTACCTTGAGGTTCTTATTTTGAAGTTGACCATCATATGACAAGTGTTCCAGATTTCACTATTAGTAACTTTGTAATATGATGAACAATTTCACTCAGAATTTTATCCATCATATCATGACGACTTTCCGAGACCATGTCAGTACATGCTAGGCTCGTAAGTTTTAACCTCAGTATTCGCATGTGCAAATCTGGCTTGCACCCGTTGTATGCACGTAGAATCTATAACACCCGATCATCACGTGATGCTTCGAAACGACGAGTCTTAGCAATGATGCATACTAAGGACGATCACTTCATGGATATGCGAATATCGTTAGTGCCCCAATAGTTGGAGGATTTGGACGCCTGGCGTCTTCAACCTTCGTACATTCCCATAAAACTTATGAGTTTATGTAGTCTCACCAAATTATATTCTATCACCTTGCAATAAGGTCTTAGATATCACATATATCTCATACCTTGCTTATTTCTGAAAACTAAATTTTCAGCTCCTTACTTTTCAAACAGATTTGAATTTCAAGTTTCACGGAGACAAGATGATTCTAGGTACTAATTGAAACCATTGTTCTTTGAATCAGCAATGCGAGGTTTACTAAAAGTTTTTAATTGGACTTAATCATTTCTTGATTCTTTAATAATACGGTACCAGTCCGTAAAGTTACTTGTCAGACTTGACAGTATTTCTATCACAATTACAAGACTAGCGCATGGTAGAAAACGGATGCCAATTCTACAAATTTAATTCAAAATACTATTCGGACTATGTTCATGATAATTAGTTCATGTTTTAATCTAATTACTAATGAACTCCCACTTAATACAACATCCCTCATAGTTGTTAAGTGGTACACGATCCACATCCACTACACCAAAACCGATCATCACGTGAGATGATGTAGCTTCAATGGTGAACATCAACATGTTGATCATATCATCCATATGACTCGTGTTCAACCTTTCGGTTTCCGTTGTCCCGAGGCCATGTCCGTACATGCTAGGCTCGTCAAGCAAACCCAAGTATTTCCGCGTGTGCAACATGGCTTACACCCGTTGTATGTGAACGTAGAGTCTATCACATCCGATCATCATGAGATGCTTCAAACGACGAACTGTAGCAACGGTGCATACGAGGGAGAACACTTTATTATCTTGATATTAATGTGAGGGATCATCTTATAATGCTACCGTCGCGATCTAAGCAAGATAAGATGCATAAAGGATTAACATCACATGCAATTCATAATGTGATATGATATGGCCCTTTAGTCTTTGCGCCTTTGATCTTCATCTCCAAAGCACGGACATGATCTCCATCATCAACGGACATGATCTCCATCATCGTCGGCGTAGAGTCAAGGTCCATGGCGACGTCTTCATGGTTGTTCACCGTGTGTAGCAACTATTACAACTACTTTGAAATAATACTAAAACATGAAATATAAAGACAACCATAAGGCTCCTGCCGGTTGCCACAATACAATAATGATCATCTCATACATATTCATCATCACATCATGGCCATATCACATCACCAAACCCTGCAAAAACAAGTTAGACGCCTCTAATATGGTTTGCATATTTTACGTGGTTTAGGGTTTTCGAGTAAGATCCAATCTACCTACGAACATGAACCACAACGGTGATACTAGTGTTGTCAATAGAAAGAGTAAATTGAATCTTCACTATGGTGGGAGAGATAGACACCCGCAAAGCCATTTATGCAATACAAGTTGCATGTCGAGCGTGGAGCAAATCTCATGAACGCGGTCATGTAAAGTTAGCCCGAGCCGCTTCATCCCACCATGCCGCAAGATGCAAAGTACACGAACTAAAGACAAAAAAGCATCAACGCCCACAAAACAATTGTGTTCTACTCGTGCAACCAATCTATGCAGAGACACGGCTCTGATACCACTGATAGGATTCGTAGCATAGAAAACAAAAAATTCCTACCGCAAGAACGAATAACAAGCCAAGATCCAATCTAGAAAGATGGTAGCAACAAGAAGATCATGAGACTAACCCTTGAAGATTTCCAAAGCCTACGAGATTAGATCTCGTTGTGGATGTAGTCGATCACTTGCCGCTTGCAAAAGCGCGTAGAAGATCTTGACGGTGCCACAGTCAGGCAACACCTCCGTACTCGGTCACACGTTCGGTGTTGATGACGACGTCTTTCTCCCTGGTCCAGCGGGCAGCAGAAGTAGTAGATCCTCCTCGGAATCCCGGCAGCATGACGGCGTGGTGGCGGTGGTGGTGGAGAACGCCTGCAGGGCTTCGCCAAAGCGCTACTAGAGTTGTATGTGGAGGAGGGGCGGCTAGGGTTTGGGAGAGAGAGGGCGGCTAGGGCGCCGGCCATGGGAGCCTTAGGTGGTGCGGCCAACTCTAGGGCTGCCCCTCCCTCTCCTCCTCATTATATAGGTGGAACCCCAAGGGTTTGCCCAAAGTCTTCGAATAAGACCCCAATTCAAAAACTGCCTTTTGGACGAAACCTAGAGGGACAAGGACTCTCCCCTTCCCCTTTATTTGGCCGGCCAAGGAGGTGGAGTTCACCATGGACTCCACCCTCCCACTTGGTTGGCTGGTTTAGGGTTATGGAGTCCCTCCGGGACTCCTCCTTCCATAGTGCTTTATTCCGGATAATTCTAGAAACCACCTTCCATAAAATCACAAGATCATTTCCAAACTTGGAAAGTGACTTCCTATATAAGAGTCTTATTCTCCGGACCATTCCGGACCTCCTCGTGATGTCCTGGATCCCATCCGAGACTCCGAAAAAAAATTTGAACTCCATACAAAATTCCATATCTACTTAAACGGCATCAAACCTTAAGTGTGTCACCCTACGGTTCGTGAACTATGCAGACATGGTTGATACTTCTCTCCGACCAATAACCAATAGCGGGATCTGGAGATTCATAATGGCTCCCACATATTCAACGATGACTTTAGTGATCGATTGAACCATTTACATACGATACCGATTCCCTTTGTCTCGCGATATTTTACTTGTCCGAGGTTTGATCATCGGTATCTCTATACCTCGTTCAACCTCGTCTCCGACAAGTAATCTTTACTCGTACCATGGTATGCCATATCTTATGAACCATTCATATGCTTGCAAGCTAATTAGACGACATTCCACCGAGAGGGCCCAGAGTATATCTATCCGTCATCGGGATGGACAATATCCCACTCTTGATCCATATGCCTCAACTCATACTTTCCGAATACTTAATCCCACCTTTATAACCACCCATTTACGCAGTGGCGTTTGATGTAATCAAAGTACCCTTCCGGTATAAGTGATTTATATGATCTCATGGTCGAAGGACTAGGTAACTATGTATCGAAAGCTTATAGAAAACTGAACTTAATGACATGATCTTATGCTACGCTTATTTGGGTGTGTGTCCATTATATCATTCATCTAATGACATAACCTTGTTATTAATAACATTCAATGTTCATGATCACGAAACCATGATCATCTATTAATCAACAAGCTAGTTATACAAGAGGCTTACTAGGGACTCCTTGTTGTTTACATAACACACATGTATCAATGTTTTGGTTAATACAATTAAAGCATGGTATGCAAACTATTATCATAAACACAAAGATATATTATATTAACCATTTTATTATTGCCTCTTGGGCAAATCTCCAACACCTTTACATGCACGCAATTTAACATTTCATAAAATTCCGTCGGAAAGTTCAAGATCATTGCATGAGCAGTGCAAGATCATGTCGTCGGGCAGTTCAATGCTCTATTTTATGCGGGGCAGAAATCTATTGTGCAACTCTCATCATTTTGATCACCGACCACCTCAATCGTTGGCACAGAAATCTTTATATGGTAGAGTATGAGTCTAATTTAATTACCTACTACATTTCACAACAAATCAATGGACTTAACCCCATCAAATTCAATTCATCATCTCGCAAAGAACACCGAAAACATGACAGATTGATAGGGCAGACAGTTCAACATTAACAGTCAGGCAGTTCAACCTTAACGGCTAGGTAGTTCAACCTTGACATGCGCATAGGACAACATTTGTAAAAACGCGTTGGGAAGTTCAAGATCATTGCATGAGCAGTGCAAGATCATGTCGTCGGGCAGTTCAATGCTCTGTTTTATGCGGGGCGGAAATCTATTATGCAAATCTCATCATTTTGATCACCGACCACCTCAATCGTTGGCACAAAAATCTTTATATTGTAGAGTATGAGTCTAATTTAATTACCTACTACATTTCACAACAAATCAAGGGATTTAACACCATCAAATTCAATTCATCATCTCGAGAAGAACACCGAAAACATGATAGATTGATAGGGCAGATAGTTCAACATTCACAGGCAGGCAGTTCAGCCTTAACTGTTATGCAGTTCAACCTTTACATGCGCGCAATTAAACATTTCGTAAAATTTCGTCGGAAAGTTCAAGATCATTGCATGAGCAGTGCAAGATCATGTCGTCGGGCAGTTCAATACTCTGTTTTTTGCGGAGCGGAAATCTATTGTGCAAATCTCATCATTTTGATCACCGACCACCTCAATCGTTGGCACAAAAAGCTTTATATGGTAGAGTATGAGTCTAATTTAATTACCTATTGTATTTCACAGCAAATCAATGGATTTAACCCATCAAATTCAAGTCATCATATCGCAAAAGAACACCGAAAACATGATAGATTGATAGGGCAGACAGTTCAACATTCACAGGCAGGCAGTTCAGCCTTAATGGCTAGGCAGTTCAACCTTGACAGGCGCATAGGACAACATTTGTAAAAAACGCATTGGGAAGTTCAAGATCATTGCATGAGCAGTGCAAGATCATGTCGTCGGGCAGTTCAATGCTCTATTTTATGCGGGGCGAAAATCTATTATGCAAATCTCATCATTTTGATCACCGACCACCTCAATCGTTGGCACAAAAATATTTATATGGTAGAGTATGAGTCTAATTTAATTACCTAGTACATTTCACAACAAATCAAGAGATTTAACCCCGTCAAATTCAATTCATCATCTCGAGCAGAACACCGAAAACATGATAGATTGATAGGGCAGATAGTTCAACATTCACAGGCAGGCAGTTCAGCCTTAACGGGTATGCAGTTCAACCTTTACATGCGCGCAATTTAACATTTCGTAAAATTGCGTCGGAAAGTTCAAGATCATTGCATGAGCAGTGCAAGATCATGTCGTCGGGCAGTTCAATACTCTGTTTTTTGAGGAGCAGAAATCTATTGTGCAAATCTCATCATTTTGATCACCGACCACCTCAATCGTTGGCACAAAAAGATTTATATGGTAGAGTATGAGTCTAATTTAATTGCTATTGTATTTCACAGAAAATCAAGGGATTTAACCCATCAAATTCAAGTTATCATATCGCAAAGAACACCGAAAACATTATTTTAAAACTTCTAAAATTAGTTTGAAACCGTATGGATTTGAGGCAAATGTTAGATACAAAAAAGATGCGCCTTGTTGACACCATTCCAATTATATATCATTCTAATTTTTTGAATTTATCATTTGAAAAATTGCGGGAAAATCCTTTGGTGCCCCGTCACGCCAAACAACGTCGGGCAATTCGACCTCATAGCACAAGAAGTGCAAGCGCGTGTCACCAGGAAGTTCAATGCTCTATTTCTTAAATTTTAATCCGTGCCGAATTTGAAAAAACTTAAAACATGAAAAAGTTGTGTATGCTCCATAGCTTTCCAATGACATACTATTTGTCTCATTCGGACAAACGGTTGAAAAAATTCATTGAAATTACCTTTCGGCTGTTTTTTAATACGTCCGAATTTCTGTATTTTTAAAATTGTTAAAAAACTATGCGGAATTTGAAAAAACTCAAAACATGAAAAAGATGCGAAATATCAATATCTATCCAACGGTATATCATTTGCACCATTTGGAGAAGGGGTTAGAAAATCGGAGTAAACGTTCGTTTTCTCGCCATATAGGAACGTTTCGTATATTCAAAATTAAATTTTAAACATGCAAAATATGCGAAAACTGTAAACATAAAAAAGTTGCGGTTTTTCATTACCTCTCCAACGGTATATTATCGTTTACACAATTCCGACAAACGGTTGAATTTTTTTTTGAAATTACCATTCGCCTGTTTTTTTAATACGTCCAGATTTCGGTATTTTAAAAATTGTTCAAAACTTATTCGGAATTTGAAAAAACTCAAAACACGAAAAAGATGCGAAATTTCAATATATATTCAATGGTATATGATTTGCACCATTTGGATAAGTGGTTCCAAAATTGGACTAAAAGTTCGTTTTGTGGCCAAATAGAACCGTTTCGTATTTCAAAATTAAATTTAAACCGTGAAACATCTGCGAAAAGTGTAAACATGAAAAGTTGCGGTTTTTCATTTTCTATCCAACGGTATATCATTTGCACAATTCCAGCAAACGGTCGAGAAATTCGATGTAGAATCAGTAGCTCCAATCCCTGTTATCCAGAAAGTTCAACCTTGTGTTCAGGAAAGTTTAACTCGATGCTCAGAATATTATTCTGCAACTATTTGCAGAATATATATATATATATAATAGCTATTCTAGAACCCCTCGAACCAACTAGGAAGCGAACCTCCCACCTCGCGCGCAACCACCTCCCGCCCCGCGCGCCTCCCACCTCCCGCGCACGCATCGCCTCCCACCTCCCGCCCGCGCGCCACACCCACCACCTACCGCGCACCCGGCTGTCGTCGCCCACTCCGCCTGCGGCACGCCCCGACGACCGCCACCACACCTCCTGCCGCCCCCCCGGCGACCGCCGCCCCCACCACCTGGGTCGCGCCCCGGCGACCGTCACCCCCACCCGCGCCGCGCGCCGAACCACCCACCACTGCGCCGCGCCTGCACGCGCACACCTCCACCGCACAGCCACAACTCCCCCGCACTGTCGCCCACTCCACCTCCCGCCTCCTGCGGTCCGGTGGCGCCCCAACCAGATCGAGTTCTGCAGATGTGAAAATTAAAAAAAATCTCTAGAGTACAAAAAATCAGGAAGTTCACATCTACAAGACTTGGTAGTTCACATCTGCAGAAGTTGGATGTTCACATACACGAAAATTGTAAGTTTAGAAAATTCTCCAGATTTCAAAAAATCAGGAAGTTCACATCTGCAAGACTTGGAAGTTCACACTCGCAAAATTCAGAAGTTTAATTTTTTTTCTAGAGTTCAAAAAATGGGAAGTTCACATCCGCCCAAATTTAGATGTTCACTTTCGCATATTGGTGAAGTTCACTTTCGCCGAATTCAGAAGTTCAGAAGGCTGCTGCATAACTAAACATGAAAATAGAAAGTTCACTTCGAACGCAGAAAAATAGAAGTTCACATTATTTTGGGAAGTTCACTTCGAACAAAAAGACAAAACAACTCGGAAGTTCAATTCGAACAGGTGGAAGTTTGCAATATTTTCAGAAGTTCACTTGCCACCACCGGGAAGTTCACTTACCTCCATACGGAAATTCTCTCCCCGTATAAAAGTTCATATTTGAAATGGAAGTTCACTCCTTACAATGTTGAGGTCCGTCTGGAAGTTCAGATGCAGATAAGGGGAAGTTCAGATCTGTATCCAGAGAAGTGCAGATGCGACGGAAGTTCGCTATATTATCTGAAGTTCACTTCAAACTAGACTAAAGTTTCGGAAGTTGGACCTGTACAATATTGAAGTCCGCGGGAAGTTCAGATTCAGAGGAGAAGAAGTTCACATCCACGGAAGTTCGCTATATTTTATTTGCATCATTTTGATAAATGGTTTGAAAACTTCGACAAAAACAATATACAATATGGAACTTTTACTCTGCGATTGGAGGTTCACTAACATGTTCAGAGAAGTTCACACCTATTTAAAAGACAGTTCATGTAGTCTATTTTTCCTGGACGGAAATCATACACATAGAAACCGTTCACACGTGCTCCGGTTGCCCAAATCGGCATTCACCCCGTGCAATCGACAGTGATATGACTCTGCTAATACTCGAATGTACCTCCATGCGACACATAATCAATCTAGGCAAGCCAATTTCAAAAACGTTCATATGTCGACGTCATAACTCATTTTGCATATTTCTGAAATTAATCTTAAATCGTTTAGAATTTGGAAAACTATTCAACATGATAAACTTGCGCCTAACCAATATCTTTAAAGAGCCATATCATTTGTACCATTTTGAGAAGTGGTTCGGAAAAAATCCCAAAAGACAGTGCAAAAAATTAAGAAGTTCGGATAACAGATTAACGTAGTTTCAAATATGCTCTTAAACCATACATAATTTGGAAAACCATTGAACATAAAAAAGTTGCGCAATTTGCATACCTTTCTAACGATATATCTTATGCATCAATCGGACAAACAATTTAAAAATTAGACTGAAAAAACTGCACAGAAATGCAGAAATCCGCGAAAATATAGTTTTGTATATTTGAAATTACTTTTATACCGTTATGAATTTGGGAATAGTTTCTGAAGAAAAAGGTTGCGAAATTTCTGTAGCTTCCCAACGGTATATCATATGCATCATTCCGATAAACACTTCGAAAATCAGCCTCAAAACATTGTCCGCAAAAACATGGAATTATAGTGTTCCGTCAGGAAGTTCACGTGCAAATAAGTGGGAAGTTCAGAAAAGGTTCGAACCGTGTACTACAAAGCAAAAATACACGTATCTACGTATGGTGCCCGGGCACCTAGGAGCACCAGTTAATATATATATATATATATATATATAAGAGTGGTGACACTATTTTGAAACCAGTGCTCAGAATATTATTCTGAGCACCATGGTCCATATAAGGAGCGATCCGGAAAAAGGTCAACTCGTTTAATCCCCAAATTATCGCAGCCAGCTAATTTGCCCGATCCGTTCGACCACCACTTTGCTTCTCCGCCCGTCATCCATGGCCGCCGCCTTCCCCGGCCCCAGCAACCGCCGCCGTCGTGTGTCCCGTCCCCGGGAACGGCCCCCGCCGCCTTCCCCGGCCCCAGCAACCGCCACCGTCGTGTGTCCCGTCCCCTGGAACGGCCGCCGCCGCCTTCCCCGGCCCCAGCAACCGCCGCCGTCGTGTGTCCCGTCCCCGGGAACGGCCGCCGCCGCCTTCCCCGGCCCCAGCAACCGCCGTCGTCGTGTGTCCCGTCCCCGGGAACGGCCGCCGCCGCCTTCCCCGGCCCCAGCAACCGCCGCCGTCGTGTCTCCCGTCCCCGGGAACGGCCGCCCCCCACCCGGAAACCCCCACAGCCACCACCCCCGCCCCGGCAACTGCCGCCGCCTCCTCCCTCGACCCCGGCAACTGGCCACACCGCTGGTACTGTTCCCCACGAGCGAGCAATTCCTCCCTGGATTTCCTCGCCGCCGCCGCGGATTCTCCTTACCGCCGCCTCCGATTCACCTCGCCTCCATGCCAGGGCCGACTCCACCTTGTCCTCCTGCTGCCACACCACGAGTCGGGAGCTCCTTGAACTCCGGTGAGAGACATGAGCGTTGGGCCTCCACTCTCTCCTTATTCTCTCGACCATGGGTCGCACTGCTCTTTCTTTGAAGTGTCTCTGTTTCTTGCGTTTAGGCAGTACACCAGTACATGGTGCTTCAGGTGAGAAATGCAATGGTGAAAAAAGAGAGAACGCAGTGTCTTCTTCTAGCATGACAGATACTACCAGTGGTGCTACTATTCAGCAATTGACGAAACTTTCAGCATAGTCAACGGAAGTAATATGAACATACCAGAATTTGTGTTGATTCTCTCTCTCTTGTCCGTGCAGCAGAAGTTCTGCTCTCCTTATTCTCTATTGCAGCTTGGGCATGCTAGGTAAAGCATCTATGTACGTGTGCGTTTCTAATTCTCTCATGCATATTCTCTCTGTACCTCTAATTCTCTATTCGTATGTGCAGGCTATTCGATGCCAGTGCATAAGTCCAATCGTATAGTAGTAAGAAGTGCAAGTCAAGATATTTTTTTTATTGGAACTTCACTGCGATATAGTGTTATACTTCAGAGAATTGTTGTTATGTATTTCATCGTGATGCCACAGAGCTTGACATGCCACCGCAGTAGCCAGACGATGGAAGCCAAGGAACTGGTATACGCCGGTGAGCGAGCCGGAGGATGGCCTCTAGCTGCTGGAGCATGGAGTCAGCAGGAGGACGCACGAGTCTGCTGCCTGAGTAACGCTTTGCTGAACCGCGAGCACCCTGTTGCCGCAGTACGCATGAAGTTCCGCCGCCTGCTGCTATAGCATGGAGTAAAAGCGAAGCTTGTGCTGCTCGGATTGCCTGGGTTTCATTTGCTTGTTCGGATTGATTTGCTGATGCTGCAATATATAGCTGTGTGCACATGAAAGGGTATAAAAACTTGGATAGATATGCATAGTGATGTAGGGATATTATTTCCGGGTTCCCATAGAGTAGCTTCTCACGCCTCTGCTTGAACTGTCGCCGCACGTACATCTGAACCATTTCAGCTCCATGTATGGACTTTGTTGATCTATAGTTTTAGTCCCCAAGTTCAGTTCATCTTGCGTGAAATTCACCTTATTTGCTGGACTTTGCCTCGTGAATTTTGCTGTGAAGTTCAGGTCATTCATCTGTGAAGCAGCAACAGCTTGTAGCAGTAGCAAATTTGTTTTTCCTACTAGAATGGACTGTGTTCGGCAGTACAGAAGTATTGAGGAAAAAAGTGCAGGTCAAGATAAATATCTAGATGCATTCACTGGTTGTTCTGCTGCCAGGGCCTCTTCCGGCAGCTGCTGCTAGGGTCTCTTCCGGCAGCATCCTACGGCGTTGTCCTGCTACAACCTCTTCCGGCAGCAGCGCTCCCTGATTGCTTGGACGACGCCGGTGTCAAAGATAACCAAGATGGAAGTCCCTTGTGAGCTCCGCTTGGAGGTAGACCAGGTGACGAGGATTGCTCTCCCCCATAATTCCTCGAGCTGGAGGTGGTTGTAGGTAGCACAAGTTGCCGAGCTGTCCATGGATCTCCGTCCATCTGTATCCCTCAAGGACGTACATGAATATTCTGCTCCTGCTACTAGAGTTTTGTTCTTGGACGGATTCTATTCGTGAGCAAAAGATAGAGTGGAGGAAATAAGGATTAGCACGTGGGTGGTGGAAATAATTTCACGGGTATTAGCTTTAATCAATTGCCATTTGATATTGGAGATAACAGTCTAGTTACTGCATTTTCTGAACGATGCATATACTATGCGCATTTGTTCATATTGCTTCTAATGATGTTTTATTTATCCTGAAGCTAATTATCAGTGGAAGTACATTTAGTTTTATCTTCATAGATGAAGTTGTTGATTTGGGTAGCCGCCACCGACTCTATGATCTTTTGCGACCCAGCTCCCCCACACCAAGATTCTGCGACCAAGCTCCTCCCGTCCTAACCATCGATGTGCCAGCCCCCCTCACCCCCAAACCATCATCCGCGAGGATGTTAAAATACTTGACGCTAAGAAGTACAACCATTCGACACGAGCAGTACACCCACTATATATATGAAATACAAGAAAACTAATTAAAAACCAAATGTAGAAAAAAGCAAAATAATCTCGTCTTCCGCGAGGAAGTACAAGCAGTGATTTAGAGAAGTTCAAGCGTAGACTACATGAAGTACATGCAGTACAGGAGTACAAAGTATCAAAGAAAATCCCCCAAATAATTTCACATAGAAGCGTTGGGAAGTCCAAAGATTAAGATGCAGGAAGTGCAGAATCTCTTAAATAGAGCATAGGGACAATCTAAAACTATCATTCCAAAACACACATGTTAAGTTTTAGTAAAACACACTAGTATCAAAACATTTCTGGGAAGTACAACCTCGAAGGCCATGAAGTACAAGGGCATGTCGCGAGAAGTTCAGATGCGCGTGGTTGTGCTAAGCATTTTGTGTGGCCGTTGACCTCAAATGGACACTATACGAGAAAATTATAGTTGTTTTACTGAACACTTTTGTGAAACAATGCCAAGAAGTACAACCATTTGACATAGGCAGTACACCCACTTAATGTAGGAAGTACAAGAAAAACCAACAAAATCCACATGTAGAAAAAACAAAATAATACCACCACCCGCGAGGAAGTTCAAATACTTGAGTACGATAAGTACAACTATTCTAAATAAGCAGTACACCCACTTAATACTGGAAGTACGAGAAAACAAACAAAATCTAAATGTAGAAAAAACAAAATAATACCACCACCAACAAGGAAGTTCAAATACTTGTTTACGAGAAGTACAACACTTCGACATAAGCAGTACACCACTTAATATAGGAAGTACAAGAAAACCGACAAAATCTAAATGTAGAAAAAACAAAATAATACCACACCCCGTGAGGAAGCTCAGATACTTGAATACAAGACGTACAACCATTCGACATAAGCAGTACACGCACTTAATATAGGAAGTATAAGAAAAATGGCAAAATCCAAATGTCGAAAAAACATAATGATTACATCATCCGCGAGGAAGTACAAGCAGTGATTATGAGAAGTACAAGCATAGACTACATGAAGTACAAGCGGTAATTACAGGAACTACAAAGTGTCCAAAGAAAATACAGGAATTATAGCTATTTTACTGAACACTATCATGAAACCTCACCGAGAAGTACAACCGCATTGCCCGATAAGTACAAGTTCATGTCGAGGGAAATTCAGTGCTCTGTTTTTACGGGGCGGAAATCTATTGTCCAAATCTCATCGATTTGATCACCAACCACTTCAACCATTGTCACCAAAAGCTTTATATGGTAGATTATATGTCTAATTTCATTACCTACAACATTTTACAACAAATAAATGGATCTAATCCATCAAATTCAAATCGTTATCCCACAAAATATACCGAAAACATGATTTCAAAACTTCTAAAATTACTTTTAAACAGTTCGGATGTGGCAAAAATGATAGATACTAAAAAGATGTGCCATTTTGACACCTTTCCAACAGTATATCATTTCCATTGTTTAAATATACCGCATGGAAATCGCGGGGAGAATCGTTCGGTGCCCGGCACATAAAACGGGCGGACAGTAAATCGAGTTATTCTCTTAAACTGTAAGTAGTTAGAGAAAACAATTGGAATAAAAAAGATGCGCCTAGTCCATAGCTTTCCAACTCCATATCATTTACACCATTCCGACATACGGTTGAACCAAATCATCCAAATTACTGTCCGCTCGTTTTTTGAGTACGTCTGAATTTTTATATTTTCAAAATAATTCAAAAACTGTGAGGATTTGGAAAAAACGTAAAACATGAAAAAGTTGCGCAATTTCATTATATTTCCAACGGTATATTATTTGCACAGTTTCGATAAGGTTCGAAAATCGAACTAAAAGTTCGTTTTCTGGCTATATAGAAGCGTTTTCGTATTTTCAAAATTAAATTTAAACTGTGCAAAATCTGTGAAAAGTGTGAACATGGAAAAGTTGCGGTTTTTCATTATCTATCCAACGGTATATCATTTGCATAGTTCCAACAAATGGTTGACAAACTTGAAGTATAATCAGTACCTCTGAAGAAAACGGGAAGTTCAGGTAAGTTCGACAGAAAGTTGAACCCTGTTATCCGGGAAGTATAACCTTGTGTCCAGGAAAGTACAAGTCGGTGCTCAGAATATTATTCTGCAACTGGTTGCAGAATATAAGAGGAGTAATTACTATTCTCACCTTTCAGGGACGACAAGCAGCGCATTCACAGGGGTCCAAAGATCCAAAGCTTTGGTTGCTGTGACATCTAGCTCTGCTTCACTCCTACCCACGATCTCCTTGCATGCAAGATCCATGTTTGCACAGACCCGTTTCAGATTGACCGTTGAAGGTGTGTGTCTATGACCGGGGTACACACGCTTCGTTTCCAACCACCAGAAAATGACAGAGAAGAGGACAGGGGCCACGAGGGAGGGCATGAGAGGGGTAAGCCATCCACGGTGGAGAACAATGGCCTAAAGTAGGGCTTGGAGGGGTGCGCGACACACGGTTGTGGGTGACATAAGAATGGCCACGAGAAGAGCAGGGATCCGCGTTGGGGCAAAATGTGAAATGGCTGAAATTTGGGGCCTCGAGAACTCGAACATGTAAGGCGAGCCATCTTCTATTGACGTGACGGGGCTCTCTTGTAAGGATAACAATTACTTATAAAAAGTGGTGTGTATCCATGTATAAGAAAAAGGGTCAAACATATGGCAACTTACCAGACACAAGGGTAGGTTGCATCTATTGTATCCGAACGACTTCGCCAAATTTAATAGCTTCTATCATGTTCACTTATTTGCGGTGGTACCATTATGATATTGGCGGGAAATATGAACACAGTCATAAAAAATCTTTATTATAATGTGTTTGTTGGAATTTGTTAAATGAATGAAACAAAACCCACATGCACCACCTCTGTGGGATTGCCGGAGTACGCGCCCCTTCGAAGAAAAAAAATATCACAAACAAGAAGTCAAGACACTAAGGGCATCTCCAGTCGCGTCCCCCAAACCGTCTCCCAAAGCGATTTGGGGCGCGCCGGACAAAAAACGCTTGCAACCGTGTTCCCCAAAGCCGATTTTTGTCCGGCACGGCGATACGGTGTCTGGCGCCCCGAGCCCATCCCCGTCCCACAGGGGATGCACCGGGCACGCGGACACAACGAGGAGGTGAAGCGACGCGGCCCGACGCATCGGAAGGCTAAAACCTGTCGCCTACCTTTGGTCAAGCGATGTTAATGGCGTCCGTTTTCCCAGACGCAGGGACGCGTCTCGTCGTGCATGGCCGCGTGGCCATCCGCGCCGGCGTTATTGCGTGTAACCACCCGCGCGCCGCTGTACATTAAGAGGCCCTGCGGTTCGTCCCAATCTCTCACCGCTCCCAAACCTTCTCATCGCCGCCCCCCAGATCTTCTCCTCTCCACTCCAAGCAATGTCGTCCTCGTCCTACCGCAAGATTGCCGCGGCGAACGGCTTCGGCCGGGGCAGCCTAACCGTGAAGGAGGCACGGGCGCTGTATGTAACAACCCAAAAATTTCAAAACAAACAAAATGAATTTCCCTAGTTCCAAATTTTGGAACCAACAAAAACTTTTATTAAAATAAGATTGATACATATAGAGCTGGTTTAAATCTTGTGTTTTGCCATGATGAGTGTTTTTATGCTTATGTGCTAAACCCTAAAACCCTAAAGTGATCAAGTGAAGGTCACCAACCCAATAAAATAAAAGAGAAAGAAGTCAAATAAGAAAAACCTTAAACCCTAATCTTCTCCAAAAATCATTTGGATCTATTTTGAGAAACCCAAAATCAAATAAAAGATATATGTGGGCATATAGTCCTAATAGGTAAATCTTGAACCCTACCTTTAATATTTATGCTAAATGGTGGTAAACCATTGTGAACCCCACTAAACTCTAAACCTCACCCCTCTTTTCACCACCCTAGCTAAATTAAAATAAAAGGAAATTAAATAAGAAAGAGGCATATGTGCCTATGGCTATTTTTTTATAAGACTTCACCCTAAGCTTTTCTACTTTGCTTAGAGGTTTGGAAAACCTTCATACACCTTACCTAGCCCTTGTCAAACCAAATCCAAGTGGTTTCCAAAGAAAATAAAAAGAAACTAAAAATGCCATAGAGGCATATGAGAGTAACATGCAAATTTGTGAATTTTAGAAGTTTGACCTTAGGGCTGGTTGTGGATGATTGGATCACTTCCATATGCCATTTCAACACTCAACAACATCAATTGGGTCAAGCCAAATCAAATTAAAAACCAAATGTAACATATGCATAGAGGCATATGTGGCACATAGCCATTTCCCCAATTCTTGACCTATGCACCTAAAACCTTGACCAAATGGGGTGAAACCATCTCTCAACCTAATATAATACTAAATTGACCCAAACCCATGCCCAAGTAAAGCAAGATCAACCATTTACCAAAAATAATAAAAATTGAACCTCACCTCTTATGTGTTATGGTCAATTTTGCAAATCTTTGATCAAGACCTTTTGAGATGGATTCAATGATTGGAAAATGTTTCTAAACTAATAAGAATCACATTGGAGTCAACAAAAGTCAACTCAAATGGGGAGAAATCAAATAGGGAGAAAATCCCCAAAATTCACTCACATACACTTAGCCAAATTTGCAAATCTTCAACCAAGGCCACCATTGCTTGATCTATTGTTTGTAGAATACTTATATATGATAAACAAACACAATTGCATCAAAGAAACAAGAATCAAATCAAAGCAAATCTCAAATTCAACATTACATGCACTAATGGTCATTTGGCCACATTATAAAATGTTCCCCACTTTAACCCCTGGTTTTTACTTTTCTTCAAACTAAACTTGGTCAACTATGACCATGTCATCCAAGACCATATGAAGGTGAACAACTTTCATGTTGACCACCATACCTCATGTTGACTAGGTTGACCAGAATAGAGGAGACAAGTGATGACATTGAAACAAAGAGAAGATGGCCAACTTTTTGTATTCTTGCAAACCTTCACCAAAATGACCACCACCACCACCAATCTACTTCAAATAATATATGAATAAGATCCACCAAGGGAATTTCCAAAATTTGAAACTTTTTCTCTTTCGGCCATATCAACAAACACCTTGTGGGCAGCACATAGAATTGAGCCCATACTGAATTTTTGGCTTGGACCAAGTCCAACCCTGCACTTCCTCTGCATCCCTGTACCCCTCTGCATCCCTGCCAAGCCTTGCCACCACTTGCCTTGGACCAGTTTTGCCCAGAGCGCCACCATGCCGGCCCTCATGACACACACCCATGTCACCTCCCTCTCTAGTCTATTTCAGCATGCAAGACCATGTCCTGGCCCTTCCACTCACCCCTCTGAACGTGCCAGACATGATGCTCGACGACTTGATACATCACACACACCCAATGACACCTCATGCCGGCCACCCTAGTCCACCATGCCACCACTTGCTCCCTCTCTTTCTCTCTCTCTCTCACCATGTCACCACGCTTGACATAGACCTCCTACAACTACCAGACATCAACATTGGACGGGGAGAGCACGGGGTCGACCACCACTACCCGTGTCACGTCCCCTGATCACCACCCGTGGACACGACCCCGTTCCCGCGTGCACACTGCGTTCCACCGCGTCACCCTGCGCCACCAGCTTCCTCTTGGTCCTGCACCACTGCCAGACACGACCGTTGGCCCTTGCGCGCCCCTGGACGACGCCATGACGCGACGCCCCGAGAGGACGCCGACGTCGGCATTGACCCGGTGCGCCCTGCACACTACGCCATCAACCGCGCCACTACTCACGCGTCATCCCCTACCCCTGAGCTCACCGCCTGACGCAGCAGCAGTGCCGGAGAAGCCCATGCCCGCCGTGCACCGTGACGTCGCCACCATGCCGGTCCCGTCGCGCCCCGCTCCTCCAGCCGCTATATAAACCCCCCCGGCGCCTCTGGACTTCACCACACCACCCAGCAGCTCACCTCTCTCTCCCCTAGCACCTCTCTCTCTCCCTCCTCGCCGCTCACCGGAGCAAGGAACCCGCCACGGTCACCGGCGGCATCCCTCAACGCCGCCCCATTTCTCGCCACCTCAGCCTCCAACACCGACACCCTCTTGTAGCCCTTGGAAAACCCCGTCGATCAAGCCCAAGCTCGCCGTCAGCCGTGGCCGGAGCTGGGAGATCTCGCCGTCGCAAGCCGGCAGCACCGCGAGGTAGGCGACGAACCAGGGCCGTCGGATCTTGATCTGACGCCCTGTGCTTCCCGCGCGCCGGCTACGTGCATGCGCCATGCACGCACGGCCCGGGCAGCAACTGGGCCGGCCCACTTCCTTCCCGCCCGCGTTTGAAATTCAAACTTCGTTGTATTTATTTTTTGTGTTTTTGCTCCCACATGCTTTGCCAAATCTTTAATCATTTCAAATCTACTCGGTCAATTTTGATAAATTTTATATATTTGGAAAGCTCATGAAAGGCCCCATCCAACCACACTGGATTCAAATCAAAATATGTTGTAGAATTTGAATAGTAAAAATAACAAATCAGTAACCTTTCAAACTTCAAATAAATCTTAAAAATCAACCATAAACTATTTTGAGTTGATTCCACCTCTCATAATTCACATTTTACAAACTCTAATTGTTTATGTAAAAATATGATATAGGTTCTGTGTATGATCATGGCCTAGTTTAAAGATTGGCCCTATGGCTAGTTCTAGATCTTTTAATTTAGACCAGATAATTTATTAAAATGTATGAGAGCTTCCCTCCCATTTAAATCTTGTCTCAACTATTTTCAACCTGAGGTAGATACCATGGTTAGTTAAGTCTCATATGAATTGTTGGTGATATTAAATCTTTACCATGTTAGAATTAAATGGTATGAGGTGCTCCCCTCATTTAAATCATTTTCTTAAATGATAAGTATGAAGAGGTTGACTTTGGTCAACCTAGGTCATATATTATTCATAAGAGAAATTAAATCCAAATAATATAATGAGAAGAAATAATTTCTCTAAGTAATTAAAAGTAACACCTTATTTAGTATGAGAGGAAATTATTTTTCCTAAATAAGAAAACAACCCACTTACCCACTTAATAGTAATGTGTGATGCTATTTTAACTTGTGTAAATTATATGAGGTGTTTCACTTCATTTAAATCTTGTCCCAAGTACTTTCATATGAAGTTTGAACCCCTGGTCAAATCCTCTCACATGGAGTACTTGGAGATTTTAAATCATTATAGGCCTTATTAAATGGTATGAGGTATCCCTACCTCATGTAAATCATTTTCTCAAATGATGATGATGAATGGTTGACTTAGGTCAACATAAATTCATGTGTGATGGTTTGGGAAATTAAATCTTAAAGAAGATTCAATGAGAGGAAATTATTCCTCAAGAACTATATGGAAACTATCATTTACATATAAAATGAGAGGAAATTATTCTTCCTCAAAGCAATACCACCCATGCACCAAAATGTATTAATTGTGTAAACAGAATAGTTTGTGTGATTTATGTGTGTGCTTAGTATAGCTCTTGAACTTGTGTGGTGATTGTGTCCTCGTATTCGTTTATAGACGCTAGTACCGGAGACTATCAAGAGGAGGAGGTTTTCTACCAAGAGGAAGACTACTTTGACCAATACGCCAACCAAGGCAAGCTATTATTAATGCAAGCTAACCCCAAAACAAGATATACTCTTGCAAGCTAATATTCTTGCAAAGTGCAAAGCTCTAGTAGAGCAAGGCACACTCCCAATTTACTTTATGCTTCATGATCCCATCCCAAGTTTTATTCTTACAAGCTTTTGCTTTGATTATTATAAACTTGCTTTTATAGTTAACTTTGGTCTAGAGATAGAATACTACAAGAGTATCAAATTTAGCCTAGAGCAATGAAAGCTAGATAGCACCCCTCATGATTAGTTGCTAGTGCTAATATATAAAATTGACTACTCTAGATGGGAACTTGTGAAATGAAATGACTTTGAAAACCTTGGAATGATGAGTCATTCTATTGAAAGATTTTGAAGGTAAATGTGACTTGTGAATGACTTGGTGAATTTTACAAAAACTGATGGTTGGGTTCGGATGCGATACCATTCCAATTTTGAAAGTACCCCCACAATACCCGATATGGGTAAGGGCTTAACTAGAAATTTATGTGCTTTAGTATGGGTTCCCTCTAAACAAGCGTCATCGGGGTTATGCCGAGGGCTGCCTCTACAAAAGAAATGATATGATATGACGTGAATGAGGTGAATTGTCCGGCCCAAGCCCTGTGCAGTTCCCAGGCTGACTGTCTGTCTTCACTGGGAGGCCAAGCTCATGGGGAGAGGTGCCTATACTAGGGTATGTAAGTGAAAGGTTATGGTTGGTAGTCCGCACACGGAGTGTGATAAATCAGGGCCAGTTAACCCTGACGGATTATTGCAAATGTTGTGGCACAAGTGTACGAACTCTGCAGAGTGTAGAACTATTCGAATAGCCGCGTCCACGGTTATGGACGGTTGGAAAGGCCATACTGTTCCGTCATCAGACCATTTTCAAAAATGTGACCTGTGAAGGGTGACTTGTGATTTGAACTTGAAATGGTGACTTTGACTTGAATCACAACAGAGTTGTGGGAATGACACTAATGTTCCCACGTGAGTTAGTTAGCAACTGAAGAGGCTTTTACTAAATACTTATGAAATAAAATTGGCTTTATGCAAATAAACTTAGAGCTTAGCACCTCCTTACTATAGTTGATAGTGCTTACATTAGTATTAGTTTGCGAGTACTTTAAAGTACTCATGGCTTTGTCCCTGGCTATTCAAATGGCCAGACTATGAAGGAGAACAGCAATACGAGGAAGATGGACAGAGGACGTCTACGACAACTAGGATCACTCCGACGTCAACAGTTGCTGTGGAATAGATGGACCGCAACCGTTACTTCGCTTCCGCTATGTGTTTTGTAATAGGATCTCTAGATCCACTATGATGTATCAAGACTGGATCATGTGATCCCTCTATGTAAGACAATTATGTGATGTAATGAATGATGTGTTGTGATATCAATCTATTATGTCTCGCAAAAACAATATTCCTGGGATTGCGATGAATGGCATAATAGGCATCTGGACTTAAAAATCCGGGTGTTGACAAGTTGGTATCAGAGCCATCGTTGACCTTAGGAGACCCTAGTTAGAATGGACGTCCTGAAAAATTTAGTTTCAATAACAAATGAAATGAATATTTATGAAAAATTATTCTCACTCTTATCCTTGAAATCTTTTTCAAAAAGAGAAATTTATGCCCTATTTCTTTTATAATACTACATAAAAATTTGCACACTTGATCACTTCTCTAACTTACTTATCCTAAATTGCTCACAGATGGAATACCAATGGGAATGCTATCAGCTTGGTCACGGAGGAGAACCGAGGTTCGAAAAGGAATTGAAGCAACTAGTGGAATATCTAGGACACCCGTACCCCGAATTCTTCGGAACATCCTTCAATAATCAGTTGGGAGGATCACCCCGGTGGGAAGTTTCCGCTGATCTAGGAAGAAAGCTTGAAGCCCCGGTATGGGAAACCATATGGTTTTCTGTAACGGGAAACACCTGGAAGGAAGGACTAGACAAAGCTATACAAGAAGAAATTTCCCGTCTGTGTGGACAAAATGAGGACAAGATCAAGAACACTCGTTTCCTCTACTACCCAAGACATGACTCCATGGGAAGACCGATGACCATGCCCCCACCCCCGGAGATGAACCCCTATGAAGCACCTCAGGACTTCAGGCAGTACAAAACCCGCAGGGATTTGGATAACGCCCTCGCCTCTCGCCAAGCATCTCACCCGTGAAGAAGAAGAATCCACCCTGAAGAGTAGTATCACCCCAGCACTTAAGTAGGTGTGAGTTGTATCAGGATCCCCCTTGTATCGTAGAGCGAATGAATGGTTCTTAAAACCAACGGTGTGTTAGCTTTGTAATGTGTGATGCTTGGTATGAATGAAAAAGTGTTGTTGGTTTCTACCCCCTCAACACTACTCAAGTTTTGAACTTTTTGAATTTAACTCAAACAAACCATAGAAATTTCCCTCTTATCTTATCATCTACTCCAAATGATCAGATGGCCCCACCAAACCGCAACCAAGACGCAATGATGCAGATGCTCCAGATGATGATGGAAGATCGCGAAGCCACGAGAGCTGAACGACAAGCCAACTTAGCTGCACTGCAACAGATAGCTCAGAACAATCAAGGCCATGGAAACCATGATCACCCAGATCAAAGCTCAAGAACTTTCAGAACACCAACCCTCCGATGTTTAGCAAGACTGAAGAGCCACTTGACGCATGATTGGCTCCAAACAATGGAGAACAACTTAGAAGTTGCGGGAGAAGCCGCAGAAAAAGTACTGTTTGCCACCCACTACCTGTCAGGACCTGCAAGAGCCTGGTGGACAAGTGCCCGCGCAATGAATGCTGGACAAATGATGAACGGGGAAGACTTCAAGCTGAAGTTTAGTAAATATCATGTGCCCCAAGGACTAATCAAGAAAATGAGAGACGAGTTCCGTGAACTCAAACAAGGAAGGATGTCCGTGGTGGAATACCGCGACAGGTTTCACGTCAAGGTACGCCCGGACGAGACCGATACCAATGAAAAGAGGAAGGAAAGATTTCTGAACGGATCGCATGACGAGATGCAACCGTGTTAGTGAACATTCCGTTCGACTTAGAAGCCCTTGTGGACTCAGCCATACGATGGAAGGAAAGCTGCATCAAGCCAACGAGAACCGCAAGAGAAGAATGATGAACCATAGTGGACCCCACCATACCCGTAGTACGCAACAACTCCTCCGGAGGATTCACCCCAAGACACAACAAGCCCCCGCTCAGAATTATCGCCCCAACTACTTCAACAACAACGGAGGACCCCCAAAGCCCGGTGGCAACCCCAACAACACCAACAACCACCCCAATGGTAACAATAACAACCCCAATAATGCCCCAAAGACTGGAAGCAACGCTGTTCCCGTCAACCCCAAAGACAAGTCCACAGTCAACTGCTACGAATGTGGAGTTGTGGGTCACTTCTCCAATGAGTGCCCCAAGAAGCTTGCCAGGATTGCCGCCAATACCGCAGACTGCTCAACAACAGCCGCTTTGCCGAAGAAGGAATCAGAACAACAACAACGGCCGTCTCTACCACATGACTGCCACTGAAGCTCAGGAAGCACCCCAGACCATGCCAAGTATGTCCTCCTGTTAATAAAAATGCTCAATCTCTCTTAGGCACCTAACTTTCTTAAAATCTCGGACGAGATTTGTTTAAGGGGGAAGGGTTTGTAACAACCCAAAAATTTCAAAACAAACAAAATGAATTTCCCTAGTTCCAAATTTTGGAACCAACAAAAACTTTTATTAAAATAAGATTGATACATATAGAGCTGGTTTAAATCTTGTGTTTTGCCATGATGAGTGTTTTTATGCTTATGTGCTAAACCCTAAAACCCTAAAGTGATCAAGTGAAGGTCACCAACCCAATAAAATAAAAGAGAAAGAAGTCAAATAAGAAAAACCTTAAACCCTAATCTTCTCCAAAAATCATTTGGATCTATTTTGAGAAACCCAAAATCAAATAAAAGATATATGTGGGCATATAGTCCTAATAGGTAAATCTTGAACCCTACCTTTAATATTTATGCTAAATGGTGGTAAACCATTGTGAACCCCACTAAACTCTAAACCTCACCCCTCTTTTCACCACCCTAGCTAAATTAAAATAAAAGGAAATTAAATAAGAAAGAGGCATATGTGCCTATGGCTATTTTTTTATAAGACTTCACCCTAAGCTTTTCTACTTTGCTTAGAGGTTTGGAAAACCTTCATACACCTTACCTAGCCCTTGTCAAACCAAATCCAAGTGGTTTCCAAAGAAAATAAAAAGAAACTAAAAATGCCATAGAGGCATATGAGAGTAACATGCAAATTTGTGAATTTTAGAAGTTTGACCTTAGGGCTGGTTGTGGATGATTGGATCACTTCCATATGCCATTTAAACACTCAACAACATCAATTGGGTCAAGCCAAATCAAATTAAAAACCAAATGTAACATATGCATAGAGGCATATGTGGCACATAGCCATTTCCCCAATTCTTGACCTATGCACCTAAAACCTTGACCAAATGGGGTGAAACCATCTCTCAACCTAATATAATACTAAATTGACCCAAACCCATGCCCAAGTAAAGCAAGATCAACCATTTACCAAAAATAATAAAAATTGAACCTCACCTCTTATGTGTTATGGTCAATTTTGCAAATCTTTGATCAAGACCTTTTGAGATGGATTCAATGATTGGAAAATGTTTCTAAACTAATAAGAATCACATTGGAGTCAACAAAAGTCAACTCAAATGGGGAGAAATCAAATAGGGAGAAAATCCCCAAAATTCACTCACATACACTTAGCCAAATTTGCAAATCTTCAACCAAGGCCACCATTGCTTGATCTATTGTTTGTAGAATACTTATATATGATAAACAAACACAATTGCATCAAAGAAACAAGAATCAAATCAAAGCAAATCTCAAATTCAACATTACATGCACTAATGGTCATTTGGCCACATTATAAAATGTTCCCCACTTTAACCCCTGGTTTTTACTTTTCTTCAAACTAAACTTGGTCAACTATGACCATGTCATCCAAGACCATATGAAGGTGAACAACTTTCATGTTGACCACCATACCTCATGTTGACTAGGTTGACCAGAATAGAGGAGACAAGTGATGACATTGAAACAAAGAGAAGATGGCCAACTTTTTGTATTCTTGCAAACCTTCACCAAAATGACCACCACCACCACCAATCTACTTCAAATAATATATGAATAAGATCCACCAAGGGAATTTCCAAAATTTGAAACTTTTTCTCTTTCGGCCATATCAACAAACACCTTGTGGGCAGCACATAGAATTGAGCCCATACTGAATTTTTGGCTTGGACCAAGTCCAACCCTGCACTTCCTCTGCATCCCTGTACCCCTCTGCATCCCTGCCAAGCCTTGCCACCACTTGCCTTGGACCAGTTTTGCCCAGAGCGCCACCATGCCGGCCCTCATGACACACACCCATGTCACCTCCCTCTCTAGTCTATTTCAGCATGCAAGACCATGTCCTGGCCCTTCCACTCACCCCTCTGAACGTGCCAGACATGATGCTCGACGACTTGATACATCACACACACCCAATGACACCTCATGCCGGCCACCCTAGTCCACCATGCCACCACTTGCTCCCTCTCTTTCTCTCTCTCTCTCACCATGTCACCACGCTTGACATAGACCTCCTACAACTACCAGACATCAACATTGGACGGGGAGAGCACGGGGTCGACCACCACTACCCGTGTCACGTCCCCTGATCACCACCCGTGGACACGACCCCGTTCCCGCGTGCACACTGCGTTCCACCGCGTCACCCTGCGCCACCAGCTTCCTCTTGGTCCTGCACCACTGCCAGACACGACCGTTGGCCCTTGCGCGCCCCTGGACGACGCCATGACGCGACGCCCCGAGAGGACGCCGACGTCGGCATTGACCCGGTGCGCCCTGCACACTACGCCATCAACCGCGCCACTACTCACGCGTCATCCCCTACCCCTGAGCTCACCGCCTGACGCAGCAGCAGTGCCGGAGAAGCCCATGCCCGCCGTGCACCGTGACGTCGCCACCATGCCGGTCCCGTCGCGCCCCGCTCCTCCAGCCGCTGTATAAACCCCCCCGGCGCCTCTGGACTTCACCACACCACCCAGCAGCTCACCTCTCTCTCCCCTAGCACCTCTCTCTCTCCCTCCTCGCCGCTCACCGGAGCAAGGAACCCGCCACGGTCACCGGCGGCATCCCTCAACGCCGCCCCATTTCTCGCCACCTCAGCCTCCAACACCGACACCCTCTTGTAGCCCTTGGAAAACCCCGTCGATCAAGCCCAAGCTCGCCGTCAGCCGTGGCCGGAGCTGGGAGATCTCGCCGTCGCAAGCCGGCAGCACCGCGAGGTAGGCGACGAACCAGGGCCGTCGGATCTTGATCTGACGCCCTGTGCTTCCCGCGCGCCGGCTACGTGCATGCGCCATGCACGCACGGCCCGGGCAGCAACTGGGCCGGCCCACTTCCTTCCCGCCCGCGTTTGAAATTCAAACTTCGTTGTATTTATTTTTTGTGTTTTTGCTCCCACATGCTTTGCCAAATCTTTAATCATTTCAAATCTACTCGGTCAATTTTGATAAATTTTATATATTTGGAAAGCTCATGAAAGGCCCCATCCAACCACACTGGATTCAAATCAAAATATGTTGTAGAATTTGAATAGTAAAAATAACAAATCAGTAACCTTTCAAATTTCAAATAAATCTTAAAAATCAACCATAAACTATTTTGAGTTGATTCCACCTCTCATAATTCACATTTTACAAACTCTAATTGTTTATGTAAAAATATGATATAGGTTCTGTGTATGATCATGGCCTAGTTTAAAGATTGGCCCTATGGCTAGTTCTAGATCTTTTAATTTAGACCAGATAATTTATTAAAATGTATGAGAGCTTCCCTCCCATTTAAATCTTGTCTCAACTATTTTCAACCTGAGGTAGATACCATGGTTAGTTAAGTCTCATATGAATTGTTGGTGATATTAAATCTTTACCATGTTAGAATTAAATGGTATGAGGTGCTCCCCTCATTTAAATCATTTTCTTAAATGATAAGTATGAAGAGGTTGACTTTGGTCAACCTAGGTCATATATTATTCATAAGAGAAATTAAATCCAAATAATATAATGAGAAGAAATAATTTCTCTAAGTAATTAAAAGTAACACCTTATTTAGTATGAGAGGAAATTATTTTTCCTAAATAAGAAAACAACCCACTTACCCACTTAATAGTAATGTGTGATGCTATTTTAACTTGTGTAAATTATATGAGGTGTTTCACTTCATTTAAATCTTGTCCCAAGTACTTTCATATGAAGTTTGAACCCCTGGTCAAATCCTCTCACATGGAGTACTTGGAGATTTTAAATCATTATAGGCCTTATTAAATGGTATGAGGTATCCCTACCTCATGTAAATCATTTTCTCAAATGATGATGATGAATGGTTGGCTTAGGTCAACATAAATTCATGTGTGATGGTTTGGGAAATTAAATCTTAAAGAAGATTCAATGAGAGGAAATTATTCCTCAAGAACTATATGGAAACTATCATTTACATATAAAATGAGAGGAAATTATTCTTCCTCAAAGCAATACCACCCATGCACCAAAATGTATTAATTGTGTAAACAGAATAGTTTGTGTGATTTATGTGTGTGCTTAGTATAGCTCTTGAACTTGTGTGGTGATTGTGTCCTCGTATTCGTTTATAGACGCTAGTACCGGAGACTATCAAGAGGAGGAGGTTTTCTACCAAGAGGAAGACTACTTTGACCAATACGCCAACCAAGGCAAGCTATTATTAATGCAAGCTAACCCCAAAACAAGATATACTCTTGCAAGCTAATATTCTTGCAAAGTGCAAAGCTCTAGTAGAGCAAGGCACACTCCCAATTTACTTTATGCTTCATGATCCCATCCCAAGTTTTATTCTTACAAGCTTTTGCTTTGATTATTATAAACTTGCTTTTATAGTTAACTTTGGTCTAGAGATAGAATACTACAAGAGTATCAAATTTAGCCTAGAGCAATGAAAGCTAGATAGCACCCCTCATGATTAGTTGCTAGTGCTAATATATAAAATTGACTACTCTAGATGGGAACTTGTGAAATGAAATGACTTTGAAAACCTTGGAATGATGAGTCATTCTATTGAAAGATTTTGAAGGTAAATGTGACTTGTGAATGACTTGGTGAATTTTACAAAAACTGATGGTTGGGTTCGGATGCGATACCATTCCAATTTTGAAAGTACCCCCACAATACCCGATATGGGTAAGGGCTTAACTAGAAATTTATGTGCTTTAGTATGGGTTCCCTCTAAACAAGCGTCATCGGGGTTATGCCGAGGGCTGCCTCTACAAAAGAAATGATATGATATGACGTGAATGAGGTGAATTGTCCGGCCCAAGCCCTGTGCAGTTCCCAGGCTGACTGTCTGTCTTCACCGGGAGGCCAAGCTCATGGGGAGAGGTGCCTATACTAGGGTATGTAAGTGAAAGGTTATGGTTGGTAGTCCGCACACGGAGTGTGATAAATCAGGGCCAGTTAACCCTGACGGATTATTGCAAATGTTGTGGCACAAGTGTACGACCTCTGCAGAGTGTAGAACTATTCGAATAGCCGCGTCCACGGTTATGGACGGTTGGAAAGGCCATACTGTTCCGTCATCAGACCATTTTCAAAAATGTGACCTGTGAAGGGTGACTTGTGATTTGAACTTGAAATGGTGACTTTGACTTGAATCACAACAGAGTTGTGGGAATGACACTAATGTTCCCACGTGAGTTAGTTAGCAATGAAGAGGCTTTTACTAAATACTTATGAAATAAAATTGGCTTTATGCAAATAAACTTAGAGCTTAGCACCTCCTTACTATAGTTGATAGTGCTTACATTAGTATTAGTTTGCGAGTACTTTAAAGTACTCATGGCTTTGTCCCTGGCTATTCAAATGGCCAGACTATGAAGGAGAACAATACGAGGAAGATGGACAGCAGGACGTCTACGACAACTAGGATCACTCCTGACGTCAACAGTTGCCTGTGGAATAGATGGACCGTAACCGTTACTTCGCTTCCGCTATGTGTTTTGTAATAGGATCTCTAGATCCACTATGATGTATCAAGACTGGATCATGTGATCCCTCTATGTAAGACAATTATGTGATGTAATGAATGATGTGTTGTGATATCAATCTATTATGTCTCGCAAAAACAATATTCCTGGGATTGCGATGAATGGCATAATAGGCATCTGGACTTAAAAATCCGGGTGTTGACACTGTACCACGCGGGATATCCTGTCCCGCCGGACATGCGCCTGCCAAGCAGCGGCGGCTGGAAGATGGCCATGAACGGCATTGGCATCCCGCCGCTGCCGAAGCCGGGCATGGAGCAATGGAAGGACGGTATCATGGCCCGGCGGGCTCAACTCAGCGCCGAGGAGCGGGCGGATCTGACCTGGGCGGCCAAGAACAACGACGAATGGTGGGCCACGTACTTCAAGGCCAATTACGACGTCGAGATGCGCCTCACCACCGGCCTAATTGGTGGGCCGAACAGCTAGAACAGGGATGGGCGTGCCCTGTTCTGGGGCGTTCCGGGGCGTACCCTCAACAACGTCATCCGCGGCATCCGCAACGACGCTCCAAGGTTGGAGGCGCCGCCCTCACCGCCACCGTCTCCTCGAGGAGGACCACCTCAATGGCAGCCGAGGAGGACGACGTACTCGTCCTCCTCGAACTCTTCTTCCTCAGGATAGGCCCGATCGACGCCGTCCTCGTCGTACCGCTCGACGCCCTACACCGTCCCCAATCGCGTGGTGAAGGAGGAGCCGGCAACGCCCTTCAACACGAGGCGTGGCGGCAGCGGCAACGGCAGCTGGCGGCAGCAAGAGAAGCGTGGCGGTGCCCTCCTCATCCCGAAGCCGGAGGTGAAGGAGGAGCCGGAGGAACCGTCACAGGCGGCGCTGCTGGCGGAGTACGAGCAGCAGCAGCGGCTCATCGGCAGCAGCGACGACCCCGAGGACTGCCCAGGGCTGCGGGCGGTGTGTTTGGCGTCCATGAACGACAAGGACGCCTGGAGGGGCGACCTCGACATGACGATCGCCATGTCCATCCGCGACTCCGGCCAGCCGCTCGTGGACCTCACCGACGACGGCGAGGCATGACCAAGCGGCTTGGTGAAGGACGAGCCCATCGACGAGCCCGACGAACGCGTCAAGCAGGAGGTCGTCACCGACGACATGTACAACTTCCACCAGTACTACGATGCCTCCGGCCGCCGCAAGTACTTATAGATTAAATTTAGTTGAAATTTAGTCGAATTTCATTCGAATCTATGTAATATATACCAAGTTTGGATGAATCTAATCGAATCTCTCTCAAGTTTAAAATTTCCGAAATTTTGTTTGGGGGACGCGACTAGGGAGCGACGTCCCCCAAACGCGGCACAAACGAAACACGTCTCCTAAACGCTCATTCCGGCGGCGATTTGAGGACGGTTTGGGGAACGCGAAATGCCACCGATATGTAGCTCAAAATAAACCGGACATATTGCTATCCGTGCACATGTGGCTAAGCGAATCCATCGCATGGATGGGAGGTTATCCACATCGGTGGATAAGATATGCCATGCGGCGGCACCGTAGTGGGGGAAATCAGCCACTTGGCTGGAGATAATCCGCCAATCTAAGCTCTCCATCCTGACCGGAGGGGATCGTTTACGCCTTATTTCGCCTTACACCTCATCCTCGCCATCTACTTACGCACTTTTGCTGGCCGGAGCCACACGACCACAAGGAGCTAGCTAGCAACGACAAACAACGCTAGAGCTGGCCTGAGCTCGCCGTCGCGATGGCAAGCACCAACATGGCGTCTGCCACCTCCAGATTCATGCTAGCCGCGGGCATGCCCAACGGCGCCAGCGGCAGCAGCAGCAACCGCATCAGCTTCGTCTCGTCCAAGCGGCTCGGCAGCAGGCTCGTCGTCCGCGCCGAGGAGGAGCCGGCAGCGCCACCAGCACCCACTCCAGCGGACACGGAGAAGCCAGAAGGCGCCGTGGCCACAAAGGCGCCCGCCAAGGCCAAGCCACCGCCGATTGGACCCAAGAGGGGAACCAAGGTACTCCTAAGTTAACATGGAACATGCTTGCGCTTGCCCCGTTACTCGGCTACCTTCTTTATCTAACTTGGGTATTTGTGGCTCAACTTTTGCATTCTTCTTCTATATATGATGATCAGGTTAAGATTCTGAGGAGGGAGTCCTATTGGTACAACGGGACTGGATCCGTTGTCACGGTTGATCAGGTAACTAAGGAATGTCCTAATTATTGTTGCAGTAAAATAGCTCTGTGCGTATTCTTGCTTTTCTTCTTTGTTTAGATGGTTTATTTTTGCTGCTACTTTGAGTAGTCCATGAGATGTAAATACTACTGAACCTTGAAATAATACGGAGGTCGTATACATCGCTCTAATGCAGATGCTTGAACGATGCTCCCAATTATTTCAAAAGTAAAATGCCTCTGTGAATTGGATCACCAATTAATAATGGTATATATGGTGTGCAGGACCCCAATACCCGTTACCCGGTGGTTGTGCGCTTCGCCAAGGTGAATTACGCCGGCGTGTCGACGAACAACTACGCCCTTGACGAGATCAAGGAGGTTGTTTAAACGTGCTCCATCCAGTGATTGCATTGGTAGCTCGCGTGTCAAGTGACGACGTGAAATATTAGCACCACAAATCTTGTGTGTAATAGTGTAACCTCTATGATTATATGTATTTGCGTGCTTCCACATGGACCTAATAATCTCCCCCCTTGCTCAACATTATTGTATTTTTTCCACTTTTGTACATGCACATCATTTGCAGCTGCTTGATTTAATTTGGTGCTCAGGATCTGTTCGTCTTACCCCGATACACTCCATGGATGCCTGCAGCATTTTTTTGGCTTTTGCTTTTCTGGCTAAATATCATATTTCGTACCGTTAACGTTTCGGTAGCAGAAAATGTACCATTAACGTTTCGGTAGCCGTTAACGTCTCTGAACGTGAATTGATACTATTTCCGGTAAGGCGGGCCAAATGTCATGGGTGGCTTGGTAGAGCGGAGACAACTGCCGACATGGATGTTAACACTCGTTAACAGTGCTTCGGGCCCACTCACTCGAACTGTCAACCCCGCGTGGCCGTTTACTATGGGCTCATTGTGACATGTTCGTACTCCTCCACTCTCACTCGCTGAGACAGCTGCTGCGCCAGCACCATTCATGTGAGACTCCGCCCGCCATTCGCATCGTAGTCCTTGCCCAGCTGGAACGACGACGGGAGCTCGTCGGAGCAGCTAAGGGTTAGCTCAATCCCCTGCATTGATTTTTCGATCTATCGAGAGGGTTCCAATTTGGGATTTTGTACTATTTCCACGATTTAGCTCGGTTAAAGTTGTTTTATTTGCAAGTAAACCATGACGGCGCACGTTGCGGCGCACGTCCTTTTTGGCACAATCATAGTAATATTTCCATAAATGAAGGTACAAAATAGGGGTTATTCAAATTTTGATATAATATAATGCTAATGGTATGATTAGTTAACTCGCATTACAACACATAAATGATATATTAGCGAGAAAGAAAAAATAAATGACCTAGCAAGCAAGCATTTGATCAAGTCGGGAACGGATAAGACAAATCCATCAGTCCATATGGAAGGGACTTCACTTTCTTCGAGAGCACACAAATTTTCTGGAGAAGGAATCAATGGAGGCTTATAATTACTCAAGAAAAGAAACAGCTAGCGAAAAGGCTTATAATCAATGGAGTCTTATAATTACTCAAGAAAAGGAACCTGATTTCTTGCTTCCCATCGGACTAGTTTATGGCTGTAGGATTGGAAGGAGCTGGACCATACGATCTTAACGAGTCCCCGCGCTTAATTTCCGGTAATTGAGGACCGCCTACATGGGGCTCTAAACTGTTACCGTTAATTCCGCCAGCAGCGGCATGGCTTCCAGGAATGGATTTGCATGCTTCTTTTGAAACTGCTCCCTTTATTAACGTCTGCTCCGAGACAATCTTTTATTTTAGGTAGATTAGTTAGCAAAATCATATGTTGCCGCGGAAGCATTGCTTTTAACATTGGAAGCACCGTTTCATAGGAAAATGTTCTTCTATTTCATTGGAGCAACCGTGGCAATACAAAAGTTATTTCTAACCATCACGAATTTCATTTTCACTACAACTTAACTTTGCTTCAAATATTCTGCTTCTCTTGGCAAGTTCGATTGCCCGAAAGACAATTCGAGGTTGTTACCTTGTGGTCTTATTTCCACCATAGAAAAGATTGAACAAATATTCATTTTTTTAACATTGCTCCAAACATATGATATAATTTGCTTCCAATGTAAGAAACATTTGTTTCTATCAACATTGGTTACAATGACTAGATACTTTGCTTCCGAAGGAAATAGTATAGTACATGGTTCAAGTGAAACAAATATTTGATTCCATCATCACTGCTTCATACAAAGGTCATATTTTTCTTCCAAAAAAAAACTTTGGCTTCCGGTAATTTCTGAAGTTGCTTCTACATAAATACGAATCGCTCACATGGTTTGTATCGTCACGTACAATTCCCATCGCCCCCCTCTCATGGCAATGGCACATGCACGTCGATGGGGAACATCAAAGGCTCATCGATGACCTGCAACAACGACTTCATGCCACCGCTAGCAACCCTCTCAGTCTCCTTGAAGACGTTGTGAAGAAGTCGCTCGCCGCAAGGGTGGTGCTTCAAGCAAGAGATGCCGCCCAGCATAATCTTATAATCTCGATCTCGATGTGCTCATTGTCAACATCGTTGTAGCCAGAAGATAGATGCCATTGTGAAAATAAGGTGATATGTAATGTGTTGACTTGAATCATGAGCAACATATAACAGAAATTTAGGAAGCATGGGGCAGTAAGGGCATCTCCAGCGGCGCGATGTATTTCGGACGTCCGAAATATCCGTTTGCATCGCGCGGTGGACGCGAGACAGACCGTTTTTCTCCGCGCGTCCGTTTGCACCTAGGGGTGGCTCCAGCGGACCGACGCATTTCCGCGTTTGCATCAATTTATGAAGTTTCCAAACAACAAAATAAGGAAATCAACAAAGTCATAGTTATTACATTTAAATTTTTAAAAGTCCACATGAAAATAAGATAGTATTTCTCTAGGCATGATCTTCATGGCCACCCAATGTCCACTGATGCTCAATCAGATCCGTTTGCAGCTGTTTGGAGACGTTCTCGTTAGTGACTTCTACATTCGTATGTAGATAGTCATGTCAAGATGAAGCTCCAGGAAGTGGCGCAACCAGCTCACCTTGGAATTCCCAGTGGTTCTCATTGCGGCCATGAGGACGCTCGTTCTCAACGATCATGTCTGCGTCGACTGATCGGACTCCTCATCGGAAGAGGAGTCGATAACCTCCGCGCGGAACTTGTCCAACATCTGCCACATGTCCATCTGCGTGGGTACAAACTGCGGATCAATGGCCGCACACAATAGCGCCGAAAACACGAGTAAGAAGCCTACCGACGCAATTGACCAAACAGGTTGTGGGCGGCGCGGGAGGGCGGCGCAACCGGGATCGTTTCGCCCGAAAACAGCCGGAAGGTACACGGCGGAGCCAAGCCCAAGTACGATCCTGCTCTCCCGCGCGGCGAGAACGGAGCTGACGCTACTGCGCTGCGGGGACGGTGGCGGGTGGGGGTGGGGTGGTGGCGTCGCACTAGGGCAGCAAAGAAGGAGAAAAAGAAGCAAATCGAAGCGGTCGATTTCGCTGTCCCTCACATGCGGGACCGGGTAAGAAATGGAGGACGCTCCATGCGACCGTCCGCGGAGACGCAAACCTGGCGCATATTTGAGCCAGGTTTGCGTCTCCACGGCCCGGTTACGCGCCCGCTGGAGCAGGCCCCAGACGCATTTCCGGTCACGGCGGACGAAAACGATCGCTCAGCGTCCGTTTACGTCGCGCCGCTGGAGATGCCCTAACAAAATTGTAAGGCTACTGAAAATTTAAACGAACAATGCAAAAAATAGATATAATCTATTTATGCAAAGTTTCAAGGAGAAACACATGCATGTTTTGGAAGCATCAATGTTAGAAGCTTCAAAGCCTCAGACACATCCAATAGCACGAGGACAACATTTAAATTAAAATTGTGCTGAATATGACAATACCAAGAATAAAAAAGGGAGAGCATGGTTATATGTAGCAAACTGTCTACATTGAAAAAAAAAACTAGGAGGCATAGGCACGGCGACACGCCGCGCCCGTTAACCCGTGTTACTTAGTTTGTAGTGTGATGTTCATAGCGCGCAGGCTGTTTTATCTGGAGAAAAAGAACAATGGCTACATTGCGTGGTGCAGTAATTTCCCTCCTCGTTAGTACATTGTGTCATTGCCATGAAGTGATTCAAGTAGAAAGTAGAAGAGACATCACTTAGGAAATCGTTTTCTTTGCTGAAAGCTGATTGAAGTAGAAAGTAGAAGAGACAACAGTTATGAAGTAGAAGAGATAGAAGCAGCGTTCGTATTTATATTCGATTACATAGTGCAGCTAACCGGCGCCAATACATGTTTATATGATGCACACCATCAGTGCCATGGAACACCGGAGCAGGGTCCTGAGAGTTAAACGTGGTCCTAAACCTGTAAAATACCATCCAGTAGGACAATAGCACACCTTAGTTATAGCCAAATTAGGGAGCTAACCGCTTTATCATACAAAACCCTGAAGTGAAAAGATCTAGTCTATGAAGAACTGAAATAAAGGAGAGCTCTTGGTAATGCAGGTTCGAAAAATCAAACTGCTAACAACTTATCTTAGCCGAAGAAATGTTTAGTGCCTACCCAAAGCTACAGTATCGTCCTTCTGAAGGATAGATAAGAAAAGGTCAAACAATGCAAACACAGAACACCTTAGGACCAAAATATTTCGACCAGTTACAATGCAGTTTCAGAAAAGAAAAAGAACAACCTGCTTGGAACAATTTGGGAGAAAAAAGGCTCTTCATAGCAGGATTTGCAAGAATGCACATTGTTGGTGGCTGAATCACACTGGTATATGAAGATAATAGTAGATGAGGTTTGTTGGAGGTTATTTGGTTAATTTCCTCAATTTGTTCTTAACCTGTGTGTTATAAGCAGGGACTGCAAATAATATTTGAGGCACTACCAACACAAGATACTCCAGAATGGAAATAGTGCAGAGGAATTAGTACCTTTTGTCTGTGTGTTAGTTAAGGGGACCAAGTAAATTGTTAACAATTGGACAGCAACGTGCATATGCGGTCGATCACCATCAAAAGCAAATCTTACTCCCATGAGCCTCTCTGCAAACCCTGTATAGTTAGTGAAATAAGTGAAGTGCTAAAGGCGTGGGAAATGACACTCATGTAGCGAACACTTGAGCTTGTAGCAGATAAGTGGATATATGAAAGGTTCAAGCACGACTTACCTGAAATGCTATAGATTCCTAGAAGTTGTATTATGAACACGCCTAAAGTTTGAACGGTAAATTTTCTAACATGGGGAAAGTTGACAAAGTTGACCATATGGAAAACGAAATTATATGATCTTACTGTGAGGAAACTGTATATAACAGCAGAACCTCCAATAGAATGTTTTCTCTGTCAAGCTCACTGCCTTGGCATCTTCTACTTGATATGATGCTATCTGAAATGGTGGCAAATGTATCTTGTTTTAAAAAAAGAAGGAACAAAAACCGAAAGCTGTTGAAATAAGCATATGTGATCTGAGCAAGAAACATGTAAGTTGAGCATAGAACAATGAACAACACAGTTAAGTATATGGCGATGTGTACTGAAACTATTAGAAAATTAAGACAGAAACTATTTCATCTTGTCATATGTTTTTCTGAGTTAATTGTAGCAAAGAAGAAAATAGAAAATAAAAAACAAACGGGAAGGATGCGGCAGGCAAGGTGATAATTCTTACAAAATAGAAATTTCATAGTGAAAGATACCTAAGTTAGCGATTTCTCAGTCTATCTATTCTTTGCAGCCTTGTGTCAAAATGTACTTGAAAAGTTCAGATTCAGATTTCATGATACAACTGTAACATATAAACACTATCTTTAGCCTCACTAAAATTACGAACGTCCCTTCAAAACAAATTACTGTATTTGAAACTGAGCCACAACCAAATGCATATCACATAAACGAAGTCCAATGCCAGTAGCTGATGGATATTTTATCTTCTGAATTCAACCACTATAGGAAAAGATAAAGTAAAAAAGGAAAACATATTTTTTATCGATTTACTCGACCCAAAGGGAGGATATATGTAAAATTGAAGAACCACTTTATTGTACTGCATGCGCACCAATTCAGAGCTATAAGCAATATTTGATCTCCTTGTAGACCTAAGGCCATAACTGAAGTACACATGAATAATTAAAACTGCAGCGCTGCATCAGCATGTGAAAAAGTAATTATACGAACCCATTTTCAAAACCATTGTTTCCTTGCAGAAGGAAAACAAAAGTCTAGTTGATTTACTCAATCCAAAGAGAGAATAGATATTAGATTCAAGAACCACTTCAATGTACTATATCTCTAAGCAATATTTGATCTCCTTGTAGACCTAAGGGCCTAAACAAAGTACAAAGGAGACCTAAAACTGCAGCGCTACATCAGCATGTCAAAAAGTAATTACATGAACCCCTAATAGAATCAGCAGCATATTTGTCTAGTGCACTCTTTTTTCTGCAGGTCCGTTCGCTGTCTGTAGTTGGTCTGGGGCGCGACCACCGGCAGCTATAGCCTGGCGGCCAAGCTCGACGCGAGGTAGCGGAACTCGCAGCAGCGGCGGTGCACCGGGAGGAATACTAAAAATTGTATAGGAAATCCAAAATAGCAATGAAACTATGGAAGATGTTGGTTTCAGTTCTGAACTGCATGACTGCATTGAAATCAAAACCAAAACTCATAACCTCTAGGAATGTTAGTAATTTCATAACGCTGAAGCTTAAAATGTTTATTTTCTCATGAAAGCTAGCAATATATTTTTAGAGGAAAGGCAAAAAGTCCAACTTTATTGAAAGCTTTAAGATCATCCGTAGGTTACCAGTTACAACAGTGACAAAACAGAAACGTTTCAACAGCGCAGCCTGCTTGAAATATTTACACTTCAACAGAGAACACTACAGACCACAGGTTGTATGAATAGATATTATACCTAAAGCACACTTCCCCAGCTCATTATTCTCTAGTTAGACTATCCAAATTGTACTAATGGGTTATTACGACTGAAAAGCACCAAACGTGAACTTTTTGGTGGAGCTGTAAAAGAAGTATAGGATTTCATATCACTAAAATTACCATGTTCTATAAGCAAAACAGAAGACAAATCATCTCCCCTGGCATTACGGAAGCACACCTAGCATAACCAGGGCTGCAAATATATTCCTGATCCCACACTCTAGACTAACATCTCTGTTGGTCTAATGTAGGCTCTAGGCTGCACCGGGATCTGCATTCCAAAAATAAAATTCTCCCTAAGATCAGGATGCTCAAGTTGTGCATTGTTACTCATCTCCCCTGGCATTACCGAAGCACACCTAGCATAACCAGGGCTGCAAATATATTCCTGATCCCACGCTCTAGACTAACATCTTTGTTGGTCTAATGTAGGCTGCACCGGGATCGGCATTCCAGAAATAAAATTCTCCCTAAGATCAGGATACTCAAGTTGTGCATTGTTACTGTAAATTAGCAGCACTACAACTAAAAAGCAAGCTATGAGTAGATTTATCCCTGATAGAAAGTAGATATAATGTACTGAGTCAGTAATGTATTGCCTCCGACCTACACAATATCCAACGACCAGTTTGGTATAATTCAACAGCCACAGGAACACATAAATTTTAGAGGAACTTCTCTTCCTTAAATATAAATAGAACACTCTAAATAATATATTTTGGTGATACATCCAATCAAACACTAAAAAGTGGACAATCTAATTGGGTGATCCAAACATTCAAAAGGGGATGCAAATGAACACTATTGCACAGAAATAACAGAAAATAGGCTTAACTGTCGGAATGCAGAATCTTGTTTCCGAGAAGTGAGGATTCAGTAAAGTTGTACTAACATTTCCCAACAACCTCCATTACCTCCAAACAATGAACCAACCTGGGGACCTGACCAGCCATAGGTCATTCCGGTGTTTTGGTGCTCCCTACCATAAATGACCTAGCATAAACAATCACAAGAATGGAACCATTACATTGGAAAAACTGAGGATAACAGCAGAAATCAGCCAAAAAATCAAGAAGAATACCTGATGTGGGTAAGGAACTACTAAGATGGCGAGAGGAGGGAACGCAGAGCCGAGGAGAGGAACGGCCAGAGGTGCAGACCTAAATTTGATGGAGCACACCACAGGAGGCACGGTTGAGTACCTGGTCGAGATGGGGGTGGAGATCAGGAGGAGGACCAGAGGAGAAAGCCAATTAACCAGTGCAACTCCGTCTCCAAGATCCAAATCGGGGGGAGAGAGAGAGGGAGAGAGGGAGGGAGGAGGCGGCGGCGGCCACAGGAGCTCAGACAGGGGAGGTCCCAAGTAAGTAGGACTGTGGCAGCGGCGATGACGGACGATGGTGTGGAGCTGCCATGGCATGTTCGAGGACCTGGAGGAGAAGCTTGGCGCACAGAAGGAAAGTGAAGAAGAAACGTCTCGGGCTCCTCCACCGCCTTTGTGTCGCAGGTTAAGCGGTGACCGCTTCTTCGCGAGGCATCGGCGCTGGGAGAAAGAAATAAAAAAAAGAGGATGCATTGTCACCGGGAAGGAAGCCTCACAACCGGTATCCGGTTGCTCACTAGGTAAAAAAAGATAAAAACGTAAAAGAAATCAGCGTTCTATGTTACCTGGAGGCACACGCGTCGGCCAACGTTTGGATAAAAATGCACGTCAACAGTACCCCAATCAATATAAGCTGAGTAAATTGATTAGCTTTTATATACAGTATAATTTAATGGGCATAGGAAGCATAGTTATTTGATGCAAGGCTTAGTACTATCTCAGCATGAATCATCTGTATTGGAAGCATAGAAATTTCATACACACTATCTCAATATTAGTAATTTCAGATGAGTGCTATCTCAAGGGATCATTATACCTATGCTACTTCACGAAGATACAAAACTTAGATTCGGACATAATGGAGTTGCATCTACATACTCTAATTGTCAAAGAAAGCAGTCGTCAGATTGCTGCTTTGTGCAGTGTAGCCTCTAAACGGTCGGCCGGTGTAGGTGAGGGAGGCCCATAAAAAAGTGAAGCACACATCGATAGTGGCCAAAGCAACAAAAAGGATGCATCTGCCATAATTTCAGTAAAGAAGCAAGATTGGCCTTGGTTGAAGAACACAATAGTAGAAGTTGAAGCAAAATGCCTATAAAATATGGTCTGTGCTCCGGGGCGAACGACGTTCAGGTGGTAAACATGTGTTTGGTTCGTGACCAGAAAATATGGATGATCCCATCCCAAAAGCCGAATATTTCAAAAAAAGGCTGGACCATATGATCCGTGAATTTCATGACTAATCTCACTAGCCGCCTGAGAATCCATGGTCGTCGACGCGACTCCGACACCTGCCATATGTGTGGCTCCCCAGCTCAGCGGCGGCCACCATGTCACGGCGAGCGGTGGGCTTGCTTTTCCACGTGGCTCCCCAGCTCGACATCGGCGGCCTCCAGGGCGCGGTAAGCGGCGGGCTTGATTTTCAACGTGGCTCCCTAGCTCGGCGGCGGCGGCCTCCATGGCGTGGCGAGCAACGAGCTTGCTACGTCTGCGCCACACCCAGTCGACAGAAACGGCCTCGCTAAATATATGCGGGTAGTGACATTGCTAGGCACGGGTAGGCGGCCGCCCGCTAGGTCCAGCCTCCACCACAAAGGGAAAAGGACCCGTTAATTACATATTAAGCGGTGTGTTAATGAAATATTTATCTTTTTATATTAATCTTTAATTAAATATATTTTATCTCATCACATCATGTACATGTTTGCCCATGAACCAAACACACATGTTAAGTCAGCCCACAAAGGGGTATCAGCAGATCCTAGCCGTCTAAATAGAACAAAGTTTAGAGGAGGGGGACACCGGAGCAATAGCCATAAAATATATGAAGCACGACAGTTCATTTGCATGGTTGAAGTACAAATTCACTACCATGGGAAGGAAAATTACAACAACTACAAACAAACAAAAACAAGTTGCACTGTCTGCTGTTGAATTACACACCACTGGAAGTTGAAGCGAAATGTATGTACTATAAAAGAAGCACACAATGGTTACTGACATCGTTGAAGTAGGAAACAATTTTCTATATGATTAGGAAGCACGATACTCCAAAGAATGATATCAGCCATATCAACATAACTCATCTATCGTGGAAGCATAGAAAATTGAAATTATGAGCCTGAAATTATTGCAAACAATTATCATGTAACCACATTCATCATCCCTCTATAAAGGCTTCCGAAGCATGTTCAGAACGATACATAGATGTCAACCTCATAAAGCATAACTAACAGTATGTGGAAACATAAATATAAACTAATAAGACAGAGCAATAACATGATATCAGCACGTCAATTAGAATAAAATTCAATCTAGCTACAGAAGAATAGTACTTCAGATTTAAGAGTATCCGGTGCTTGTATTTGCAGATCTGTAGTTCGTGATTGACCAAAGAGAAGTGAGGAAACAAGCCTAGAGCAGATGAGGATGCGAGACAAGGTTTCGTACATTTCTCGGCGCTTGCGTCCGATGTTACCGAAAAGTGAATGCAAACGAGGCGAGCTCCAAATATCCAATAACAGCCTCCTAGCGCCCTAGACTTGCTGATTTTTTCAGAGAATATATTAATATCAAAAGATACCAATTACATTCAGCCTCTATAACAACGTAACATGCTAATGATAGTACGGATACACACAGCCAAAAAATATGAAAGAAAACTAAGAAAGAAAAGTCCCACTATAGTATCCTAGGTCTAGCAACAGTAATACATCCACCCCTAGACAACACTTGAAATACAGACTCTTCAAAAGCGACGCCTCCAAGAAGGGAACAGTGCACCAACGCCGTCGTCGCCTGATCAAAGATCTTAGGTTTTCACCCTGAAGATAGTCCCCACTCTCAAAACAAAGCCTCCAACAAGGTTATTGTCAGGCACAACCATTAAAGGCCAGACCATGGGTTTTCACCCTGAAAGGTAGGATTCCGGACTTCACATGTGCTGCCACCCCCACTTTCATACCACTGTTGCGAATCCCGGAACACCAAACAAGTTCCTCAACATCGTGGAAACTTGAACCTTCTTTAGCTAATCCCCCAATCCCGCCTTCATGAAATTCTCAGCTTCTGACTTCACCATGGACCAAAAGTCTCTTGATGTCAACACAGAACAGAGCTTTGCGCCGCTCCCTCCGGAACCAAAAGGTCGGAATAAAAGCATGGGTGCGCGCGACCAAATACCACCCGATCCTGTGAACTCCAGGCAAAAGATGCACTGTTCCATTCGCTGTCGGAGCCTTCCGGAACTCATCACTCCGGCTAGATGAAGAAAGATTGGCATCTGGAACGTCTTCATCTTCGCAAAAGAAGAACCCTAGGACCACCACAATGAAAGCCGGAACGGCCGCCCCCCACACCACCGCCATGACTGTGAACCGCGGTCCATCTTCCTCCTCCAACCAGGCCGGTGGAGGTCAGCTGCGATCCCGCTGCCGCCCTTTCCCCGCCGAGTTCCGCCACACCACCGCGTCCCTCGCCATGATCTAGGTTAAGTAGCCGAAGGCCACCGCCACCAGACCCGCCGTCGCCGCCCCTGGAGGACCCCGCCTCCGTGCGAATGGGAGTCCATGGACGTGCCACCATCGCCCCAGCTTTTGGCAGCCGGACGTGGCCGCCACCGCCAACCCTGACGGCGGCAGCGGCCAGGAGGAGGAAGATGGGCCGCCTCTTCTTGGGTTCGGGTCGTAACTGAAGCCTCCTCGCGCGAGACGACCTGTGGCGAAGGTGGGAAGGGAGGAGAGGGGGTGGGAGGGGGCGGTGGTGGAAGGAGGGGCGGCGGCATCGTCGGGAGGGTGTAGGGTGGTGGGACGGTGGCTAGGTTAGGGTGGGGCAGAGGCTAGGTCTCTCCTCTATACGTCAAGCCACTTGGATTGTGAATAACCGAAGCCTCAGATAACAGCTATTGACACCCGTGGCCGAGCTCTGATGTTGGTCGCACTTCTGAGGACACGACGTTGATGCACGACAGAGAGGAGCATAGAGCACGACAGTGGAGGAAAAACTCCGGCCGGCGTGCTCGGGGAAACACATGACAAGCGGTGTGGAGGAGGTGTAGTAGAGAACGATGCGATGGAGTGGCGGCACGGTGGGAGAACAGAGTCGAGGAGCAGATCAATTTTGGGCAATTTTGGGGGAGGCGAGGACGATCCGTAATGACTGGTCGGAAACTTCGGCGGTGGCTGGCTAGTTACGGGGCGTCCGATGGAGAGAGAGATGGACGGCCTGAGATCGGTCCGATGTTTTGGTTTCCATTGGACTACGATATGTAGTATTTATACTGAAACTCAAAGGTGCAAGTGACTGATGAGGCGTTGTTAGAAAAGGTCCAAGCCAAGGTGACACAAGATATGAATGAGAAATTGTTGAATCCTTTTATAGCTGAGGACGTCAGGAAAGCGGTGTTCAGTATTGGTGATTACAAAGACCCTGGGCCGGATGGTCTCCATGCTGTTTATTTATGAGAGGTTCTGGAGTGTGTGCGGAGAGGAGATTACACAAGTGATTTTTAATGCTCTCAATATAGGAGTGTGGTGACCCAGCGTACCACTGCATGGTGTAGTACACAAGTCGTTGACATAACACAAGTGAAACACCGTTCCACTCATATTACATCCCTCAGAGTGGTACAACAGAAACATATGCGAGTCCAAGGTATGTCTATAGAAGGATACACAAGCTGTTTACAGAAGATCAATACAGCCTCCTACTTTACAGTGAGGTAAAACTTCAAATAAAGCTCCAAGAACGACTCGTCATCTAACTTATTGCTAACACTATCTCCAGAGATACTGGGCTTGCTATAGAATTCTAGCTACTTAGGTGCTAAGATTAGGGAAAGGCTCCCTTCTATTACTAGTCTAAGTTTCCACTTAAGTTGCTGCAGCAGTTGACTTCATTGAATTCTTTGCTTGGATTCTCCATCTTGTTGCAGTTGACTCCTTTGTCTTCGAGTTCCACGGTAGTTCATCCTTCGGTGCCTCCATAGCTAAGCAGGGGATTTAAGAGTGGGATGAGTACGAGCGTACTCAGCAAGTTCATATTAGGGAATAGGTGTATCATGCACTAGCTACAGCCACCAGAAAGTCATAGGCGAATGCAAGTTTTCATAATCATTTCTTCAAAAGGTTTATTTTATTCTGAAAACTATGCCCGTCGTCTTCACAGGTTGACTAGAACTTCATGGAGTTCCTTTCGCGTTCGCAGTTCCCTTCCGAACAGGGAGTGACAACAATTCGATCCTCCAGGTGCGTTACTTTTCCCATAAGAGAACTTAACCTTGTTGCCAACCAAGTCGCGAGCCTTGTCCACACTTCCTTGGTATGGGGCCATGTATAAGAACCAAGCCAATCACTGCCTTCTCCGCGACCCTGCAAACCCACCCTTTTGTCCATCCGTACACCCCCGGTAGACATCTCCCGATCATACGGCTTTACCCTCGGTGTACTATGGACAATCCCTCATAGACGGTAGAGCCTCTCATCCAAACGTCCGGATGGGGATTTTAAAGGCCATCCCAACCTACGGCAGTGCCTCCAGCACCCCGCCAGGCTCTATCAAGTCCGTTGGCGTGCAGGAGGGAAAAGATACAGCTGACTTCCCGAGAGCCATTATAGATCTTATGGTCAACGCGATATGTACGGCGCTAGAATCACTGGACGGCATTGGTACTTAGTCCTAGATGAGTAGTACCCTTGCAATGGAACCTCCACCATATCAACACATACCATGGTTCCATTGCCCACCACATAGTCATATTCATAATTGTAAAATAATACTTTGCTTTTTCATGCAGGAGTGATAAGTATAGTACTTTGCATATAATTTGATAAAAATAATCAAATGACATGAACAAGCGATGAACTTGCCTTTCTTGACTGCAAGATTATGCAGGCAAAAGCTTCGATACGTGAGAACTCCAAATTCTGAAATACCATCATTGTCCGGTAAGGACAATGTTTAAAGGATTGGCAAAGATGCTATAATGCATAATATGAGATGCAATCGTCCCGAGCGTAACCTAACCTCGATGATTTAGTATGGATGAGTTGTAAAGATTTCTTTAGGGTGTGTTGCACTTTTAGGATGATTCTCAAACAAGGTTCTTATTAGGGTTGATGAAATTATAGTATAAACAAGTGATATAATGCATCATAAAAATCATACACACAAAGAATAGTAGTGGAATAATATGTGAAGAACACTTGTCAATTTTAAGTTCTACAGGATATGATTGATGGTTACTTATTTTATACTTCAAAAGAATAACTTTTGAAGAACAGGTTAATTAAGAAATAATAGTATAAACAAGAACTAGGTTTCTATGGTTGGATTGACATATGTACTTCAAAAGAATAACTTTTGAAGAACATGTCAAGTTAAGAATAAAAGCTATTATAATTAGGAGCTATGGCTTATAGGGTTTACTATTGGATTCCTTTAGTTTTCTAATAGATACTAGTTGGTTCTCAAATAGAATGGGTTTATACACAGCAAGTATTGGTTGGTTTATTACTATGGTTGATTATGGGTATCATTTAAAAGATGGTTATCAAGGTGGTGCTATGAGTTAGGGGTTACTATATCTTCCTATTTGATTCACTAAGTAATCACTAAGGTTTCTAAGCTAGGTGGCTTAAGATTCCTTAAGTAGGGTTTAATTGAATAGGAGCATGTGATGTGCATTACTACACAAGATTGGTATTAGGGTTTATCACTATGGTTCTACTAGGATATGATACTTGAGATTGTTTCAATGATGTGATACTAAGAATGATGGTTAATGGTGATATATGAAAGTAACAAGCTAAGGTTTGCTCTTATGGAGCACTAGTGGATCATATAGGTTTAATTCAAAATAAAGACATGAGATGACATTCTTATGTGAATTGGTTTTATTTTAGTGGATCATGAATATGCATATATTTGTTGCTTAGCAAGGTGCTATAAGTAAAATGAAGTTTATATGATCATATGGGCTAAACCCCTAGGGTTTTAGGATTGCAACTATTAAGGATGAGCACATAAAATAATGGGATCAAGGTCTTACTTATATTCAAACTAGGGTTTCTAAATTATGATACAATTCTTAAACTAATACTTGGTACTAGAATTAATGTGATTAAGTAATTTTAACAAAATTAATATTAGCCTTAGCATTTAATTATTTCAAAAGGTTTAGAAATTAAGACATATATTATTAGGGTTTAATTTCCAGAGTTAGGGTTTTATAATTATGATTAGGTTTTAGAAATAATAATTTTCTAATTAAAAATGTTTGAGTTCACAATATTTAAGCTACCAAATTAATATTGGTTTTTAATATTTTCTTGATTTATTATTATAGAAATTTAGAATTTTCAAATTAGGGTTTATGAATTACCACTAATAATTAAGTTAATGCAAATATGATAAATAAAATTAATCTTAACATTTTACTTAGTTACTGAATAGTTGAAATTTAATTTTTAAACTTAACTATTTATTGAATTCAAATTGTATTTTAAATATTTGCAATGGCATAATTAATAAAGAAGTTAAAAATAAATGAATTTTTATTTTGACACACATTTTTGTTTTATATTTTATTTGAATAGAGTTTATTTTTGTGAGCATTTTGATATATTACTTATATTTTTCTGAGTTGAAATGAATTTTCTATGATTTTGCAAAGTTTCAGCAATTTACTGGTTTTTAAATTAAACAACAAATACTAAACATACCGATTCAGATCTAGCCCTAGACACTGACTGGTGGGCCTGTTGACTGAGTCAATTGCCACGCGGGCAACGACCAGTCAACAGAGCTGAGGTGGCGGTGCCACGTCGATCTCGCCGGAGAGAACACCGGCGATGCTCCGGCGAGCAACGGATCGACCGCTAGAGACCACCAGAGACATCCTAACTAGATGTGTTCAAACCAGTACTCGATGCTGAGTCGACGAGCGTGAACGCCACCACCCAACGGTCACCGGAGCATCACCGGCGAACATCTCTGCGGTGGCGGGCTCCGGCCAAAATGCTAGAGTAAGCTACAGACGATGAGGCGATGCAAAATAGGGGTCCATGGATGCGCAATCTCACCCTGGACACGATGGTGTGGTCGGTGACGACGATGGATGACGGAGACGGCGAGGACTTCGCCATTCCCGGCGATCTGCTGCAAGGGGAAAACCTAAAATTGGCGTCGCTCCGAGCTCCCCTTGATGCGTAGCTTTACCAGTAGAGCGGCGACGTCGAGGCGCATATCCTCGACCAAACGGTGAGCTCCGGGGTGGCCTCAATCGACGGCTAGCCGGAGAAGGACTGCCGGTGAGTTTGGTTGATTGAGAGAGATAGAGATGGGTTGAGAGGAAATGGAGGGGCGGCGAGGTTCTAGGGTTTCCTGGGGAAGCTACTGGCAGCTTTATAGAGCACGGCGAGGTCCGTATCGGCATTTCACCGGCGGCAATGGCCGGGATGCCTCGCCGACAATGGAGGTCTCTGGGGCGCGAATCTTGGCGCTAATGGATAGGACGGATGCGAGAAGAGTTGGGCGTGGCTCTGAGATGGTCTGCGACGTCCAGGGTCATCCTTATCGCCGTCGAGGTCGTGGCCTACTGGCTCCGACGCGCTGTCGTCGTTGAGGAAGAAGACGACGCCCCTTTTTGTTTTCTGCCAGTGGCGAAATGGTAAGTGGTGGTGGGTTGGTGCTAGGCTGCGGTGCTGGGCCAAGGCTGGGCTGTCCATGGGCTGCGGTGGCCTACTTCGGTCCAACAGGTAAGCTCCACTCTCTCTTCTCTTTTCTATTTTCTCTTTTTATTTTCTGTTTTGAATTTGTTAGTTGAATTCAAATTTGAATTCTGTTTATTTTTGCAGGTTCTAAAATATTTTAATATCAAAACAATTTGATAATGCTAACTAATGTATTGTTTTGTTTATAAACAACCATTTTATAAATGATTAATTTGGGGTTCTTATGAGGCACAAGTTAAAATTCCAATTGATATAATTCTAGGGTTCATCTCAATTCCTAATTAATTTAGGAATCAAATCTGTTTAAATGATTTGAAATTTAGAACATGTGCATGGTGAACATATTCTATTTTTCTAGTGCTTAACCTTAGTGATTACTCACATATGAGTTATTTAGGGCTAGGGCTTAACAAATAACAAAGGGAATGGGATTAGTTCATGATTTTATGTGGATGATGATTCCTTAGGGTTTAAGAAGATGGTTTGTATAACTCTATGTTTAATAATCTTGCTTAGCATATTTCTAACTTGAATTATTTAAAATAGAACCTAAGCTCATTATGGTTAATTCACTAGCTAAGGGAATTCTATTTTATAAAACATTACTTTATTTAGTTCACTCTACTCACTTAAATATCATTTAAGCTTAAGTATAACTAGTTTAGCTTATACTTGGGATCTATGATACACAAGTTAGGACATATTATTTTCTGTGGGGTGAATCCTATGTGAAGGGTTTAGGTTTTGCATAATCTTCACTAAATTGAATATAAATAGGCATGAGGCATGGCAAGGTTCTACTTATGATCCAAAGTGATACTTGGATTGGAATTCAGATATGGCATATGGTTTTAGTTATGTTTCACTAATAGAATATGGCTCTTACCTCCAAGATTAAAGGTTGGTTTGAACAAGTAGGATCTAATACTACTCTAGTATTCTCTAGGATGGACATGGATATGATTAGCATCTATATTTTCTCTCACTTCTAAATGTCTTTTAATAGCCTAAGGTCCTACTCAAGAGATGATGATATGATCCTCTAAATATATGGTTTGCCTAGGAATTCTACCTTGGTATCTTATGTAGCTTGTTCTTCTGGAAATCTGATAAACCTGCATCTTGTGGCATGCCTCCACCTCCTAGCTTCTTCACCTTGATCCTAGCTAATTCATATGGAAGGTATCAAGTGTTTGGTTTCCTTGTATCATGCTACAAGGTGATCATATGGATGAAGGGTGTGGCTCCTTTTATAGGCTTGGGCAAGCTCTAGTATCATGACACATAGGTGGTGACTCTTGTGTTGGTTTGATGAGTAAGGTGCTTGGGTGTCATGCCCTCATCCATAGCAATCCTTTGAGCATGAGGTGGCATAGCTTGGAAAGCAAGTCATGTAGATATTTTCATCCTATGTGGCAAGATCATTATCTTCTCATATGAATTATATTTAGATAGCCAAGTGGCATTTGTTACTAAATATCTTGTGGATGGTTTTATTATTGTGGATGAGTCACTATATCATATTTGATTGGATTTATATTATAATATTGGTCAAAAAGTCAAGGTTGAAGGTTATTCCTCAATTTTGAATAGTTGGTGTTTGATTGCACCAAGGCATGATCATATGAGTTTCAAAATACTCATTAGTAGTTTTATTCAAATAGTTTGAACTATAATTTGTAATGTAAATGGATTCAGTTTTATGATATTCCATATATTTAATAAGTTATGATTTAAATAAGAATGTGTGGCTTTTATGCACTTTAGACCCCGTGGTTTACCTTATTTGGTAATAAGTTTAGGAGTCAATTAATTTACGCACGAAGGTAGTTGCTAACTTTTAAGTGTTAATAAGTTAGGGTTTAATTCTTAAAGAATGTGTTGTTGTAAGGAATGTCATGTTGAGATCCTTTATAAGATCTTATAGTTGACCCTTACTTAAGGTGTTGTTAGTTGTAAAACTAATTACATTTGATCTAGCCCATAGATCAAATCATCTCTACCCAAAATAGGGTTTTAGCAAAGATCACAGTGAAGTTTATAGCGTTTGACTTGATGATCTACTTCAATTCCATCCAGTCAAGTGAAACTTCAGTTACTGTGGTAAGTTTTAAAGCGCGAAAATTCCCCGGATTTTCTATGCATGAATGCAATGCACACTTTGGTGTTCTCTCATTTTATTGCCTCTAAACCTGGGATATTACAGCCTCTCCCAAACTGAACTTCGTCCCGAAGTTCGAACGCTCTCATGTTTCGGAATGTTGAACTGACTTGAACAAATCACAATCCTTCAAACTCCATGGTGATCTCATTAGATATAATTGGATATATCCCTTGTCCAGATCCTTCCTGAAGTCTTCTGGTGTCTGGCACTGATACTTTCTTCAATCCATGATTTCTTCCAAAACTCTAAGCTTATAGTCTTACTCTCCCAAAGATTCTTGGATTAGGACATTTTCTTATGCTAATGTACTTTACTAATAGTTGTGGTGATAATTTCCTATCTGAGTACTTAAAGCTTGGTTCTACCAGCTAAGGTGTAATATGACACTGCGGTGATCCAGCTGCTTAATTTTAAAAGAATTGTTTAAGATAAGGTATTGTTTTCCCTTACTACCATAACTATAGTAATGGTACTAAGTAAGGTCTATACAATAGGCATGTTCTTGGTGGGTTATATTCCTACGAATGGATTAGACTCATTTAGTCCATCCAATCATGGCTTCTAGTTTATACTAGTTGTCCTCCTTTTGGCTTCTTTAGGTTCCATAAGAGGAATCTTTCTAATAAACATTAGTTTTGGTTTGGTCAAACCCTTTGGTCTTTGAGCTTCTCAAGCTTTGGTTGTCCTCCGACATCTTCTTCATCCAACTACATTATCTTAGACTTACTTGAGCTCTTCTATTTCCGAGTAATTATTAATTACCCACTCAAGTTAGGTCTAACACTTACTTCTTCGAGATATAAACCTCGGCTTCTAGTCTGACATCCTCCTGAGAGTACTTTAATATGGATACTTCCCAACAATCTTATGAAAATAGGATCGGACTTCCTCTCAGTTTAGACTTTCTTCTTTGTCTGTTATGCTCCAAATCATATTTTAATACTCCTCCTTCAGCCTTCCTCTCCCCCTTGGAGTTTACTAATGATGCTCAAGCTCCTTTTCTTCTAATCATTAAACTCCAAGGTTAGAAGATTGGTCTTGGTCTGGCTTTTAATTTATACTTTTCTAGAGTCTCACGAAGAATTCTTTGCGGTGTATCCACACAGTTGTGGGTATCCGATGGGAATCCTCCGACTAAATGGTTTACCAGCTGCGGAATCCCTCTTTCTTTTAGAGTAAAGGAATATTCAAGCTGTGGACTATCTGATACCAGCTACAGACGAACTAGCACAGCTGTGACTTATTTGATACCAGTTGTGGACTATTTATGGTTCTAGTCAACATCTACCTACCAGATGCGGATACTTTTATAGTTTTAGTTAAGATCTACCTTACTTTCAATGCTTCCTCTTCATGTTTATCCTATATCCGTTGCGGTCTTATTATATCAACTGCGACTTCCCTTGGCTATGTTCCTTCTTTCAGGGTTTGTTTTGCAAGAAAACCACTTGTTGAAAATATGAGAATAGTATTTTAAGTGACTTCACTTGCATTCCCTTCTTCCATAATGAATATGGATTCACTTCTACTGCTCCATATTCACTATTTTTCTCACTTTCATGGTACTTCCATGTTGAAGTACACCTCAATTGAGGATAATAATGAGTTTTGATTGGTCCTTCCTTCATATTATTGTAGTGGCTTCTCACAACTTTACTTCCTTCTTCTTGTGAACCTTCATTTTGTCTTCAAAATCTTCAGAATTCGTCACTTCCTCACACGAATACCTTTACCCTCTGGACCTCTAACATCAAGTAAGAGCTTGATATTGCAACATGCATTTGCATATCAAAGTCAAACTTCATGTATGGATCTAGTCAATCAATAAAAATCAATAAAATCCAAGAAAATCCAGCTTTGTGCTTATAATACACATCTTTATATGCCTGAATATAATAGTTGGTAAGACATCCCTAAACATCAGGCTCAGATGTGTAGTATATAACACCACATAAGATAGTTTTTGGTTGTGATACTTAGCACGAATACGTGAATTTCTACTATTTGTCTCAACATTTATCGTAATTGCACATTTGCAATGAGACAAACTTGAAACAAAATGGCCTGGGATAGTTGAAGTTAACCTAGTTTTCTTTGGAAGTACTAACAAAATAGTATACCATATATATGTGCTATTGAGGACTACTTCCTATAATACAATTAGTTCTAACATACTTGGTACAGTTATTAGGATTTTAAGGCCTAAGCTTTCGAACTATTCCTTAAATCCTACTCCTTATCATACTTCTGTTATTGTACTTATGATGTTCTACTCTATCACATCATGACTCTCAATTGAATCATATATGAGTACCTAGTTTATTATTTAAAGTAGACTCATGTAACTCCTATCACTCTTCCTTACCTCCCATGATTGACTCATCATAGGTATATACTACCTTATATAACTTATTTACAACACTTAATACCAGTCATTTGGTATTTTAAATGACTTTTACTTAACCATAACAAACATTGGTATACTTCTTCCAATAGGATAACTTCCTTATGGTTGTATCCTCTCTTTGGACTACCATGTATTGTATACCAACTGTGATCTACTAACACCCATTATCTTAAGCTCCAATGGTGTTCTAGTTATTTGGGAATAAAGCAAGATAACTAACTAACTCTACTTAAGAAAGATAGATAAGAAAGATTGACTCAAGTGTGTCAGGATTATTCTCAAGTGAATACCCATCTCAAGTCAAAAGAATAATTGGTTTAGCATAGTTGGCTTAGCTAAGACTTCTTCCTATAGACACTACCAAACCTATAGGTCTCCTTTAAAGGGTTTTAATCCTAGGGTCAAAGCATTTGCTCTGATACCAGCTGTGGTGACCCAGCGTACCACTGCATGGTGTAGTACACAAGTCGTTGACATAACACAAGTGAAACACCGTTCCACTCATATTACATCCCTCAGAGTGGTACAACAGAAACATATGCGAGTCCAAGGTATGTCTATAGAAGGATACACAAGCTGTTTACAGAAGATCAACACAGCCTCCTACTTTACAGTGAGGTAAAACTTCAAATAAAGCTCCAGAAGAACGACTCGTCATCTAACTTATTGCTAACACTATCTCCAGAGATACTGGGCTTGCTATAGAATTCTAGCTACTTAGGTGCTAAGATTAGGGAAAGGCTCCCTTCTATTACTAGTCTAAGTTTCCACTTAAGTTGCTGCAGCAGTTGACTTCATTGAATTCTTTGCTTGGATTCTCCATCTTGTTGCAGTTGACTCCTTTGTCTTCGAGTTCCACGGTAGTTCATCCTCCGGTGCCTCCATAGCTAAGCGGATTTAAGAGTGGGATGAGTACGAGCGTACTCAGCAAGTTCATATTAGGGAATAGGTGTATCATGCACTAGCTACAGCCACATACCAGAAAGTCATAGGCGAATGCAAGTTTTCATAATCATTTCTTCAAAAGGTTTATTTTATTCTGAAAACTATGCCCGTCATCACAGGTTGACTAGAACTTCATGGAGTTCCTTTCCGATGCGTCGCAGTTCCCTTCCCAGGAGTGACAATCACAATTCAGATCCTCTCCAGAGGTGCGTTACTTTTCCCATAAGAGAACTTAACCTTGTTGCCAACCAAGTCGCGAGCCTTGTCCACACTTCCTTGGTATGGGGCCAGGTATAAGAACCAAGCCAATCACTGCCTTCTCTGCGACCCTGCAAACCCACCCTTTTGTCCATCCGCACAACCCCGGTAGACATCTCCCGATCATACGGCTTTACCCTCGGTGTACTATGGACAATCCCTCATAGACGGTAGAGCCTCTCATCCAAACGTCCGGATGGGGATTTTAAAGGCCATCCCAACCTACGACAGTGCCTCCAGCACCCCGCCAGGCTCTATCAAGTCCGTTGGCGTGCAGGAGGGAAAAGATACAACTGACTTCCCAAGAGCCATTATAGATCTTATGGTCAACGCGATATGTACGGCGCTAGAATCACTGGACGGCATTGGTACTTAGTCCTAGATGAGTAGTACCCTTGCAATGGAACCTCCACCATATCAACACATACCATGGTTCCATTGCCCACCACATAGTCATATTCATAATTGTAAAATAATACTTTGCTTTTTCATGCAGGAGTGATAAGTATAGTACTTTGCATATAATTTGATAAAAATAATCAAATGACATGAACAAGCGATGAACTTGCCTTTCTTGACTGCAAGATTATGCAGGCAAAAGCTTCGATACGTGAGAACTCCAAATTCTGAAATACCATCATTGTCCGGTAAGGACAATGTTTAAAGGATTGGCAAAGATGCTATAATGCATAATATGAGATGCAATCGTCCCGAGCGTAACCTAACCTCGATGATTTAGTATGGATGAGTTGTAAAGATTTCTTTAGGGTGTGTTGCACTTTTAGGATGATTCTCAAACAAGGTTCTTATTAGGGTTGGTGAAATTATAGTATAAACAAGTGATATAATGCATCATAAAAATCATACACACAAAGAATAGTAGTGGAATAATATGTGAAGAACACTTGTCAATTTTAAGTTCTACAGGATATGATTGATGGTTACTTATTTTATACTTCAAAAGAATAACTTTTGAAGAACAGGTTAATTAAGAAATAATAGTATAAACAAGAACTATGGTTTCTATGGTTGGATTGACATATGTACTTCAAAAGAATAACTTTTGAAGAACATGTCAAGTTAAGAATAAAAGCTATTATAATTAGGAGCTATGGCTTCTAGGGTTTACTATTGGATTCCTTTAGTTTTCTAATAGATACTAGTTGGTTCTCAAATAGAATGGGTTTATACACAGCAAGTATTGGTTGGTTTATTACTATGGTTGATTATGGGTATCATTTAAAAGATGGTTATCAAGGTGGTGCTATGAGTTAGGGGTTACTATATCTTCCTATTTGATTCACTAAGTAATCACTAAGGTTTCTAAGCTAGGTGGCTTAAGATTCCTTAAGTAGGGTTTAATTGAATAGGAGCATGTGATGTGCATTACTACACAAGATTGGTATTAGGGTTTATCACTATGGTTCTACTAGGATATGATACTTGAGATTGTTTCAATGATGTGATACTAAGAATGATGGTTAATGGTGATATATGAAAGTAACAAGCTAAGGTTTGCTCTTATGGAGCACTAGTGGATCATATAGGTTTAATTCAAAATAAAGACATGAGATGACATTCTTATGTGAATTGGTTTTATTTTAGTGGATCATGAATATGCATATATTTGTTGCTTAGCAAGGTGCTATAAGTAAAATGAAGTTTATATGATCATATGGGCTAAACCCCTAGGGTTTTAGGATTGCAACTATTAAGGATGAGCACATAAAATAATGGGATCAAGGTCTTACTTATATTCAAACTAGGGTTTCTAAATTATGATACAATTCTTAAACTAATACTTGGTACTAGAATTAATGTGATTAAGTAATTTTAACAAAATTAATATTAGCCTTAGCATTTAATTATTTCAAAAGGTTTAGAAATTAAGACATATATTATTAGGGTTTAATTTCCAGAGTTAGGGTTTTATAATTATGATTAGGTTTTAGAAATAATAATTTGCTAATTAAAAATGTTTGAGTTCACAATATTTAAGCTACCAAATTAATATTGGTTTTTAATATTTTCTTGATTTATTATTATAGAAATTTAGAATTTTCAAATTAGGGTTTATGAATTACCACTAATAATTAAGTTAATGCAAATATGATAAATAAAATTAATCTTAACATTTTACTTAGTTACTGAATAGTTAAAATTTAATTTTTAAACTTAACTATTTATTGAATTCAAATTGTATTTTAAATATTTGCAATGGCATAATTAATAAAGAAGTTAAAAATAAATGAATTTTTATTTTGACACACATTTTTGTTTTATATTTTATTTGAATAGAGTTTATTTTTGTGAGCATTTTGATATATTACTTATATTTTTCTGAGTTGAAATGAATTTTCTATGATTTTGCAAAGTTTCAGCAATTTACTGGTTTTTAAATTAAACAACAAATACTAAACATACCGATTCAGATCTAGCCCTAGACACTGACTAGTGGGCCTGTTGACTGAGTCAATTGCCACGCGGGCAACGACCAGTCAACAGAGTTGAGATGGCGGTGCCACGTCGATCTCGCCGGAGAGAACACCGGCGATGCTCCGGCGAGCAACGGATCGACCGCTAGAGACCACCAGAGACATCCTAACTAGATGTGTTCAAACCAGTACTCGATGCTGAGTCGACGAGCGTGAACGCCACCACCCAACGGTCACCGGAGCATCACCGGCGAACATCTCTGCGGTGGCGGGCTCCGGCCAAAATGCTAGAGTAAGCTACAGACGATGAGGCGATGCAAAATAGGGGTCCACGGATGCGCAATCTCACCCTGGACACGATGGTGTGGTCGGTGACGACGATGGATGACGGAGACGACGAGGACTTCGCCATTCCCGGCGATCTGCTGCAAGGGGAAAACCTAAAATTGGCGTCGCTCCGAGCTCCCCTTGATGCGTAGCTTTACCAGTAGAGCGGCGACGTCGAGGCGCATCTCCTCGACCAAACGGTGAGCTCCGGGGTGGCCTCAATCGACGGCTAGCCGGAGAAGGACTGCCGGTGAGTTTGGTTGATTGAGAGAGATAGAGATGGGCTGAGAGGAAATGGAGGGGCGGCGAGGTTCTAGGGTTTCCTGGGGAAGCTACTGGCAGCTTTATAGAGCACGGCGAGGTCCGTATCGGCATTTCACCGGCGGCAATGGCCGGGATGCCTCGCCGACAATAGAGGTCTCTGGGGCGTGAATCTTGGCGCTAATGGATAGGACGGATGCGAGAACAGTTGGGCGTGGCTCTGAGATGGTTTGCGACGTCCAGGGTCATCCTTATCGCCGTCGAGGTCGTGGCCTACTGGCTCCGACGCGCTGTCGTCATTGAGGAAGAAGACGACGCCCCTTTTTGTTTTCTGCCAGTGGCGAAATGGTAAGTGGTGGTGGGTTGGTGCTAGGCTGCGGTGCTGGGCCAAGGCTGGGCTGTCCATGGGCTGCGGTGGCCTGCTTCGGTCCAACAGGTAAGCTCCACTCTCTCTTCTCTTTTCTATTTTCTCTTTTTATTTTCTGTTTTGAATTTGTTAGTTGAATTCAAATTTGAATTCTGTTTATTTTTGCAGGTTCTAAAATATTTTAATATCAAAACAATTTGATAATGCTACCTAATGTATTGTTTTGTTTATAAACAACCATTTTATAAATGATTAATTTGGGGTTCTTATGAGGCACAAGTTAAAATTCCAATTGATATAATTCTAGGGTTCATCTCAATTCCTAATTAATTTAGGAATCAAATCTGTTTAAATGATTTGAAATTTAGAACATGTGCATGGTGAACATATTCTATTTTTCTAGTGCTTAACCTTAGTGATTACTCACATATGAGTTATTTAGGGCTAGGGCTTAACAAATAACAAAGGGAATGGGATTAGTTCATGATTTTATGTGGATGATGATTCCTTAGGGTTTAAGAAGATGGTTTGTATAACTCTATGTTTAATAATCTTGCTTAGCATATTTCTAACTTGAATTATTTAAAATAGAACCTAAGCTCATTATGGTTAATTCACTAGCTAAGGGAATTCTATTTTATAAAACATTACTTTATTTAGTTCACTCTACTCACTTAAATATCATTTAAGCTTAAGTATAACTAGTTTAGCTTATACTTGGGATCTATGATACACAAGTTAGGACATATTATTTTCTGTGGGGTGAATCCTATGTGAAGGGTTTAGGTTTTGCATAATCTTCACTAAATTGAATATAAATAGGCATGAGGCATGGCAAGGTTCTACTTATGATCCAAAGTGATACTTGGATTGGAATTCAGATATGGCATATGGTTTTAGTTATGTTTCACTAATAGAATATGGCTCTTACCTCCAAGATTAAAGGTTGGTTTGAACAAGTAGGATCTAATACTACTCTAGTATTCTCTAGGATGGACATGGATATGATTAGCATCTATATTTTCTCTCACTTCTAAATGTCTTTTAATAGCCTAAGGTCCTACTCAAGAGATGATGATATGATCCTCTAAATATATGGTTTGCCTAGGAATTCTACCTTGGTATCTTATGTAGCTTGTTCTTCTGGAAATCTGATAAACCTGCATCTTGTGGCATGCCTCCACCTCCTAGCTTCTTCATCTTGATCCTAGCTAATTCATATGGAAGGTATCAAGTGTTTGGTTTCCTTGTATCATGCTACAAGGTGATCATATGGATGAAGGGTGTGGCTCTATTTATAGGCTTGGGCAAGCTCTAGTATCATGACACATAGGTGGTGACTCTTGTGTTGGTTTGATGAGTAAGGTGCTTGGGTGTCATGCCCTCATCCATAGCAATCCTTTGAGCATGAGGTGGCATAGCTTGGAAAGCAAGTCATGTAGATATTTTCATCCTATGTGGCAAGATCATTATCTTCTCATATGAATTATATTTAGATAGCCAAGTGGCATTTGTTACTAAATATCTTGTGGATGGTTTTATTATTGTGGATGAGTCACTATATCATATTTGATTGGATTTATATTATAATATTGGTCAAAAAGTCAAGGTTGAAGGTTATTCCTCAATTTTGAATAGTTGGTGTTTGATTGCACCAAGGCATGATCATATGAGTTTCAAAATACTCATGAGTAGTTTTATTCAAATAGTTTGAACTATAATTTGTAATGTAAATGGATTCAGTTTTATGATATTCAATATATTTAATAAGTTATGATTTAAATAAGAATGTGTGGCTTTTATGCACTTTAGACCCTGTGGTTTACCTTATTTGGTAATAAGTTTAGGAGTGAATTAATTTACACACGAAGGTAGTTGCTAACTTTTAAGTGTTAATAAGTTAGGGTTTAATTCTTAAAGAATGTGTTGTTGTAAGGAATGTCATGTTGAGATCCTTTATAAGATCTTATAGTTGACCCTTACTTAAGGTGTTGTTAGTTGTAAAACTAATTACATTTGATCTAGCCCATAGATCAAATCATCTCTACCCAAAATAGGGTTTTAGCAAAGATCACAGTGAAGTTTATAGCGTTTGACTTGATGATCTACTTCAATTCCATCCAGTCAAGTGAAACTTCAGTTACTGTGGTAAGTTTTATTTGAAGCGCGAAAATTCCCCGGATTTTCTATGCATGAATGCAATGCACACTTTGGTGTTCTCTCATTTTATTGCCTCTAAACCTGGGATATTACAGCGAGAAATTACTGAAGGCGGGAATGATACAACTGTGGTGTTAATTCCTGTGGACGGCCCAGAATTGGTAACTCAATTTAGACCAATAAGTTTATGCAATGTTATTTATAAAATAATATCAAAGATGTTGTCCATGCGTCTTAAGAATATTCTTCCAGAGGTGATCTCTCCTATTCAGAGTGCTTTTGTTCCTGGACGCCTTATAACAGATAATGTACTAGTTGCTTATGAGTGTGTACACTCCATAAAGAACAAGAGATCTGGCTCTACGGGTATTGAGCAGTTGTTATCACCAGATTTTGGCCAAATCAGGAGATGGGCCGTAATTGAGATGGGCTTGAAGGATGTACACGTGGAGCGTCTCTGAAGCGGCGTTGCGCGAAGAGTTTGGGCTAGATTGCCGTATCTGTAAATTATAGTAGATTGCATCTTAGTTTAGAATTAAAAGTTAGAGTTTAACCCGTGCACGGTTAGGTGCACGCCCGAATTAGAAAGTCCCTTGGACTATAAATATGTACCTAGGGTTATTGAGAAAAGAGGACGATCACGTTCACAACAAACACAAACCAGCGCATCGCCACCCCTTGTTTCGAGGGTTTCTTCCGGTAAGCATCTGCTAGATCGCATCTTGCGATCTAGGCAGCGTACGTTTATTCGTTTATCTCGTGTTTCGTGCTGAAGCGTTGTTGATGGCGAGTAGCACTACTTATCGTAGATGTTTTGGGGCTTGCATTGGTGCTTTTCTTACACATATTTGCTTAGCTATGCCGTCCCTCGATATCTAGCTGCCCTTACACCTATCTAGGTGTAGGGGCAGCACCTTGCTTGTTCGTCGTTTAGTAGATCCAATCTGTTATAGTTGTTCCTTGTTTTTCAAGGATTAGTTTAATATCCGTATGGTTAGGCCTTGCAAACGGGTTGAACGATCCGTAGTGCGTAAGGTATAGTTTGTTAGTTCTAAGAGGGATTGTTCCGGGAATTAACTTAATGTTGGTTTTTAGGCCTCTTTTAGGGTTAGCTTTCTATCATCTTTCGTGTCTATTAGGCTCAACTACGCGTAGGATGTTCCGATCATACGGTGAAAACCCTAAACTGTTGTGGATTAGCTTAACTTTGTGTTGATCAAGCAGGAGCCCCATGTCATCGTAAACCCAACGTGAATCATGGGGCGATCGACTCTTTGAGCCGATCCACAGGGCAACCTGAGAGCCGATCGGGCTCGTATTTAATGTTTATGTGTCTACCATGCAGGAGACTAATCGAAGCAATCCAGCACCTTCCTGACCAGGTATAGGTCAGGTGGCACGCCCTTGCAACCGCCAGACGTGTGCCGGAACATTGCGGGACGGCGTCGAGGGACCAGGGCCCACCCAACAGCCTTGGCAGCCTCCCGCTCTTCGTGTTGCTTAACCACTGCTCGCCGGTGGGTTTTGGCAGGCAACACATTGGCACGCTCGGTGGGACACCTTCACAGCAACTACGTCAACACCGCATCCGAGATGGCAGACGAACAGATCAAGTATGAAGATCTGCCTGCAGAGCACAAGAAGAAATATGATGAGCTCAAGGCCATCTTCGAAGCCGATCTCATCGGCTCTTTCGAGAAGACCCGTTCGCACGGGATTAGGTTCAAAGGGTTCCAACCCGAAGGCGTGTTTGAGGGGATAGATCTGTCTCTCCCTTCGGAGGACCGTACAGAGCCCTGCGCCAGGAAATTAACTATGCTGTGGCTCATTCTCTACATCGGCATTCCGAGAGCCTGGTGAACACTCTGGAGCGTGTTGCGCTTCGTGTGGTGCAAGAAATCATGAAGAATCAGTATTCTCCGTCAGGACCTGCTTTAGGAACCCACCAGGGAGAAATACCGTTCTACACTAGGCCACCACTGCCGTACACGTTGGCAGCTCCACAGCAACAAGGTTCACCGGCGTACGTCATCTACAAGGTTGGAGGAGATCCTGGCGATTACCAATTCCTGTATGAGCCGCCCAAGGAGATCCCACATGGATACGTGTGCACATACGTGCCGGACTGCAACAACTGGATGAACCAGACAACAGAGGGACTGCCACAGAGGGATTGCCGAACAGAGGGATTTCTAGAGCAGCGAGAAACAAAGCGTGGCTAGCTAAATATGCCACCGGAACAAGTCACGAAAGCTCGACTGCTACAGCTTCCACCGTGGATCAGATCAGTGCAGTCTTGAGAGACCAGTTCGGTATCTTGCCGAAGAAGAGAACAATCGGCTATTCCAAGCCGTATCCCAACGAGTATGACCTGATCCCACTACCGCCATCGGCCCCGACTTCACAAAATTCAGTGGATCGAAGGATCTAGCTCAATTGAGCACGTGAGCCGATATTTGGCACAGTTGGGCATGGTCTCAGATCGATCGCTACATGTGAGGTTCTTTGCGCAATCTCTCACTGGTCCAGCTTTTGGGTGGTATACCTCGTTGCCACCGATTCGTTCGATCATGGAAGCAATGAAGAGCAGCTTCACATACAATATCATTCGAATCGCTGGTCTTGCCGATCGACGCAGGTTCAAAGGCGAGGAGAGACGGTGTCTGAATACATCCAGCTTTCAGACTGTCAAGAACCGATGTTATTCGGTTCGTTTATCCGAGAAGGAAGCGTGGCAATAGCGGCCTTTCAGCGCCACTCAAGGATCTGACTTTCCAAGCACACAATTCACGGCGCACATGGTTCAGAAATTGACCTCATATGAATAGCGCCACCCGAATTGTACCAGACAAGTTCAAGCGCGTCGCCCGGTCGAGACAGAAGAAGATGAAGACTCTGCAGAAGATCGAGAGGTCGCCGTAGCTGAATGGGCTCGGGGGGCAGTACCCGTGTCTTGCAAATGGGTGAAACAACCAGGGCCTGCAAAAGGGTTTGACTTTGATTTAAGCAAAACGGAGCAGATTTTTGATTTGCTGCTGAAGGAAAAACAGCTGAAGTTACCCGAAGGCCACAAAATCCCCACGTTACAAGAGATGAACGGTAGGCCATACTGCAAATGGCATCATACGTTCACCCATGCCACCAACGACTGCAAAGTGCTGCGCGGACAGATTCAAATGGCGATAGAACAAGGCCGATTGCTTTTCGGTCAGTTTGCCATGAAAGTTGACACACATCCGTTTCCTGGCGTCAACATGGTGGATCTCAGTCATTCCATTAGACGTGAGCCAGGTTTCTCTTTTGATGTCAACATGGCAGGGCTTGTAGACCACCATAGCAAGGAAAAAGCAGAAAGCAGTCACTCCCGTGGCAAGGATAAAGAGGAGGCCGCTCCACGCGACCGGCTCCAGTATGATGACAGACGGTACTTAACCGAGGAAGAAGTGAGAAGTGTGCGATATCAACGACCACTCTCCGCGCATCTCCTTAACAAATATGAGCAGCAGTATGACCGACGTCGGCGCTACGACGTAGATGATGAGAAATATCGTCGGTCTGATGCAGATGAGAGGAAATACCGTCGGTATGATAGAAACAACGACGGATATGAGCGTCACGCTAGAGGGAGGTCAAGGGAGCAAGAAGACATGGATAGGCATTGGGACTGTCCTTTCTTTAAACACTGCTGGGACTCAGGAATGAGCCGATTGCCTACAATCGAGAACTGCCCAGAATGCAGACAGCAAAAGAAGGGAGCAAATGAGGTTTCAGTGTTCAAGCGTCTAGGGCCTCTCCCACCTCAGAATAGACGAGCTGAGTCGTCTCAAGACGAAGACTTCGAGGAGTCAGATGAAGAAGAAGATAGATATCACCGGCCAAGGTGGTGTCCTGATGGACTCAGCCATTCCCAGAAGCGTAGGGTGCAGCGGCTACGAAACCTAGAGAAAGCCGAGGCACAATACCTGTACACGTTGAGGAAAGCACGGCCCGATCTGGCCGTGAAAATTCAGCAAACATTGGAAACGGAGACACGCCCACCAAAGAAAGTGTGGCGCCCCAAACAGACAAAAGCCGATGCAGAGATATTGGCTGATACAAACATGGTGTTCATACTCCCGTCAGAGTTTTGTGCTCCAAGAGACGAGGAAGTATCAGTGGCACAGTGGTCCACGGCCGTCATCTTTGAGAAGCCACGAGAGAGGAGCTACAGGCATCTGAAAGCCCTATACCTGAAAGGTTACATCAATGGGCAGCCTATCAGCAAGATGTTGGTTGACACGGGAGCGGCAGTTAATATAATGCCGTACTCTATGTTACGACTTTTGGGACGTTCCAACGAAGATCTGATCAAGACCAACGTCAGATTGAGTGATTTCAACAGCCAAGCATCTGAAGCACGAGGCGTTCTGAACGTGGAGCTAACTGTGGGCCGGAAAACCATCCCTACGTCGTTCTTCATCGTCGACAGCAAAAGCACCTACGCTGTCCTGCAAGGGAGGGATTGGATTCACGCTAACTGTTGCATTCCATCCACAATGCACCAATGCATCATACAGTGGGATGGAGATGAAGTAGAGGTCGTCCATGCAGATGACTCGATCGAGATCTCGCTAGCTGGCATGAATGTTTGGGATGCGGACAGCCAAGAACCGCTCTCTGGAATCAGTTTGGATGGCTGCGAGCGCATCGAAGCTTCAAAAAACGGGGTGAGACTGGTCTTATCCACCGGCCTGACAGAGTAGCAAGGTCCAAGGCAATGGACGTACGTGGCGAGGCCGATCCCTGCGATCGGCCCCAAAAAATAAAAAATGATGATCTTATCTCAAACATGTCACGTAGTCATGGTAGGATGACTGAGGAGCCGATACCCTCAATTACTTGAAAGAATCGGCTCGGGGGGCACTTAAACGGATAAAGTATGTGCCTAGTTGCTGTCAATGGCCAGCATCCCAGGAAATATTTCCCAAGTATGGGAGATGATGGACATTGAAGCATGGGGGCCGATGCATAAAAAAATCGGCCGTAGAAAACATAAAAATATAAAAATATGAAATTTTTAAGCACAGCCGATGCACAGACATCGACTCTAGAATAAAAAGCCGATGCGCAGCCATCGACTCAAGAGGTACAAGCTGTTACAAGCAGAAGTACAAGCTCAATTGATCAGTTATCAAGTCACATAGAGAGGCTCTACTGGAGGAATGCCTCAAGGGCGTGGAGGGCGTTAAGACGAACACGATCCACCTCGGCGATCTCGGCCTCATCATCTTCATCCTGGCCCGTCACTAGCTGCTTGTTCAGAGCACGAATTTCGGCCAGATCAGTCTTCAGTTCAGCTTTGAGGCCTTCGGCTTCTTCGTGGGAGCGAGCAAGGAGAGCTTCCTTATCTTGGATGAGCTGTTTGGTGGCTCGGACCCTCTCTTCAAGGACTTCCAACTCCTTTCGCAAGACCTCAAGTTCAGCAGTGCCGGCAGAAGTTTCAGTCTTGGCGTCTAAGGTTGCCTTCTTCTCATTAAGCTGCCGACATTTATCTGCAATATCGGCTTTCAACGGAAGCTGGGCATGGCGTAAGCTGATTCTCTGACGAGCCAGTTCCACCCTGGACCTATAAGCAGACAGAGTCACAACCGGCCAGAGTTTCACCTGCAACGTCACCGGGAGATAAGGCTGGATCTCTTCAAGAAGGATCTTCACTTCCTCAGGGTTTTCAACCAATGCATCGATTGAAGAGGAGAGCAAGGCTTTGAGTTGCTGGAGTTGACCATGTGTAGCGCTGGAGCCGGGTGCCTCGCTTGCTTTAGACGTGGCTGGTTGGATGGATTCAGGGTCGAACGTTAGCAGGCTTGAAAGGTCACAACCCTGACAAACAACCAGAGCAATGTCAGTAAGCAGCAAAAGAGAAAGGTAGAGCCAAGGTAAGGGAATGTACCTCTCCTAAGACCAGAGGAACAGCCGATGAAGAGGTGATCGGCTCTGGTGTTTCTGCTACAGGCCCGGCCAAGTTGGCAACTTTGTCAGCTACACTTTTGGAAGTTGCTAGGTCCAGGGTGGTAGATGGCATCAGTACCTCCTCGACGTCTCCACTGGAGGTGTGGTCAGTCTGCAAAGGAAGAGTTTAGCTGGTGGTAACAGCAATGGGTTAGCATGAACACGAGCCAAGGAAGGTGATTACATTCGAAATCTCCCGGTTTGAAGAAGAGGTTTGTGGTTCCTTGCGAGCTCTTTTGATGCATCGGCTCTTCATGCGTACACCACCCTTTCCTGTTTCGAGTGGAGCCTGGGAATCTGCAGGTTCAGGAGCTGGCCTTTTCTTGGAAGCCGACGGTGGCAAGTCTGGCTGGCTTTGCATGGGGGCTCTCCCAGAGGTGCCCGAGCTCGAGCCCCTTTGACTGGACTGGGTCTCATCGCTGGAGTCTTCTTCAGTAGAGGTCTGTGAAAGAAATACATGCATGTTGCAGAAGCCTAGAAGAATAGATGAAATTAGCCAAGGCATGAATCAGCTTACGTGCAAATTTTCTTGGGCTGGAGTTGGGGTTTGGCGCTTCAAGGTCTTCCTGGTAGCTACCTTCCTCACCGCGGTTCTCGCGTTAGCTGAGGCTCGGGGGGCAGCTGATCTAGAAGATGCTCTGCCCTTGGAAGCCGATTTTGGTGAAATCGGCTGGCACTGCATCACGAACTTTTTCAAGGGTGGTGAGTTTTTGCAGAAGAGGACCACCGGAGCTGGTGGGAGGAATTTGAAAGGGGAGCCGTCATTTTGTACAGGCTCTGGACCATCTTGTTGCTGCAGAAAGACAGGGCAGGGTGATAAAAGGGAAATCATGGTAAACCACTTCAATATAAATTGGGAGTAGTGGTACCTGTTCTGCAGGGATATCATATTCAGCATCAAGTTGTTTCAGCAATGGGCCCAGAGCTCTCCTGAAGGCATGAGTCTTCCACATCGTCCACCAAGTTTCGAAACCATCCTTGGATGAGGTGAAAGAGAGGTTATGAGGAACTGGGATGGCTAGAGCATCGAAGAAAGAGTAACACCTCTGGCCAGTGAGGATATCAGGCAAGTTAGCTCTACTCTCTGTTAAGTGATGAAGGAAGAGATGGGGAGGCACCTGCCCAAGACCAAATTGCCGGGCTGCTACGACCGGCTGATAGGACTCATAACCAGGTTTGATGATCCTGTTTGAGGTGCTCATGCCCACTGGGAGGAAGCAGGGGCGAATCATGATGGAATACAGTTGCCGGGTGCTGGTGTCATCGGCAAAGCTGTCTAGCCTGAAGGAGACTGGATTCTCAAAGTGTTCAGATTCTGTGTAAGGAAAGAAGAGAGGATTGTCCAGGCCTTGGAAGAAAATTTTGAACCATTTGGATGCTTCCTTGGGAATCAGTTTGCTACCCGGAAGGCTATATAAAGCTTGGCCGTAGCTAGTGCATCGGATTTGTTTACCGTTGGCATCTGGAAAGGTGCGGGTGGCCAGAGGTGGAAAGTTTGGGATGTGGTTCTGGAAGTACAGCTGAGCCCATAACTGAATAAACCACCAGGGACCTCCTGTTTTGACTGTCTTTTGGGAGAACAGCTTGACAGACATTAATTGGAGGTATCGATAGACTTCTCCAAGGAACAGTTTGCCAATACCAAGTTGGGTGCCTTTGGCAAGTTCATAGGCTAGGGAAAGATAATTCTTGGTTGGAGCCAGAGAAGGGCCACAGAATATGAAGTGTTCCAACCAAAAATTCAGGAAAGCCGTGTGTTCTCTCTCTGTTACAGGGCCTTTGGTTTTCATGTAACGTCGAAGATAAGCACCCCAATTTGTGCACTCTGTCTTGGACGAGAGTGTGAAAGGGACCTTTGGCAGCAGAAAAGCAGAGGGACTTGGAGATGCAATATCTAGACCAGTGATCATAGCCACGTCTAGTAGGGTTGGTGTCATGGGGCCATGGCCAAACATGAAGCAATTAAGAGCATCAGACCAAAAATAGCCGATGGTTTTCATAAGGTTTTCGTGTTTTTCAAGGGGAGATAGTGATAAAGCTAAAGCATCAGCTATTCCCGTAGTTTCCCAGGTGGCTTGGTGAGTTTTGGCTATTCTATTATACCATGACACCCAATCTTCAGGAGGATTAGGCCAGGCTCGTAGGCAGTCGGCCCAAGAAGTTAGATCTAAGTTCTGGTTCACGAAGGGGATTCTATTGGCTTCGCATGAAATCAAATGAGCAGGATCTTCGGTAGAACGAGGGCCAAGACAGAGAGAATTTTGAAGAGAAGGATGCGGCAGTAGAATATCTGATACCTAAAATTTAATGACGGGATGAGACATTAATTCAGGTGTTTGCTGTTAATTTTAACACCATGCTTGGTAACGAGGAGCGGTTAAGAATTACCTTCAGGCCAGAGACTGAAGTGGTGGCGTGGGATGATTCCGCCATTGGATCCCTTGTGGAAGTGGGTTGGCGCGATCGAGATCTGGAGTCGCGTGGCTATGAGTTGGGGCTGTTCGAGCGGTGATTTGGGGATCTGAGTTTGCTCTTTTAGATAAGGGTTGCAAGTTACCGTTTGAATAGACAATTGACTTGGCCTTACTCACGTTTCATGATGAGGGCCGATGCGCTGCCATCGGCTCTTTGAACGTTTATTCGTGTTGACATCGGCAAATCGATAAGGAAAAGGAATCGGCAGAGAAATATTTTCTTCATTGATTGAGAAGATTTTTACAGAAAGAGCCGATTGCTCGAAAGAGGAAGAACAAAAGAGCCGATTACTACTACTAGTTTAATACTACTAGTCCTAGCCTAAGGGCCGTCGCTGCCCTCGTCGGTGCCGTCAGCGCTGCTGCCAGCGGGCTCCTCGTCGCTGCTGCCGTAGCCTTCGGCAGGGGCCCCGTACTCCTTCTCATCATCGTCGTCGTCGTCGTCGTCATCATCCGACCCGACGCGGAAGCGCTTGGCCGGCGGCTCGTCGGAGAATGAGGAGGTGTCCTCCTCTTCTTCCTCTTCCACGTCAGAGGAGGTGAAGCCGTCCCAGGAGAAGCGGTCGTCCTCGCTCTCCGCCTCTTCTTCCCCATTGACGAGGAATTGGAGGTCGGCTTCTCCGTCGGTCAAGGATTTGTCATCCTCGGACCAGACGGAGGAGTCGTGGTCCTCCGCGTCCCACCACGATGGGGCGAAGAGGTCGTACGCCGCCTGCGTGCCCCACTCTGGCGTCGACTCGCGAAGGGGAGAGGATACGTAAGAAAGCCCTGAGGAGGCTGTGGAGGAGGAGGAGGAATCCATGGTGTGAAGGAGGGTTTTCCGATGTTGGTTTGGAGCAGGAGGATGAAGAGATGAACTGCTCGATGCGGTTAAATAAAAGGGGATATAGTGGAGATTTAATGCTTGAGCAGTTTTCGAGGATGTGGTGCCAAAACTGTCAAATCGTGCAGAGAAGTTGAGAAGGCAATGTGTCATGATGAAGGATACTGCGACGGTTCTGCTCTGCCACGACATGACCCTTCGAAGGAAAGAGTGGTTTTGAAATTATCATTGCCAAAACCAGGGGGACATGTGTTATCACCAGATTTTGGCCAAATCAGGAGATGGGCCGTAATTGAGATGGGCTTGAAGGATGTACACGTGGAGCGTCTCTGAAGCGGCCTTGCGCGAAGAGTTTGGGCTAGATTGCATGTGTATCTGTAAATTATAGTAGATTGCATCTTAGTTTAGAATTAAAAGTTAGAGTTTAACCCGTGCACGGTTAGGTGCACGCCCGAATTAGAAAGTCCCTTGGACTATAAATATGTACCTAGGGTTATTGAGAAAAGAGGACGATCACGTTCACAACAAACACAAACCAGGCACATCGCCACCCCTTGTTTCGAGGGTTTCTTCCGGTAAGCATCATGCTGCCTAGATCGCATCTTGCGATCTAGGCAGCGTACGTTTATTCGTTTATCTCGTGTTACTCGTGCTGAAGCGTTGTTGATGGCGAGTAGCACTACTTCTCGTAGATGTTTTGGGGCTTGCATTGGTGCTTTTCTTACACATATTTGCTTAGCTATGCCGTCCCTCGATATCTAGCTGCCCTTAAACCTATCTAGGTGTAGGGGCAGCACCTTGCTTGTTCGTCGTTTATTAGATCCAATCTGTTATAGTTGTTCCTTGTTTTTCAAGGATTAGTTTAATATCCGTATGGTTAGGCCTTGCAAACGGGTTGAACGATCCGGTAGTGCAGTTTGTTAGCTCTAAGAGGGATTGTTCCGGGAATTAACTTAATGTTAGTTTTTAGGCCTCTTTTACGGTTAGCTTTCTATCATCTTTCGTGTCTATTAGGCTCAACTACGCGTAGGATGTTCCGATCATACGGTGAAAACCCTAAACTGTTGTGGATTAGCTTAACTTTGTGTTGATCAAGCAGGAGCCCCATGTCATCGTAAACCCAACGTGAATCATGGGGCGATCGGCTCTTTGAGCCGATCCACAGGGCAACCTGAGAGCCGATCGGGCTCGTATTTAATGTTTACGTGTCTACCATGCAGGAGACTAATCGAAGCAATCCAGCACCTTCCTGACCAGGTATAGGTCAGGTGGCACGCCCTTGCAACCGCCAGGACGTGTGCCGGAACATTGCGGGACGACGTCGAGGGACCAGGGCCCACCCAGCAGTCTTGGCAGCCTCCCGGCTCTTCGTGTTGCTTAACCACTACTCGCCGGTGGGTTTTGGCAGGCAACAACAGTCAAGCTTGATATGCATAAAGCCTATGATCGGGTTGAATGGATTTTTCTGAAAAATATTATGAGAAAATTGGGGTTTGCGGAAAGATGGATCTCGCTAATGATGGTCTGTGAGAGATCAGTTCGGTATCAAGTGAGATTTAACTCTGAAGAAATGGATATGTTTGTACCAACTAGAGTTTTACGACAGGGTGATCCGTTATATCCTTATTTATTCCTTATTTGTGCAGAAGGTTTATGCAGTTTACTATTGTATGAAGAAGGAGTTGGTGGTATCGATGGGGTGAGGGTGTGCAGGAATGCACCATCAGTTTCACACCTTTTATTTGCTGATGATTTTCTTATTCTCATGAAAACTGACATGAATCATGCAACTTCCTTGCAACAAATTCTAGACACTTATTGTGCAAATTCTGGACATTTGGTGAGTTTGGATAAATCAAGAATCTTCTTTTCTCCTAATACTAACGTGTTGATTAGAGAAGAAATTTGTCAAACCTTGCATATTGATACTGAAGCTATTTCGGATAAATATCTTGGGCTCCCGGCGATTGTGGGAGCTGACAGAAGCGAATTGCTTCCTGCATTTTGTTGAAATAAATATTCAGAGGATCAATGGCTGGAAAGAAAAACAACTGTCTATTAGTGGTAAGGAGATTTTGTTAAAAGCCGTTTGATGCAGCCCGACCTTCGGTCTTCAACGCATCATATGCTTCATCGCCAAGACGACACGCAAAGGTGAATCTTCTCCTTTATGCGTGCCTACAATCACCTATGTGGAACGATATACTACTTCATACTCCGTCATACCTTGATGATAGGAACTCGACGACAAGTACGGAGGGAAGAGAGGATGCCATGGAGACCCGAGGACGCAAGGCCGATGTCACGGAAGCATGGAAGAGAAGGAGGAAGAGGAGCTGGACGCTCCAGGACGGAATTTCCGCCCACCACCACCGGAACTTCCGCCCAGATTCCATCCAAGACTGAAGATGCTCATGCTGAAGAGCTGCGGCCGGAACTTCCGCCCCGATGGCCGGAACTTCCGCCCATCAGAACTTCCGCCCAAGTTCCGCCCTTGTTCCGAAAACGTGCCAAAACACCCCTGGATGATACTGCAAGGAAATCAGCCGTTTTCGGAACTAGGCCAGAAGTTGGCCGGAACTTCCGGCCCGACAGGAACTTCCGCCCCTAATGGCCGGAACTTCCGCCCCTAATGGCCGGAACTTCCGCCCGGCCGGAACTTCCGCCCCATCGAACCTCAGCCAGATCTCAGCCCCTTTTGGCTTGTAACTTACCCCTTCGCCCCCTACCTATAAATAGGCACCTACCCCCACCTTCATGAGGGAGAGATGATGTTTAGATGAATTGGCTTATGCCTCTATTATCCCTTTGTGGATTTGGGAAACCCCCACCTTAGATTAATTTCTATTGTACCACCCGGGCTCCGATTGAATCCTATTGTATCTCTTTGGTGACTTCTACCAATATTGGTCTTTTGCTTGCACTTCTACCTTTTGGGTCTTTTGCTTGCACTTCTATCGATTTGGTCTTTTCACCCTTCTAGATCTATAGGATTTCGATTCGTCGATCTTTTTGCGGGACTTCTACCGAAGGGTCTTTTCCTGCAACTTCTATCGAGTTGGTGGTTCGGGCCAACGAGGACAAACCGATTTGTGTGTGTGCGTGTGTTTGTATCGTGTTCTTCGCGTTCATCCACTTCCCCCGCGAATCCCCCTCCACAATCACACTCACCCGGGTCAAACCGTGAAGATTGGGCACACCCTAGGGATTAGCCCGCATCATATGGTATCAGGGCAAAGGTTGCCACGGATTTGACCCTCCGATTCCACCAATTTCGCCCAAAATTTCCCCAAAAAATAGCTCGAATTTGGATCTCTGAATTTGTTGCGTTGTTTGTGGTTTTGGTCCATAGATCTTGTGTTATTGGTGTTGATCTATCATCCCTCCAATTTTCACCGTCAAATTCCACCGTTTACCCCTCGAATCCGACGATTTTTGCCTCATTTTTCCGCCCGAGTTCGTGCTGTTCTTCGCCCGGATTCAGATCCAGATCCAGAAATTTTGGTATTTCCGGAACTTCCGGTCCCAACCTCCGGAAATTCCGGCCGTAACCACCGGAACTTCCGGTCCAGCGGAACTTCCGCCAAACTTCCGCCCAACTTCCGGAAACAACAGTTTGGCTCGCAGTAACCCCTGGATACACGCTGTTTGTTTCCGGAACTTGGCCGGAACTTGACCGGAACTTCCGCCCGGACCACTTTTTGACCCAAATTTCAGCAACTTTTGACCCAACTTTTGACAACTTTCCGGAGCCATTTGACCTCAAATTTTGACCACTTCGATCGCTCGTTTTGACCCAACTTTTCGGGCATTGACTTTTGTGTTCGGATTTCCTTGTGGAGTGCATTGGTTGTCTAATCCGCTTCCGCGCCTACACCAACACCGCGATGACACCTTTGGCACCCCGGATTCTGGTGCAACTTTGACACCATCATCGACACCACCTCGATCATCGCAAGTTTGTGTGCTTGACACCGCCTAACATCAATAGGTATAACTTGCCCCACCCCTTGTAGCCCCGTTTCTTTCTTTGTGTACCTATCCCATTGAGAGTGGCTTTCCGAGTGTTGCGAAGCATTGCACAAGTGTCACGACCGTGAGAGGGTGTGTGTGTGCATAGTGTTGAGCAAAGCTCCGAAGCAAGCTCGGTGAGAAAGATACACAAAAGAAGAAAAGTGTGACATATACATAGAGAAAAAAAAGCTTCTAAGCATAGAAAAAAAAGAGAAAAGAAAAAGAAATATAAAGAGAGTGTGTGTCCACCGATACAAAGAAGTGCAAAGCTTGTAAGCACTAAGAGAGAAAAGAGAAGAGTGACATCTTGTGCAAATCTAGTTGTTTCTCTCATATGTAACCAAGCTACGGTCTCTCTTGTGTTGGCGTGACACCGAGCTAATAGTCTTTGTTAGGACCATTTTGTTACTTGCTCACTTCCTTGGTCGCGCTAACCCCATTGATCTTCCTTGTGTGTGTTTCCGTGTTTCCTTGACATAGATCACCACTTTTGACATTTGACTTTGGATCTTACCCACATTTGACAATAGACATATTCTTTGGTTCTTTTCGTTTGCTATCCACTTCCTCACCTACCACCATATAGAGTTCTTAGCCTTTTGCGTGTGCTTTGAGTGCGTGTGTGAGTACATATCGGTTATTCTCTAACTTGAACCATTTTCTCGATTTTGTTGTTAGTTTTGAACTTTTGGTAGTTCTCCTTCCACCATATATACACCAATCCTAGAGACTAACATGTATAGTGAGGATGAGCCGACGGAGGACGACATGCAGTACTTTGAGGGTGATAGTGTCAGATCCCGGGAGGAATCAGACAGATAAACTCCCGATGTGGAGACCCAATCTATGAATTTTGGGGATTTCTAATCTAAGACAGGAAATAAGGAACAAATAACTAGGGTTTTTGCCTTGAGCATATTTCATTATCGATAGCTCTGTCTTCCCACGAAGGGGCTCATATAGCCAGTTTGGTTGTTCCCGTTATTACAGACATGTAACAGTAAAAGATGAATAGTAAATATTCTTGCTGAATGGTAAACAGTGACGTTAAAGAGATGTTCCATCTAGACCGTTGGCTCCGAAGAGAAGAGGAGGACCGTCGGATCTTCATACTCAGGTGAAGTGTTAGCTTATGTCTTGACCATCTCCAGCTTCAGGAGTAGAGGAGCTGACAATGCCCCCTCCTTAAGGTAGCACTTGTCCTCAAGTGTTGTTCTGAGGAAACCATGACCTGATGGTCGCCTTGTAGAAATCCGGGAACACTGTTTTTATGAAATTTGCATCTTCCCAGGATGAATCTTCAGGTGCCAGGTTAGCCCACTCAATCAACCATTGTGTTACTAAGACATTGGCACGAGGTAGAGATCTTGTCTCTAGCACCTGGATGGGCTCTGTCTTGATTTGACCATCATCACCAATCAAAGGAAGGCCGGATTGAGGAATCGCATGTGATCCTAAGTGCTTTTTCAGTTGACTGACATGGAATACTGGGTGAATTTTCACTCCTGCTGGCAGCTGCAGTTTGTAAGCCAAGTTTCCAATTTTTTCCAGTACTCTGAATGGACCATAGTACTTGCTAGATAACTTGATGGACTGGCGTATACCAAAAGCAGCCATCCTGTAAGGAGCCATTTTAATGTAAACCATGTCACCCACAGTGAGTTGTCGTTCCGTGCGCTTCCGATCAGCATATTTCTTCATACGAGCTTGTGCTTGTGCCAAATTTGCCTTGAGTTTGATCAGCATCTGTTGCTTCTCTGCCAGAAAATCCTTTGCTTCAGTATCAACAGGACCTGGGATGGCGATCTCATTTACCATTGGTGGAGCAAAACCATATAATGCCTGGAAGGGGGAACACTTCAAAGATGTGTGATATGTGGTATTGTACCACCATTCTGCCAAAGACAACCAGGAAGCCCATTTGCGCGGTTCTTCGAAAACCATGCATCTGAGGTAAGACTCGAGACACTGATTTACCCGCTCCGTCTGTCCGTCCGTTTGCGGATGGTATGCCGTACTCAGTTTTACTTTGACGTTGAGGGATTTGAACACACCTTGCCAGAGGTTGCTAGTGAAAATCCTGTCGCGGTCAGTGACTATACTTATAGGAGGGCCATGTAGTTCGAATATGTTGTCTATGAATGCTTGAGCGACACTCTGCGCTGTGTATGGATGGTGAAGAGGTATGAAGTGTGTTGTCTTGGTCAGTCTATCAACTACCACAAGAATAACTTCCTTTCCCTGGGATTTTGGCAATCCTTCAACAAAATCCATTGTGATGTGCTGCCAGGCTAAGTCAGGTGTATCAAGGGGCTCCAGCAAGCCTGGATAAGGACAATGTTCAGCTTTAGAGCGTTGGCATATGGCACACTCAGTGACATATTTTTCGACGGCCTTCTTCATGCCAGGCCAGTAAAATAGCCGTTTGAGTCTGTGGTAGGTAGCCACTATACCAGAATGTCCTCCTATAGCTGAGGCATGCATTGAGTGCAAGATCTGTTGCTTGAGGTTGTCATCTGAGCCAATGAATAGGCACCCTTTGTACCTCAAGATGCCTGCTTGCAGTGTCATATTGGGTTGTGCTGTAGGAGCGACTGTCAACTTCTGGAGCAATTCTTGACAGTAAGCGTCATTTGTGTAACTATCTTCGACAGAAGCAGTCCAAGAAGGCTTGATGACTGTAATTGCTTGCAATTCTAAATCTCTTCTGCTAAGAGCATCTGCTGCTCTATTATCTTTACCTTGCTTGTATTCAATGGCATAATTGAATTCCAACAGTTTTAGCAGTAGTTTGTGTTGGATACCTTCCACTGCTTTTTGTTCAGTGATGAATTTCAAGCTTTTCTAGTCTGTCTTAATTAGCAAGTCGCTATCCAATAAATAGTGTCTCCACCGTTTGAGTGCTTCTAGAATGGCCAGTGCCTCCTTATCATAGGTGGACATAGTGACTGATTTGACGCCTAGTGTTTTGCTGAAGTAAGCCAGAGGTCGACCTTGTTGCATTAATACGGCGCCAATTCCATTTCCACTAGCATCTGTTTCTAAGGTAAACGGTAAAGAGAAGTTTGGTAGTGCCATGACAGGTGCTGTAATCAGGCATTCCTTCAATGTATTGAATGCAGATGTTTGTGCTTCTGTCCAGTTGAAGGAATTTTTCTTTAAGAGGTCATGCAGAGGGCGACAGATAATTCCGTAGTTCTTCACAAACCTTCTATAGTAGCCCGTGAGCCCTAAGAAGCTTCTCAGCTGGGTGATAGTTGTTGGTAGTGGCCAGTCTTTCACTGCACTTACTTTCTGGGGGTCTGTGGCAACACCCTTCTCTGAAATTACATGACCCAGATATTCCACTTGAGTAGTGGCAAAGACACACTTGCTCTTTTTGGCAAACAATTTGTTCTGTCGTAGTACTTGCAATATTATTCTCAGGTGTTGAATGTGCTCAGGCTTGGATTTGCTGTATATAAGGATATCATCAAAGAATACTAGCATGAACTTTCTCATGTGGTCTTGGAATACATTGTTCATCAGTGCTTGGAAAGTTGCAGGTGCATTTGTGAGCCCAAACGGCATTACTAGATACTCGAAATGTCCAAAATATGTGCGAAATGCTGTTTTGTGGATGTCTTGTTTTTGCATCCTGACTTGATGATATCCTGACCTTAAGTCCAACTTCGTGAAGAATTTGGCTCCACTGAGTTCATCCAGTAAATCTTCGATCACTGGTATAGGAAACTTGTCTTTTATAGTTTGCTGGTTTAACTTCCTGAAGTCAATGCAGAGTCTCCAAGACCCATCTTTTTTTCTCACTAGAATTGCTGGTGAGGCATACGGGCTTTTGCTGGGCTGGATGACTGAAGTTTCCAGTAATTTTTTTATTTGTTGTTCCATCTCTGTTTTCTGCTTATGGGGCACTCTGTACGGACAAATTCTTGGTGGAACTGAACCCTCCTTTAATGGTATTGAGTGATCACAATCCCTTTCTGGTGGCAACTCTGTTGGTTCATCGAAAATGTCATTGAACTCATTGAGAAGAGCAGCAATATCTGGATCAGCCGCTACTACAGATGCCTCTTCTGCTGATAGTGGATGAAGGAAATATCCCTGTGCCCCTTGAGATAGTTCTCGCTGCAGTTTTTCAATGGACATAAGTTGAATGCCTTTACGGGATGATTCATCCTGTAGCCAAAGTTTCTCTTTGCCTTCTCGTTTGATCTTTACATGCCGCTTCTCATAATCAAAAGTAACTGGGCTATGAGTTAGCATCCAGTCACCGCCCAATATAATGTCATACCCCTTCAGTGGTATTATTTTGAAGGCGTTGCGGAATTTATGGCCTTGCACAATGTATTCCATGTCGGTTGTGTGGGACCCTGTGTGTAATTCGCCACCTCCAGCCACTAGTACTTTTTCCAAAGTGTTACTGATTGTGTGACAATGAATTTTTGTGGAGAATTTGAGGTCCATGAAAGTGTGAGTGCTCCCCGTATCAACTAGTGCTAGAGCTCTTTTGCCTCCAATATTTATCCTGAGTGTGAAGGTATTGGTGGAGCTGCTGCCTTTAGCCGCTTGCAGAGATATTTGCATCATATGGTTCTGTACAGTAGGAGAAGATTCAGGTGGCTCCATTGTGTCAACTGTCTGCTCAGTGTCATGGAATGTTTCTTCCTCTTGAGTTTGATCTTCTTCAGTGGCCATCATATTTAAACGCTTGTACTGTTGGCATCTGTGGCCGAAGAACCATTTCTGACCACAGTATTTGCAAGTCCCTGGTTCGTTGTATTTAGCCTCAAATTTGGGTTTTGGCTTATCAGGTTCCTTTTTTGTCACTGCATCCTCTGTTGTTGTCACTGGTTTAGATGCGAACTGAGAGGTGTAGCTGTTGCGATTTGTGTTTACTGCATTCAAGCGCCGATTATGACTCTGTGCTGTAGCTTGTGATGCCATTTCCATGTCACGGGCATACTCCACGGCTTCATATAATGTGGCAGGTTTGAGTGGCTTCATGAAGTGTTTGATCTCTGCACGGAGACCGTTGATGTAACACTTTATGTAATATGCCTCCTTGGCATCAGGATTTTGTTTTTTGTAGTTTGATCTCTTGTCCTCAAACCTGTCTGTGTAGTCATGCACTGAACTTAAACCTTGCTTGATGGAATTAAATTCTTCAACAGCCTCATAAGAACTGCTTTCAGTGAACCTTTGCACCACCACTTTAGTAAACTGCTTCCATGTGAGGCCCTCGTCAAGCACACCCGAATTTCGCAGCCATGTGTCAGCCTTGCCAGTAATATACATCTGGGCATAGTCAAATTTGGCATCTTCTGGTACATATACCATTGCAAAGTATTTGTCAGTCATTCTCAACCACTCCTCTGGATGTGTGCCATCAAAACGTGGGAAATCCATTTTAGGAGCCTTGGCAATTGACCTATAGAACTGAGCATCTCTATCTTGCTCTTGGTATCGATTTGCTCGATGATAATTTCCTCTATCATTGTAACCTCTGTCCTGGTGCTCTCTGTCCTCATTGTCATGGAGAGGTGGATCATGGCGCCTGTTGATACGTCTCCAACGTATCGATAATTTCTTATGTTCCATGCTACATTATTGATGATATCTACATGTTTTATGCACATTATATGTCGTATTTACGCATTTTCTGGAACTAACCTATTAACAAGATGCCGAAGAGCCAGTTGATGTTTTCTGCTGTTTTTGGTTTCGAAATCCTAGTAACGAAATATTCTCGGAATTGGACGAAATCAACGCCCAGGGTCCTATTTTTGCACGAAGCTTCCAGAAGACCGAAGGAGAGTCGAAGTGGGGCCACGAGGTGGCCAGTGACAGGGCGGCGCGGCCCGGCCCGGCCGTGCTGCCCTGTCCCCGGGCCCTCGTGCCGCCTCTTGACCTGCCCTTTCGCCTACTTATAGCCTCCGTCGCGAAAACCCCGTACCGAGAGCCACGATACGGAAAACCTTCCAGACGCCGCCGCGAATCCCATCTCGGGGATTCAGGAGATCGCCCCGGCACCCTGCCGGAGGGGATTCATCTCCCGGAGGACTCTACACCGCCATGGTCGCCTCCGGAGTGATGAGTGAGTAGTTCACCCTGGACTATGGGTCCATAGCAGTAGCTAGATGGTCGTCTTCTCCTAGTTGTGCTTCATTGTTGGATCTTGTGAGCTGCCTAACATGATCAAGATCATCTATCTGTAATACTATATGTTGTGTTTGTCGGGATCCGATGGATAGAGAATACTATGTTATGGTGATTATCAATCTATTGTTTATGTGTTGTTTATGATCTTGCATGCTCTCCGTTATTAGTAGAGGCTCTGGCCAAGTTTTTGCTCTTAACTCCAAGAGGGAGTATTTATGCTCGATAGTGGGTTCATGCCTTCATTGATACCTGGGACAGTGACAGAAAGTTCTAAGGTTGTGATGTGCTGTTGCCACTAGAGATAAAACATTGATTCTATGTCTAAGGATGTAGTTGTCGATTACATTACGCACCATACTTAATGCAATTGTCTGTTGCTTTGCAACTTAATACTGAATGGGGTTCGGATGATAACCTGAAGGTGGACTTTTTAGGCATAGATGCGTTTGGATGGCGGTCTATGTACTTTGTCGTAATGCCCGGATTAAATCTCACTATATTTATCATATCATGTACATGCATTGTTATGCCCTTCTCTATTTGTCAATTGCCCGACTGTAATTTGTTTACCCAACATGCTTTTATCTTATGGGAGAGACACCTCTAGTGAACTGTGGACCCCGGTCCTATTCTTTACATAGCATACAATCTACTGCAATACTTGTTTTACTGTTTTCTTGCAAACAATCATCTTCCACACAATACGGTTAATCCTTTGTTACAGCAAGCCGGTGAGATTGACAACCTCACTGTTTCGTTGGGGCAAAGTACTTGGGTTGTGTTGTGCAGGTTCCACGTTGGCGCCGGAATCCCTGTTGTTGCGCCGCATCACATTTCGCCACCATCAACCTTCATCGTGCTTCTTGACTCCTACTAGTCCGATTAAACCTTGGTTTCTTACTGAGGGAAACTTGCCACTGTGCGCATCATACCTTCCTCTTGGGGTTCCCAACGGATGTGTACATCTACGCGCATCAAGCAAATTTCTGGCGCCGTTGCCGGGGAGACACGCTGCAAGGGGAGTCTCCACTTCTCAATCTCTTTACTTTGTTTTTGTCTTGCTTTATTTTATTTACTACTTTGTTTGCTGCACTTAAACAAAACACAAAAAAATTAGTTGCTAGTTTTACTTTATTTACTGTCTTGCTCTCTATATCAAAAACACAAAAAAATTAGTTACTTGCATTTACTTTATCTAGTTTGTTTTATTTACTGTTGCTAAAATGAATACCTCTGAAAATACTAAGTTGTGTGACTTCACAAATGCAAATAATAATGATTTCCTATGCACACCTATTGCTCCACCTGCTACTACAGCAGAATTCTTTGAAATTAAACCTGCTTTACTAAATCTTGTCATGAGAGATCAATTTTCTGGTGCTAGTTCTGATGATGCTGCTGCCCATCTTAATAATTTTGTTGAACTTTGTGAAATGCAAAAGTATAAGGATGTAGATGGTGATATTATTAAATTGAAAGTGTTTCCTTTCTCATTAAGAGGAAGAGCTAAAGATTGGTTGCTATCTTTGCCTAAGAATAGTATTGATTCATGGACTAAATGTAAGGATGCTTTTATTGGTAGATATTATCCTCCCGCTAAAATTATATCTTTGAGAAGTAGCATAATAAATTTTAAGCAATTAGATACTGAACATGTTGCTCAAGCATGGGAGAGAATGAAAACTTTGGTAAAGAATTGCCCAACCCATGGACTGACTACTTGGATGATCATCCAAACCTTCTATGCGGACTAAATTTTTCTTCGCGGAATTTATTGGATTCAGCTGCTGGAGGTACCTTTATGTCCATCACTTTTGGGGCGGCTACAAAACTTCTTGATGATATGATGATAAATTACTCTGAATGGCACACGGAAAGAGCTCCACAAGGTAAGAAGGTAAATTCTGTTGAAGAAACCTCTTCCTTGAGTGATAAGATTGATGTGATTATGTCTATGCTTGTGAATGGTAGATCTAATGTTGATCCAAATAATGTTCCTTTAGCTTCATTGGTTGCTCAAGAAGAAAATGTTGATGTGAATTTCATTAAAAATAATAATTTCAACAACAATGCTTATAGGAACAACTCTGGTAATAACTATAGGCCATATCCTTCTGCTAATGGTAATGGTTATGGTAATTCTTATGGGAATTCTTACAACAATAATAGGAGTGTACCCTCTGGTCTTGAAGCCATGCTTAAAGAATTTATTAGTACACAAACTGCTTTTAACAAATCTGTTGAGGAAAAGCTTGATAAAATTGATATTATTGCTTCTAGAGTTGATAGACTTGCCTCCGATGTTAATCTTTTAAAATTGAAAGTTATGCCTAATAATGATATTGATAATAAAATTACTACTACAGCAAATGCCATCCAAGTTAGAATTAATGAGAATAAAAGATTAATGGCTGAACTGCGTGCTAGGTGGGATAGAGAAGAAAATGAAAAACTAGCTAAAGAGAATAATGTAGCTAAAGTTTGGACTATCACCACCGCTAGTAATGTTAATTCTTCACATGTTGCTGCACCTCCTAATATCAATGGTAAAATAATTGGTGTTGGCAATGTTTCTACTCCTAGTGCAAAGCGTACAAAACTGCCTGAAATTGCTAAAACTGCTGAAACTGCTTGTGATAAAACTGCTGAAATTTTTTCCAACCTTGGGAACAATGATCCCATTGCTGTAGCTCATAATGATTTAGATTTTTATGATTGTCACATCTCTGAAGTTATAAAGTTCTTACAAAAACTTGCTAAAAGTCATAATGCTAGTGCTATAAATTTGGCCTTTACAAAACATATTACAAATGCTCTCATAAAAGCTAGAGAAGAGAAACTAAAACTTGAAACTTCTATTCCTAGAAAGTTAGAAGATGGTTGGGAGCCCATCATTAAAATGAAATTCAATGACTTTGAATGTAATGCTTTATGTGATCTTGGTGCAACTATTTCTGTTATGCCTAAAAAGATTTATGATATGCTTGACTTGCCACCATTGAAGAATTGTTATTTGGATGTTAATCTTGCCGATAATGTTAAAAAGAAACCTTTGGGGAGGATTGATAATGTGCGCATTACGGTTAACAATAACCTTGTCCCCGTTGATTTTGTTGTCTTGGATATCGAATGCAATGCATCTTGTCCGATTGTGTTGGGAAGACCTTTTCTTCGAACCGTTGGTGTTGTTATTGATATGAGGGAAGGTAATATTAAATATCAATTTCCTCTCAAGAAAGGTATGGAACACTTCCCTAGAAAGAGAATGAAGTTTCCTTTTGATTCTATTATTAGAACAAGCTATGATGTTGATGCTTCTACTCTCGATGTTACTTGATTTGCACTTTCTGCGCCTAGCTGAAAGGCGTTAAAGAAAAGCGCTTATGGGAGACAACCCATGTTTTTACTACAGTACTTTGTTTTATATTTGAGTCTTGGAAGTTGTTTACTACTGTAGCAACCTCTCCTTATCATGTTTTTGTGCCAAGTAAAGTTTCTATGTTAAAGTTGATGTTATATTTGGGATCGCTGCGCAGAAACAGCATTGCTGTCTGTCACGAATCTGGGCCTAAGTCTCTGTAGAAAATTCGAAAAAATCTGCCAATTTACGAGCGTGATCCTCAGATATGTACGCAACTTTCATTAGTTTTGAGTTTTTCCATTTGAGCAAGTCTGGTGCCACTTTAAAATTCGTCTTTACGAACTGTTCTGTTTTTGACAGATTCTGCCTTTTATTTCGCATTGCCTCTTTTGCTATGTTGGATGAATTTTTTGATCCATTAATGTCCAGTAGCTTTATGCAATGTCCAGAAGTGAAAAGAATGATTGTGTCACCTCTGAATATGTGAATTATTTGTGCACTAACCCTCTAATGAGTTTGCTTGAAGTTTGGTGTGAAGGAAGTTTTCAAGGGTCAAGAGAGGAATATGATATACTATGATCAAGAGGAGTGAAAGCTCTAAGCTTGGGGATGCCCCGTGGTTCACCCCTGGATATTTTAAGAAGACTCAAGCGTCTAAGCTTGGGGATGCCCAAGGCATCCCCTTCTTCATCGACAACATCATCAGGTTCCTCCCCTGAAACTATATTTTTATTCAGTCACATCTTATGTTCTTTACTTGGAGCGTCGGTTTGTTTTTGTTTTTGTTTTTGTTTGAATAAAATGGATCCTAGCATTCACTTTGTGGGAGAGAGACACGCTCCGCTGTTGCATATGGACAAATATGTCCTTAGGCTTTACTCATAATGTTCAAGGCGAAGTTTCTTCTTCGTTAAATTGTTATATGGTTGGAATTGGAAAATGCTACATGTAGTAATTCTAAAATGTCTTGGATAATGTGATACTTGGCAATTGTTGTGCTCATGTTTAAGCTCTTGCATCATATGCTTTGCACCCATTAATGAAGAAATACATAGAGCTTGCTAAAATTTGATTTGCATATTTGGTCTCTCTAAGGTCTAGATAATATCTAGTATTGAGTTTTGAACAACAAGGAAGACGGTGTAGAGTCTTATAATGTTTACAATATGTCTTTTATGTGATTTTTGCTGCACCGGTTCATCCTTGAGTTTGCTTCAAATAACCTTGCTAGCCTAAACCTTGTATCGAGAGGGAATACTTCTCATGCATCCAAAATCCTTGAGCCAACCACTATGCCATTTGTGTCCACTATACCTACCTACTACATGGTATTTCTCCGCCATTCCAAAGTAAATTGCTTGAGTGCTACCTTTAAAATTCCATCATTCACCTTTGCAATATATAGCTCATGGGACAAAATAGCCTTAAAAACTATCGTAGTATTGAATATGTACTTATGCACTTTATCTCTTATTAAGTTGCTTGTTGTGCGATAACCATGCTTCGGGGAACGCCATCAATTACTCTTTATTGAATATCATGTGAGTTGCTATGCATGTCCGTCTTGTCTGAAGGATCTACCACCTTAATGGTTGGAGCATGCAAATTGTTAGAGAAGAACATTGGGCCGCTAACTAAAGCCATGAATCGTGGTTGAAGTTTCAGTTTTGGACATATATCCTCAATCTCATATGAGAATAATAATTGTTGCTACATGCTTATGCATTTAAGAGGAGTCCATTATCTGTTGTCCATGTTGTCCCGGTATGGATGTCTAAGTTGAGAATAATCAAAAGCGAGAAATCCAAAATGCGAGCATTCTCCTTAGACCTTTGTACAGGCGGCATGGAGGTACCCCTTTGTGACACTTGGTTGAAACATGACATTGCGAAGATCCGGTAGTCCAAGCTAAGTAGGACAAGGTGCGGGCACTATTAGTATACTATGCATGAGGCTTGCAACTTGTAAGATATAATTTACATAACTCATATGCTTTATTACTACCGTTGACAAAATTGTTTCATGTTTTCAAAATAAAAGCTCTAGCACAAATACAGCAATCGATGCTTTCCTCTTTGAAGGACCTTTCCTTTACTTTTATTGTTGAGTCAGTATCTCTCTCCACCTTAAGAAGCAAATACTTGTGTGAACTGTGCATTGATTCCTACATACTTGCATATTGCACTTGTTATATTACTTTATGTTGACAATATCCATGAGATATACATGTTATAAGTTGAAAGCAACCGCTGAAACTTAATCTTCCTTTGTGTTGCTTCCACACCTTTACTTTGATTTATTGCTTTATGAGTTAACTCTTATGCAAGACTTATTGATGCTTGTCTTGAAGTACTATTCATGAAAAGTCTTTGCTTTATGATTCAGTTGTTTAGTCATGTCATTACCATTGTTTTGATCGCTGCATTCATTACATATGTTTACAAATAGTATGATCAAGATTATGATGGCATGTCACTTCAGAAATTATCTTTGTTATCGTTTTACCTGCTCGGGACGAGCAGAACTAAGCTTGGGGATGCTGATACGTCTCCAACGTATCGATAATTTCTTATGTTCCATGCTACATTATTGATGATATCTACATGTTTTATGCACATTATATGTCGTATTTACGCATTTTCTGGAACTAACCTATTAACAAGATGCCGAAGAGCCAGTTCTGTTTTCTGCTGTTTTTGGTTTCAGAAATCCTAGTAACGAAATATTCTCGGAATTGGACGAAATCAACGCCCAGGGTCCTATTTTTGCACGAAGCTTCCAAAAGACCGAAGGAGAGTTGAAGTGGGGCCACGAGGTGGCCAGGTGACAAGGCGCGGCCCAGGCCCTGGCCGTGCGGCCTGTCCCCGGGCCCCTCGTGCCGCCTCTTGACCTGCCCTTTCGCCTACTTATAGCCTCCGTCGCGAAAACCCCAGTACGAGAGCCACGATACGGAAAACCTTCCAGAGACGCCGCCGCGAATCCCATCTCGGGGATTCGGGAGATCGCCTCCGGCACCCTGCCGGAGAGGGGATTCATCTCCCGGAGGACTCTACACCGCCATGGTCGCCTCCAGAGTGATGAGTGAGTAGTTCACCCCTGGACTATGGGTCCATAGCAGTAGCTAGATGGTCGTCTTCTCCTAGTTGTGCTTCATTGTTGGATCTTGTGAGCTGCCTAACATGATCAAGATCATCTATCTGTAATACTATATGTTGTGTTTGTCGGGATCCGATGGATAGAGAATACTATGTTATGGTGATTATCAATCTATTGTTTATGTGTTGTTTATGATCTTGCATGCTCTCCGTTATTAGTAGAGGCTCTGGCCAAGTTTTTGCTCTTAACTCCAAGAGGGAGTATTTATGCTCGATAGTGGGTTCATGCCTTCATTGATACCTGGGACAGTGACAGAAAGTTCTAAGGTTGTGATGTGCTGTTGCCACTAGGGTTAAAACATTGATTCTATGTCTAAGGATGTAGTTGTCGATTACATTACGCACCATACTTAATGCAATTGTCTGTTGCTTTGCAACTTAATACTGAATGGGGTTCGGATGATAACCTGAAGGTGGACTTTTTAGGCATAGATGCGGTTGGATGGCGGTCTATGTACTTTGTCGTAATGCCGGATTAAATCTCACTATATTTATCATATCATGTACATGCATTGTTATGCCCTTCTCTATTTGTCAATTGCCCGACTGTAATTTGTTTACCCAACATGCTTTTATCTTATGGGAGAGATACCTCTAGTGAACTGTGGACCCCGGTCCTATTCTTTACATAGCATACAATCTACTGCAATATTTGTTTTACTGTTTTCTTGCAAACAATCATCTTCCACACAATACGGTTAATCCTTTGTTACAAGCCGGTGAGATTGACAACCTCACTGTTTCGTTGGGGCAAAGTACTTGGGTTGTGTTGTGCAGGTTCCACGTTGGCGCCGGAATCCCTGTTGTTGCGCCGCATCACATTTCGCCACCATCAACCTTCAACGTGCTTCTTGACTCCTACTGGTCCGATTAAACCTTGGTTTCTTACTGAGGGAAACTTGCCACTGTGCGCATCATACCTTCCTCTTGGGGTTCCCAACGGACGTGTACATCTATGCGCATCACCTGTTAGTTTGAAGATGCATAGGGTTTGGCTGGTGGTAATAGTTGCGGTTTTGATTTTGAGGAATTATTGGATTGTCTGGTGGAAGATTTGTGTGTGGGTAGGCTTGGTGAGTGGGTGGAGGGTGGTAGTTGTTGTACTGATGGTTTGGTTGGGGGTTGTAATGGTAGGACCAATCTGGAATTGTGTTTGGGTAATAATGGGGATTTGGTGGATTGTATGGGTCAGGGTTTAGTGGAACATGGTACGATGGGTTGGCATGGTGATGAGGATATTGGTTCCACTATGGGTATTGCTCTGGATATGGGTATGTGTTTGGGTTGTAGGGCTGGTGGTAGGGTGGGTATTGGTTGTTGTACTGGTGTTCGTCTCCCTGCAACTGCTGGTGCTCATAGTATTGATCAACATCCAGATACTCAAACTGCCTCTTGTTCTTGTCCTGCTGCTCGATGTGCGTTAATTCTTGCTGAGGCCAGGCCATGTCAGGGCGTCTGCGCCAATGCGGCGGCTGAGAGTGTCCCCTGGTACCTCTGGATTCATCTGTTGCAGGTTTAGAGGAACTTGCACCTTGAGCAGCAGGTATCACAGGTTGAGGTGGACCTACAGCTTGAGCAGCAGCCTGTGCCGCTGTGGCAGCAGTTTCAACCGCCATAGCTTCAACACGGCGACGTTCTTCCTCCAGGACAGCGTTGCGACCGGTGCTCTCAGACAGCAATAATTCAAGCCGGTTCATTTGGTCGCTCAAGGTGGAGAATTTACCTTCAAAGCCGTCTAGTTTGACTCCAATCTCCTCCGTGCGTGTGTTCACATGCTCCATGTCGAGCTTCAGCGCCTCGAGTTCTTGCACCGCTGCTTCTGACGTCTTTGACTTAGGCATTTCGTCTAGCAGTTGATGAGCTTGTACTGCCGCCGATCTCCCGCCGCCAGCGCCCAACTTCAAGACGCACCAACCGAGAGCAGCACCGGGATTTGACCGCCGGGGGAGATGATCCCCAGCAACCGTGCCGCTTCGCTCGATCTGCGCCCGAATAGTGCCGCCGCCGAGCCGCCGCCGTCGACCACGTCGTATAGGACGTCACCGCCACCAGCGCCTCCATCGACCAACACCCCGCCGCCGGGAAAGGGGAGAGGGGAGAGGGATTCCACGGGAGATCCCAACCTCCCTCGTCTCTCCAATCGAGTCGCCGCCGAATTCTCGAGCTCGAGCTGTAAGATCTAAGCGAGATTTTTTTTTTGAGTCCAAGGATGGACTGGCTTCTGATACCAATTTGTCAGATCCCGGGAGGAATCAGACAGATAAACTCCCGATGTGGAGACCCAATCTATGAATTTTGGGGATTTCTAATCTAAGACAGGAAATAAGGAACAGATAACTAGGGTTTTTGCCTTGAGCATATTTCATTATCGATAGCTCTGTCTTCCCACGAAGGGGGCTCATATAGCCAGTTTGGTTGTTCCCGTTATTACAGACATGTAACAGTAAAAGATGAATAGTAAATATTCTTGCTGAATGGTAAACAGTGACGTTAAAGAGATGTTCCATCTAGACCGTTGGCTCCGAAGAGAAGAGGAGGACCGTCGGATCTTCATACTCAGGTGAAGTGTTAGCTTATGTCTTGACCATCTCCAGCTTCAGGAGTAGAGGAGCTGACAGATAGCTCCGCAAGCACCGCGGATATGGAGGACCATGTGGAGCTCGACACCGACTATGGCTCCGCAAGCATTGTCGGCATGACCGACATCGAGCATCTCGACACCGACCATGGCTCGCCAAGCATGGACAACATGGAGGACCACCACTCCGAGCTCGACTACAACATCGACGACATGGTGGAGCACTACCTCGACTACGACTACGACACCATGATGGAGCACCGCACCGAGCACTACCTCGACTACGACTACGACACCATGATAGAGCACAGCACCGAGCACTACCTCGACTATGACATCGACACCATGGTGGAACCTAGCTTCGACACCACCTTCCACAAGACCGGTGCCTACAAGTTCCCCATCTTGGCCAATGGAACTACATATGAAGGTAGCGGACCTTCAAGACGGCGCCACCATGAGAGTGCTTATGCACATGATCATCTACATCGAGCTCGTCCTTTGGAACAACAAGAGCGTCCCCGCCATGATCGCCATCGACACTCTCCTCCGAGCTCAAGAAGGCGCCACAATCAAAGTGCCAAGCTACATGTACCATCATCTAGGCATGCCGAGGATCGTCATCAACACACGTCGCCTCATGATCGTCGTCGACCATCACCACCACATGACCGCCATCGACATGCGTCACCACATGATCATCGCCGACACAAGTCACCTCATGTTCTCCATCGACCAACACCACCCAAGGATCTTCGACGACACCCCCCAAGACATGGTGATGATGCAAGAAGACGAGAGCCTCGACATGAAGCGGCCAAGGCTACAAAGAACAACAACACCAACCATATGGTGTCCACAAAGCCTAGAGCCACCACCAAAATGGCATCTCCAAGACCGCCTACACATGAGAAGATCTCCAATGGTGCGAGACAAGGCGCTACACCAACAAGCAAGATGGTGGCAAGTGCAAAGAAAGAGGAACCACATCGCATGGTGCTTCCCTCTCCTACCGCCACCACCACAAGGGCACCTACAAGAGCTCAAGCCCCAAGATGAAGACCATGGAGTCTACACTTCAAGATGAAGGACGATCTACCCATCTTTATGCCAACATGACAATGGTTCGTCCTCCAAGACCACGTAGCTCCCAATGCTTTCATTGCACACAAGACGGTCATCTTTGGGAATGCCCCAATCTCCATTGTGATGTGTGCACATCCAACAAGCACATGACATGGGAGTGCAACACACCACAAGCCCACAAGCTCTACTTCGCCCAATTGGATGCCGAATTCGCCAACATGACACTTCAAGATACCATCGTGTTCAAAGAATGGTGCAAGGAAATGGAAAAGATGACAACTATGAAGACCACACTTCAAGATGGAGAACGAGAAGGCCAAGTCAAGAGTGACGTTGATTCGAGCCTAGGTCTCAACAACACCATAGCGCCATCAAATGGTGTCAACATGGGAGGCGATGGAGTTGAGAAGGTTGAGCATGGGATTCTCCCTTCAACCAAGGAGGCGAATGGAGTTGAGAATGGTGAGCATGGGATGATCCCTTCACCAATGGAGGCGCATGGAGATGAGAAGATCAAGCCTACTCCTATATGCTTGAATGATGAGATGGTACCAATCCCATGTGTGCATGAGAGCCACTTAGCCCACTTGAGTGCGAGTGATAGTGAGTTGAGTGACTCCCACCCCATATGTGAGTTTGAGTGCTTCCATTTGGAGGACATGAGTGATACACCGAGTGAGTTGAGAGAGGTAGCTGATAGGTCCATGAAGGCCATTTCACATTCTAACAACTTAACCTCTACCTCTAGTGTGTTTTCTCATGTTGCAATAGGTTCCATGGAGGACGAGTTCCCGATCATGGAGAAGATGTACATGGTGCATGAAGATGATGATATCACACCATGCTTACAAGAAGTCAAAGATGTCGACCACATGGATCCTACTACTTCCACAACACCTACCTCAAATGAGTCGGACTACAAAGGTAACAACAAAGGTGTTGATGACGCCTTGATCCCACTAGTGGACATGATGATTTGTGAGTGCATGCATGATGATGATGATACAATTGCTATGTCATATGCTTCGTTAATTCCCCCATGTGATGCTTTGTTTGATAACATTGTTGATCATGTGGAATTACTTGCTTGTGACAATATGATCATTCCATGCTATGAGAGTTTAACTTTCTCTCCAATTGCTTGCAACTTGTTGAACAATTTCTCTTTCCCATGTGTTGCTTGCAATGATGATGTTAATGCTTGTGTTGTGACACCCTTGATGAACAATTGCTCTTTCCCTAGGTTTGTCGACAACAATGATAAAATCTTGAACATGTTTTGTGCAAAATGCTTGCAATACTCCCCCATTAGTGCAACCAAAATGTTGAATACTTTCTCTTTCCAATGCTTGGTTTGCCATAATGTTAATATGCTTGTAAATGAGATTGCCCCCATAGCTCTCTCAAATTTTGGAGACTTTGCCTATGTCCATGATGAGCAAGTTCATGTGTTTACCCCGCATATTCACCATATCTATTATGATGCTTTGCTTGATGCTCATGGTGATGTGCAAAAGAAATGGACCATCATGATGGATGATGTGTTCATATACCATGCACACACGTTCTTTGCTTTGCCGATTGTGTGTGTAGGTACAAGAATGCTAATGTCAGCCTCGATTGAGCACGAGTTGACCAAACGAGCTCTTGAGAGCATAATTCAAGTGAGTACAAGATCGAACCCGGCTCTAATACCTTTTCCATGCTTTGCATTGAACATGCCGAACAATTTTTCTTTCTTATGGTTCTTTTGCAAGCATGATGATGTGATTCTTACCGTTGGTGTTGCCTCAAACAAGTTGACCAATTGCTCTTTCATTTGGTTTGGTGGAACACACGGTTGTGCAAATTTCTACTTGGTGAACTTTTTGGATGATATGTTGTGTGTTGCACCAAATATGAGGACCAATTTCTCTTTCCAATGGTTTGTGTGCACACATGTTGATGATATTTTGGACACTCTTCCGTATGTGTTTTTGCCAAACTCTCCACTTATTGCTTCAAGGATGTTGAACAATTTCTCTTTCCGATGCCTTGAGTGCAATAATGCACATGGGTTTCTACATGAGATGGACACCATGGTCGTCTCACAATTTGGAGTTTTTGTGTTCCCACATTTGGAAGATGTTCATATGGAGTTCTTACACATTGACCTTGCACATGCATTATTCTTGATAAATTTGTGTTGTGCTAACGGTGTTGTGAACATGAATGGACATGTCGTTGATGATATGCTCCTCTATCACGCACACATATACTTTGCTTGGTCTTTTTTGTGTGAAGGTACATGTGACATATGGATGAGCGTCAACGAATGGGTTCAACCCCATACATCTACTACACAAGATCTCTCAATGAGAGCACACCGACATCTTGCTAAGGTGACCTCCTTCTACTTGCGCTATCTTGCTAAACCCGTGGAACATTGGCTATGCTTTGAGTGTTGCTTGGCTTTTCTTGTGCTATTGATAGGGCTCTTGACAAGTGAAGCGACATTCAAGCGTTGGTGTCATCTACCTCCTCTACACGTTCATGAAGATTTATCGTCGAGGACGACTCTTTTTCAAGTGGGGGGAGATGATGCAGCCCGACCTTCGGTCTTCACCGCATCATATGCTTCATCGCCAAGACGACACGCAAAGGTGAATCTTCTCCTTTATGCGTGCCTACAATCGCCTATGTGGAATGACATACTACTTCATACCCCGTCATACCTTGATGATAGGAACTCGACGACAAGTACGGAGGGAAGAGAGGATGCCATGGAGACCCGAGGACGCAAGGCCGATGTCACGGAAGCATGGAAGAGAAGGAGGAAGAGGAGCTGGACGCTCCAGACGGAACTTCCGCCCACCACCACCGGAACTTCCGCCCAGATTCCATCCAAGACTGAAGATGCTCATGCTGAAGAGCTGTGGCCGGAACTTCCGCCCCTGATGGCCGGAACTTCCGCCCACCGGAACTTCCGCCCTTGTTCCGAAAACGTGCCAAAACACCCCTGATACTGCAAGGAAATCGGCCGTTTTCGGAACTAGGCCGGAAGTTGGCCGGAACTTCCGGCCCTGATGGCCGGAACTTCCGCCCGGCCGGAACTTCCGCCCCCAGGAGCCGGAACTTCCGCCCCATCGAACCTCAGCCAGATCTCAGCCCCTTTTGGCTTGTAACTTACCCCTTCGCCCCTACCTATAAATAGGCACCTACCCCCACCTTCATGAGGGAGAGATGATGTTTAGATGAATTGGCTTATGCCTCTATTATCCCTTTGTGGATTTGGGAAACCCTCACCTTAGATTAATTTCTATTGTACCACCCGGGCTCCGATCGAATCCTATTGTATCTCTTTGGTGACTTCTACCAATATTGGTCTTTTGCTTGCACTTCTACCTTTTGGGTCTTTTGTTTGCACTTCTATCGATTTGGTCTTTTCACCCTTCTAGATCTATAGGATTTCGATTCGTCGATCTTTTTGCGGGACTTCTACCGAAGGGTCTTTTCCTGCAACTTCTATCGAGTTGGTGGTTCGGGCCAACGAGGACAAACCGATTTGTGTGTGTGCGTGTGTTTGTATCGTGTTCTTCGCGTTCATCCACTTCCCCCGCGAATCCCCCTCCGCAATCACACTCACCCAGGTCAAACCGTGAAGATTGGGCACACCCTAGGGCTTAGCCCGCATCACCGTTGCTCAAGCTATCCCTGTGTCGTGGTATCGTCACGGCATATGCCATGGGGTGGCTAATGTCAAGTGGTTCGTGCCTTGGTCCACGACGGTCTCCGAATGCGTGTATGAGCACGAGCGACACAACGACTTACCCAGGTTCTGGTCCCTCGTAAGGAGGTAACACCCCTACTCCTGCCCTAGAGATGTATATGTTGTATAGATAGTACAATGGTGCTCCTTGAGCTATGGCCGGCTTGAGAGAGGGCTCGAGGTAGACGAAGGCCTCTCTCCCGAGCGGTTCTAAGTATGAAAACTAGAAGTGATCGATCGGTCCCCCCAAAGTGGGTGCTACTAAGGCTTATATAGTGCTTGGAACATTACATAGAAGTCCCTATAAGCTATGGCGCCAGCTCCAGCTTGGTCGCATGGTCCCGAGGCGCCCGGCCCCCCGGCTGTCGCCCACATCTTGTCCTTCTTGTCGCCGCCGGCAGAGACACGACGGAGCGAGCGACGGGCCGTAGGCCGGATCTAGCCTCCAGTCGTAGTCTGCGGCCCCTACCTAGCGCCGCCCGTACCTGCGCCGCTCCGGTAAGCCGGGCCATGATGGCATATCACCACGCAGATCCCTGCTGCTTTGCAGTGTTCTGGGATCCGCGAGATTGGATGTCCTCGTGGACTTTCGCACCCGAATGACCTTTCCGGAGCCTTCTCGTGCAAGGATCACCAACTCTGGAGCCGGCCAGGGAAAAGATGAACCAAGCCGGATATATCATGTTGCAGCCGGCCTAGACCATGGCTCAGCCGGCCATGCCCAAGCCGGCGTAGACTTGCTTCTAGTCGGCCCCAAGGCGGCCGACCACGGGCTAGCCGGCCCTGAGCCAACTATTCCCAGTCTTTTGCCATACCCGGGGTCTTCCCCCCCCCCCCGACATTAGCCCCTAAAGCTGGCGAGGGCCTGCATAGAGAAGGGCATGGGCAGGTTTTTCCTGGTCTGTTCGTTATCGATCTTGGATCTGCCTGAAAAGCCTTTGTAGGGGCCGACAGTGAATTTCTTCGTAGCCGGCTGCACCCTTTCCGACTTGCGTCGTCCGACTGTCTTCAAGCCGGATGTCCGGCTTGTATTGGGAATATTTTTTGCGTGAAGTGTTGGAGAAGTTTCCAGCTGTGTGGAGGAGGTGCCGGCTTGTTCCTGGGCAACGTGGCCGGCTTGGACCCTTGGGCTTCGAATTCAGCACTACATCGGGGCCCATGTCTTGATGCGACCGGCTCCGGGCAGATTCCCTGGGCCCGGCCCAGTGTGTGGTCACGTTGCTGCCGGCATAGGATCTTCTGCGGCCAGGGCCGATGTGGCTCCGCGAAATCCGCCGGCTGCTGAGCAGTTACAAGAAACGCACGGGAGTTATGGGGATCATGGGCGCAGTTAATCCCACGTCGCCGCCCACGATCTCCACTCACCGGCCGCTATAAATAGGGGAGAGGGGAGGCTCGAGGCCCTCCCAAATCACTTCATCTTCTCCACCGCTCCGGCGCTTCGTCTCTCTTCCTCTTCCTCTGTGATTTCTTTGCGCCGTGCTCGATTTCTCCGGCAACCTCCGACGGGTCGCATCCGGACGCGGTGGAGCCTTCTCGACCACGCTGCCGCGGAACCGGTTTCGGCGCCACATGAGGCCGCATCTGGGTGCCCCACTCGTCACCGCCGCCCACGACGTCGCCGCCCTCACCGCCGTCGACAGAGGAGATGGCGCTCGCAAGCGGCTCCTGGGAGGGGCCCAACACCACACTGGTAGACATCTAGCGTCTCCGCCGGACTCACCTCATCCATTGGGGGATGAGACCGTGTCGGTGGCGGTGACATAGGCATACCCAATGGGCCTGCCGAAGAAGATACCCGGGGTTTATTGAAGGCCCACGACCCGAAGAATAAGAAGCTTCGGAAGCCCAAGATATTATTAAGGAAAGCTAGAGTTGTAATAGGAATCATCGTTTGTAATCTTACGGGATGAGTTAGAAACCTTCCCGGACTCTGTAAACTTGTGTATCACGAATCCCTCGGCTCCGCCTCCTATATAAGGGGGAGTCGAGGGACAAAGAAAGGATCGAATCATTGTTTTCCCAAACCCTAGTTTTTACATCGTCGAGTACTTTTCGGCTGAAACCTTCGAGATCTACTTGCCCTCTACATCTAACAAAACCCTAGTCTACAATCTGTAGGCATTGACAAGTTAATCTGTAGGCATCTACAAGACATTGGCTTCACAATTGCGGATCACCCACATCAAGTTCCTCGACCAGGACAATCGGCACTCATCTTACCCGCAGTAATTGCTGGCTTTGACGTGTCGCGAGTTTTTATAGATGGCGGCAGCAGTTTAAACCTTATGTACGCAGATACATTGAGGAAAATGAACATATCCCTGGCAAACCTGAAACCAACTGATACACGTTTTCATGGCACTACTAGGAAAAGGCCTAGCCGTAAGGTTGACTTCAGTGGCGCACCATGATGGCCGTGCGCCACTACTACTTAGCAGTGGCGCACCACAAAATGGTGGGCCACTGTTACAAATGTAGTAGTGGCGCACCTTGTTGGTGGTGCGCCATTACTAATTCCTGGCAGGAGGCCAGCTCCTACCCAAAACTAATAGTGGCGCACGTCTCCATGGTGCGCCACTGCTACTTTGCTTACTTATGGCGCATGGCTTAGTGGTGCGCCACTGCTAGGAGGTGGCCAGGGCCGTTTAGAGATGAGGGCTTTAGCAATGGCGCACTGCGTGGTGCGCCACTACTAGCTATGGCGCACCGCCCACATGATGCGCCACTGCTAAGTTGGGCAGGGGCGTGGGTTTGCAGGTACCAGGTGAGCAGTGGCGCACCACTTAACAGTGCGCCATTGCTATGTCACCCTAGCAGTGGCGCACGGCTAGGTGGTGCGCCACTGCTAACCTGGGACCATTTCCTGCTTTTCACCCTCCACTCACATGTGCCACCCACTTTCCCCAAACACTCTTCCACCACCACCTCCCACCAAATCTGGATCTGGTCGTGTTGCCCCTCCTTCCCACCTCATTTTCACCTCTTCATTCACCAAAATTAAGTTGGTAAACTTAATTTTCTTCATAGGTAAGTAATGGTGAAGCTTTCTTAGCTCAATACCCTACTCAATCTCAACTTTTTACCTCATCCAACACTCTAGGTCTCGCCGTATCGGTAACTTTGTTGGTTTCATGCTTTGTGTGTGACCGGTTTCTTGCACACACACGTGTGTGTGCACATATGTTATGCGAAGCTCGATCATGTACACGTGTTGTGTGCGCATGCGCGAAAAGCGTCTCACGTGCATGCATGTGTGTTGTATGCGAATCCTCCACATGTGTTGTATATGCAAAGCCTCCGATCCACACATGTGTTGCATGTGTTTGTTTGCAGGGATTTGAAATGCGATGGAGTTGCCAATATTTTGCTGAAACATTGATTCATTTCCGTTTCGGCGAATAGTGGGCATACTACGCATATACATATGTCCTATTTTAGGGAAGGTCATGCCAAAATTTTCTTTTGGTATGCTAAGATATCCATTTTCTCTATACCCGCAGGCTACCATGGTCCGCATGATGAGCGAAGGCGTTGTGGCTAGGTTTTTGAAAGCCGCGACAGCCGAGATGATTAGAAATAACCAAAAGGAGATAAGATGTCCGTGTCGAAGATGCAAGCTGACGAGCCTTATGGACCCTAAAGCCGATATGGTGCGGGACCACCTTCTCATGCGTGGTTTCATGGATGGCTATCGGTGGGAAGGCGACGAAGATGATTATGAATTTGTCCATGGGATTTCAACAAGAAATAAGGAAGGAGGTGATCAGGATGTAGAAGATCTCGGGCATGATCAGGATGTAGAAGATCTCGGGCATGATCAGGATGTAGAAGATCCCGGAGATGATCATGATCACAATGTAGGAGATCCTGGACCTGATGATGAGGAAGATCAAGATGGAGGTCATCATGAAGATGAAGACGATGGACCATCGTCGATGGACTGGGTGCAGGACCCTTATCTTCAAGAGCTGCTTCTCAAGCAGACGAGTAACGCAAGGGCTGCCGCCCGAGAGAAAGCCAAGATGGATCAACTGGAGGTAGACGCGGTTACTCCATTGTATGAAGGATGCAGGCCGGAGGATACCCGCCTGAAAGTAACGCTCATGGCTCTGCAGATGAAGGTAAAGCACAAAATGACCGACACATCCTTCAACGACAACATGTCATTCTGGCACAAACGTCTTCCCAAAGGTAACACGTGTCCGACTAGTATCGAGGAGGCCAAGAAAATCGTGTGTCCTCTGGATTTACCGCATGTGAAATATCATGTGTGCTTGAACGATTGCATCATTTATTGGAACGAGCATGCGGAGTGTACCATATGTCCGGAGTGCGGCGTCAGTCGGTACAAGAAGGGGAAGAAAGCTCCTCGGAAGGTGGTGTGGTACTTTCCGATCACTCCTCGTCTGCAGCGGTATTTCGCGGATCCTAAGCAAGCAAAGCTAATGCGCTGGCACGCGGAGATGAGGAAGGGAGAAGATGACGTTGATGATCCGAAGAAAAAGAAAAAGGACAGGATGTTGAGACACCCTTCGGATGCTAGCCAGTGGAATGCGTTGAACCTCGAGTACCCAGAATTTGGGGACGATCCTAGGAACATGAGGCTGGGCGCGAGCACCGATGGAGTCAATCCGTTTGGCAGCCAGAGCAGCACGCATAGCACATGGCCCGTGTTTGTGTGGATGTACAACCTCCCCCTGGTTGTGCATGAAGAGGAAGTACATTCAAATGAGTATGCTAATTGAAGGGCCGAAACAACCAGGGAACGACATCAATCTGTATATGGGGCTTCTGAAAGAGGAGCTAGCCACGCTATGGGACGCGCCTGCCAATACGTGGGACGCCGCCGCGGAAGAATATTTCCCTATGAGAGCCGCGCTGTTCACGACGGTGCACGACTTTCTCGGTTACGCATATGTCGCGGGGCAGGTGGTCCATGGATTCAATGCATGCGTCAGGTGCATGGATGACACAACGTACCGCCAGCTAGATAGAGATCCGGGGTCCTCGAAAACGGTGTTCATGGGACATCGAAGGTGGCTTCGCGACGAAGACCCATGGAGGAAACGCAAGGATCTGTTCGATGGTCAAGACGAACCCCGAAGACGGCCACGTACGAGAAGCGGCGAGCAAATAGACGAGCTATTGAAAAATTGGAATGAGTGCCCACCGTCGGGAAAGAAGCGAAAGGCGCCGGAGCCGCTGCTCAAGGTATGGAAGACGAGGTCTGTTTTCTGGGACTTGCCGTACTGGAAGATCTTACGTGTGCCTCACAGCCTTGATGTCATGCACATCACGAAGAACGTGTGCGAGAGTCTTCTTGGTACCCTCCTCAACATGCCAGAGAGGACCAAAGATGGGCCGAAAGCAAGGTACGACTTGCTATCAATTGGGATCAGGGAGGAGCTTCACGCGGGACGCCCTAATGATGATGATGATGATGATGATGATGACGATGACGATGATGAGGCGGAGGACACGCAAAGTCATCGCAAGGGCAAAAAGGCCAAGAAGATCGAATATTACTGCCCCCCGCGTGCTTCACTCTAAGTCAGAAGGAGATCGAGCAGTTTTTCGACTGTCTCCTAGGAGTAAAACTTCCTTACGGTTACGCGGGGAAGATAAGTAGGTACCTAGACAAAGCGAAGCAGAGGTTCAGCGGGATGAAGTCTCACGACTGTCACGTGCTGATGACGCAAATACTTCCGGTTGCAATCCGTGGGATCATGGACGCGCACGTCCGTGAAACGCTTTTTGGCCTATGCAACTTTTTCGACGTCATCTCTCGGAAGTCTGTTGGCGTGAGGCAACTTAGAAGGCTACAGGAAGAGATCGTGGTGATACTGTGCGAGATTGAGATGTACTTCCCGCCCGCATTCTTTGACGTTATGGTGCATCTGCTGGTACATATCGTGGAGGATATCATCCAACTGGGGCCGACGTTCCTGCACAGCATGATGCCGTTCGAAAGGATGAATGGTGTCATCAAAGGGTACGTTCGCAACAGGGCACGTCCAGACGGAAGCATAGCCAAGGGCTTTCTGACCGAAGAGTGCATCTCCTTCTGCACGAGTTATCTAGAAATCGAGAACCCCGTTGGCCTGCCCGTAAACAGGCATCTCGGGAAGCTCGCTGGATGGGGTCACCGCGAGGGTAGCCGCGAAATGCATGTCGACTTCAAGGGTCGAATCGCCGACTTTGAAAGAGCAAACCTAGTCGCGCTACAACACATAGACGTGGTCGATCCTTGGGTGGTAGAGCACAAAACCTTCATCGCAAAGACGTACAGTGATCAGGGCAAACAGAGGACGGACGGAGATATAATCAAAGAGCACAACTCAACCTTCACGCGGTGGTTCAAGGACAAGATGCTGACATACCCTATAGACGAGGATTCTTCTGCGGAAGAAAAACTCATACTCGCCTTGTCACAGGGCGCCGAACACAACCTGATGACATTTCAGGCGTACGATATCAACGGCTACACATTCTACACCGAGGAAAAGGACATGAAGAGCGATTATCAGAACTCCGGGGTAACGATGGAGTCCTACACCGGTGACATCAAGCAGAGATACTACGGAAAGATCGAGGAGATCTGGGAGCTGAGCTACGCTGGAGAGAATGTGCCGATGTTCCGTGTCAGGTGGGCCAAGAACGTCGTAAAAGAAGACCGGCATTTCACCACCATGGTTATACCCGAAGCCAAATCCAAGACAGGGGCGCAAAGGTCACCGCGAAATATGAGCCATGGGTACTAGCTTCCCAAGTGGACCAATGCTTCTTCATTACCGACCCGCAAAAGCCCAGCCGTGTTGTCGTGAGGAGAGGCAAAAGGAGCATCATCGGAATGGATGGAGCCGCCAACGAGCTAGACTTTGACCAGTACGGCGATCCGAAGATGGAAGATGACGACGACGATGATGAAGAACCATACACAACAAGAAGAAGCAGGACCACCCTACCTAAAGGCCGTCCATTCAAGAGAAGAAGTCTAGGAGTTCCGGGGCTAAATTATTCAACCGCGAGAAAGAAGGGCAAGAAGATTGTGAAAAGATAATTATGTATCATTTTTTGTATGAATAATGGATGTCGTATTGTTAATCTACACATTGTACCGATCAAAATAGACATATAATTTATATTTTTGGATATTTTCTAGATTCTATAGTATTTTAAATATTCTACATAATTATAATTATTTATGCCTTTTATTTTGGTGTATTATGCTATTTATTACTGCTGGGTTAAATCATTTTAAAAAAAGTTAAAAAATTGGGGCCGCCAGGGTTCGAACCTGGCCGGCCAGGGTAAACCAAACAGGGGACAGATAGCTAGCCATTGCGGTACGGTGCAGATCTTGTCAAGGTACCATCCTTTTTGATTTTGACCCTATCCTAAAGTCGTAGTGGCGCACCCCTAGTGGTGCGCCATTGCTAAGAGTCACTGTGGCGCACCCCGAGCAGTGCGCCATTGCTTAGGGGGGTCGGGGACTTAGCCAAATCCCTGTCCTCTTCTTCTCCCCATCCCCATTCTGCCTCGCGACGCAATCCTCTCCGACGCCGGCGGCCGCCCTCTCCTCGATCTGCCTCGCGACGCTGCCCCGTCCGTCGATCTGCCTCGCGACGCCGCCCACCGGTGGCCGCCACCCCTCCCCTGAGCGACGCCACCTCTACCGCTTGCCGTCCCCCTCGAATTCCCGCCGGCGACCACCTCTCCCACCGCCGGCGCCCCATCCTCTGCCTCGTCGCTCCCCAGGCTGCGCACCGTGGAGAAGCGCACGCCGCCTGCGACCTCGTCCTCGACCGCGGAGGAGCCGCACGCCCTCGACCTCGTCCTCGACCGCGGAGGAGCCGCACGCCCTCGACCTCGTCCTCGACCGCGGAGGAGCCGCACGCCTGCGACCTCGCCTTCGACCGCTGATGCTGCCGCATCCTTCCCAGGTAGCCGCCGTGCTCCTCCCCTCCTCCTTCTCACTACTGCAAGTCTGAGCCAGGCGAAATAACACAGATTTACTCCCAAAATTGTCAAAATAATCGTGTATTACAAGATGTTTAAACTAGACCATCAAAATAACACAGATTTATGTGAATATGCCGATTCAAGATTTGAGATCATTCTTTTTCTTCTGTTGATTGCTATTTCATTCCAATTGGGATAATGTGATAACATAGCAACGGAATACTATGATAGATTTGTTAGCAGTAATAAGAATGTTTTGGATTAATCATGCTCACACCTTTTTATTCAATTTAAACTATTAAATTTAAAGTAACAGGTTTTGTTTATTTGCACTTTGTAGTTAGAAACAGAATGTGTGTACAGGCCTAGTGGCCAATAGCCAACCACTAAAAATCTGCGATGCACCTGTAGTCCAGCACTGTCCTTCGTCAAACCTTTCTCTCTGTATAGAGCAAATTGACACCCCTTAACCTTAATTTCCATGCTCAGCTTAGCAAGTGAAGTTATTAGTTATTTTTAAATCACAGAATGCAATACAGTTAACATTTGTAAAAACACAGCTGGTACATAGACCTAATTTAGTGTTAGTTTATGTAGTGGCACGAGAAAAGACATAGAAATCTAACTGCCATAAACTCCTAGTTCTGTTAAGCTAGTATATTATTTTTTTAGAAGAAATGCATTGCAAAATGGGTGTGCTAGCTTACTGAATTTTTATTTTGAAAATTTGCAAGGCTTGGAGCAGGAGCAGGACAAGCACGCCGCCGTCGCCCTGGACTGCTAACACCGCTGCAGAAGACCGCCGCCGCATCCTCGAAGGTAGCCCTCTAATAAGCTTGCTGATGTACATGTATTTGCTCTCTAATAAGCTTGATGTTGTACCCTTTATTTGGATAGCCATTTTGTACTAGCTTGGTAGGGAGATGTCTTAAGTGCACAACTTAAGGGCAGATTGAACAACTTCATATTTAAGAACTGCATTTTTGTACTAGCAGTCATCATCAAATGAAATGGTATAAATGTTTGTACTGTTGGGGGCAACAATTGGTACCAGTCCAGGCTTGCATTTTGGCACCTTTCTTGAGCTCCACACACACTCACTATTGATTTCTCATGAGCCCATACCCTGCAAGAATATAGTCCAGTTATGTGACAAGTGGGTGTGCTAGCTTACTGAATTTTTATTTTGAAAATTTGCAAGGCTTGGAGCAGGAGCAGGACAAGCACGCCGCCGTCGCCCTCGACTGCTAACACCGCTGCAGAAGACCGCCGCCGCATCCTCCAAGGTAGCCCTCTAATAAGCTTGCTGATGTACATTTATTTGCTCTCTAATAAGCTTGATGTTGTGAAAGTGATAGCACTGATGTTCTTTTATTTCTGCTATAGTAGTAGCAAGTGTAGCTCTTTTATTTTCAGAGTTCAAAGGTTACTGAATTTTTAATTTTATGTTTTGCAAGGCAGAGTTGAGCACCTGACCACCGCCCTCGCATCTTCCTCGTCCTAGAGCAACACGTCAGCTCTCCGTGACTCCCCGCGACTCACGGTGAGCAACACCTTACGTCTCCTGCTTGCTGGTGCTGGTGTGAGTTGCTGCTGGTGTTGGCTGCTAGCTGCTGCTGGCTGATGGTGCTGGTAGTTGTTGCTGGTGTTAGCTGCTGCTAGCTGCTGCATGTTGTTGCTGGTGCTGCTAGCTGCTGGCCTGCTGCTGGCTGATGTTGCTGGTGCTGCTAGTTGCTGCTAGTGAGATGTGTTGCTAGCTGTTGTCGTGCACCTATGGTGTCATTTTCTTGTGCAGGGATCGACAGAGTTGCCCATTATCGCCAAATGTTGATTCATTTCCGTTTCGGCGAAAATGGGGCACTCATATGTCCATAAATTAGCATAGGTCATGCCCAATTTTTCCGTGAAATCTTGCGCTAACTTTATGCATTTTTTCCTACTTAGTTCGAACATGGCCAACAACGAAGAGGCCGGCGGCAACGGTAGCAAGCCATTCTGGATGCTAACCGATAAAATTGAGGTGATGGAGTCACAACCTCGCCGCGACGACGGCGAGGATGATGGCACCGATCCAGAGTACCGAGCGGATGATGCCGCCGAGGATGACACCACTGATGGTGCCGCCGAGGATGACACCACGGATGGTGCCGCCGAGGATGACACCGGCGCACCGAAGAAGCTACGGAGGGAGCGTCGCCCGAATGTGCTCAGCACCGTGAAGCAGGCATTCACCGAAGTGAACGCCAGTGGGCATCCAACGGCGCCCCCTGATTTAGTCAAAGGGTACTCTGCCCAACTCGGGTGCATCCTCCGGAGCACGGTCTCGATCAACACCGAGAACCTCAGGCATCCTGACCGAGCGAATTTGCGCACCCTCCTCTTCAAGAAGCTGCACGAACGATACGAGTTCCCGGTGGACTGCTCAGAAAAGCGTCTCATGCGGAACAAAGTGCACAATGCCGCCCTCACGAAGATGAGCACCGCCCTCGCTAGTTGGAGGAACCGAGTGAAGAAAATGATTAATAGTGGTGCGAGTTACGACAAGATCAAGGAGTCAAATCCCTCGATCACCGAGCAAGACTACACTGATTTCAAGATCAAGTGCGAGAGCGAGTCAACGTCGGATTCTAGTCAGTGGGGGAAGGACATGCGAAAACTGAACTTAGGCACCCACAAACTAGGTCCTGGCGGTTTTAGGGTGGCGCAACCGAAATGGGACGCCGCGGATGAGGAGCGTGTGAAGAACGGCCTCGAGCCCCTCTTCTCGCAATACAAAAACAAGCAAACCAGGAACTTTCTCCTGGCCCGGTACCGTATTGACCCGAAAACAAAGGAGCTCACCACCACTCCGGAGGTGAAGGAGTTTGAGGCTCTTCTGGTAAGGAATGCACCCGCTTAATTAGCGCCTTTATGGTTGCATTCTTATTGATGAATCCAAATTTCTAAATATGGTTCATGCATGTTCCTCCCGTAGGCTAAGGAGGTTGCTGCGGAAAGTGAAAAGGAAGCTAGTAGCGGCGCGGGGTCCACGAGCTCCTCGCAGTGTGCCCCTTGGGACAACACTTTAAATAGGGCGTTGAATGCCCACAAGAAGAGGGATCCATTGAGTAAGCCGACGTCGGCTGGTCGTGTGGTCGGCGAAGGATGCTCTATGAAATGGTCAGAATACTATAAGTCGGGGAAAAGGGAGAAAAAGGTCACCATCGATGAGAAGGAGGTCGCACATCTCAAGGCACAAGTTGCGCAGATCCCGACATTGGTCGAGGAGCAAGTGCGGCAACAAGTGCAACATATCGTGGAGACCCAACAGAGGACGCAACGACAACAAGTGGAGGACCAAGTGGGCACGACGCTTAGCTCCATCATCCCTACCTTGGTTGCCGGTCTTGACCAGTGGTATAGGGGAGGAAAAAAGGGGCCTCCCCCGGTTCCCAGTTTCACGGGCAGCAACTCCCACAACGTGGAGCCATCGGTGAGTCCGCAGGCGGCAACATTGGTGTCTCCGGCGGCGCCAACCTTGGTGGCTCCGGCGGCGCCAACATTGGTGGCTCCGGCGGCGCCAACCTTGGTGTCTCCCGCGGCGCCATTACTTCAGCTCAATGCACCCGTCGCTGCGGATAATACGCCGCCCGGCACCGCGCCAACAAGCGGCCACTCCATCAGTTGCACGCCCGCCGCCGGTGGTGCCTCGACCTTAGCCGAGCTGGACGCCATCACGGTAACCAACCCTCGGCCAATGACTTCCATATCCTTGCCTTTGACTAGCTAGCCATCCCTAACGCCCTACATGTTTTCCGCAGAGCTCCGCCGTCGATGTCCCATGCACTCTCCTGCAGTTTGTGAACGGCGAGTTGATCGATGTTGCCAAGGCCAAAATCGTTCAACCGAGCAACCGTCAGTTCCATGGTAGACCCATGCAACCCGACGTGTATAGGATTCAACTGGTTCGGGTGCTTAGCGGCTACGACGACGTGCTACCTCCCTTTCAACCCCATGGTGCCGACGAAGATGAGGTCCTTACCCTCCAGCATTGCTTCAATTGGTCCATGGTTTGGCCAAAGAGCCAGATTCGTTTGGGGGCGAGGGACACCACCCCACAGACAGCACCCCCAGCCGTGCCGGCGCCAAGCCATGGCAAGACCACCCCAACGGTGCCACCATCAGCTGATGAGGACATGCAGATGGCACAGGATGAGGACATGCAGATGGCACAGGATCCGAATGATGGTCCGGACGAGGACAGTACGTTTGCCAACCTTGACTGCAACTTCGATTTTGGGATGGACTATGATCTCCCTAGCCAACCCTCTCAAGCTGCCGCCGAGGGGAGAACCTATTGCAACAAGCGGCGCCTATTATGTTCTCAGGAGACGCCTCCAGCTGCCGACTTCACCGAGACTCAGCCGATAGCCGGGGTGAGAAGTGTTATCAGTCCTAACACACTGAAGAAGGCTTGCGCAGAGGAGAATGCAGTCCCAGTAAATACGAAGCCGAAGGGACGGAAAAGAAAGAAGAAGGACGACAAGTCTGCCAGCCAGCCGGCACCTATCCGTGCTCAGGACGGGCCACCAGTGCCCAAGAATATCGAGTCGAGGGTGCATGTGTCGGGTGAGCGGATGCTAATTAAAAGATTGTACGATGCTGCACCCGGTCCTATGCGATCTCTGGTTGACGGTATTCAGTTTATGGAGGAGCGGCGTATCAGGGAGAAAGATCATGGATACCCGGTGTATATTGCCAAGGTGCCCTCGGGACATGGCTTTGTCGATAGTGACTTCGCGGCGAAGATCTTCCTGCGGTATGATGACATCTTCGCCATGTTGAACAGTTATCCGCTGCACTACACCTTCATTCGCCTATACTCGCTCAGCAAGGCGATGCGGATCATTAGAGACAACACCCCGGGCATCGCGATAGCCGACCCCTTCTACATGCGTGCCGTCCACTTGGCCACCGCCGGAGACCGGGCAGTCGTGAGTGAATACCTCAAGGGCTTCTTTCTAGCGAACCAGAAGAAGTATAACCTCCTCCTGCCTGTATTTCCCGAGTAAGTCACCCCCTCACCGTACCGGTCTTAACTCGTGATTATTCTAGATTTCAATCGTCCTGTTCTTAAACATTATGTGTTCTACGCAGAGACAATACCTGCACACTCATCTCCGTAACCCCGAGACATTCCATGGCCACATACTTAGATGCGGACGGTAAGTCAAGCACGGACTACACGAATGTCAAGGCCGTACTTGATGATGCTCTCAATGGCTACGTCAAAGCGAAAGGCCACATGGAGAGGCCAAATGTTAGGTACGGGAAGCATGTGTTCAAGCACCAAACAAAGTTCCCCTGCGTCAAGAAGCCGCCTTCTAGTACGAAGGATGCCTACTACGCCCTCTATCACATGAATAAGTTCATACGGGACCAGCAGCAGCTTACGCTACCTGAGCATCTCAGAGACTGGGCCAACAAATTGGCGCGGGTCCCTGACGACGGCATCAAGCAAGACTTCTTCCGCATCCAAACAGAGTTTTGTGAAATCATCCATCAAGATGTCATTAGAAGCGCGGGGGAGTTCTACGCCGGCTATCAGCCGTCAAACAGTGATATAGACACGATGCTCCAAATGCAGGGTGACGACTACCGCTCATGGATGTGCTTGAAGAAAGGCGGCGGTTTTATCCACGCTCCGAGTGGAAAGTCTTGATGTGCGAGCCTAGTTATGTAGTTGTGTGAACTAAAGACGTGATTGTGTTGTAATAAACTTTATCCAGCACTTTACTTGCATGTCTGTTTAATTACTAGTTCGGCTATGTTTGTGAACTTATATATATGTCTGTCTCTTATTTGAGTTGGCACTTCTTAATTGCATTGGCTTTTCTTCCATTTTAATGCCGATGATTAAATTTTGTGGTCATTACACTTGGGGGAGGCGTTAGCGAGCCTGGTGCGATGACACAAATATCAATCTCTTGTGCATCCTACTTGGCCTCGCTAACACCTTCCCTAAATGTTAATATTTGTTTGGACCAACAATGTATGAGGCTCTTGTCATTCCATTTGCTTTGGTATCTCAAAATGCCGATGATTAGAATGTTCGGTCAACTGTACACTCCGTGGTGACGTAAGCGAGCTTGGTGTGATGGCACAAATAACAATCTCTTGTGCATCCTACCTGGCCTCGCTTACGCCATCACGGAATGTTAATATTTGTTCCGACCAGCAAAATATGAGGCATTCCATTTAGTTCATACTAGCTACTTGTCTCTTATTTGAATTGGTACTTCTTAATTGCATTGGCCGATGATTATAATGGTTGGTCAACTCTCTGGGGAGGGGCTAGTGAACCTGGTGCGATGACACAAGTATCAATCTCTTGTGCATCCTACTTGGTTTCACTGACCCCTTCACGGAATGTTAATATTTGTTCCGACCAATAATGTATGAGGCATATGCTATTTAGTTGATACCACTTGGCTCTTTCTTCCATTTTAGTGCCGATGATTAGAATGTTCGGTCAACTGTACACTCCGGGGTGTCGCTAGTGAGCCTGGTGTGATGGCACAAATATCAATCTCTTGTGCATCCTACCTGGCCTCACTAACGCCATCCCGGGATGTTCATATTTGTTTCGACCAACAATGTATGAGGCCCTTGTCATTCCATTTGCTTTGGTATCTCAAAATGCCGATGATTAGAATGTTTGGTCACCTATACACTTGGGGGAGGGGTCAGTGAACCTGGTGCAATGACACAAGTATCAATCTCTTGTGCATCCTACTTGGTTTCACTGACCCCTTCCCTAAATGTTAATATTTGTTCCGACCAACAATGTATGAGGCCTTTTAGTTCATACTACTTGGATCGTTATTGAGTTTGCTCTTATTCGTTGCAAACATCTATGAGCGTGAACTAATGTTTCTTTGGCTTGTTCATATATGTGCAGATATGACGTGGTATGTCGTGTATAAGGGCAAGGTCCCCGGAGTCTACAACGACTGGGAGGAGTGTAGGAGACAGGTTCACCGTTTTAGCGGTAACAGCTACAAAGGGTACACCACTAGAGCGGAGGCCGAAGATAGATACGCACGCTATTTGGCGGGAGAGAGGAGGGAGCGGAGGAGGAACCGGATGAAGACCACTATCATCGGGATGGTGCTAGTAGTGACTCTAGCTCTCTTCTATGTGATTGTACTTTAAATGATCGATCTTGTGTAACCACTAGCTCATTTGTGACTTTGTAACCCCGTAACTTGCATTGTAACCTCGTAACTTCTCTAATGTGAATTCTTGTGAATCATGTGGGGCTAATGTGAAGAACTATGTATGGATAAGTTGTGCTGTTGTTTATATGTGTTATATATCCTGTATTGTGCTATTGTACTGTTGTTTATACTGTACCTGTATAAATACCTGCCAGCATACAAAAAAAAATCGAAATCGTAGCAGTGGCGCACTAGTGGCCCATCAGTGGCGCACGTCCACTAAGTAGCAGTGGCGCACTGCGCTGGATCCAGTGGCGCACTGCCCTGTGATCCCCTCCGAGACTAGCAGTGGCGCACCAGTAATCTCAGCAGTGGCGCACGTCCTGGAGACAGCAGTAGCGCACGTCTACACGCAGCAGTGGCGCACCACCTCGCTGAAACAGTGGCGCACGCAAAACGGTAGCAGTGGCGCACCTCATCTAGACAATGGTGGCGCACTGCCTCTGACCAACAGTGGCGCACCACTTTGGAGTAATAGTGGCGCACTGCTGGACATGTCAATGGCGCACCACGCAGTGCGCCACTGTTATCAAGGCTAGTAGTGGCGCACCCCTAGTGCGCCACTACTAAGAGTTAGCAGTGGCGTGATAACAGTGGCGCACCACTAGTGCGCCACTGAAGGCTATATGTGGTGCGCCACTGATTGCCTTTTTCCTAGTAGTGTGGGATCACACCAGAGAAGCCAAGTTATCCGTTGGGCAAGATCAATCTCGACGTTCAGTTTGGAACCCGAGAAAACTACAGGATAGAGAATTTGGAGTTTGAAGTTGTGGATTTCCCGTCGCAATATCACGCTTTGTTGGGACGACCAGCGTATGCCAGGTTTATGGCGGTACCACATTACACGTACCTATTGTGGAGGTTGCCTGGACCCAAGGGACCTATCACAATTAAAGGAAGTTTCGCATTGTCTGATAAGTGCGACGAAGATTTTCATCGACTGTCAGAAACTTTCGGGATGCAAGCAGAATATATGGCGCCAAGGCTCACTGATTATGATGTGTTACCAGATTCAGGGAGGTCTCCTAGAGATCCAACTTTCAACATTGCTAAGGATTCAAAAGAGGTGCAGATCCACCCGACGGACCCCAAGAAAACGACATCCATTGCAACAAACATTGATATCGCATAGGAAAGCGCGCTCGTCGAGTTCCTCCGTGAGCACTGGAAAATCTTCGCATGGTGTCCAGCTGACATGCCAGGAGTACCCAGGGAACTTGCCGAGCACCACCTTAATTTGGATCCTCTCGCGAGACCAATCAAACAACCTTTGCGGCGTTTTCGGAACCAAACCGCAAAGCTATGTTATCAGAAATAGATCAACTCAAGGATGCTGGTTTTATCAAAGAGATATCTACAGAAGCCACGTGGGTAGCTAACCCAGTGATGGTGCCGAAGAAACACACGACAGTCCTTCGCATGTGCGTCGACTTTACGTGTCTCAATAAACACTGTCCTAAGGATCACTTTCCCCTCCCAAGGATCGATCAATTCATTGACTCCACGGCTGGATGTGAACGTCTTTCCTTTTTGGACGCATACTCTGGTTATAATCAGATCAGACTAAAAGAAGATGATGAAGCCAAGACAGCGTTCATAACACCTTACGGCGTGTTTTGTTACAAAACAATGCCCTTTGGTTTGAAAAACGCGGGAGCAACATATCAGCGGATGATGCAGAAGTGCCTCGCAACACAGATTGGGAAAAATGTACAAGTCTACATCGATGATGTCGTGATAACATCAAAGAAGGGGTCAACACTGATCGAAGATTTGAAAGAAGCCTTCGACAACCTCGACAAGTTTTGCCTTAAGTTGAACCCGACAAAGTGCTCCTTTGGCGTTCCTGCGGGAGAACTTCTTGGATTCTTAGTATCAGCAAGAGGGATTGAAGCTAATCCCGAAAAAATACATGCCATCGTAACTATGAGGAAGCCAACAAAGCTGAAAGAAATACAACAGCTGATGGGGCGAGTCGCAGCTTTAAGCAGAATCGTCGCCAGGTTAGGAGAAAAGGCGCTGCCGTTCTATGCATTGATCAAACAGGGGGAGAAATTTCAATGGAACGAGGAAGCAGACAGGGCCTTCGAGAACCTCAAGCGCACAATTTCGACACCACCAATCTTGGTGGCGCCTAAAGACAAAGAACCTCTCCTTCTATACATTGCAGCCACACCTCAAGTGGTCAGCACGGTTTTGGTAGTCGAGAGAGAGGAAGAAGGAAAGCTCCATGGAGTTCAGAGGCCAGTATATTTCATCAGCGAAGTATTGTCGCCTTCAAAACAGCAGTACCCTCAGTACCAAAAACTGGCGTACGGAGTATTTACGACAGCAAGAAAATTGCGACACTATTTTTCGGCGCACCCGATAATAGTGGTCAATGAAGCTCCTCTGTCAAATATATTGAACAACCCAGAAGCTACGGGTCGTGTCTCCCTTTGGGGAATAGAACTTTCTCCTTGGGACATCACGTATGAGAAAAGAAAGGCGATAAAATCGCAGATCCTACCGGATTTCATCGCAGAATGGATGGAGCTACAAAATACGGGGCCTCCAGATTTATCGAGAACCTGGACTATGAACTTTGATGGGTCCAAAAGGTTAGAAGGCGCTGGAGCAGGCGTGATATTGGTATCACCTGAAGGCGACAAACTGAAGTATGTCCTGCGGATGACGTTCCCAAACGCGTCTAACAATGAAGCAGAATATGAAGCTCTCATACATGGGATGAAGATGGCAAAGGCTTGCGGGGCAACCCGACTGAAAATTTTCGGCGACTCACAGTTGGTAGCCCAACAAGTTATGAACCAATGTGATGCAGTCAATGAGAGCATGATAGCATACAAGGAGATGTATAATGAGCTGGAAAAATTGTTTGATGGATGCGAGGTAAACCACATCAGCAGATTGAGCAATGATGAAGCCGATGTCCTTGCAAACATCGGGTCACAGTGTCGCGATCCCTCCAGCGTGTTTTGGGAAGAAATAAGCGAGAGATCAACAAAGCCAATGAAAACAAAGAAGAAGGAGAAGGATGAGAAACCTTCGGATGTCACCAAAAAATCATTGGAGGAAGAAGAAGAGGAACAGGAGCTAGTCATGATGGTGCAAATTCCATGGATGCAGACATACATATCATACATCTTAAGGAAAACAATACCCGACGATCCAGTTGAAGCAAGGCGAATAATCAGGAGATCTAAAGCTTTTACTGTGGTAAAAGGGAGTTGTACAAGCGAAGTATCTCGGGTCTGCTACAGAGGTGTGTTACACCCGAAGAAGGATGGATCATCCTAAAAGATGTGCACGAAGGAATATGCGGGCACCACGCAAGCAGCCGCGCTATTGCGGCCAAAGTCTTCAGAGCGGGATTTTATTGGTTAACAACAATTGAGGACGCGAAGGAAATAGTGCGAACTTGCGACGCGTGTCAAAGATTCGCCGCAAAAACCTCATTCTCCGGCAGCAGAATTGATGCCAATCCCATTGTCTTGGCCCTTTGCTCAGTGGGGTCTCGACATGGTGGGAAAACTACACAAAGCTTCGCCAGGAGGATATGAGTATATGCTCGTCGTTGTCGACAAATTTACTAAATGGATAGAAGCAAAGCCGATAAATTCACCAGATGGCGCGTCGGCCATCAAGTTTGTGAAAAGTATCGTCTTTCGATTTGGAGTCCCTCACAGCATCGTCACAGACAACGGCAGTAACTTTACTTCCAAGGAGTTCAAAGCATATTGTGCAGAAGTGGGCATTAAATTGAGTTTTGCGTCTGTCGCACATCCACAGACCAATGGTCAAGTCGAGAAAGCCAATGGCATTATCTGCAGTGGTATCAAGAAGCGCTTATTGGGACCATTGGAAAAAGCTCGGTATACTTGGCCAGAGGAGCTGCCAAGTGTGTTGTGGAGTATTCGAACAACACCAAACACGGCGACGCAGAGACGCCGTTTTTCCTGGTCCATGGAGCTGAAGCAGTATTGCCAATAGAGATAGAACATGATGCTCCAAGAGTTACAGAATACGATGAAGAAACTTCGAGAAAGGCTTTAGAAGATGATGTCGACGCACTTGATGAAGCTCGAGATGAAGTCTTGTCACGAGTTACCAAATATCAACAGGACCTGAAAAACTACCATAGTCGACGACTGCGACCGAGGTCCTTCCAAGTTGGTGATTTGGTTTTGCTACTAAATCAAAAAAGTCACGAAAAACTCGAGTCACCATGGCTTGGACCTTACATCATCACAGAAGTAATCGAAGGAGGAGCATACAGACTCAAGGACAAGAAGACGGGGATTGCCGAGCCAAATCCCTGGAACGTGGCACAGCTTAGGCGTTTTTACGCTTAGATGCCGAAATATAGTCTCCTATGTAAACATACAATGTACTGAAACGCCCGCGAGTTTTCAGACGCACTCTTTTCCTTTTTCGGGCACCGAGTGGGGCCGGGAAAGGTTTTTAATGAGGCGGGCTCGCGGTGCTGCAATATAATAAAGATAGTGGAATTATATATCTTTTCGACAGGCTTGGGGGTTTCCCCCTAGAAGACACAATATATATACACAGCGTCGACAAAATACAACTTGCAGAAAACATATCGCCTTGGTATAAAGTACCTCGCCAAAATAAAAATATGTCGACAAATAGCGGTCAATATAAGGATCGGGGGCTCATACCCGCAAAAATAGTATGGTATAATTTATTTTGCTTCGGGACAACCTCGCATCATAAAACAAAAATACCGCCATCAAAACGCCCGGGGGCTTGGCGTTGAAAATAAATATAGTGACTTTACAATATAGATTACATACACAAGATACAATTCTCGGAACAACCTATCTTCAAGAATTACCCAAAATATTGTCTATAGTCAAGCACTCGTTATTCATAGTACGAGTACTATGCTCAGCATAGCTGCCCTTCACGAAAAATTCGGCATCCATCCGAAGAAGCTCATCCATCATATCTTCGGCAACAGGAATAACAACATCGTCATATTTGCTGAAGTTGTTTCTCCTCTTTGCCATCTTAGCCAAGCACTTTGGAACAATCTGCCCCATGTCTAACTTTGGGTAGCAGATTTTTACCATGATCAAAGCAAATCTTGCGCCAGCAGCCAATTGGGCTCGCACAAAGCCGTGGATTCGAGGAGCATCCCGAAATTTGTCCATTAAAGCAGGAAGAGTCTCTGGCATTTTGTTGCGAGGAAACATGGTGCTATAGACCAGAGACAGAGTCCTTGTGCAGAAGTCAAGATAATCACGAACCTGGAGCGCGATCTTGAAACCTGACAATTTGGCGAGTCCGTTCAGGTGTGCCCCAAAAATTTGAACCATGATCTTTGGCAAGCCGAAGAAGTACATTGGATCGAGCTTCGACACGTTCATCTTCAGTAGTGGCATCCAAGAAAGAACCTATTTTCTGACAAGAATCAGTGGGTAGCAAGGAGATACACAAATAAAAGTACGACAAAGATAATGAAGCACACCTGCCATATCCAAGCTAGCATCTGTTAGCAGCTGCAGCATAAAATTTTGTCGGGACGTAGCTGTAGCAGCTTCAGCAACGGCGGCATCCTTCTCAATTATAGCATCTTGAGCTTGTTTGAGCGCAACTTTTTCCCGCTCGGAGGATTTCCGAGATTGTTCCATAAGCAAAAGTGATTGCTTCTTCATAGACTGGAGCTGTTGTTGAAGTTCTTTCAAATTTTCTGCCGAAGTCTTACTCATAGAATCTTCGACAAAATTAACAGCGACAGGAGTTTTCTTCAAAGGAGGCGAAGGAAAAAATTCGGAAGGACCAGGAGTTGAGGTATAGTTGTCAAAAATTAACTGGAGAAGAGAGAAATTTCGACATCAATCATTGAGCAAAGATAGATTTCCATTCATTCCCATAATATATACATGTCTATTACAAAAGAAGGACCTCTAGAGACCTACTGAAGCAGTCATCGCCAAGAACACTACGGCAACAATGCCAAAAGAAAGAGACAAGCTAAAAAGAAAAAAAAGCAAAGGGGCATTCAACTAGACCTCCGGCTTTGATGAGCTAGGAGTCGAAGATGGCTTGATACCGAGATAGGACAAGATTTTCTTCGTGTTGGGCTTGGCCGCCTTGATCAACGATCTCCATTTTGGCTGTTCTATCTGCTCCGTATCGCCTACTTTCGCCCAGTCGATAGTTTGCTGGCTATCAGCGACCAAGGCAACAGTGCTTTCAACAGCGACCTTCATATTTTCTTGGCGTATCTTCAGCCCAAGATCTTCTGGCGGATTAAAGCACTTGGCCAGAGCAAGAAAAGTTGCGGGCTCCTCTTTCTTTGGGAAGAAGTAGGGGAAGAGCCGCGACAGCCCTGCTTTAGCTTGATTAATGCCCTCGCGTGCTTCCGTCCTATGGAATTCAAGGAATGAAACAGAGTCAAGAAGAGGATCATTGTCGGGATCTTCAAGTTCAAATTCTTGAGCCGTTTTATCTGTCAAGATAAAAAATTATTGAGCAAACAAATAAGTGAAGAAAAGAAAGTTCAAAGGATATGAAGTGGCTCAGAGGCTTACTGACAAAGCGATGATTTTGCGACCTTATGCGCTTAAGGACCGCTTCTTCGCGAGCAGATTGTGCAGCTATATGCTCGCTCAGCGAAGTCTCGGCGTCGTGAAGTCTCTTCCTAAGATCTTCGACACCAGCAGCATCAGACTTGGCCTTGTCAGCCTCTGCTCTAGCTTGAATAGCATCTGACTCAGCCTTCTTACGAGCCTCTTCACTTTGCTCTAATTTTTGAGCAAGTATGTTGGCACACTCGTTGACTTCCGCCAGTTTTTCTGCCAAGAAAGTTAAATATAGTTAAAAATATCGACAACAAAGGAGTAAGAGAGCAGCGGTAAAAAGAAGAAGCAAGGCATTACCTTCAGTCTTACTGGCATATTCACGGTACCCAATAAATTGGGCACCGATGCGAATAAGCTCTTTGATCATAGGCTGTTAAAAAAGGACAAAGGAAAAATGTCGGCATGAGAAAAAATATATGGCACATAGAAGTAAACAGAGGAAACATAGACAGTGACAAGAAAATTAAGAACTTACATCATCCAAGAGAGGGTTAGAGGAGCTGCTCAATTGAAGAGTAGGCTTCGGGATTGTTTCAGTCCTTGCCCGTTTTGGTGAAGGGACTCAGGGGCTTGAAGGAGGAGTAGAAGCGCTGACGTTTTGTTGAGGAGGCGAAGATTCTTCTCCTTCAACTGGCGGCTCCGAAACAACCAGAGTGTGTGACGTACTCGTTCGAGCAGCCACATCCAAAGCTGGTGTTTCTTCCTCATCATCACTGCGGTAAGACGATGGCAGTTTTTAAAAAATAAGGTAGACAAAAATCTTCGAGTATGCAAATAAAAAAAATAAGAGGGAAAGAGAGAGGACTTATGAACTGATGAGGGTCTCAAGGTATGGATCGTAAGCTGCCTTCTGACGTGAAGGAACAGCTTCTTCGGGTTTGGAGGTCCCATCTTCGACATCACTCCTCTTCCTTTTGTTCTTTGGAGAAACAGCAGGAGGAGGAGATTGTGCTGATGCAGTGCCTTCAGAGGCAGCATCCTTTTCAACAGATCCCGCAGATTTTCGAGAATCTGCGGGTTCATTCACAAAAGAGGGGGTCTCTTGGTTGTCATCGGCGGCAACGGCCCTTTCCTCGACATCTCCACCTTCAGGTAGGGGAGGAAGCGAGACAAGATTTGGATGATTCTATATAAAAATGAGGGAAGATGTCAACAAAGGAGTTACAAAAAGATAGCAAGACAGTAATAAATCAATCGACAAAGTTTACCTTGGGAAGCGCATTGTCGGCGCTGTACGGTTTTACACGGCAAGAAGAAGGGACAGAATCTTTTTTGCTGAGGGAGGAGATTTTTCGGACAAGTTTTTCCAAGTCCTTAACCTCTAAATCCCTGACAGCCGATCTACGTCCTCGTCGCCAGCATACTTCCAGAGAGGATATTTTGAATGCACGCACTCTACTAAGAAAATACACCTGATTTGGATACCTGACAACTCTTTGCCGCGAGTATTTTGCAACTCATGGATGCGAGTCATCAAGGCCTCTGTCGAAGCTCTTTCTTCTTCGGTAGCCTCTGCGTCCCAAGAACGGCGAAGGATTTTCTCGGCACCATCAAACGGAGGGATGTTGTCTTCAGCACATCCATGGTTCTCCTCCTGAATGTACAACCACTTCTTGCGCCAGCCTTGAACGGAGTCAGGGAGTTTGACGTCGAAGTAATCGACCGTAGGGCGAACAGAAATAACGCCCGCCTATATTATAGGCGACATTGGGAGAGCCATTGCGGCGACAAAAGAAAATGCTCTTCCATAGCGCCCAATTAGGCGAGACGCCAAGGAAGGCTTCACAAAGGGTAATGAAAATGGAAATATGGAGGATAGAGTTCGGCGTGAGGTGGTGAAGTTGAAGACCGTAAACAAAAAGCAGTCCACGGAGAAAAGGATGAATGGGGGCGGAAAGACCGCGGATGAGATGGTCGACGAAACTTACCCGATACCCCATTGGAGGGGTTGGGTAGCTTTCTTCACTAGGGAAGCACAGCGCCTTAGGCTTCTTGCTAATCCCAAGTTTCTTCAAGAGATTGAGGTCCTGAGTAGAAATCTTGGACCTTTCCCACTCCACCCTTCCCAGATCCGCAGCAGCCATTGATGATTCAGGAGTGTTGTGCCTGGTCAATCGACGCGGTGGCATCAACAATGGCGCGGAAGTACGGCTTGGAGGAGATGAGCTCAGGAAACTGTGAAGCGCAGGAGGAGGTTTTGCAGAGGAGATGAGGAGAACGGCGTGAGCGGAAGTGCTCGAGGAAGAAGAAGGGGATCTTATATAGAGGTGCGGCGAAGCGTCGGACCGTTGGATGGAAAAAGGATGCAGCAGATGATGACCACGTAGACACAAGGGTAAAAAAGTATTTTTACACTAGAGAAGTTACGGAACGTGTGCCAGAAAAAGCGGAGGACGTGTATCCCCCACTTACACGACGTGTCAAGACAATGGATAATTTGGGCCCGCAAGGCAGTGGGAGAAAACTTCTCGCCATTTTCGGATTCGCGATCGTGGCTATCGTCAGCAATAACGTCACCTTGTCAAAGAAAAAAATTCGACTCAACAGCAGCATAAAAAGGCGACATAAAAAAATCGGAGAGCCTTTGATCAAATACAAGTTTTTGCCCAAATGCTCGGGGGCTACTTTGAAAAAATGAAAAGATCAAGAAAGGAAAAATAGTAATGGCATGAGCCTATGATCAAATACAAATATTTTCTCATAGCCTCGGGGGCTACTCCCATCGGGAGCGCTGTTCGCGCACCCGAGAAATTATAAAACTTCGCGAGAGAAATAAAATATAGCGGCATAAGGCGTGGAGCCTACAACCAAGCACAAGTCCTTGGCTGCCTCGGGGGCTACTCCCATTGGGAACGCTGGTCGCGTGCCCGATGAAAAATTAGAAGAAAAAGAGAAGAAGTACAAAAGAATATATTTCGAGTTAAAATAACTCTACATATACTCCCATCGGGAAAGCAATATAAGTCATCCGTTGACTCAATAAAATGTGCTATTCCAACAGCCGAATAAGCACTCGACAATATATTCTCAGAGCGCCAAAGTTGCGAATAAATCTCTGAATGCCGCAAAATTTGCGTAGGTAAGACCCCAGATCCGTTCGTGCGGCGTGGCGCCGTCTCGACGTCGGTTAGCTACTTTTTCCGTATCAACGATACGAAGAAAATCCTAACGGACGCGTTAGCTACCCGATAAATATGGACTGGACTCGACAGAATGGTAAGAACTTAAGCGGCACTGTCGAAGTTTACACCAGTATCCCGAAATCATGTCGAGGGACGTGATTTTGAAGTAGGTTTTTGCGGATTGCCACTAGAGCAGTTAACTAGTACCTGATCCGTCAGATGAACTAGCCCCAACTACCATTATCCTTGTACAATATAGAAATTTGTATGCAAAGATATGTGTGAAAATTCAGAGTTGTCGAATAAATATAAAGGTGGAGATTTTCCCTGATTCTGCGATTCAAGAAAAATCTCGGGGGCTACTGACATAGGCATACCCAATGGGCCTGCCGAAGAAGATACCCGGGGTTTATTGAAGGCCCACGACCCGAAGAATAAGAAGCTTCGGAAGCCCAAGATATTATTAAGGAAAGCTAGAGTTGTAATAGGAATCATCGTTTGTAATCTTACGGGATGAGTTAGAAACCTTCCCGGACTCTGTAACTTGTGTATCACGAATCCCTCGGCTCCGCCTCCTATATAAGGGGGAGTCGAGGGACAAAGAAAGGATCGAATCATTGTTTTTCCAAACCCTAGTTTTTACATCGTCGAGTACTTTTCGGCTGAAACCTTCGAGATCTACTTGCCCTCTACATCTAACAAAACCCTAGTCTACAATCTGTAGGCATTGACAAGTTAATCCCTTGTCAGGCGGGGCCCAGTGAGCGCATCGTCTTTGTCGCGCCCTTCGACCGCGGCTTCGGCTTTCCGGCTAGCGCCTTCTTCAGCGCCTTCCTTGAATTCTTCGACCTCCAACCGCATCACCTACCGGCGAACACGTACGTGATGCTGTCGTGCTTCGCCGCCTTCTGCGTGGACTACACCGGCTTGTGGCCGGATGTGGACTTATAGAGCCGGCTGTTCTACATCAAGGCCTAGACCACCGACGGCGAGCTGCGCGCGTGCGGGGCGGCTTCGCTATACCCGCACCGGGACGTGCCCTTCCCGAAGATCCCAACGGTGGACTCGATGAAGAAGTGGTAGACCACATTCTTCTATATGAAGAACAAACACCCGACCAAGGACCTCCTCAACCTGCCGGAGTTCACGTCGGCTCCGCCCGCCAAGACGAACTGGGCTACTACCCCAAGCCCGCCGACCCTGCAGCCGAAGTCAACATGCTGCTGGAGTTCCTACGGACCTGCGTTACGCGGGACCGCCTAATGGGGACAGACCTCCTGAAGTGGGCACTACCCTTCGGGTAACCGACGTTGCTCTACCCTAAATGGACCAGCTGGAGGCCCATGAAGGTACTCGACGGCAAGATGGGCCACTAGGACGGTGCAGCGGAAGGTTTCTTGAAGTACAAGACATGGAAGGATCCGGACAAGGAAAGTTTAGAGATAGATCTACTGTAAACCTAGTCGTACTCGATTAGACCTCTCGAGACCTGGCCTTCTATATAAAGGCCAGGAGAGGGGCTATCGGGGGACACAATCAATCTTAGCGATCTTAGCCAACAGAAGTTTAGAGCTAGGTTACCCTAGCAATTAGCCATCTCGACGAGATCACAGCCGAACTATTCGGCACCCCATTGTAACCCATTATCATCATAATCAAGAACAGACAGGCAGGACGTAAGGGTTTTACCTCATCGAGGGCCCCGAACCTGGGTAAATCGCTCTCCCGCTTGTCCGTGAACCGATGTCTCGTGTCAGCTTGCATGATTCCATCAACCCTAAGCCCCTATCGGAGGGCATTGCCGAGGCACCTGTGGGGCCCGTCGGTCATCGGCAGATCCAATCATGACACCCACTCACCGGCAACTTCGTCAGCAACTTCACCGACACCATCATCGCCAAATCTGGGAAGCCCGATTCGATTCGGCTCCTACGAATTCACTCCGCACAGCGATTCCTCCCGTTCAAACTTTTCAGAGCTACAAGGAAACATGGAGATGACTTTCGGCAGCGTCCACTACAAAGTCAACGCGGAAGGAATCCTTCGACTGCTGGAATCGCCCACGTCCGGGTCGACGAGTCCGAGCGCGCTATCATCACTCGACCTTTCGGCTGGTCTGACGGAGTCGACGTGTTCTCCCATGCCCTCGACTCCCCGTTCGGTATCTTCCATGTCGGTAGGATCCGACGATCCCACATCTTCGGAGTTAACTTCGTACTACTGCCTGAACTGCGACACCAGGCACGGGCTAGGATCGAGCGACACGCCGTTCATCTGCAACGCGCAGTATTCATCGGGAGAGGGCAGCGTCGACATCATCATCCAAGGAACCACCCGAAGGATGGCACACCATCAGGTTTATGTCGCCAATAACACATGGCGCAGAGGAGACGGAGACCGCACTCCTCGTTCCGATAGACGGGCAAGTTTCGAGAATAGCGCGAGCAACCGCGACAGCGACTACACCATCGCGGACGAGGAGTGGGCAGCAGCCAGGGCAGCAGTACTCAACAACACACCGCTCCCCGCAGGAACCTCGGTTGGAACCCTTAACTCTTACCGCTCTATACTAGAGAAAAACCGGGAGCACTTATCGAAAGAGCAATCCACCCTCGAGAGACGCCTATCTGCGGCAAATCGATCCAGTGAACGACGAAGGGGATCGCAGGGGAGCGCCTCCCGAAATACTCCGGGGGCAGGCAAACACCGTGCGAGGCTATCCAGGCTTTCGGAAGATGACGCTAGAGAAATCACGTCAAATTTGACCAAGTCCTTTATGACCACGGACACCGCAGGCATGCCACGGCCGAAAACCGTTGCAGGAGCAACAGCCAACCTCGCTGCGTACCTCATCAACCAGCGACCTGAGGGAGCCATGGCTCAAGCTCGTCGAGGCGCCCTGGAAAGTCTCGCGATATTGGGAAATAACCTAGTTCCGCAAAAGGGAAAAACCACGGCGCATGCTAGTGGTTCAAAACATCATGCGAGAGATGCTCGAGATGAAAGCACACAGAGCAAGATCGACAAAGCAAGGCGACGGCGCGCCGCTAGGAAGGACAACGATAGTGATTCTTCGGATGAGGATCAGGAGTACGACGGTGAACTCAGGGGAGCTGACTGTTTAAGTTACAAAATTCACGAGACGATGCCGCCCAAAAAGTTCAAGCCTACTCCTACCGACGCCGCCAAATACGATGGACAGCAGGAACCAAGGTCTTGGATAGATGACTACCTGGAGACTGTGATTCTGCATAAGGGGAACCAGATAGCAGCAATGCAGTGCTTGCAGCTCTACTTGAAGGATTCAGCGCGAGCCTGGCTAAGGGGGCTGCCGAAGGGTTCCGTCAGATCATGGGACGACCTAGTAGACGCTTTCGTTGCCAATTTCCAAGCAACATACAAAAGACCCGTCGGGATTGAAGAGTTACGGAATTGCCAGCAAAAGCCGAAGGAATCGATACGCTCATACATCGGGAGATTCACCAAACTCCTAAACGCTGCCGAAGATGTATCTGTCGACAGAGCAATCGACGCTTTCAGCGATGGCGTCCGGCGTGAGAGCTACATAGAAGAACTCGGACGCAAAAAACCAAAAACTATAACCAAGTTAATGGAAATCGCCAACAGCTGGGCTGATGGCGAGGATAACGTGCGAAGGCCACGACAGCGCAGCGACGACGAGGACGATGACCAGCCGAAGCACGACTCAGGTGGCCGAAGGGATCGTCACAAGAGAAGAAAGAACCGCAACTACGACGACAACAATCTGGTAGCCGCAGTGTACTCCGATCGACAGGACGATCGATACGATGATAGAAGAGACGATCGCCAGGACGGTAATCGGAACAACTCTGGGAACCGTGGCAACTATAAACCACGACAGCAGAGGACTCCCGAACTACCCTACGCTGAGCAGATCAACGCCCCCTGTTACTTGCACTCGTATGTCGACTCCAAGGACGGCAAAACGAAGTCGAGCCACCTGCTCAGGGACTGTCGGCAGTTCCTTGATATGCACAAACTCATCTAGCAGTCAGGCCAGCAGTCACTACCACCACCACCCCCTCCTCCACCGCAGCATCAAGTCCAGCAGGCTCAACCTCATCAACCCAACGAGGCGTTTCCACCACCACGTGGGCAGATGAGCATGATCCATAGGACAGGCGTCTCGAGAAGAGATGAAGAAGCTCACCCGAGAGATTAACTTGGCAGAAAGCATCATGGCGAACATCCCCGAGTATGTCGAGTGGTCCTCTCAGAACATTACGTTCAGTCGAGCAGATCACCCGATGACCATACCAAAACCAGGACATGCTGCCTTAGTAGTCGAGGCACAAATCGGGGGGTTCAAGATGAGCAAAGTCTTCATGGATGGTGGAAGCAGGTTAAACCTGATATTCGTCGACACAATCAGAAGTATGGGGATAACCATGAGGATGCTAGAAGAAACAGACACTTGCTTCCATGGGATCCTTCCAACCACACCGGGCTACTCTCTTGGCAAAGTTTACCTGAATGTCGTCTTCGGCAAAGCCGACAATTTCAGGAAGGAAAAGATCAAGTTTGAAGTGGTGAACTGGGAGTCATAGTATCACGCTATACTCGGGAGACCAGCGTATGCCAAGTTCATGGCTGTGCCGCACTATGCATACCTCAAGCTGAAAATGCCTGGGAACAACGGGACAAACATCACAGTCTATGGAAGTTTTTCACGCTCGGACAATTGTGATCGCGACTTTCAGAGGGTCGCTGCGAAGTTCGGGTCACAGCAAGAAATCGTCGACCCTCTGCCCAAGCTGTCATTACGCGAAATCAAGGAGGAAAAAGATGTCAGGGAAACCAAGAAGAAGCTAGCCGCTCTTGCCCTTAAAGCTTCGGCAGCAGAAGCTTCGGCAACAGAAACTTCGGCAGCAAAAGTTTCGGCAGTTGATGGCACAGAAGGCATAGGAGACAGCAAGACGCTGGCAACCACTGCCCAAACCCCTGGTGAAACCAACAACGCTGCAGCAACCACTAACGTGGTGAAGAAGCCAGAAGAAGAGAAGAACCCCTTCCTTGCTTAAGCAATTTATTAGCGTTTAATTTCTTCCTTTTATTTTAAACAGGGCCCTCCTCTTTTCGCCCTCTAGTCTCGTGCTTACCTTATTAATGAGAACTTAAGCTTCAATTCTTTGTTAAGCATTGCAGTAACTCAAAACGACTAAGCCCCATCACTATGCAAACATAGTACGAGGCAGAGGATCGTGCTCCAAAAGAAAAGCCTCTACGAGTGCTACAAGACATTAACCTTTCCCTCTGCTATAGATGCCTCTACGAGCGCCGTAAATAGCAAGAGTTCGGAAATACATATAAACACAACCCACGTTCGATATTTTACTTATGGAAATATCAAAGAACAACGGGCTCATCGGCAGAATCACTGCACCCGAAATATTCGGGAGTGCCTGTCGAAACATACATCGGTTGAAAGCAAAGTTGCGCATACAACAGGTTTAGCAAAACCTGCAACACGAGCTGATCACTCAAATGATTTGCTAGCCAACAAATACACATACATTTAAACGAGCAACTCAGATCTGCTCAGTCAAAACTTGCCAACGGCATTAGCACGGTAAAAGTACATATGCATGTATCTACCGAATAAAAAGGCATCATTACATAATCCAAACACTTGGATGAAGTAGCCAAATTATCTATTTACAAAACAAACCTTAATCCCTGAAATCACCCTTGCGGAGTTCCTCTTTCCTCAGGTACCTTTGAGTCCTCCTCAAGTCTGTCGACAATTATATTGGCGGGCAACAATACCTTCGGATACAGTGCCTCCAAGTCACCAGTTGCGTTGGCAATAGATATTAAACTTGCTGAGGGATAACGGGCAAGTACAAGGGCAAGTGTTAACCTGGCCCCTGCAAAAACTTGAGCACGCACCATGTCTCGGATCTTCTTGGCGTTACCAAACTTAGACATAAAAGTCAGCAGTGTAGGGGGAACTGCGTTCAAAGGGAACATCGTCTTCCAAACCACCCTCATAGCCTTGTAGCACTTGTCAAAGAAGTGGTGGACTTGCTGAACCCGATCCTGAAATTGGGCGACAGCCGAAGCCTTCGAGTGCTCCCGCCTGAAAATCTCTTCGGCTGAGGACAACTGGGTTAATGCATGCACACGCTCGTGAATCCTTTTATTTTCTTCTGCACGGTTCAGAGCTATGACTGGCAAAGAAATAAATGGAGGGTCAGACAAGGTGTTGTTGACAAAAGGGGCGCAAGGATCAAGAAACTCACAGTTCAAACTCTCGGTAGCTTTATGCAGCTCAGTAAGAGCGTACCGCTCCATGTCGGCTGCAATCTCGCTCTTCTTACTGACAATAGCATCTAAGGCATAAGTGCTGCGCAGGTCCTTTTCCATCTGGGTGATCCGATCCTTCATCCGCTGGATCCGATCACCTTCGGGAAGAACACCCGAAGAGTCGTCGACAAATGAGGGCACCGGGAAAACCTGCAGGAAACAGCGTTAAAAAGGATGACGGATATGGTCAAATTGAGCATCCAACGTAACTCCCATCGGGAGAAGTACAAGTAATTCCTATCGGGAGAAGTACAAGTGAAAATATCATGATAAAGGTGTGCTAGCAACATTGCCAGCACGGAATTCATTACAAGCATAAGTTTTGCAACAGAATAATGTTTCACATCAGCCCGAGGATAAGTTTGTTACAAAAATCAAGGAGCTTGGGTCTGAGCCGATAGACTGGGTCCAGCCGATGTTTTTCCTGATGAAACTAGTTCGAGGAGCTGGCGAGCACAAGTACGGGCAGACGTTGTAAAGGCGCTTAAATCAAAAAATGGCCCATCTCGTTCTTTCGGCAGCTCCTTAGTCATCTCTTCGATATCAGCCTTAAAGCCGTAACCCATCATAAGTTGGAAGGCAAGAAGGGCACCATAAGTGCGCGAAGTACGCTTGAATACCTCGATAACCTCCTTGGTGTCAACCGCAAAGGCATCGATCAGCTGTCCCAGAGTTTTGTCCTGCTTGATCTTGGGGAAAATCATCAGGTGCATCCGCGCCAGGGCTCCTTTTCCCTTCTCAAGAAGCTCCCGCGTAAGCTAGTGGGAGGCAAGAGCCATCGACACACCATTTGCCGGAGAGTTGTTTGGAACCTTCTCCAGGGCAGCAGCAGGAATGTTGGCGGTTTCTGCAAGAAAATGAAAAATTACTGGTAAAGGAACGAATCCACAAGAATAATAATCGACAGAGATGTATGGAAGAGCTTACCAAGTAGAGCCAAAGCAGATTGACGAAGGAGCTCATCCTTTTCAGCTGCCCGAGCCTCCTCCTCCTTCAGCCTCTCCTTCAGTTTGCCTAGCTCCTCTTTCAAGGAGTCGACCTCCTGGCGAGCCGTGGCAGCCTTTTTAATGGCGCCGTCCAACTTTGAAGAGGAAGACTTGACTTCCTCCTGCAGTCGAACTTTGCCCGCCTCCAGAGAGGTAAATTGGGAGGCAAAGGCCTCCAAAGAAGATATAACACCTCGAAGATCCTTAAGGAAAAAAGGACGTTTTGCAAAGAATCGTTAGGCAAGGCATACTTCAAGAAATTCGCGGTGTATTTAAAAAGGGGCTTACAGAAGGAGGAGGAGTGGTAGCGGCAGGGATATCTTTCCCCTTGGAAAGTGAAGAAGCAGTCGATGCTTGTGATGCGGGAGCTGCTTTAGGAGCCGAAGCTTCGGAAGCTGCAGCGGCCGGTGGAATAGCATCAGATCTAGCTCTCTTAGGCGGAGGCTCAGTGAAAACTTCGTCACTACAAAAAGGACATGATCAACCGAAGTTATGAGAAGAATGCGAGAAACAAGGGGACGAAATATAGCAAAAAGGAGGAAGGTACTTACATGTCGAGGAGATCATCTTCATCGGCAAAGCCGCCGGTTGATCTCTTCACGAGCGAAGCCCTGGTCTCCTCCACAGCTGCATTAACAAAGGCATCACGATCAGCGTCATCATCACGCACTGATCCCTCTGTGTCGCTAGTGTCATCGGCTGAGGGAGGGAGATTGGTGTGAACGGTTTCGGAATCTATCGCATCATCGTGATCGCTTTTTGGGCTTGTATGCTCGACAGTGTGAAAATCAACAGGTACTGAAGAGCCTCTCCCCTCAGAAATATCGTTTGGCAAGTCATGCAAATCCCCAGGGGCTGTGGGGTCTGTTGAAGAGAAAAATAAGATAAGAACAATGGTACTTATGTTGACTAAGTGAGAGAAGCATAATTAGAATTTAAGAAGGGATGTTACCTCTGGAAATGGATGTTCGACATCAAGAGGAGTGTAAGAAGATATCAATGGGATTGAATCCTCTTGACTGAAGAAAGTAAGGCGACAGACTTCATCAAGCAGTTCCTTTTCCGACAGTTCGGCAACATTAATCCTGGTCTCATCCTTTGGACCTGAATACAGCCACATTGGACGAACTCTGGCCATGACTGGTTGAACTCGACGTTTTAGGAACACTGCTGCCACCTCTGTCCCAACCATGGTTTGGCCATCGGCCTCCTTGATCCGAAGGAATTTGGCAAATAATTCATCGGCTGCTACTTTTTCTTCGGGTGAGAGAACGTTCTTCCAAGAACTCTTAGGCTTGGCTTCAAGGACATCGACAAAGCAGGGAAGCTGGGATTCGGGTGACAAGGAATCCTTGATGTAAAACCATTTCAATCTCCACCCTTGCACAAATTCTCTCATCGGGAAATTGAAGTAATTAACATCAGAACGAGCTACAAACCCCACCCCTCCAGTGACAAAGGATCCATTACTACTGCTGTATCTATCACATAGAAGATCTTTTTCCACAAACTAAAATGAGGTCTGATGCCCAGAAATGCCTCGCAAAGGGTGATGAACACATCAACGTGGAGGATTGAGTTGGGAGTGAGTTGCCACAATTGGATCTCGTAAGTTCACAAGAGATGGAGAAGGAATTCGTGAGCAGGGAGCGAGAGACCCCGATATAGGAATGACAAGAACATCACGGTAAAGCCAGCAGGAGGATTAGGCCGAGAAACCGCACCTGGAAAGATCACGTTCCCCTCTTCAGAGGAGATTAATCCCAGGCTTCGGGATCTCTTCTCATCACGCTTGGTGACGGTTGATGCTACCCAATCTCCGGGCTTGGCCATTGAACTCGGCGGCGCTGGTGGCTCCGGAGCTGGGGGAGGAGCGTTCGGAGCGCTCCCCTTCGGAAGAGAAGAGGAGGACTTGGCGGCGGCGGCAGGATTCTTCTTCTTCACCATTGTGCGATCTGGGGAAGATTGGAAAAGCAGTGGTGGCGGCGCAGCAGTAGCGAAGGGAGGAAGAGGGAGAAGAATGAGAAGATGCTACGGGAAATGTGGAAAAGGATTAGAGTTTTCTCGCCCTTTGCAGGTTTTGAGGAGAAATTAAGAGCTGTGTAGGCACGTGTCGTTGCTGCCGGTTCATTTAGTGGATCTTTCCAATCAAAGATTGCAGAAATCGAGGAGACGCCTTGGTGGCTGTGCAAAAAGGGCCAGACAAAGAAAGAATAGGCCCAGCACGTCGTGTCCCGTCAGTCAGAGTCAAGATATTAGTAAAACATCATCAACGACGTCATGTTCAAAACATTCGAAGGAATGAAAAGGTATCGGATGATCAACTTGAAGTCTACGCACGGATTGCAAGCATCCGCACCTAGACTCGGGGGCTACTCCCATCGGGAGCGCTGACGCGCACCCGACAGAATAAAGACCCGAAGGGATAAACCTTGAAGGAAGAAATAACTGTTCGACTCGAGTCTGCGCTCGATTGCAAGCATCCGTGCCCAGACTCGGGGGCTACTCCCATCAGGAGCGCTGGACGCGCACCCGACAGAACTTTTTTCGCACTCCAGGATCATGCCCGGGGACTTGATTCTGTGTAGGGTAACGTTGTTTTGCCATCGGCAGTTAACCAGCAAAAGCTGGGCGCGTTACTCATTATCCCTTGCATGAGGAAAATATATCGGATGACCTATGAAGGCCTTGCAGAAAAAACTTCGACAGAGAAAAATGTTCGAGTAGTACAACTTGAGTCTACGCACGGATTGCAAGCATCCGTACCTACACTCGGGGGCTACTCCCATCGGGAGAGTGATGGCGTGTAACTCACACGTTCCTTGGGAACCCCAAGAGGAAGGTATGATGCGCACAGCAGCAAGTTTTCCCTCAGAAAGAAACCAAGGTTTATCGAACCAGGAGGAGCCAAGAAGCACGTTGAAGGTTGATGGTGGCGAAATGTGATGCGGCGCAACACCAGGGATTCCGGCGCCAACGTGGAACCTGCACAACACAACCAAAGTACTTTGCCCCAACAAAACAGTGAGGTTGTCAATCTCACCGGCTTGCTGTAACAAAGGATTAACCGTATTGTGTGGAAGATGATTGTTTGCAAGAAAACAGTAAAGAACAATTAGATTGTATGCGATGTAAAGAATAGGACCGGGGTCCACAGTTCACTAGAGGTGTCTCTCCCATAAGATAAAAGCATGTTGGGTGAACAAATTACAGTCGGGCAATTGACAAATAGAAAAGGGCATAACAATGCATATACATGATATGATAAATATAGTGAGATTTAATTGGGCATTACGACAAAGTACATAGACCGCCATCCAACTCCATCTATGCCTAAAAGTCCACCTTCAGGTTATCATCCGAACCCCTTTCAGTATTAAGTTGCAAGCAAGACAATTGCATTAAGTATGGTGCGTAATGTAATCGACAACTACATCCTTAGACATAGAATCAATGTTTTATCCCTAGTGGCAACAGCACATCACAACCTTAGAACTTTCTGTCACTGTCCCAGTGTCAATGAAGGCATGAACCCACTATCGAGCATAAATACTCCCTCTTGGAGTTAAGAGTAAAAACTTGGCCAGAGCCTCTACTAATAACGGAGAGCATGCAAGATCATAAACAACACATAAACAATAGATTGATAATCACCATAACATAGTATTCTCTATTCATCGGATCCCGACAAACACAACATATAGAATTACAGATAGATGATCTTGATCATGTTAGGCAGCTCACAAGATCCAACAATGAAGAACATAAGGAGAAGACGACCATCTAGCTACTGCTATGGACCCATAGTCCAGGGGTGAACTACTCACTCATCACTCCGGAGGCGATCATGGCGATGAAGAGTCCTCCGGAGATGAATCCCCTCCGGCAGGGTGCCGGAGGCGATCTCCGAATCCCCGAGATGGGATTCGCGGCGGCGGCATCTCTGGAAGGTTTTCCGTATCGTGGCTCTCCTGGGGGTTTCGGGACGGAGGCTTTAAGTAGGCGGAAGGGCAACGCGGGGGCCACACGAGGGCCCCACACGCTAGGGCCGCGCGGCCAAGGGCCGCGCCGCCCTAGTGTGGCGGCGCCTCGTGGCCCCACTTCCTTCCCTCTTCACGCTTCGGGAAGCTTCGTGCAAAAATAGGACCCTGGGCGTTGATTTCGTCCAATTCCGAGAATATTTCCTTACTAGGATTTCTGAAACCAAAAACAGCAGAAAACAGCAACTGGCTCTTCGGCATCTCGTTAATAGGTTAGTTCCAGAAAATGCATAAATACGACATATAATGTGCATAAAACATGTAGATATCATCAATAATGTAGCATGGAACATAAGAAATTATCGATACCTTGGAGACGTATCAGAGAGCTGACGCGCATCCGACAGAAGAAGATGATGCAGACAGAAGGAAAACAAGAACGATCAAGGAGAACGACATCGGAAGAAGACATGCTTTAGTCTCTACCCGAACTATGTTCGGCTAGACACTCGGGGGCTACTGACGTGGGCACTACCCTTCAGGTAACCGACGTTGCTCTACCCTAAACGGACCAGCTGGAGGCCCATGAAGGTACTCGATGGCAAGATGGGCCACTAGGACAGTGCAGCGGAAGGTTTCTTGAAGTACAAGACACGGAAGGAGCCGGACAAGGAAAGTTTAGAGATAGATCTACTGTAAACCTAGTCATACTCGATTAGACCTCTCGAGACCTGGCCTCCTATATAAAGGCCAGGAGAGGGGCTATCGGGGGACACAATCAATCTTAGCGATCTTAGCCAACAGAAGCTTAGAGCTAGGTTACCCTAGTAATTAGCCATCTCGACGAGATCACAGCCGAACTATTCGGCACCCCATTGTAACCCATTATCATCATAATCAAGAACAGACAGGCAGGACGTAAGGCTTTTACCTCATCGAGGGCCCCGAACCTGGGTAAATCGCTCGCCGCTTGTCTGTGAACCGATGTCTCGTGTCAGCTTGCAGGATTCCATCAACCCTAAGCCCCTATCGGAGGGCATTGCCGAGGAGCACCCTCGACACCTCCTCTACACCTTCACCAGTCGGCAGGTGCTGCCGCTGCAGCAGCGGGTCCACAATATATGCTACATGAGCGGCCGGCTCGACCCGACCCGGACGTCCAAGGTCCAGCTCACCCTCGAGGGCGTGCCCCGCCGGGTGAACAACATCTCCCAGGCGAAGCTGCCCAACAACTAGCAGTGGGGGATGGAGCCCTTCAGCCGGAACGACCATCCGGCTCTGGTAAGTCGTTGATCTTCTGCCGGCTCGCACTTATTTTTCCTTTGCCTTGTTTTACTGTTATAGCTTTGTTTTTCCTGCCGGCTTCGCAGAACTTCCCGCGGATGGTCGAGGAAGACGGCGACCTTGCAGAGAAGGTGTTGGGTTCGATGCATGGAAAACAAAAAAAACTATCGCAAATACGGATAAATCCAAGATCCAATCTATGGAAAAGCCAAGATCCAATCTATGAGATCGGAGCAACGAGATAGATGGGACACTAAGTGAGCGGTGCTCCTAGTGGGCGACTGGCGACATGCCGTAGTAAAGCTTATTTCCTTTTCTCTCCCAATCCATCTGATTTCCTCTCTCCTTCTCTAATCTGCTGCACTTGATTCCTAACCTTCTCTATTTGGTTATCATGTTTCTCAATCCTCAATTCCACTTCAGATCTCCCACCCAGTTCCCCACCCATCCTGTCAACTCCTGGTGTCTGCTGTTTCCAAACGCGATTCAGTCCTCTTCATTAGTCCACCCCCTGGTTTCAAGTTCCCACTCATCAGATCCAGACTTGTGCAAGCAAATCGACTCACTTCCTGAGACTGTGGTTACTTTGTTTTGCGTCAAGGCTGCATAGGGCTGTCGAAAAAAGGAAGGCGTACAGAGGGAATCTCATGGTGGTTGCATACATATGACAGGGAACTTTGCCTTGACTGAGCTGTGGTCCATGACGAATTTGTTAATGACCCAGGAATCCGCAATAGAGAAGCTATGAAATTCATTGCGTGGAATCCCCAAGGTGTGGGCAGGAACCTAAGCAACTCCCATAAGATGGAGCATCTTTCCAGATTGATGAACTCCACAGGTGCGCATATGTATTTTATCTCTGAGACCAGAACTTCCAGGTGCAATTCTTCTCAAATTAATACTCGTTTTAGCACTGCTGGAAGCTTTGTAGTTCCTTCAGAAGGCCTTTCGGGTGGGCTCTGGTTACTTTGGTCCGATGAAGTTCAGGTCTCCATAAAATTTTACAACCATTATTTCATCCTAGCAGTAGTTGTTCATGTTCCTACTAACGTTGAGTTTGCTTTGGCTTGTGTGTATGGAGACCCTCATCATCATCTCACTAAGATTATTTGGGACCATGTCTCCACTTTTGTGCTTGATAATCTAGGGAAACCTATGGTATGTTTTGGTGATCTAAATGAAATCATGCATGAAGTAGACACTACATCAGTAAATGTAAATAAGTACCGCATCCGTGCTATCAATGTGTATGTTAAACAATGTGGTATTTTTGATTTGGGTTATAGCGGTCCGGCTTATACCTGGACTAATAAGCGATTCTCTTCTAAGCTTGTGTTCGAAAGACTTGACCGCTGCCTTGCTAATGCCGAATGGTGTGGTGTTTTTCCAAACACTAATGTTTTCAACTTGCCAATCATGTTTGGAGATCATGCACCTATACTTATTTCCACTGAATCAAAATTTCATAGACCAAAACTTCATTTCAAATTTGAAAACTGGTGGACAATGGAAGATGACTTCCAGGACACTGCAAAAAATGCTTGGGCTATTACTACTCATAAACCTTTCCATGCCAGGAGCACTAACCTTGCAGGAACCTTGAAAGGATGGTGCAAGAAGAAAAGCCCATTCAGCAACAACTAGACATCATACAAGATCAAATCAATAACATTCAGTTGCAGCCAGTACATATGCAGGACCACTCTCTTCAGGCAAATTTGATTGCCCAATATGAAGAAACCATGACAAAACACACATAATTCTTTGAGAGAATTCCTTATTTGACACTACTTAAAATTTTGGTTCCCTATTTGACACTGCAAAACTTTTTCTTCCCTATATGACACCATACCAAATTTTCTTTCCTTATATGACATCACCGTTAGTTCCGTTAGCATCTTCTGTCAAATTTTCTTTTGTGTGACCAAACTACCCTGTCGATGTGCAAACTGCATAGCTGAAAAAAGCCCACCCATCCTCACGTCCCTATCTAGAGAAACCCCTCTTGTCCATGGCTCCGACCCAATATGGAGCTCGGGCAGCGGCCTGACGTGCTGGCGCGGTGGACGGTGGCACATAGGGGCGACGCGGCACGCGCGGCGTGCTATAGGCGAACAAATGGTGGCTGTGGAGGGCAGGGATAGGGTGGGTGCTCCAAGCACGCTAGCGGATGGTGGGCGGCGGGTGCGACGGCGCTGTGGACAGAAGAGAAGGCGCGGCGGAGGAGCGCCGTCGACGAGCTCGGCTGCGAGCTCGCCATGGGTTTCGCGTCAGGGTGTGGCTGTGGGGATGCAGGGCTGGGCGCAGATGCGTGCTCGTGTACAGGGTGGGTGCTCTATTGCAAGGTTCAGATCTCGCGTCAAGGCAGACAGGGCTGCTGTCATGGATCTTTCTTTGTTTAACATATCTTCAGTTCTTACTTTATTAAATTATCTTGGTTCATTCTTTGAAACAATTTTCTATTACTTGTCTGAAACATGTATTTTTTCTGCAGCCTCACTGCTCCATTTTTCTAGTTTGTTATGCACATATGACACGAGGATGAATTCAGGGGCAAATGTGTCCTTTCATGTCCCTATATAACACCATCAGTGCTTAAAATGAACTATAGTGTCATATAAGGAAAGAAAATTTGGTATGGTGTCATATAAGGAAGAAAAACTTTTCAAGTGTCAAATAAGGAATCAAAATTTTAGATAGTGTCAAATAAGAAATTCTCTCTAATTCTTTAGGCAAAGGGCAAAAAAGCATTGGGCTACACAAGGAGACAGAAACACTGCGTACTTCCATCAGGCGGTCCTTAAACGTAAACGGCGTAATCGTATTGCTGCCATTAAAGACGTATATGGTAATATCTTGCATGATCTAGATGATATATCTTCTGAATTTGTGAGCTATTTTCAGAATATTTTTCGCTCCTCTAGTGCTAACAATGACAGGTCAACCCTAAATACTACCCATCCACAAGAATCTCAAGATTTCACAAATTCAATCTCGAATAAGCAGGAAATTTGGGAGATTCTCAAAGCTATGAAAAAAATGCATCACCGGGGCTCGATGGTTTCAATGTAGGTTTCTACTTGGCAGCCTGGAGCTGGATAGGAGATGATGTTACCGCCTTGATTACAAACTTTTACATAACAGGTACACTTCCGCCACATCTTAATGATACTCATATTGCTCTCATTCCGAAAAAATGACATGCTTTCTGCCTTCGGATTATAGACCGATAAGCTTGTGTAATGTCATTTACAAACTCATTGCTAAATCTTTGGCGAACCGTTTGAAACATCATCTTCCAGATTATACCCACCCCACGCAACAAGCTTTCATTGAAGGTAGACGTATTAGCAATAATATTATAGTTGCACAAGAAATTGCACACTCTTTCTCTTTATCTTCCTGGAACAGCCAAGATTTCATGATAAAAATCGACTTGGCGAAAGCTTTTGACAGGTTAGAATGGCATTTTGTGGATGTTGCGTTAGCACGCAAAGGTCTACATCCTCATTTCGTAAATCTTATTCATGCCTGCATCTCTTTGCCAACCTTTTCTATTATCATTAACGGTCAATCTTATGCTCACTTCAAAAATACTAGAGGTATAAGACAGGGATGTCCCATGTCCCCTTATCTCTTTGTTCTTGCAGTGAATGAGCTCTCATTAGCTCTACAAGATGCTTTACAATAAAACCACCTGTCAGGTATCGCTCTTGGACCAAGTTGCCCACACATTCATTCGCTCATGTTTGCAGATGATTTGTTGGTTTGTGGAAAGGCTAATGTGCAGGAATCTTTAACAATCTCCAACATTTTAAATCAATTTTGCCAAGCCTCTGGTCAAGTTCCAAATTGGAATAAATCTGCCATTTTATTCAGTAAAATGTACCTTTGCAGGTGAAGCATGACCTCAAACAGATCTTTCAGGTTCCAGACATGGATAACACTACTACTCACCTTGGCCATCCTCTTATTCTTCCTGCGAAAGATATATCTGTTGCTTACAACTTTGTTTATGAAAAATTTAAACAAAATTAACCGCCTATAAAGCTAATAGACTCTCACATGCTGCTAGGCTTACCCTTATAAAATCGGTCTTCGCCTCTATACCTGTCTATTATATGTCTAACATTCTTTTCTCCAAGAAATTCCTTTCAAAGCTCACGGCTATCATTAGGAATTTCTGGTGGACAGGAGTCAAAGATGAGGCTAAGACAAAAAGCTTGTGCCTAAGGGCATGGGAAGACATCTGCATAGAAAAGAAAATTGGAGGACTAGGCGTTAGGAATTTGCAGGCAATGAACCAAAGTCTTATTCTCTCGCCAGCCTGGAGATTAGCAAAAGAACCTCATAGTCAACTAGCCTTGATACTGAAAGCAAAATACCATCACGACACTTCCATCTGGAGAGCCAAACCAGATAAGCCCAAGTCTGCATTTTGGACTGTTATACTCAAGGTAAAACCTCTTTTAACTTCAGCAGATTTTTATCAAATCTTTGATGGAAACAGTTCAATCTGGAGCACACCCTGGTTCTCAGAATGGCAAACCATTTATGATAATCTTAATATTCAAACTCCACCTTTTGTATACCCAGCTGTTGTCAAAGATTTATGGTTACCTAACCAAAAGGCTTGGAATGCAGAATTGATTCGTTCTCTTTTTTTACTCCTAATACTGCCAATGCCATTATTCAAACTCTGATCATAAATGCAAATGAGCGAGATACTTTAGTATGGAAATTAACTCCTGCAGGCCAGTGTACTCCTAAGAGTGCCTACAAGTTTTGTTTCAATAATCTCTCACTCCCTGTAAACTAGCAGCCCAAAGAAGTATCCCATCCGATCATCTCTTTGCTCAATCAGGTTTGGCGAACTAATATGATGGCACCTCGAGTCCAAACATTTGCTTGGAGAATCCTTCGTAAGGCGCTAGCAACAGGTAAACGGGCAAGCAGATTATCAAGGCATATTAAACCTGAATGTTCTAGATGTGGTTGTGTAGAAGATGGCATGCACCTTTTTTTCCTATGCCCTTTCTCCAAAGCAGCTTGGTATTCTCATGCTTGGTATGTTAGAACTGAAGTCCTAGCTGCTTCACATAGTAATATTCCTGACATGATTCAAGTTTTATTATCATCCCGGCATCCCCAGGTCAATATAGCAAGCTTATACACTTTCCTCTGGTGTTTGTGGAAGGCAAGAAATGACTGTCTTTTTAACAGGATACATTCTAGCCCTGGCCATGTTTTTGTTGTTTCAAATGCTATAATGCAGGGTATGAAGCTTGAAGGACCAAAACCCTCTGCAGGTAAACCGAGCTTACAACAGCTCAGCTCTTAGGGGCCTGTAATACACACTACTTCCAATCTCGAAGGGGTAACCATTTTTTGTGATGCAGCCTGGAAGTTACAGCAAGACGCCCGAATAGCTCAAGCAGGCATAGGTATATTTATCAAAATAGAGCACATTGGACATTGCAATCAGCTATACATATCGACATATCGGCCAGGTCCCCTCCGACGTCTTCACCTTTGCAGGCAGAAGCTTTTGGCCTTTTGCTGGCCACAAAGCTTGCTGAAATACTTCAGTTACAACAACCACAATTCTATACTGATAGCTCTATTTTGGCGTCTGCAGCAGCTGCAACAAATATCGTCACGGCTCCAGGACATTGGACAATCAGGCCACTCATTGCAGCTATTCAAGCAAGCTCTTCCTTCCAACCTAGCAGGATTACTCATCTGCAGAGAAGCTACAATGTTAAAGCACATCATCAGACTAGATTAGCAACTAGAATTCAAACGAATGTTGTATCCATCAGGTGTATATGCTCCGAGTCAGGTCAATGTCCAACTAAGGACATCTTCTCTGCAAATAGTGTGGCTCCCTTCACGCTACTCTCTGTAAAATGTGCTTAAGTAATAAAAATTTCTTTCTGTTAAAAAAAAAGATAGATGGGACACTAACCCTCGTAGATCCAAAGCCTTAACGAGATCAGATCTCGTGGTTGATGTAGACGATCCTTCCAGTGTTGCAAACCGGCAGCACTTCCGTACTCGGTCACGCGTACGGTGTTGATGAAGTCCTTCCTCTCCCTGTTCCAGCGGAGCAGCGGAGGTGGTAGATCCCCTCGGAATCCCAGCAGCACGACGGCGTGGTGGTGGTGGAGATGAATCCCTGCAGGGCTTCTCCTAAGCCGGAGCTGGGAGAAACATGAGGGATGAGAGGTGGCGGCTAGGGTTTCAGGTGGGTGCCTTGGCCGGTGTCAACACCCGGATTTTTAAGTCCAGATGCCTGTTATGCCATACATCGCAATCCCAGGAATATTGTTTTTGCGAGACATAACAGTTGATATCACAGAACATCATTCATTACAAACCATAATCGTCTGACAACCAGGGATCACATGATCCAGTCTTACAACAACAGTTGATCTACAGATCAACATACAAAACATGCAGCGGAAGAAATGTAGTAGCGGTCCATCTGTTCCACAGGCAACGCTTGACGTCAGGAGGTAGTCCTAGGTATCATAGACATCCTGATGTCCATCTTCCTGGTACTAGGGCTCCTCTTCATAGTCTGGCCATTTGAATATCCATGGACAAAGCCATGAGTACTTTTAAAGTACTCGCAAACTAATACTAGTGTAAGCACTATCAACTATAGTAATGGGGTTCTAAGATCTAGGTTCATTTGCATAAAGCCAGTTTTATTTCATAAGCACTTAGTAGTAAAAGACTCTTTATTTGCCTAACTAACTCAAGTGGGAACATTAGTGTCATTCCCACAACTCTGTTGTGATCAAGTCAAATTCACCTTTCAAGTTCAAGTCACAAGTCACCCGTCACATGTCACATTTTAAATTGTCTGATGACGGAACAGTATGGCATTTCCAACTGCCCATGACCGCGAGCGCAGCTAATCGAATAGTTTTACACTCTGCAGAGGTCGCACACTTTTGCCACAACATTTGCAATAATCCGCCAGGGGTAACTGGCCATGATTTATCACACTCAGTGTGCGGACTACCAACCATAACCTTTCACCTACATACCCTAGTACATGCACCTCCCCCGGTGAGTTCGGCCTCCTAGCCATGGCAAACCGCCATCCTGGGAACTGCACCGGGCTTGGGTCGGACATTCACCTCATTTCACGTCATTTCACTTTTCACGGAGGCAGCCTCGGCATAACCCCTATGACGCTTGTTTAGAGGCAACCCATACTAAAGCACATAAATTTCCAGTTAAGCCCTACCCATGATCAGGTATTGTGGGGGTACTCTAAAATTGGAATGGTATCACATCCGAACCCAACCATCAGTTTTTGTAAAACTTCACCATGTCATTCACAAGTCATATTCACCTTCAAAACTTTCAATAGAATGACTCATCATTCTAAGGTTTTCAAAGTCATTTGTTTCACATGTTCCCATCTAGAGTAGTCAATTTTAGTTTTAGCACTAGCAACTAGTCATGAGGGGTGCTAACTAACTTGGAGTTCTCTAGGCTAACTTTGATGCTCTTGTAATACTTCGTATCTAGACCAAAGTTAACTATGAACAAAATAAACTTTGATAACCGATAGTAAAAGCTTGCAAGATAAAAACTTGGGATTGGAATCCTTAAACACAAAATAACATTGTAATGGTGCCTTGCTCTAGTAGAGCTTGCACTATGGTAGCTTGCAAGAGTATAGCTTGCCTTGAGTGGTATAGTGATCAAAGTTTTCTTCTTCTTCCTCGTAGCACTCGGTACTAGCGTCTATAAATGAATACGAGGTACACAATCACCAAACAAATACTTAAGTATTCTATTTACCACACAAGATGATCTATTATCATCACAATTATCACCAAACATAATGCTAGGTTTTTCCATTCATTTCTTTTGAAAAGTAATTTCCTCTTATTGAATATTACTAAGATTTAAGCTCCTCAAATAATAAAGTATGAAATCATGTTGACCAAAGTCACCACTTCATATTTACCATTTGGGAAAATGATTTAAATGAGATACTACATCTCATGCAATTTAAACACTTCTATGGAAACAATTTAATATCACTAAGTAATAAAATATGAGTTTCTATAGACTAAGGTTATTACCTCATATTGAATTACTTGGGACATTGATTTAAATGAGGGGATACCTCTCATACTATTTAAGTAATCAATTGGGGTCATTTAAATGGACTAGAAATAGCGACATAGCCATTATTTGAATCTAGCCCATGATCATGGTAAACCCTAATGCTATATTTTTACATATTCATGTAGAGCATTTGAAATGTGAATTATGAGAGTTGGAATCAACTCAAAATAAATTATAGTTGATTTTTAATAAATGTTTGAAGTTTGAAAAGGTACTGCCTTGTTATTTTTACAACATGAGTTCTACAATATATATTTTCGCCACTGCCATATACACCCACCATATATACTTCCGCCACTGCCATATACACCCACCATATATCATTCCGCCACTGCCATATAAACCCACCATATCGTTTCCGCCACCGTCATATACATCTGCCATATACCCTGTTTCCTACCGCGACATAGATTCATGTTGTTTCTCTGCCGCGACAGAGTCCGAGTAGAATTCGGTTTTCTTGTTTTTCCCTTCTTAGCTGTTGCCTTCTAATTTTGTCCGTGATGTAGAACAAAATTTCCGTGAGATAAGTGTCGGCCGCCGGTAAAATATTGTAAAGGGGAGCAAAAAAAAATCTGGCTACACTGGTTTTAGACCATGGAGATCACTTTTCTCCACTGGCCGTTATAGTGACATTTTTGGCGCCTGTGCGCTTTCCGGAGCACTTTCCAAAAAAATTCGATAAATTTTTTTCTGAGGCTATACTGCTTTTAGACCTCGGGAATCATTTTGAGACACTCGCCATCATAGTGGTTTTTCGCTTTTTGGTCGCCACCTCATTGCTGCTAGTTGCTTGTGTGCCGCGCCGTGACCTCGTTAGTGTTATAGGCTCGCATCTCCAGTACGGTCTAGCCCAGGACCAGCACAGTACCGTTGTTGAGCATACTTTCAGTATTACATTGATGTTTATTGTTGTTTTGCTACCATATTGGCCTTCCTATAGCTCTACATATTGTCTCCACGTGCTTTGTGTCGACACCTGGTAATCACTTTGCCAATCTTTGGAGACGCTGACCCTTGCTGGTTGCCATATCACCTACTCCTGTTTGGTAAGAACTTGTAAGAGCTTTGTATTTTGCATGATGAATTGCGCGTCAACCACCATATTCCGTAGTTTGTAGGCATATACATTTGTGCTTTTTATGTACTAATCATGACAGGTACCATGACGGACGCTGTTGACCCATCTAAGATGACGAATGTGGAGTTGTGTGCTCACTTTACCCACCTTTTGGGTGGGCATGCACACGACGTAGATGCGCGCCTTGGTGACGTTGACTGCAAACTCACCGACGCGCTGGAGAAGATGGATGGCCTCGAGGAAGCTTACAACTCCAAGCTTGACACCAAGTTCCAGGAGGTCTTGGCTCGGTTACCGCCGCCTCGTGACCACGCACGATGGCGTGCACGCTGCGTTCCTCGTGCGGGGGTGCCTGCAGGTACTGCTGCTGCACAGGTCGCGCAAGAAGCGCCTTCTGATGAAGGATATGATGATTATGGAGGGGAGGACGAGTTGGTAGATGAGAACGTGCTGGACGGCGAGGAGGTAGAACAACCTGCACCTGGACGTCCACGTCAATACAACCGCAACGCCCACCCACCTCCACAACCAGTACGTGATGATGATCATGTTGCTAAACTTAAATTGAATATTCCGCCATTTGAGGGTAGATATAATCCTGATGCATACCTTACTTGGGAATTGGAAGTAGAGCAATGCTTTGCATGTTTACGATATCCTGATCATTTGCGTGTTAGTGCTGCTAATTGTGAGTTCATAGATTTTGCATCTATTTGGTGGTCTGTACATTGTAGAGTACATCATGCTAATATTCCTGCTACTTGGGTTGGTTTAAAACTTGCTATGCGTACTCGTTTTGTTCCTCCACATTATCAGCGTGATTTTCTTAAACAAGGAAAAAATTCTGTAGAAAACTATTATCAAGAATTGCAAACTGGCATGATTCGCTGTGGTATTGTACAGGATAATGAGGCTATGCTTGCACGTTTCTTTGGTGGTTTGAATTAAGTGATTCAGCATATTTTAGATTATAAGGAGTACAACACCATTACTCGTCTGTTTCATCTTGCTTGCAAAGCTGAACGTGAAGTGCATGATCGTCAACCTCCATGGAGAAGAGCTAATATTCCTACAGGTCGTACATCGTCGTGGTCTCCGTGACAATTAGCGTCACCATCTCGTGGGGCTGCACCAGCACCTACTACCTCCAAGTACACCGCGCCTGCATTACGAGCACCACCTGCTGCTACTCCAACACCATCTGCTGGTCCTCCTAGGAGTTCATCTTCGATGGCCTCTACAGGGAAGACGCGCGACATTCTGTGTCGCAAATGCTTGGGTTTTGTTCACATAGAAAGAGAATGCATGACCAAACGTGTGATGTTGGTGCGTGAATATGGAGAAAATGATTCTGCAAGTGATTTTAATGAAGATACATTGGCACTTATTGCTGCACGTGATGGAGCCAATTCTGATTCTGAGAGAGAGATGGAGGTAATGGAGCTGACACTATTGATCAGTACAGGAGCTTAGTTGCACAACGTGTGTTGAGCATGCAATTGAGCAAATCTAGGCATGATCAACACCACGATTTGTTTCAAACAAGAGGCGTTGTAAAAGAGCGAGCTATACGAATCATCATTGATGGAGGGAGCTGTAATAATCTAGCTAGCATTAACATGGTGGAGAAACTTTCTCTACCTACAAGACAACGCACACATCCATATTACATTCAATGGTTTGAGAGCTCTCGGAAGCTCAAGGTAACAAGAACTACACGTGTTCATTTTACTATTGGTACATATTTTGATTTTGTTAATTGTGATGTTGTACCTATGCAAGCTTGTTCTTTGTTACTTGGTAGACCTTGGCAATTTGATAGAGAATTTGTTCATAATGGTAAAACTAATCATTATTCTCTTATGCATGATGGAAGAAAATTGGTCTCAAACCTCTGACTCCTGAACAAATTTTAAAAGATGATCTTGCTAGAGCTAGTAGAGTAAAAAACGAGGAGAAACATAAGAGTGACAATCTGATTGTTGCTGCAGATTTTGTACCACATAAGACTAATTCTAAATCTGATTTGAACCATGCTACTGAAATTCGTTTGAAAAATCCTTGTTTGCTTGCTAGCAAATCTGATATTGCTGAACTTGATGTGAACACTACTCAATGTTATTCTATTATTTGCAAAGAAGTTCTGTTTTCATTTGAGGATATGCCTCCTTCTTTGCCACCTGCGGTTGCTAACCTTTTGCAGGAATTCATTGATGTGTTTCCACAAGATGTTCCACCTGGATTACCACCTATTCGTGGGATTGAACACCAGGTTGACTTGATTCCAGGTGCTTCGCTGCCCAACCGTGCACCATATCGTACCAATCCTTAAGAGACCAAAGAGATTCAGCGACAAATTCAGGTTCTCCAAGATAAAGGTTACATCCGTGAGTCTCTTAGTCCATGTGATGTTCCTATTATTTTGGTACCTAAGAAAGATGGTTCTTAGCGCATGTGTACTGATTGTAGAGCTATTAATAATATTACCATTTGATACCGTCACCCTATACCTCGTTTGGATGATATGCTTGATGAGTTGAGTGGTTCTATTATGTTCTCTAAAGTTGATTTGCATAGTGGTTACCACCAGATTCGTATGCAATTAGGAGATGAATGGAAAACAACTTTTAAAACTAAGTTCGGTTTATATGAGTGGTTAGTAATACCTTTTGGATTAACTAATGCTCCTAGTACTTTCATGAAACTGATGAACAAAGTTTTACGTGCTTTTATTGGGCGTTTTATGGTGGTATACTTTGATGATATTCTGATTTATAGCAAATCATTGGAGGATCATTTGGATCATTACGTGTTGTTTTCAATGCTTTACGTGATGCAAGTTTGTCTGGTAATCTTGAGAAGTGCACCTTTTGCACCAATCGAGTTGCGTTTCTTGGCTATGTTGTTACAGCGCAGGGTATTGAAGTTGATCCAGTCAAGATTGAGGCAATTGAGAGTTGGCCGCAGCCCAAGACGGTCACACAAGTGAGGAGTTTTCTTTGCCTCGCTGGTTTTTATAGGCGCTTTGTGAAAGATTTTGGATCCATTGCTGCGCCGTTGAATGAGCTTACAAAGAAGGATGTGCCCTTTGTGTGGAGCGATGCACAACAAGAAGCCTTCATGATACTGAAAGATAAGTTAAAACATGCTTCATTACTCCAACTCCCTGATTTCAATAAGACTTGTGAGCTTGAATGTGATGCTAGTGGAATTGGTTTGGGAGGTGTGTTATTACAAGAGAGTAAACCTGTAGCTTATTTCAGTGAGAAATTGAGTGGGCCTAGTGTCAACTATTTTACTTATTATAAATAATTATATGCGCTGGTTCGGACATTGGAAACTTGGCAACATTATTTATGGCCTAAAGAATTTGTTATACATTCTGATCATGAATCTTTGAAGCATATTCGTAGTCAAGATAAGTTGAATCGCCGCCATGCAAAGTGGGTTGAATTTATTGAGTCTTTTCCTTATGTTATCAAACACAAAAAGGGTAAAGATAATGTTATTGCTGATGCTTTGTCGCGCTGTTATACTATGCTATCTCAACTTGACTTCAAGATTTTTGGATGAGAAACTATAAAGGAACAATATTTGCATGATGTTGATTTTAAGGATGTGTTGCTGAATTGTAAAGACGGTAGAACATTGAACAAATTCGTCCTCAATGATGGATTTGTGTTCCGTGCTAACAAGCTATGCATCCCAGATAGTTCCGTTCGTCTTTTGTTGTTACAGGAGGCGCATGTAGGAGGATTAATGGGTCACTTTGGTGTGAAGAAGACGGAGGATGTACTTGTTGCACATTTATTTTGGCCACGTATGTGTCGAGATGTTGAGAGATTTGTGGCACGCTGCACTACATGTCAAAAAGCTAAGTCTTGACTTAATCCACGAGGTTTATATATGCCTCATCCTGTTCCTAGTGTACCTTGGGAGGATATTTCTATGGATTTTGTTTTGGGATTGCCTCGTACAGAGAAGGGGGGATAGTATTTTTGTTGTTGTGGATTAGTTTTCTAAGATGGCACACTTTATTCCATGTCACAAGACTGATGATGCTACACATGTTGCTGATTTGTCCTTTCGTGAAATTGTTCGTTTACATGGTGTGTCAAATACTATTGTTTCTGATCGTGATACTAAGTTTCTTAGCCATTTTTGGACATGTTTATGGGCTAAGTTGGGGACTAAATTGCTGTTTAGTGCTACATGTCAGCCCCAAACTTATGGACAAACTGAAGTAGTAAATATAACATTGTCTACTATGATGCGGGCTGTTTTGAAGAAGAACTTAAAATTGTGGGAAGAATGTTTGCCTCATATTGAATTTTCTTACAATCGTTCGCTGCATTCTACCACTAAGATGTGCTCTTTTGAGATTGTGTATGGTTTTGTTTCACGTGCACCTATTAATTTATTGCCTTTACCATCTTCGGTGCAAAATAATTTGGATGCTACAGAACATGCTGGATTGATATTAAAATTGCATGATACTACTAAAAACAACATAGAACGCATGAATTCTAAGTATAAAATTGCTGGGGATAGAGGAAGAAAGCATGTTGTATTTGATGTTGGTGATCTTGTTTGGTTGCATTTGCGCAAAGATCGTTTTCCTGAATTGCACAAGTCTAAGTTAATGTCAAGCGCTGCTGGTCCTTTTAAGGTGTTAGAGAAAATAAATGATAATGCATATAAACTTGAGCTTCCTGCAGAATTGGGCCCGGTTAGTCCTACATTTAACATTGCAGATTTTAAGCCTTACTTTGGTGAAGAAGATGAGCTTGTGTCGAGGAAGACTTCAATTCAAGCAGGGGAGCATGATGAGGACACCCCATCTGTTGATACAACCGTTGTGCCTACAGCCACAAAAATACAAGGACCAATCGCTCGAGCTCATGCCAAATAACTTAACTATTAGGCACTTTCGTTTCTTGGAACTATTTCTCACATACATGAGAATTTAGATGTGTTTGTTACTCTTAGGAATGATGTACCTAGCATGGATGAGAAGAACAAGCATTGGAGCATGATCACACATGGATGAGATGGCAGCAAACATGTGAGGATTGAAGAGGAAGCTGCAAGTGGAGATTTCAGAACTTTGAAGCCACCATAATTGGAGATGAAGACATGGACAAAATATAGAGTTTTCCACTTCATAATTTCGTCCATATGATTACATGGTGCTCTGTCACCTTTTCTTTTGGGCCAGGCCCATGTCATTTTTGCAGGAATTAAGTCAGCCACTTTTTAGAGTCCGTATTGAAGGGGGAAAGGCCTTCTAGGGTTTGGTTCGGCCACCATACGTATGGCTGGCCGAAACCCCACCGTTTCCTCCTTTAAATACCCCCATAGCCGTCACGCTTAGACTCGGATTTTGATTAGATTAAAAGTTAGCCATTGCTGCAACTCTCGTGTACTTCTTTTGAGGCCAACACCCAGAACAAAACTGACTATTCGGAATCCCACCTTATTCAGTAAAGCTTTCATCTTTCATCCGCAATATTCTGATTGCAATATTAGTTCTTATTTGTTCTTGATTTCAGGTAGGAATTAAGACCCTCGCTGGTCAGGCTGATCGTTCATCCGCAAGATCAGTAACTCCCGGATATTGCCCTAGAGATTGCATTGGCGCACGAGCTTCATACGCGTAGTCGGATCGTCAAGCACAAACTCTACCAATAAATTGATCTATCTTCATCTCATCGGAAGATCAGACACCTTTGCCCTATCACTTGATGGCAGTTCTTGGATCATACAGGATGGAATGAGCCGCCAGCTCTAGGATCCACTTGGCGACCCAGCCATTGCCGTCTTGTTGCCGACGATTTCCGCGAGGGGAGCGGTGCACACCACCTTGATGGGATTCTCTTGGAAGTATTGCTTGAGCTTCTTAGCCGCCATGTACACACCATAGGTGAGCTTCTAGTCGTGGGTGTAGTTTTGCTTGGATTGGGAGAGCACCTCGCTGAGGTAGTAGACTGGGCGTTGGACCGCCTGCTCCTTGCCCTCTTCCTTGCGTTCCACCACCAGGACAATGCTAACCATGCGATTGGGGGCTGCGATGTACATTAGCATGGGTTCTTTCGAAGCCGGCGATGCTAAGATGGGCGCGATTGATAACACGCGCTTTAGGTCGCGGAAAGCCACGTCCGCCTGCAGCGACCAAACAAAAGTGTCTGATTTCTTGAGCAGCTGGTACAGGGGCAATGCCTTCTCCCCCAGTCGGCTGACGAAACGGCTCAAGGAGGCCAGGCAACAAGTGAACATATGGACGTCCTTGAGGCACTACGGCAGCTCCATCTTCTCTAGGGCATTGATCTTCTCCGGGTTGGCTTCGATCCCTCGCTGAGAGACGAGGTAGCCAAGGAGTTGGCCGGCTGGCACGCTGAAAGTGCACTTGGCCAGGTTGAGCTTCATCGGAATCTTCTCAGATTGGTGAAGGTTTCTCTTAGATCATCAAGGAGGGTACGCTTCTCCTTCGTTTTTACAACGACATCATCCACGTACGCGTGAACATTTCTGCCGATTTGCTCTTGTAAGCATTTTTGCATGCACCTTTGGTAGGTGGCTGATGACCCACAAGTATAGGGGATCGCAACAGTCTTCGAGGGAAGTAAAACCCAAATTTATTGATTCGACACAAGGGGAGGTAAAGAATACTTATAAGCCTTAACAACTGAGTTGTCAATTCAGCACACCTGAAAAGCACTAGCAACAGGGGTGATGTGAAAGTAGCAGTGATATGAGAGCAATAGTAACAGTAACACATCACGTAGTAGTAATATGAGAGCAATGGTACCAGAAAATAGTTGACATGTAGAACGAGTATATGATGATGAAAGATGGACCGGGGTTCCCAGCTATCTACACTAGTGGTAACTCTCCAATAACAAGTGTTGGGTGAACAAATTACAGTTGGGCAATTGATAGGATTGATAAGGCATTAAGAAAGAACATCAATTCATTAATCATGTAGGCATGTTTTCCAATAATAGTCGTACGTGCTCGCAATGAGAAACTTGCACAACATCTTTTGTCCTACCAGCCGGTGGCAGCCGGGCCTCAAGGGAATCTACTGGATATTAAGGTACTTCTTTTAATAGAGCACCGGAGCAAAGCATTAACACTCCGTGAAAACATGTGTCCCTCACATCACCGCCATCCCCTCCGGTTGTCCCGATTTCCACTTCGGGGCCTTTGGTTCCGGACAGTGACATGTGCATACAACTTGTAGATACAATCTAAGCAATAATTATAGAGCTCAAATCTAAGATCATGCCACTCGGGCCCTAGTGACAAGCATTAAGCATAACAAGATTGCAGCAACAATAACTTCACAAACTTTGTAGATAGACAATCATAACGTAACAATCCATCGGATCCCAACAAACACAACACCGATTACATCAGATGGATCTCAATCATGTAAGGCAGCTCATGAGATCATTGTATTGAAGTACATGGGGGAGAGTATACCAACTAGCTACAGCTAGAACCCGTAGTCCATGGGGGAACTACTCACGGAGCATGATGGAGGCGGTGGCGTTGATGGAGATGGCTTCCGGGGCACTTCCCCGTCCCGGCAGGGTGCCGGGACAGAGACTTGTCCCCGAATTGGAGTTTCGCGATGGTGGCGGCGCCCGGAGTCTTTCTGAGTTTCATCAATTGGTACGGTGTTTTTAGGTCGAAAGGGATTTTATAGGCGAAGAGGCGGCGCAGGGGGCACTGGGGGCTCCCACCACCGGCCGGCCCAGGCCCGTGCCGCCCTATGGTGTGGTGGCCCTCTGGCCCCTCTCGGTGTTCGGAGCCTTCCGGAAAAATAGGAGGTTTGGTCTTCGTTTCGTCGAATTCCGAGAATATTGCCCGAACAGCCTTTCTGGAACCAAAAACAGAAAACAGGAACTGCACTGTGGCATCTTGTTAATAGGTTAGTTCCGGAAAATGCATAAAAACATTATAAAGTGCAAGCAAAACATGTAAGTATTGTCATAAAACAAGCATGGAACATCGGAAATTATAGGTACGTTGGAGACGTATCAAGCATCCCCAAGCTTAGTTCCTGCTCGCCTCGAGTAGGTAAACGATAAAAAGAGTAATTTCTGTAGTGACATGCTACTTACATAACCTTGATCATACTATTACAAAGCATATGAAATGAATGAAGTGACTCAAGGCAATGATCTATAGTTGCTAACAAATAGATAACATATAGCAAAACTTTTCATGAAGAGTACTTTCAAGACAAACATCAAAAGCCTTGCACAAGAGTTAACTCATAAAGCAATAGATTCAAAGTAAAGGCATCGAAGCAACACAAAGGAAGATTTAAGTTTCAGCAGTTGCTTTCAACTTTCAACATGCATATCTCATGGATAATTGTCAACACAAAGTAATATGATGAATGCAAATAAGCAAGTATGTAAGAATCAATGCACAGTTGACACAAGTGTTTGCTTCTAAGATGGAAGGAAGTAGGTAAACTGACTCAACATAAAGTAAAAGAATGGCCCTTCAAAGAGGGAAGCATCGATTGCTATATTTGTGCTAGAGCTTTGGTTTTGAAAACATAAAGAGAGCATAAAAGTAAAGTTTTGAGAGGTGTTTGTTGTTGTCAACGAATGGTAGTGGGTACTCTAACCCCTTGCCAGACAAACCTTCAAAGAGCGGCTCCCATGAATTATTTTTATTTTTGGGTGGCACTCCTTCCAACCTTTCTTTCACAAACCATGGCTAACCGAATCCTCGGTGCCTGCCAACAATCTCATACCATGAAGGAGTGCCTTTTTATTTTGGTTTTATTATGATGACACTCCTCCCCACCTTTGCTTTCTCAAGCCATGGCTAACCGAATCCTTCGGGTGCCGTCCAACAATCACATACCATGGAGGAGTGTCTATTTTGGTTAATTAATTTGGGACTGGGAATCCCATTGCCAGCTCTTTTTGCAAAATTATTGGATAAGCGGATGAAGCCACTAGTCCATTGGTGAAAGTTGCCCAACAAGATTGAAAGATAAACACCACATACTTCCTCATGAGCTATAAAACATTGACACAAATCAGAGGTGATAAATTTTGAATTGTTTAAAGGTAGCACTCAAGCAATTTACTTTGGAATGGCAGGAAATACCATGTAGTAGGTAGGTATGGTGGACACAAATGGCATAGTGGTTGGCTCAAGGATTTTGGATGCATGAGAAGTATTCCCTCTCGATACAAGGCTTAGGCTAGCAAGGTTATTTGAAGCAAACACAAGTATGAACCGGTACAGCAAAAACTTACATAAGAACATATTGCAAGCATTATAATACTCTACACTGTCTTCCTTGTTGCTCAAACACTTTTACCAGAAAATATCTAGACCTTAAGAGAGACCAATCATGCAAACCAATTTTAACAAGCTCTACGGTAGTTCTCCACTAATAGGTTTAAACTACATGAAAAAACTTAATCATGATCTAATTGAGAGCTCAAAACAATTGCCAAGTGTCAAATTATCCAAGACATTATGAGGCATTTTCTATTTCCAACCAAATACTAATAAGTATTGTAGCTTCCAACTTTTATCATTGAACATTAAAAGTAGAACGAAGAACAAGTGTTCATATGAAAAAGCGGAGCGTGTCTCTCTCCCAAACAAGGATTGCTAGGATCCATCTTTATTCAAACACAAACAAAAATAAAAACACACAGACGCTCCAAGTAAAGCACATAAGATGTGACCGAATAAAAATATAGTTTCAATAGAAGAAACCTGATAAGTTGATGAAGAAGGGGATGCCTTGGGCATCCCCAAGCTTAGAAGCTTGAGTCTTCTTGAAATATGCAGGGATGAACCACGGGGCATCCCCAAGCTTAGACTTTTCACTCTTCTTGATCATATATCATCCTCCTCTCTTGACCCTTGAAAACTTCCTTCACGCCAAACTTCTCATAAACTTCATTAGAGGGGTTAGTACTCAAAAAAAAATTGAATACACCTTGGTCCTGTAGTGGCACATTGCAAGAACTCAATAAAATATTAGCTACAGCCCTCTACGGCTAGAAAACCTCGCTTAAAGTCCACAAGAGACAATGCAAAAAACAGAGACAGAATCTGCCAAAACAGAACAGCCAGTAAACACGAATTTTAAAATGGTACTTCCGTTGCTCAAATGAGAAAACTCAAAACTAATGAAAGTTGCGTACATATCTGAGGATCACGCACGTAAATTGGTAGATTTTTCTGAGTTTCCTACAGAGAAATATGCCCAGATTCGTGACAGATAGAAATCTGTTTCTGCACAGAAATCCAAATCTAGTATCAACCTTCGATTAGAGGCTTCACTTGGCACAACAAAACACAAAACTAAGATAAGGAGAGGTTGCTACAGTAGTAAACAACTTCCAAGACACAAATATAAAACAAATTACTGTAGCAAAATAACACATGGGTTATCTCCCAAGAAGTTCTTTCTTTATAGCCATCAAGATGGGCTCAGCAGTTTTAATGATGCACTCGCAAGAAATAGTATTTGAAGCAAAAGAGAGCATCAAGAGGCAAATTCAAAACACATTTAAGCCTAACATGCTTCCTATGAAAAGGAATCTTGTAAATAAACAAGTTCATGAAGAGCAAAGTAACAAGCAAAGGAAGATAGAACAAGTGTAGCTTCAAAAATTTCAGCACATAGAGAGGTGTATTAGTACCATGAAAATTTCTACTACCATATTTTCCTCTCTCATAATAATTTTCAGTAGCTTCATGAACAAACTCAACAATATAACTATCACATGCAGCATACTTTTCATGATTTCCAAACACATAATTTTTATCAAGCTCAAATATAGTAGGATCAAAACTTCCAAACTCACTTTTATCAATAATATAACAAGGTGATCGATCAATCTCAAGAGATATGGGACTCTTAAATAAAGTCAATACTCTTCCAATCCCATTTTCATTAGTAGTACAATTAATATTATCAAGTAACATAGGACCATCATCTAGAGCTTTATCATAAACATTTGCCAAGCAAAATTCTTTAGTACCATGCATTTCGACATCAGGCACAAACAAAGCATTATCATAAGATTTATCAAAGTAGCATGGATTATCATATATAACATCAGCATAATTATTCTCACAAGTTTTACTCATAGGTAATATTTCAAGAGAATCCACAGGAACATAACATTCAACATCTTTCGGTAAGCATGGAGGACAATCAAATAGTGTAAGAGATGAAGAGTTACTCTCATTAGAAGGTTGGCATGGGTAGCTAATCCATTCTTCCTCCTTTTGTTCATCACTCTCCTCTTCTTTTTCATCCAATGAGCTTTCAGGTTCATCAATTTCCTCCTCTTTTTCATCCAATGAGCTTTCAGGTTCATCAATTTCTTCTTCCACAAAATTGTGAGTGCATTCTTGTGCATTAATGTGTCTCTCTTTATAATCAAGGATATAAGGATTCCTACTGTAGCATTCTATACAAGAATTAAGGATAGTAGAGACATAATCTTTAAGGTCCTTACAAATAGCACAAGTTTCATAATTCTCAACCATGAAGGATTCTATCTCGGAGGCTCCCATAAATAAGACAAATTGTTCTACCTCTTCGAACCCATAATGAATATAGCAATTCCGATTATAGTTCTTCATTAAAAATTGCTCACTAAAGCCACATTGAAATTTAAGATGTTTAGTATCATGTTGAGAGCAACAGTTTATATCATGGCGTCTAAGCAAGATTCTAGCCATTGTATTCAATTTTTCTATCATAGCACTCATTATTTTACCAGTTCTTGATTCTCTATAATTATTATAACATTCTATAAGCTTCAAGTAGGTTGTGGGTTCTCCCATAACAGCAGTTTTTAACTTATTCAGAGAATGAAAATAACAAAACAAAAATAAAAGCACACAGACGCTCCAAGTAAAGTACATGAGATGTGACCGAATAAAAATATAGTTTCAAGAGAAGGAACCTGATACTTTGTCGATGAAGAAGGGGATGCCTTGGGCATCCCCAAGCTTAGATGCTTGAGTCTTCTTGAAATATGCAGGGTGAACCACCGGGGCATACCCAAGCTTAGAGCTTTCACTCCTCTTGATCATAGTATATCATACTCCTCTCTTGACCCTTGAAAACTTCCTTCACACCAAACTTCAAGCAAACTCATTAGAGGGTTAGTGCATAATCAAAAATTCACATGTTCAGAGGTGACACAAACATTATTTACACTTCTGGACATTGCATAAAACTTCTGAAAGTTAATGGAACAAAGAAACCCATTCAACAAAGCAAAAGCGGCAATGCGAAATAAAAGGCAGAATCTGTCAAAAACAGAACAGTCCGTAAACACGAATTTTAAAATGGCACCAGACTTACTCAAATGGAAAAACTCAAAACTAATGAAAGTTGCGTACATATCTGAGGATCACGCTCGTAAATTGGAAGATTTTTTCGAATTTGCTACAGAGACTTGTGCCCAGATTCGTGACAGACAGCAATGCTGTGCGCAGCGATCCCAAATATAACATCAACTTTAACATAGAAACTTTACTTGGCACAAAAACATGATAAGGAGAGGTTGCTACAGTAGTAAACAACTTCCAAGACTCAACAAAACAAAAATTGCTGTAGTAAAATAAACACATGGGTTATCTCCCAAGAAGTTCTTTCTTTATAGCCATTAAGATGGGCTCAGTAATTTCAACGATGCACTCGCAAGAAATAGAAGTTGAAGCAAAAGAGAGCATCAAGAGGCAAATTCAAAACACATTTAAGTCTAACATGCTTCCTATGCATAGGAATCTTGTAAATAAACAAGTTCATGAAGAGCAAAGTAACAAGCATAGGAAGATAAAACAAGTGTAGCTTCAAAAATTTCAGCACATAGAGAGGTGTTTTTGTAACATGAAAATTTTTACAACCATATTTTCCTCTCGCATAATAACTTTCAGTAGCAACATGAGCAAACTCAACAATATAACTATCACATAAAGCATTCTTATCATGAGTCTCATGCATAAAATAATTACTACTCCCAACATAAGCATAGTCATTCTTATGAATTGTAGTGGAAGCAAATTCAACAAAGTAGCTATCAAATATAGGAGGTATATTGTAATCATAATCAAATTTATCCTCCATAACAGGTGGTAACAAAAGACTACTATCATTATAATCATCATAAATGGGAGGCAAAGTATCATCAAAGTAAATTTTCTCCTCAATGCTTGGGGGACTAAAAATATCATGCTCATCAAAGCCAGCTTCCCCAAGCTTAGAATTTTCCATATCATTAACAACAATAGTGTTCAAAGCATTCATATTAATATGTTCCATGGGTTTTTTAATTTTCGCATCAAACCATCCATGTCTTAAATCAGGAAATAGAATAAAAAGGTCATTGTTGTTCATTATGCCTAACTAGTGTAAACAAGAAACCAAATGTCGCAATTGCAGAGTCTAAAGGAAATAGCTTCGAGCACACACACAATGGCGCCGAAAAGTACTTGGAACCGAAGTATGAGTGCCTTTTACCTTTCCTCCCGGCAACGGCGCCAGAAAAGTGCTTGGCGCGTAGTTGACGAGGGAGGAAAAGTGCTTAGTTGCCGGGCTTGCCAATGTGTGAGTGCCGTTTACCTTCCCTCCCCGCAACGGCGCCAGAAAAGTGCTTGATGTCTACGGGTGCTTCTATTCTTCTAGACGTGTTGGGCCTCCAAGAGCAGAGGTTTGTAGAACAGCAGCAAGTTTCCTTAAGTGGATTACCCAAGGTTTATCGAACTCGGGAGGAAGAGGTCAAAGATATCCCTCTCATGCAACCCTGCAACCACAAAGCAAGAAGTCTCTTGTGTCCCCAACACACCTAATAGGTGTACTAGTTCGGCGAAGAGATAGTGAAATACAAGTGGTATGAATGAATATGAGCAGTAGTACGGCGCCAGAAAATAGCTTGCTGGCGTGCAGTTGATGGTAGTAATATTGCGGGAAGTAAACAAGCAGTAGTAACACATCAGTAGTAACTCAGTAAAACAGTAGCAAGCAGCGATAGCAGTATTTAGGAACAAGGCCTAGGGATTAGACTTTCACTAGTGGACACTCTCAACATTGATCACATAACAGAATAGATAAATGCATACTCTACACTCTCTTGTTGGATGATGAACACATTGCGTAGGATTACACGAACCCTCAATGCCGGAGTTAACAAGCTCCACAATTCAATGTTCATATTTAAATAACCTTAGAGTGCATGAAAGATCGAAACGACTAAACCAAGTACTAACATAGCATGCACACTGTCACCTTCATGCTTATGTAGGAGGAATAATACACATCAATACTATCATAGCAATAGTTAACTTCGCAATCTACAAGAGATCATGATCATAGCATAAACCAAGTACTAACACGAGTGCACACACTGTCACCATTACACCGTGTAGGAGGAATAAAACTACTTTAATAACATTGCTAGAGTAGCACATAGATAAATTGTGATACAAAACACATTGCAATCATAAAGAGATATAAATAAGCACTTCACTATGCCATTCATAACAGTGAATAAGTATTGTGAAATATAGCCTAAGAGACCCACACGGTGCACACACTGTCACCTCTACACACGTGGGACAAGGAGTCTCCGGAGATCACATAAGTAAAACCCACTTGACTAGCATAATGACATCTAGATTACAAGCATCATCATATGAATCTCAATCATGTAAGGCAGCTCATGAGATTATTGTATTGAAGTACATAGGAGAGAGATGAACCACATAGCTACCGGTACAGCCCCGAGCCTCGATGGAGAACTACTCCCTCCTCATGGGAGCAGCAGCGGTGATGAAGATGGCGGTGGAGATGGCAGCGGTATCGATGGAGAAGCCTTCCGGGGGCACTTCCCGTCCGGCAGGTGCCGAACAGAGACTCCTGTCCCCGATCTTGGCTTCGCGATGGCGGCGGCTCGGGAAGGTTTCTCCGTGGCTTCCTCCGTAAGGGTTTTCGATGCAGGGGCTTTATATAGGCGAAAGGGCAGGGAGGGGCGAAGGGGCGACCACACCATAGGGGCGCGCCCATGCCCTGGCCGCGCCACCCTATCATCTGGGACCACAGGGCCCCCCGCGGCTCTCGGGTGTTCGGATGCTTCCGGCAAAATAGGAACCTGGGCGTTGATTTCGTCCAATTCCGAGAATATTTCGTTACTAGGATTTCTGAAACCAAAAACAGCAGAAAACAGGAACTGGCACTTCGGCATCTTGTTAATAGGTTAGTTCCAGAAAACACATAAATATGACATAAAGTGTGCATAAAACATGTAGGTATCATCAATAAAGTAGCATGGAACATAAGAAATTATCGATACGTTGGAGACGTATCGTGAGAAATTGTGAAACTTGCACAACATCTCCTAAAGAAAATCTCCGGGATAAAACTCCTTTTAATAGAGCACCGAGCAAAGCATTAACACTCCGTGAAAACATGTGTCCCTCACATCACCGCCATCCCCTCCGGTTGTCCCGATTTCTGTAACTTCGGGGCCTTTGGTTCCGGACAGTGAGATGTGCATACAACTTGTAGATACAATCTAAGCAATAATTATAGAGCTCAAATCTAAGATCATGCCACTCGGGCCCTAGTGACAAGCATTAAGCATAACAAGATTGCAGCAACAATAGCTTCACAAACTTTGTAGATAGACAATCATAACGTAACAATCCATCGGATCCCAACAAACACAACACCGATTACATCAGATGGATCTCAATCATGTAAGGCAGCTCATGAGATCATTGTATTGAAGTACATGGGGAGAGTATACCAACTAGCTACAGCTAGAACCCGTAGTCCATGGGGGAACTACTCACGGAGCATGATGGAGGCGGTGGCGTTGATGGAGATGGCTTCCGGGCACTTCCCCATCCCGGCAGGTGCCGACGGAGTTCTGTCCCCGAATTGGAGTTTCGCGATGGTGGCGGCGCCCCTGGAGTCTTTCTGGAGTTTCGTCAATTGGTACAGTGTTTTTAGGTCGAAAGGGATTTTATAGGCGAAGAGGCGGCGCAGGGGCACTGGGGCTCCCCACCACAGCCGGCGGCCCAGCCAGCCGCGCCGCCCTATGGTGTGGTGGCCCTCGGCCCCTCTCCGACTCTTCTGTGTCGGAGCCTTCCGGAAAAAATAGGAGGTTTGGTCTTCGTTTCGTCGAATTCCGAGAATATTGCCCGAACAGCCTTTCTGGAACCAAAAACAGCAGAAACAGAACTGGCACCGTGACATCTTGTTAATAGGTTAGTTCCGGAAAATGCATAAAAACATTATAAAGTGCAAGCAAAACATGTAAGTATTGTCATAAAACAAGCATGGAACATCAGAAATTATAGGTACGTTGGAGACGTATCAGTGGCGCCTGCATTTTTCAAGTCGAATGGTATAGTCGTATAGCAGTAAGCCACGAACGGGGTAATGCACGAAGTCTTTATTTGATCAGCCGGATTCAAAGGAATCTGGTGGTATCCTGAATAGGCATCTATGACTTGATCTATGCGTGGCAGGGGAAGGGGTCCTTTGGACACGCCTTGTTCAGGTTGGTGTAGTCGATACACATGCGCCAAGAGTTATTCTTCTTCAAAACCAGGACTGGGTTTGCTAAACAGTCTGGGTGCAGCACTTCCATGATGACGCCGGATACGAGCAGCCGGGCTATTTCTTCACCGATGGCCTTTCTCCTATCTTTGGCGAAGCGGCAGATGGTTTGCTTCACCGGCTTGGCCTCTGGCCTGACGTGGAGGTGGTTCTCAGCCAACTCCCTCGGCACACCCGGCATGTCTCGAGGAGACCATACGAAGATGTCCCGATTCTCACGGAGGAAGCTGGTGAGCTTGCTTTCCCATTTGCTGTCCAAGCCGGCACCGATGGTGATGAACTTGTTCGGCTGGGCCGGGCCTAGCAGGATCTTCTTGGTGTCGTTGGCCGGCTGGAAATGGGTGGTCCCAACCGGGTTGCCCACAGCCGGCATGTCGGTTTGCGCGGCCTTGGCCATGGTGACCGCGTCTTCGATCCGCTTCATCTCTGCAGCGATGACTAGAGTCTGAGCCATCTTGGAGCACTGGGTGGCGCATTACATGGACCAACGATAGTCGCCGGCGATGGTGATGACCCCTATAGGGCCCAGCATCTTCATCTTCAGGTACCCATAGTGGGGCACCGCCATGAACATGGCACTAGTAACATATGGGTCTTCAATGACGGTTTGATACTGATGGTTTGGAAATCCGTCAGCGATTGTCTTTTTCTATGACGATAGGGCGTTTTCGCGTCACAGATGGCGATTTGGGCCACTCGACCCGAAAAAATAGCGACGGGCGAGGTCTAAACGTCAGCTATTGTGCAGAAATGAGCGTCGCGGGTTGTTGGCGGCCCGAATTGCTGAGTCAGCAGTGGCGGGCATCACAACAAGTGGGCTTCGGGCCGGTGGACACACCTGACCCACACTCTGCACGCTCCTGTTCACGTACTTTTCTGTCTGCCCGCCAAGGCCTGCAGCACTGGGACCCATATTTGTAAGGGGAGAACCACTGTCTGCACACATGTACCTGGCCTACACCACTCGGGCCCGCATGTCAGGTGCCGACACGACCCACCTGCGTGGGGCCGCTCGTTCCGACAGCCTCCCAGATGCGAAGTGGACCAGAACCCGTACCACCAACACGGGTTCCACATGTCGCTGCCATGCTAAAAATTGCGCACGTGCCAGACAAGTGTCCGCCGACGTCAATTGGACGCATGGCCCCGCAGTCGAGCCGCTGACCCTTCTCTGAGAGTTTTGGTGGGTCCGACATGCCAGAGATCTGTGGGGCCCGCATTTCACAGCCTGCTGGGACCCTTCTCTGAGAGTTTTGGTGGGTCCGGCAGCCAAAGATCTATGCGGGCCGCATGTCAGAGCCTGCTGGGACCCCTCTCTGAGAGTTTTCGTGGGTCCGGCATCCGGGCCGCATGTCAGCCCCTTCTCGAGTTGGTGGGTCCGGCATGACAGAAATTTGTGGGGGCCGCATGTCAGAGCCTGCTGGGACCCATCTCTGAGAGTTTTGGTGGGACCGCCATGCCAGGGATCTATGGGGGCCGCATGTCAGAGCCTGGTGGGACCCACGTATGACAGTTTTAGTGGGTCCAGCATGCCAGAGATCTATGGGGTCCGCATGTCAGAGCCTGGTGGGTTCCAGCATGCTAGATCTTGGTGGGCCCAACAAGCCAGAGTGTGGACCCAATATGTCAGAACTTGTGGGGCTAGTATGTCAGACCTTAGTGGGTCCCTGATCCCAAACCCGTTGGGCCCACATGCAGTCGTGGGACCAACTGGATTCACTATGTGTCCCACCTGTCAGCTACGCGTCGTGGTGTCCTTGGGCCAGATTGGCTGACTAAAGGCCCAAGGCCAATTTATTCAGGTCGCAACAAGACATGCAGAGGAAATTACTGGGCCAAAGGCCAATTTATTCAGGTCGAAACAAGACATGCAAAGGAAATTAGTGGGCAAAAGGCCAATTTATTCAAGTCGAAACAAGACACGCAGGGGAAATTACTGGGCCCAAGGCCTATTAAGGTTGAAACCAGACACCCTGAGGAAATTACTGGGTCTAAATAGCTAAGGAAAATTGGGTTACACAATCAGGTTTGAGGACAACATATGGTGGCCTGTCTAGAGTGAACACAAAGCTGGTTCTCTAGTTTGCCCTCCTCAGCAGCGGGCAACTACATACAACTTTGCCTACAGCACCAACAAGAATAACAACACAAGGAGTAAGGTAACTTAAAAAATAAAAAATAAAAACATGAGGAGGAAGTGCAAAACGGCTAACTAATAATTGCTACCAAGCATAGTACCTATACTTAACACACCACATGAATTAGGGGTAGTAGGTTCATTAAGACCTACGATTGCTTACATCAACACCAACGCCTGGGTTCATGTACACTCCACATAAAAACAAAATATGAATCTCATATCAAGGGCATCCATGGGTCCCCTGCATACTAATTACATCAGGGGAATACACCATATCCCTTACTAACAGCATGCATGATGCATACGGGGCTGGACACCTAGGAGTGGCGAGAACATAAGTATGGAACTAAAGTGGATGACTCAGCCTTGTAGATCTTCACTTGGAGGCCGCTGTACTTCAGGCTGAACACTAATATGTCATTGAGCTGCAGGCCATGACTCACGACAAAGCTATGCCAGCCCCGGGACAACACCATCTGCCTGTCCAATTCCGTGACTGAAACCCAATCCTCACAGGAGGAATTTGTGGACACGGAAATAGAAGTTGGCAGACGGAACCTCAGGAAGACCTTCAGCACACTCCGAAAATGGGGCGGGATGACAACCATTTCCAAGTCATCCAAGTCTAGCTGGACATAGAAGCGATGCAACGTTTCCCCTTTCAACACGCACAGATTGTGAGGCACTCCATCGGGACTACTGAGAAGAACCATGGCCTCCTTCCTGCCCTGAACGAAGGGCTTCACTTCACACACATTCGTGGGGAGAAGATCAGACTCAGATTGTGGTTGGGAGCCCTGACCCACCATGTCGCACTTGGTCATATGCATCATCTATTCAAGGAAAGAGGCATTAATATTATTGATGGACGTATATACCTTTATAGCAAACTGTGATCATATATAATTTAAAATCAAAGAGCATATATATGTAATGTAATGTACTGTGTATAGTGTGTTATCAAGGCACTGCACGAGATCAAAGCATGTCACAATGTAACCATATGTTCTCTTTATTTTTCAAACAATCACTTCTATTCATTAATTGAGCTCAATAGTGCTCATACACCTCATAGCCATATATGTTCCGCCACAGCAAAATATGCATGTAATAAAATATATACGAAGAAATATGCATTGTGGAACAATGTCAGGTTGCACCTGGCATGATGCATGGCATGCCTTGAACAATGATCCACATATATGCACCAACAAACCCTAACCCGTAATATATCGATCCCATCCTCCCATGAGACCTAATGTCAGGTTTCTTGGTTTTGCTTCTTCCCTTTAATCCCTATGGCCTAGCTGGCTAGCTCTCCATTTTTTTTCATGCTTGTCAAATCCAGCCTAGATGGAATCAAACTGCAGCTCCATTTTCAGACCGTAGTGGTGCTCAAATGGTGGCCATAGCCCTTTCTGCCGCCCGCCGCCGTGGATATTGCCAACGGAGCATCAAATCGAGCAAGATATCTAAGAAATTAAGTTATGGGATGTTTAATCCTCTTGATATGGAGTTGATCTGAAACTAGAAAATCACCTTAGGTTGTTGGATTTCCTCATTGCACATGCCAATTGTGATATTTGGAGTTTATTTTTTTGGGTAGGTGCAAATCCATTAGGTAGCTGCAATTTTGGGTAGCTGGCGCTTCTGAACAAGAACCATTGGCATGAGCAATTCTTTGTTTATTCGTTTTTTTTTCCAAGAATTGCATTTTTTTGGCTCTAAAGGCATTTGGCCCTACCTATGTTCTACGCCTCGCTCCACCACTGCGGACGAGAACCAAAATCTCAAAGCATATGTTCCGAAACAAACCAAAATCTCAACGGATCTAGTGCGAATCGACCGCTCGCCGGCCCTAACTATGAAGGCGGCGCTGCTCGTAAAAACCCTAACCCCTAATCCGATCCCACCCAATATAAGTCTACAAACCTAACAAAGTAATGGAGCAGATATTTGAACTTACACGGCTATCTCGGGAACCGCCGCAGCATCAGAAGAAGGCGCCGCCATGGATGCAGGACAAGGAAAACAAAACGGCATTGGCGACCTAATAATCTCCGAGATTTCCTCATCCTGGAGTCCAATAAGGCACTGATCCTGGCCTCCACTCCGACCATCCAGCATGCATGTGGATCCATGCCGAGGGGGGAGGGAGGAGTTTTGGGGGGAGGAGGGAGGGCGGCGGCGGAGCTGTCCAAGGGAAGCCCGCGAGGGGGAGCGACCGAGCGAGGGCAGAAGTCAGGGTGGGCATTCGGTTTTAACTGAAATTTCGGTTCGGTGCTTGCGGTTTTTGAACAAATTCGGTTTTCAAAAATGGTAACCGAAATTGGCATGAAAATTTAGGAAACTGAAGATTCGGTTAACCGACAAATTCGCTTTGGTTTTCGGTTAAAACCGAATGAACCTACTCACTTGAACAAATAGTAGGCATCACCGAAGAAAGCAAATATTGATTGACATATCAACATGAAAAAGCATCAACTGCGCAAGAAATCGACAAATGAGCACCAATCGTGGAGGGATGCTATTTGGTAGGTTGCGGCACTCGTGGTACAGGTGCATCACTCGTGAGCGATTAAAAGGGGTAGCTAAGACTTTGAGCGACGTGTTCTATTATGCAGGCTTCACGCTATATTTAGAAAAAGCTAGTACATCAAAGACCAAAGTCATACATTGAATGAACAATTTTTGGAACATCAAACGCAATTGGGCTTCTATGGAATGATCGGTTTATGCAAAAATTGATGGTAGGTTACTCAATTCGGTCTATTCGGTCTTGTTCGGTTGGTGGGGCTAAAAACCGAATTCTACCAAATTTAATTCGGTTAGAATAAATGGAAACTGAAAAAATAGCGGTTAATGGAAAAAACCGAGATTTCGGTTAGTTCGGTTTCGGCTTCGGTTTGGTTTTCGGTTTCATGGTTTTTATGCCCACCCTGAGGCAGAAGCACTGTTGAGGGCCGCGCTTCCAAACGTGAGACAGAGCATATGCCTGCTCTGATAATTAAAAAATGTAGCGTTCCCCAAAGCATGGGCCGAATTTGCTACCACGAGGACCATGTTGGGCCTTAAAGGGCCTATGAAACATGATACTTGTCGATTATGTTGGGAATCATACCCGCCCCCGAGCGACTGACCCTAATAACTGCTCTCTCTTTTTTGTGTTGTGCCATTTCCGCACAAGATGCTATCTTCAGGAAATCCATTGAACCGTCCAGATCAAGAAAACCCACAATGCTAAGAGCAGGTAGTTAATTTAAAATAACATAAAAGACACAATACACTTTAAGACGCGCTGGGACATCAGTGGCAACCGATGCACCTTACAAACTAACATCGGGGGTACATGCCCATGAACCAATTGGCAGGTTCAGTTCAGTAGCAAAATAACTTACATCAGGAGTAGACATCCATCAATAAAAAGACAGGTTCAGTTCACTACCAGTTCAGCATCATCTACTCACTAATACAACACTGCCATACCTCCTAGTCGCGAGAACAGAGGCAGGAAACCTGAGTGGAGAAGGCACCGCTGAAGATTTTAACCTTGAAGCTGCAGTGTTGGAGCTTGAACACGAGAATGTCATTAACTTTTAGTTCATGCTTCTAGAGCAAGGACCTCCATCCTAGGAAGATGACGATCTCCTTGCCCATCTCCTGGAACTGCACCCACTAGTTGCACCACTGACAGGTGGCCAATGGCACGCTACGGGGCAGGTGAGTGTTCAAGGAGCGCATGAACTCTAATGAGATGACAGTCATATGCTTGTCTTCTCGGCCTAGCTGGACATAGAAGCGCCGAGGTAACGCCTGTTTTGCTAGGTGCCCGAACATGGAACGGCACATCTTCTCCCAGAAGCCTCTAGCCTGCCCGGCAATACTGTGTTCTTTACTCACCACCGGTTCCTGGGGAGAAAGTCTTCTAGGCATGGTTATGCGGAGATAATGCAATCCCCAGTCTTGATTACCTTGTCATAGAGTGAGACGCTAGTGATCAGCATTAAAAGCAAATATGTTTTGATATGTGACATTTGTTGACTACTCAAAGAGTTTTCAAACTTGAAAGTGACATTGGTAAGTAATCATTCGTACGGATCCTCATATATACTATGTCACAATGGTGATGAGCAGGATGAAAGCATTGCAGGGATGCATCCAGGTTGCACATATATGCATGTCAATGCCATGTTAATGATGTGGGAAAATGGGGTCAATGTATAGCACACCGAATGTGGACCACGATGAACACACATTATTGTTAAAATAGTTTAGCAGTGCATCACCGCCACATATACAAAAAAAGAATAGTGCATCATGAACACAAACAAATGGGGCGTGTCAGATTTAAGCACAGATAGAACTTACATCCGACGAAGAAGGACTAGGCACATTCACCGGCGACGGACGTTTAAGCGAGGGCGCATCGGATCTGGAACACATTCCATGCATCCGCTGTCGAATTCCAATCATCCACCGATGCAGACCAAGCAGCTTTAGTCGCAGCCAATGCAGTCCTCAAATCCAGCGAATCAGCCGTCGATGAATATCCCGGCGCCGAAGCCGGCGAAGGTTTCGGGGCGGCATGCGGAACAAGGATGGATCTCAGTTTCCATGATTTTAAAGCGTCCCTCCGCAGTGCGTACAAATCCTCCTGGACCTGCTGCACCTTCTCAAGCTTTTCCTTAGCCGCAATGAAACCCTGGAGAAGAGGATCTCTGTGGTTCATTGTGGAAGCCACTGGGAAACCAGTGAGATGGCAAGAGCACGAGACAAAAAGTACAGAGGGAAGTGAGCGAGGGAGAGGGGAAAAGCAACTCCTCCAAGCAATAAACTCCTCCGCGTAGTGTTGAACAACTATCAATGGGGAAATTGCCAATGTATATAGAGATCTCATGTACTCTATATATTGTTTAGATAGTATTCCAAAAATCATTAACATGCATAATACAAAATCTGTATCATTAGATAAATAATGAGATGTTTTTCATATCGTCTCTAAAAAATATCATATTTCTTGATAGATTCTCTACAAGTTTGATCAAACTTTAATTGCCTTGACTTTCTAAAAATAATATAAGCCTTAAGCATTGGAATGGAGGTGGTATATTTTTACATATAACTCGTCAAACGAGTCAATGTCCGACTTTCAACCAAATGTTATATGTGGAGTATATATGAAATAGAGGGAGTACTTAGTAATATATGAAACATCTGTCCTAGCATCGATTTTCCGTTTATGGGTTACTTTACTACCTAAAGCTATATGATTAAAAATATATTTTATTACGAATCTAATGATACATTACTAATTTGATTACATAAATATGCTAGTGCCTATTTATATAACAATGGTTAAAATTAAAGGCTTTGACTTTCCAAAACATTTGCAAGTACTACACTCTCTCTCTTGGACGGGGGATATTTAGCACTTGCTTATTACTACTTTTTTTAAGTTTTGTACTCTTCTACTTTTATGCAGCATATTGCTTGCTAGTATATAGCCATGTAAAAGGACAATATAATTTCCGCGTCGAAACCGACCCCGAATCCGTTTCCCGAATTCACTTGAGAGAATAAATCTTTATCCGGCTTGAAGGAATTTGAAAGATCATAAGGATATCTGTTTCAGAATTTGAACCCATTAAGGATACGGGTAGTCTTTTCCAAATCCGAAATTGATCCAAAAGATGTACATTATATATATGATATGGTATTGAAAATAGCGCCCGAGGATCCGATCGTTGTACGATTAGCTTTGAATTCATCCATATACCTCAGTGGAATATGATAGGATACAGTAAAAACAAATAAATGATCTGATTACATTAATGACACCATCATATCTGTTAAGGAGAACTCGAAATCGATCATAGCTAGTGTCCGAGTTTTCAACACCTCATGTGTGTACATTACCTCGATTAGTACATATATAGTTCCGCGAAAAAATCATTTTTAATAAATAGTTTGACATGTCTCTCAATTGATTGAGAATTTATTAAATAAATGTGGATCGAGGACACAATTTGGTTGTACTAACGGATTGTGTTGGGTCGCTTAATTAAAACACTGATAGGCTTCCCGTGTGTTGTTGTGCGTGTCGTTCGCTACGTGGTAATTGTTAGTTCTCATCTATGCACACCACTAGATCGATCTGCATCTTTGATTCGTGCATTTGATTGTAATTTAGGTTGTGAGTAGTTGCAAAGTTGGGTCGCAAACTGAATATTTTCGGTTTCAAAAGTGAGGTTTGCATGCATGCACCTAAAAAATACCTCTGGTCACTAATATCTACAATGTTACATAAATTGGTTCCAAAAGGCGCCTAATTAAGGTTGAGCTAGCATGCACAATGCAGTTGTGAGCTCGAAAAAACACATGATGCTTAATTACAAAAAAGGTAACTGCACCATACATAACATTTACGTGAAAACAAGTCGTACTGAACAATATATTAGCGCTACATGATCTTTGTGCAACAATATTTTCTCGAAGTAGTTTGTGCAGCGAAGATATCAATAATCAATAGTAAGTGGTTTGTGCAGAATATCACGGTCCAAATCCATGTATTATATAACTAGACATGGGAGAGCACTAGATCTCGGGAGCCAAAACCACTTTCCGTGACAATATGAAAATTCTAATCTCGAAGTAGTCTAAATTAAGATTGACAGGACAACTTAGATATAACCATCCATAGAGAAAACAGTGTAGATGTCTTGAGTCGCTTAATTTGGATCGGTGAAAGTATGTACAAAAGAATTAACTGTATTGATCTCCTGTTATTACTCCTTCCATTCCTTCTATAATAAGGGGTATTCGTTTTTGAAAAGGAAAAATTGACTCTTTACGTCCAATTTGGTACAGAAATATTATATTGAAATTTCCGACGATACCCATTTTATATCAAATAATCACCATTTACTTGGACTAATTTAAGGGCAAAGACATATTGAAAACAAGTGCCCCTTATAGTGCCCATTATTTATAGGAACAAATGTAGTAATATTGTGTCGGAACTAGTCTTCTAACATAATATATGGTACTCAAATAGGAGGAGTAACACTTTTCGCACTTGGGGCAAATATAAAATAAAGACGTATCTTTGGTCAGGAGTACACAACATTGGGGCGTGCTCGATGGTGCTAGCTGCAGCTGTAGAGAGATGTGATAGGCATCGCGGAAGCGTCGCAAAAAAAAACAAAACATATTTTTTGGACAGACAATTTCATCGGGAAGACAACGATGCGCGCAGGCGGCGTGCAAGGCAAGGCATCGATATGACCGAACGGACTTACTTAGGGAAGCTGAAGCTGCTTGTTACGAGAACTCACAGTCCTCTTCACCGTCTCTCTTTCTCTTTGTTGAGTGTACCAGCGCGCGTTCATACGCTCTCAAAGGATTTTGAATTTCATGGTCAGCGAGAAGAGGAGCAACCCGCTCTACCAGAAGGGGATTCTCTGACTTTGGGTCATTGACATCTGGGTCCCCCATCTAGTGGGCCCCACATTTCAATGACTAGTAAGGGTAATGTTAGAGACGCAAAGTAAGAGAATATTTGCCCCGCTCTGCCTATATATACAAGTACAAAGCCACTTCACTCTATCCTTAGATATCCTATCCTTATCCCCTTCCCATCCTCAAAGTAAGATTCCATTTACAACCGTTGGGCATGGAGTTTCCCGGTGCAAACGGGGAGACAGCTCAACGATTTACTATTAGAGCTTTTTTCTACCCGGATGAATTGAGAACAATCTTAAGCTGCAGTGTGTGCTCTCAAGTCGTACAACATCCAGTATACGAGGTTAGTACTTTTCTTCACTAGGTCCATGTAGCTGTATTTTTCTTTGAGCCAACAGTCATGTTAATTTCCTTGTATTAAGCAGTGCCTTGGCAAGAATGGGTACACGCACATTGCATGCGCAAGCTGCGCTAGAAACCTGCCCGATGGCCAGTGCCCGGGATGCGACAACGTCTTCCAAGATGAAAGTCTTTTGTTTGAAAGAGTAATCTTCGTGCTTAAGTTGGAATGCGGCAATGATGGTTGCCACATGAGCGGCGGCTATGTCGAATTCTTCCAACACGAGTGGATGTGTCAGTGTGCGCCAATATGACTGTAGGTGGTTGTTCTTGCCGGTCTCGATGGAGAAGAACCAATTTCCTATATATTATCCTAGACCTGTCGTCTATTTATGTGTGCAATGTCGTATCTTCTAGTACCGGTGTTTAGTTTGAGTGTCCATGTCCTGTACGAAACTTCGGCATGATTTACTTGTATGTTTAATTGAAATCCGACTATGTACTATGTGGAACCGGTTTAAATGGAAATGTGTCAAATTTTGGAATCACTAGTGTTTGGCTTATGTATGGATCGCCCAATATCACTATGGGTTCTTATAATCAAATTTCATAGAAATGTAAAGAGTAGATTTATACATGTAAGACAATGTATGGAATTTTAACTAGGAGAATTTTGTGATAAGAAGATAGAAACTATATATAGTTGTCAATGTTGTTCGCGACACATGTACGTGTAAAATTCAGTCATTTTTTTTTGATAAGTAGTTTTTTCAATAGACTTTACAATGAACAATGTCACTTGGTTAGAAAGGGAGGCGCACTAGTATATATAATTAACTCAGTAATTAATCCTAGATATAGGTATAATTCATAATAAATCATCATCCAATGTAATTGTCGATGTTGTCTGGCTTGACTAGATTCATACAATGTAATCCCACGTGTTCATGTGCTTTTTACTGTTTGATGTTTCTCTTAATTCCAGAGGGTTTATTTGCACTTAGTCAAACTTGATATAGTTTGGCGTTCTAGAAATAATTTAAGCCTTAAGCTTTCGGTTCAAAAAGGCCATAGAATCGATTCAACACATAGTAGGGAACCAGTTCATGCACTCAAACTAAACACAGTACGAAGATACAATATCTCACACATAAATAGACGACATGTCTAGAATCATACATTTTTTGAACACAAAAAGGTCCTAAAAGATACTACCGACAAGACATCTAAAAGTACAAAAAGAACTCTAGATCTAGAAAATAAATCTCCATCCGGTCCTTCTCCACCGAGCTCAGATCTTAGCCTCGAAGCGCAACCATATTCTCCATCGAGACCGGGAAGAACAACCACCTACGGTCTTGTTAGCGCATGCGGGCACGTCGGCTCGTGTTGGAAGTATTCGAGCAAGTCGCCGCTCATGTCGCAACCATCGTTGCTACAATGTACCTTAAACACGGAGGTGTATGTATCGATCGTACAGCTTCCATCTTCGTCCTCTTTGTAGATGCCGTCGCAACTCGGGCGCTGTCCACCGGGCAGGTTTATTGCGCAGCTTCCGCATGCAAGGTGCTTATCTCCCCCAGTCGTGCACTGCGTAATACAAGGAAATTAACATGACTGTTGGCCCAAAGAAAATACAGCTGGGTGGACCTAGTCAATAAAGTACTAACTTGGGATACTGGACGTCGTAGGATTTGAGAGCACAAACTGCAGGTTAAGGTGCTTCTCACCCCATCCGTTCGGATAAAACATTCACTGGTAAACTCCATGCTTACTCTTTCAGGCGAAGGAGTTTCAGCTCGCAAGCCTACCTCGAATCCCGGGCACAGGCCATCAGACATGTTTATAACACAGCTTTCGCATGCAATGTGATTGTACCCGCAAAGGCACTGCTTAATACAAGGAAATTAACATGAATGTTGGCCCAAATTAAAGTACAGCTGGATGGACCTAGTGAAGAAAGTACCAACCTTATATATTGGTGGTCGTACCAATTGAGAGCACAAACCGCAGGTGAACATTCTTCTCATTGTATCAGTGTCGTAAAAAGCTCTAATGGTAGATCCTTCAGCTAGCTTCACGTTAGGACTGGGAAACTCCATGCCCAACGCTTGTAAATGGAATATGAATTTAGAGGATGGGAAGGGGATAGGGAAACATGGTCGTAGTCTTCGACTTATATATATATAGGCGAGGGGCCCGGCTGTCAATGACCCAAAGTCAGGAAAGGCCAAGCCAGAGTCCTTCGGGTAGAACATGACTGCGGCTCTTCCCACTGACCGTGAAAATTCAAAATCATTTTATAGAGTATTGTATGAACGCGCGCTAGTACACTCAATAAAGACAGAGGAACGGGCTGCGGCTCTTCTCACCTGCCCCAAATAAGTACGTCCGGTCTAATCGATGTCTTGCCTTGCACGCCACCTACGCGCAACCTTGTCTTCCCGGTGAAATTGTCGGTCCAAAAAATATGATTTATTTTGTTATTTTTAACCGGTTCCAAATAGTACATGATTTGTTTTCTAGGGAGTAGTTTGTGCAACGAAGATAGCACTAATTAATAGTAAGTGGTTTGTGCAAAATATCACGTTCCAAATCCAGGTATGATTTAACTGGACATGGGAGCACATGATTTCGGGAGCCAAAAACACTTTCCGTGACAATATGAAAATTCTAATCTTGCAGTATTCCGTGTTAGTCTAAATTAAGGTTGACAGGACAACTTATATAATCATCCAGAGAGAAACAATGTGGATGTATGTACACCAAAAGCGGTTCAAAAAGGCCAAAGAATCAATTCAGCACATACTAGGGAACCGGTTCATGCAATCTGATGACAATAAAAGCGAACCAACTTCATGGTGCGCTTCTTTGCAAATACTTGGCAGAAATGTGAGAGAGAAACGCCGGAGTGAGTACAAAATAGTCTACATTTGTGGAGCCCACAGACGACATATTCTTTATCTGGCTGCTCGTTTGCACTGGGAGACTCAATGACCAAGTGCCCAACGCTTGTAAATGGAATCTGAACTTGGGAAGGGGATAGGGATAGAGCCATAGAGGGTTATGGCTTTGTACTTTTATATATAATAGGCAGAGCGGGGCAAATATTCTCTTACTTTGCCTCTCTAACATTACCCTTACTTTATTCACTGATATGTTGGGCCCACTATGTGAGGGACTCAGATGTCAGTGACCCAACGTCAGGACTGGCAAAGTAAGAGAATCCCCTTCTGCTAGAGCGGGCTGCTCCTCTTCTCGTTGACCGTGAAAATTCAAAATCTTTTGAGAGGGTATGAACGCACGCTGGTACACTCAACAAAGAGAAATAGAGAGAGACGCTGAAGAAGACTTTGAGTTCTCGCATCATGCCAACATTTACGCTGGCAGCCGTATGTCCGGTCAAATTGATGCCTTGGCCTGCACGCCGCCTGCGCGGATCCTTGTCTTCCTGATGAAATTCTCAGTCCAAAAAATATGATTTATTTCCTACTTTGGTTTTGTCACTATCACAACAGAACCAAATGTCAAGGTCATGTGGTGCCAGAGAGGTAGAAAAAAATCTTGAGACGCTTCCGCGATGCCTATCACATGTCTACTAGAGTAGACAACAATAGTTACTGTATAGCCGCAGCTAGCTAGCACCATCGAGCACACATCTATCCTCTGTATTGTCTTGTCAATTCAATGGTCATGGCAATCTGACAAAAGATACGTCCTTATTTCATATGTGCCCCAAATGCCAAAAGTGTTACTCCTATTCGAGTACCATTATTATGTCAGAATTTCGGATCAGCATGAACAGGTTAAATGTACGGACTATGAGAGAGGGGGGAGAGGTGAGACTTATATCGTATGTCACATTTATCTCACAATAATGAGTTAGAGCACATCCATATAACATCATGAACAAGTTCAGAGTTGTATTTGTCATACAGATCTCCTCAAGACTTGTTTTATTATCCAGTATAAACACTCACTGAAAGGACATAATCGGGCAGTGGACGAAGTTAAAGAGCCATATGTCATTTTCCTTAATCTTGCAAGCCTTCAAAATATTCCATCCAGAAGTAATAATTGCCAATCCATCCAGAAGATCAAGTTAAATATAGGGTGGATGAAAGATCAAGTTATGGCGTGACTGGCTGTAAGCCAGTCATTGAATCTCAGTCCGTCTTGCCAATCTTGAACGATACTATTAAAACTATATTGTTTTGTGACTGAAGCGGCTCTTCGCTGGTCAACCATCCAGACGGTCAAAGATGCAACGCGCATTAGCTGTCTGGGTCCCGCCCAGGGAGCATGTTGTCCCTTCATGGGGATCGCAAAGGCGCGGAAAAAGTATGTTATGACATGTGACATCCTAAAGAAATTATAAAAATACGCAGAAATTAGTTGCATAAGTCGTTTGGTTGCACCAAATTAAAGGAAGAATGCTGCAATCCACTTGAATTTTTTAGGGTTCAGTCATTTGAATCAAGTTACACGGTACAAAATTACATTGACAATGCTATGAATCAAACAAGCCGAGATGCATTAATCGGTGGGGTTCCAAATTACATAGTGTCTGGAGATAAAATAGAGAATACAGAAAAGCCCTAAACTTAAGGGCCCCAAATCACACATGTTCCTTTACTAATATAGCTAGTAGTAGCTAGCTAACATGAGAAAATAACTTTGTCGGCAAAATAACTCGACATCTACGAGCCGCTTCACGCCATGCATACAAAGTCGAGATCTCTACAAAGTTACAACAGATCTCAAGTTACAAACAATCGGAAAGTCTCTGAGTCCTTCAGGATCCTTCGGTTGTCCCTCTCACAAAAAAAACATCTCTCTCATTCTTGGCCTCGCTCGACTTGCTCGATCGCTCGCTCGCACATCCTGCGCACTCACAAACCCTGCACAACAGTCAACATCATCACCCGAAAAAGGGGAGACACCATAATGCTCTCCCTTCTTCTCTCCTTCCGAGTGATTCCTCTTCCTCTGAGTTTCACTCGACGGGCAAACACACATGTGCTGCATAGTAGTAATAAAAAAGTAAAAGAACTGACCTACGAATCTATTATTAAATAGATGCCTACAAATATAAAATTAAATAAGTTGAACTAGTATTCCTCTAAAAAATCATTTTGGTTTGCATTGTTTGATACTTTTCGTAGCTAGAGTGCATCACAATTTTTTGATTTCATGCTTTGCTTTGCCAATTTTGATTTTTTCTAACCAACTTCTCTTTGATTTCAAATTTAGGTCAAACTATCGGTGCCTACTATGTGTTCTACTTGAATTGGATGCAGCATGCGCACATAATATGTTTTGCCATTGTTTTGGGCTTCCACACATCTTGGGGCATCCAAGTATTTAAGTTACCTTGTTTTTTTAATTGTAATTCATGTACCCTTCCTCCCAATTAAATTTTGGTTTTTCATTTTTTAATTTTTGAAATTTTTATGCCCATTCTGATGTCATATAGTAAGCATTTAAGTTGATAAACAAGGTCTAGACATATTCAAACAAGAAAAATCATGTATCTACCCCTAACCCAAAACTATGTCTTATGAAGTCAAGCACGAAGAGAAGTCGTTTTGGGTTTCAAACATGGAATTTTCAAAAACCCTCCAAAAAGCTTCATTTTGGAGTGACTAAGAAGGATCGAGGCTTACCTTTTCATTTTCATGTTTTAAACATGTTTAAATCTTGGTCAAACCTATTATTTGGCAAAGATTTAAATGGGCATAAAAATTCAGAAAAAAAACAAAAAATGAAAAACCAAAGCATGTAGTCTTCTTATGTCATATATATATATATATTACGCATTCAAGTTGATAAACAAGGTCTAGACATATTCAAACAAAAAAATCACATATCTACCCACTAACGCTAAACTCTGTCATATGAAGTCAAGCATATGAAGAGAAGTGGTTTTGGATTTCAAACATGGAAATTTCAGAAACCCTCCCAAAATTAGCTACATTTTGGAGTGAATAAGAAGGATCCAGGCTTACTTTTTCATTTTCATGTTTTAAACTTGTTTAAATAATCTTGGTCAAACCTAGGATTTGACCAAGATTCAAATGGGCATAAAAATTCAAAAAAGAAATCAAAAACTTGTTATGCCCATTTCATGACTAAGAAGGATCGAGGCTTACTTTTTCTTTTTCATGTTTTAAACTTGTTTAAATCTTGGTCAAACCTAGGATTTGACCAAGATTCAAATGGTCATAAAAAATCAAACAAAATCAAAAAAATCAAAAACCAAAGCACATAGTCTTCTTATGTAATATAGTAAGCATTCAAGCTGATCAACAAAGTCTAGACATATTCAAACCAGAAAAATCATGTATCTACCTCCTAACCCTAAACCCTGTCTTATGAAGTCAAGCATGAAGAGAAGAAGTGGTTTTGGGTTTCAAACATGGAAATTTCAAAAACTCTCCAAAATGCTTCATTTTGGAGTGACTAAGAAGGATCCAGACTTACTTTTTCATTTTCATGTTTCAAACTTGTTTAAATCTTGGTCAAACCTAGGATTTGACCAAGATTCAAATGGGCATAAAAATTCAAAAAAAATCAAAAAAATGAAAAATCAAAGAACATAAGCTTCTTATGTCATATAGTAAGCATTCATGTTGATCAACGAAGTTTAGACATATTTAAACAATAAAAATCATGTATATAATCCCCAAACCCTAAACTCTGTCTAATGAAGTCAAGCACGAAGAGAAGTGGTTTTCGGTTTCATTTTTTTATTTTTTTTTTGAATTTTTATGCCCATTTGAATCCTGGTCAAATCCTAGCAGGTTTGACCAAGATTTAAACAAGTTTAAAACATGAAAATAAAAAGTAAGCCTGGATCCTTTTTATTCACTCCAAAATGAAGCTTTTGGGAGGTTTTTTGAAATTTCCATATTTGAAACCCAAAACGTCTTCTCTTCGTGATTGACTTCATAAGACAGAGTTTAGGGTTAGGGTGTAGATACATGATTTTTCTAGTTTGAATATGTCTAGACCTTGTTTATCAACTTGAATGCTTGCTATATGACATCAGAAGACTATATGTTTGGTTTTTATTTTTTTTGAATTTGTTATGCCCATTTGAATCTTGGTCAAATCTTAGGTTTGACCAGGATTTAAACCAGTTTAAAATATAAAAATGAAAAGTAAGCCTGGATTCTTCTTAGTCACTCCAAAATGAAGCTTTTGGGAGGTTTTTGAAATTTTCATATTTAAAACCCAAAACCACTTCTCTTCATGCTTAACTTCATAAGACAGAGTTTAGAGTTAGGGGGTATATACATGATTTTTCTACTTTGAATATGTCTAAACTTTGTTGATCAACTTGAATGCTTACTATCTTTACTGTTCAATGGCCGCTCCTGGGCCACGCCCTCCCTCACGGAAAGTCCAGGACAAAGGAAAAAAAGCCCTCCACTACGATACTTACTCTGATACCATACGATAACATTAACCTTCCTCACGAAAGGTCCAGGATAAAGGGAAAAAAGGCAACTCGACTACGATACAATAACATTAGAAGCAATTCAATACTACTCCGACACAAATATGCACGATCACGAAACTAGGCCGCATAAAAAGAACCAGGCTACCTCCACCAGAAAAACAGTTTCAACACAAATTCTGCCGACTCAGCGGAATTCTGCCGATCTCTCTGTCGCGCTGCCGTCTCGCCAGAACTCCGACGTCCCGATCTCACACCTCGCCAAACATCTGTTGGAGCTGTCTTTGTCGCTGCCGTCTGGCCAGAACTTCGTCGTCCACCCGTGCTACAACCAAGGTATGGTGTCTCTACCGTCTCGCCAAAATTCGGATGTCCAGCCAAAATTCCAACCTCCAGCCAAAACTCCGACATCCACCCGTGCTACAAAACGAGAATTAAAGAACTTAAACACGACAAACCATGATCTTGATGTAAAACTGTACAAGTTCACAACAATAAAAACTTCAAACCTTCAATACACAAATTACTTTCAGGATCAGGTTAAGTAGCACACTATGCTACTCTAATGATGGTTGATCGCTAAATTTACAAAGAAGCACGGTTCATTGTTAAAATTTACTAAGAAGCACACTATGCTCTGCCAATACGACCATGATAAGCTAGCACTTTATTATGCATGGTCGTTACTCCTGTGAAATAATCTACCACTACATTATTTGAAGAATTTGGGTATGGTATGTTTAACTTTTAGTTTTGCTTTTATTTGCAGAAAATGGATGAAAACATTATACAAAATAAAAAGAAAGCGAGACGTGGACGTGATAGAGCTAGAAGAAATAGATTCACAACGAAACAAAAGGAGAATATTAATGGGCGTAGAAGAGCAAAACGAAATAGTTTGACGGTTGAGCAAAAGAATGAGATTAATGCACGAGAAACGCACATCTACACAGAGATTAACCGAAGAGAAGAGGGCTCAACGCAGGGCAAACGCTGCAGCTAGGAGGAACACCCCGTGCCCTGAATCCATTGCGATGCAATGCCCAAATACAACAACTTTGACAGGGATAAATCTGGGATCGAGCACAAGCAAGTCACCCGCCAAAGAGGGAACTTCTTCACCTCCTGTATTCCCTTCAATGAGCACGCCAGGGTATACCATTAGGATCAAAGGTAACACACCAATCTTCACTCCCTTTATTTATGCCATGGCAATTAAACCATCGTTCTTACCAGATCTACTATTTCCTTATTATTCATTATTATATCATACTTACCAGACCGAGAATGTTGTAGGCGATATGCTTCACTCCCTTTATTTATGCCATGTCAATTAAACCATCGTTCTTACCAGATCTAGAATTTCCTTATTATTCATTATTATGTCATACTTACCAGACCGAGAATGTTGTAGGCGATATGGATGCATACCTTAGTGGTGTCATTGATGAGAATGCCATCCCCGATGATCTCACGGATGAGGAGTACCGCATGTATGCCCGTGAAGGTACTTGTGCCATCCTTTCAATCGACCTCCCTGCTACGAGTCAATAATGAAGATATTGATTGATGTGATATCCTATGTATGTAGGTTACGACACTGATGACATACACCTCGACACACAAATAGACTCATCCAGCGCGGAATCTATCGATCCTTTTGACTTTGTGTACTCGAACCTCCCAAAGAACACGCACATCCTGAAGTCAGAACCGGACTGCGAACATTGCCATGCCAAGAAGTTTGAGCGTGAGACCGACGGTTTCTGTTGTCGAAACGGAAATATCAAGCTAGCTGAACCGGAGCCTATCCCAGAGCTTATGAGGCTATGGTCTAGCGCGGATGCAGACTCTCGGCATTTTTTGGAGAGCATAAGATTCTTCAACGGTCACTTCTCATTCACAACTCTTGGCGTTAGTCTAGACAACAGTTGCACGAACATGAGGTCCGGGGTGTACACCTTCCGGGTGCAAGGCAAATTATACCACAACATGCATTCGTTCGGGCCAAATTCTCGCCCGGAACATCGACAACTCTACTTCTACGATGATGATCCTAGCCTGATCCATCGAAAGGAAGCCACCAAGGACCTGGACCAAGAGGTCGTTCGAAAGGTTTTGGACATACTAAGAGGAAACCCCTACTCCGAGCAGTTTAGGAGTTTGGGCGCCTACAAGGACAACCTCGAGAACTACCGTATAGAACTGAACACCGACAAGAATCTAGACCAACGGAGATATAATTTACCAGCATCGTCTGAGGTGGCTGCGATCTGGGTCGAGGGAAGCGACCTGGCAAATAGAATCAAGAGCAACATTATCCTGTACGGTGACAACAATGAGAGGCATAGTACATGCCACACAAGGATGCTATGAACCGCTCTCGTACCCCCTCTTTTTCCCCAAGGGGGAGCTCAGCTGGCATCCAAATCTCCCGAAATGTGATACGCCTTGGCACGTTGCGCAAAAGTCAAGAGAGGACCGTGACGACAAAGGTTTGGCTGTTTAAGACACTTCTGCATTTTTTGTATATCCTTTCCGTATTTTGCCTAACCTTGTTTTCTATGTCTTTCACACAGATGGAGGTGGTGTCGTCGTGGGGAACAAACAGATGCCATAGGATGGCTTATCTTGGGGCCGAATGGACGCTAGAGGATTCGGGGGAGGGTTTGCGACTAGATGGGATGAACTTCCGGATGGTTTCCTCAAGAACTTAGCCAAGGCCAGAGGTTGAAGAAGAAAGACACAAGGAAGAACTCGCTCTAGATCACTATCTTCATTGATCTCCACATGATACAGGTTTGAGCTTACAAGGATCTCCCTCTGTTGTCACGCGCGTATGAAAGAAGCTGCCCCCTCCTTATATAGGGGAGAGGGTGGCTTACAGGACAAGAAACCCTAATGGGATCTTTGACTAGACAAACTACTTTACAAAGATACTTTATAAAGCTACTTTAATTATAGATGACGCCGGGGTCTTCTTTAATCAGGGAGGCTGACGTCCTCCGGCTTCTTTGGCCGTCATCTTCTTCTTTGTCCTCAGGCCTTCGTTTAAAGCCACTTTGCTTAGCTCATCCTTGTCTTCTAGCTCTGAAGAGAATCTTTGACTGGTCTTGCCGACATGTTCTCCCTTCCGGTCTCCGGCATCCTTTCTATCCGGTCCCGGTATACCCCTCTTGGGGATACCGGCTTAGCTTATTTAGTCAAACTCTTATCTTTGAGCTCCGGTATAAATATTAAACCGGTACCTTGATGGGTAAGACCATCCGGTTTGGCATACCGGGGGTCATCCCCCCAACATTAGGTCTATAGTCTGGCGGATTCTATCCAACAGACCATGCCAGGTTCCCATGTTCTTGTATACCGGTTTAATTTATCCGGCGCTCTGCTTGGCCCCGGCATCTTTGCCCGGACTTATGCCCTCTTTCTTTGCAAGGCATTCTCCGGCTGCTTATCTCCCGGTATCTTGTTCATTTAACACTTCCTCGGCGAAGTCGAGAATATATCGGGTCCCGCACCGCTGACATGCGCACTGTGATCGACGCGCCGTGTCGTAGTCACTTCCGTTCGGCTTCCGCGCGCGCATTAATTGATCCACAGCGGATCCCAACCACTTCTCCGGATCCGTGTATGCCTCCCTGTGGCCCTTCTCTTCCGCGCGTGTATCATCGCGCCACGTGGCGACACGCGGGGCGAACCGTCGCGGCCCACGGGCTGAACCGCTACGGTTCGGCGGTTTTTCGGCCCACGTCTTTTTCTTTATAAGGGCAAACCGCCCCTTCTGCTTCTTCTTCTTCTTCGCATTCTCCCGTTCCTTGCGCATTGCTGCTCCTCGTTCGTACGCCTCCGCCGCTCCATTTGCTTGTTTGAGTTCCGCCGCCGAGCAAACCTTCACCAGCGCGCCGCCGGACGTCGCCGGACTTCTCCGCGGGAAAAACTTCCGCGGCGCCTTTCTCTCGGCCGCGACATTGGAGCTCCTTCAAGCTCTTCTCCGCCTCGCCGTCGCCGGACCTCCCTGCCTACAGCTAGCTCGCCCAAACGCTGGCAAACCTCTCCCTTCGCGACTCTGCCGCCCCAGGTTAGGCCTTACTCGGGTTTACTCCTCTTTTGCTTGCAGTTCAGATCTTGAGTTGAAAACGTATTTATCCTTTCCTTTTCTTTGCTTTTTCTCTTTTTCGTAGATCTTCTCGCGGGGGTAGTTCGTGGGGAATTTGTTTTTCCGAGTAGATACCGGGAGCTCTCAAATCTGAATGTCTTCCGAACAATACCTTTCCACTTCTTCCTCCAGTAACCCGGAAGATCCCGCATCCGACGGGGTCAGCGCAGATCTAGCGCAGATGGAATCCGGTAGCGGCCAAGAGCAAGATGCCGGTAGCTCTAGCCAAGCTTCCGGCGCTGATTCCTCCGAGATCACGCGCGGAGCCTGGATGGGCTCCAGCGTTAGTAAATATGAGATTGACTGGCTATACCGGTCCCGGAGGATTCTGGAAGGAGTATCCTGCCGGATTCCCGGCGACGAGATCGAGCCGGTGCCCAACCCCGGCGAATACGTCGTCTTTCTTGCTCACTTTGAGCGCGGCTTCGGCCTCCCAGCTTCTCCCTTTTTCCGGAGTTTCCTTAACTTTTACAAACTCCAACCTCACCATCTTCCCGGCAACGCCATCTTCTACCTCTCCTGCTATGTCACCTTCATGGAGGCATACATCGGCATTCGTCCCACTCTTGAGACATTTGCTCGATTCTTCGCCCTTCGGATTAATTCCGTTCAGGGCTTAGACATTCCTAAACCCAAACCCCCGGTACAATGCGGGTCTTGCATCGTTGGCTCCCGGCAAGCGAGCCCCTTCTTCAAGTTTTCCGGTCTCGAGTCATGCCGGTTGTGGCAAGGGACCTTTTTCTATGTTAGGAACAACGGCGCCGCAGATCTCATCGATCTGCCTCCTTTTGATCCGGCGCCGCCCACCAAGACTAACTGGAGCTACAATCCGAAGGAGTCTCACAATGAGACAAACCGGATTATACGCTTCATGAAACAACAGATGAAGGACACCGACATTTGCTCTGACGACATCATCCGCACCTTCATCTCGCGCCGGGTTCCTCTTAAGCGCCGCGCCCACAAGATGTGCGAGATGTACGGCCCGGCGATCCTACCAAGATCACCGGGCTCCCTCTTAGCAAGAAGGACGTCGTCCTTAAGGCCAGCAGATCTGCCACCTCCATGCCGGAAGACTGGGAATGGGGCCTCCGGCCTTAGCTCTACTAACCCTCCGACCCAAGAAGTAAGAAATTACGCAACTCGGGTCGGCTTTGCCGGTAACTTTTGCATTGCGATTGACCTCTTTTTCTCTTTTGTTCTTTCAGGCCAAGGACCGCTTCCCCGGCATCGAATCTGACAAGCGAGGCCGTTGCCGGAAACGCGGTCTCGACAAGTTTGACCCCGACCCCGTCATCTTCTGGCGTGATCTGAAGATGGGCCGGACTCCTGCCGCGCGCCTCGGCAAGTCTCCGCCGGAACCTGCCGGTTCGTCTGATGACTTGACCATCCTTGAGGTAGTTCTTCTTTTTTACTTCTCATATTCCTTTGCTATTGCTCTTCTGTAGATGTTCCCTCAGCCCGCATCAAACCACAGGTCCATGAGCATGCCGCCCCGCTGCAGGCCGAGGCGGGTCAAGAGTTTGTGGATAAACTCATGGCCCAGGGCCAGAAGAACAAGACCCCGGCCTCCGATGCCGGCTCAAGCCAACCTCCTCCTGCCAAGCGCTTCCGGACCGAAGCTGTCGCGGGCAAGGTCGTGGCTATGAGGCGCCACAAGGGCAAGCAGATGCCGACGGCTACCGGGTAAGGCTTCTTGTTTCTTTTCTCTTTTCACCAAGTTCCTTTCCGGTTGCTTTTTCCAACCTTTTCCTTTTCTCCTTTACAGCCCCGCACTTAAGCTTGGCTCCAGGCCTGAGGGCTCTGCCGGCTCGGCCAGGACCTCAACTCCTCCTCCTCACTCCAGCCCGGCACCATCTGGTGCCGGCAACACCTCTGCCTCCCCTCTGGGGGCACAACAAGTTCGGGGCGCGCGGCCCCTACAACGCCAGATCCCCGCGCGGAGGAGGACTTTGCCTCCCCTCCAGAGACCCAAGACACCGGCGCCAGCAACATGGGCGCCGGAAAAGAAACTGCCGGGCGGGCGGAACCTTCTGTTCCTCCCGTCCCTGAGAAGAAGAAAAGGAAGAAAACCTCCTCCAAGACCGCGCCGGAAGCTTCCACGCCGGAAACCTCAGCACCGACGCCGCCGCCGGAAACCTCCGCTCCTGAGGTAACCGGGGCCACGCCAACGCCTCCACCGACCCAAGAACCTTCCGCGACAGCGCCCAAGCCGCCGCCCGCGAACCTCAAGATTACGGACTTCCTCAAGCCGGGGGCGTCCCGCGGAAAGGCCACAGATGGCGGCGCCTCCAGCGGCTCGCAGCCTCTTGTGCTGCACGTCGGGCCTACCGCCGTGGTGGTCCAAGACAAACCTTCCGGCCTCTTGGGCCGGATCGTTGAGCTGAAGCGCGGGGGCCAAGACTTGGGGCCTCTCCTCCCTTACGCCCAGCGCTGGAATGATGCGGACATCTCCGCAGCTACTCGCGGTTTGGGGAAGGACCGCCTCCCAGCGCCAGATCCAGCCGGCCCTCGGTCTACTGAAGAACACTTCACGCGCCTCAAGCGTGCCGTGAAGGAGTTCGACAGCGCGTGTTACGACGCCACCGCCAACATGGTGGTAAGTTCTATCAACTCTCTTGTAAATTTTCTTGATGCCGGTTTTCTTCTTTCCATCTCTTGTCTATTCTCCCAGTCCCCGAGTTTTGGGTTTAGAGTGCAACTCTTAGCGCAAAACTTCCTTTTAAAGATTTTCCGAAACCGGCATCTTTCTCATAGCATACCGCAAACTCCCAGTCCCCGAGTTTTGGGTTGAGAGCTTGCTCTTAGCGCAAAACTTTCTTTTAAAAACGCCGCAAACTCCCAGTCCCCGAGTTTTGGGTTGAGAGCTTGCTCTTAGCGCAAAACTTACTAGAAACGCGCGAAACCGGCATAATCAGTCCCCGAGTTTCGGGTTAAAATCCTTTGTTCTTTGCCAAAATCATCTTCTTAAACAGAGCACGGCCGACACCCGGAAGGCTCTCTTCGAGGAGCTTCTGTGGGAGCACCGGAGCCTTGCTGAGGCGCACAGCAAGTGCCAAGGTAATCTTTTGTACCTCCGGCATCTTTTTACCGGAATGTTTTCTTTTATTTGTTACTTACAGGTTTTTTCACGTATCAGCTGTTCCGGAAGCCACCATCGAGGCCCTCAAAGCCCAGGTTGCCACACTCCAAGGTACAACCTCTATCTTTCCGGTTAACTCGCTTCTCTGTGTCTTATCTGTCTTTGTGTTTTTTGCTAACATCTTCTTTTTCGGCTCTTAGCTGAAAAGAAACAGCTCATCCGGGATCACTAGAAGGCCCTGGAGGCCCAGAAGGAGATTTCCAGAGAGCTCAAGGATCAGGCTATCCAGGCCGGAGTCCGGCACGCTGAGGAGCTGAAGGCCGCTGAGGCTGCCGCGGAGGCCAGGCTTAACGAGGCGCTGGAGGATGCCGGCAACGCCAACGTGGTGTTGCAGGCAGAGCTGGAAGAGGGTGCCAAGGCGCTGAAAGCAGCCGAGGGCAAAGCCGCAAAAGCGCACAAGGCTGCCGCGGAGGAGGCCAAGAAAGCCCAGAAAGCAGCCGAGGGCGAGGTTGCGCGGTTGAAAGCGGAACAGAAGGAGTACGACCTTCTGGTCACGCGGACTGATGCGCTTGCCCTTCGTATGTTTCTCCTTTTCTCTTTTCCGGTTTCTGCTTATAAGCTTATTCATTCCGGTATCATATACTTAGCTTTCGTTTGTCTCGCAGGGCTCTTTCCGGATTCCCAGGCACACGCTATCAAGAAGGTTGCGGAGCACCGGGCGCAGCAGGCCGGCAACAACTTGGGTGCACCTTGGGATCCTTACGATCACTTGGTTGCTCTAAGCGCGCGGATCTCCCACATGCGCTCAGTGGATCGGAACCTTTCCGACATCCCTGAGGTGGCCTCTCAGCTTTTCAAGACCCTCTGGCCTGGTGAAGCGGTGCCGGAGACCTTCTCCCTCATCGACCGGCTAAGGTGCCTGCCGAAGGATCCGGGAGTGGCAGTGCTCTGCTGCCCGTGCCGGAGCGGACTCAGCGCTCCGCATTGCCTTCTCCTGGTACCCGGAGCTGGATCTGGACGCTTTCGTCGGCGTGCGTGAAGGTGCTCCCACGGATGTGGACCCGGTTCTTACCGCTAAGCGGCAGGACCGCGCATACCACATCGCGGAGTACGCTGAAATGCGCACCTTCATCCCCCCTCCTGAAGATGTCAAAGATTATCTGAGCGAGGAGGAGGAAGATGAAGGCGAGGATGTGCCACCGCCAACTCCTGATGCCGGCGCTGCTCCCCCGGAAGCCCCTGCTGCCTGACTTTGTCTTGTTGCAAGATATCACCTGTTCCTGGTTACTTTGTAACAAAACTTATTAAATTCTACCTAGGTATGCCGGGGTTATGATGTAAGATAAAACTTAACCTTTTGGTTTGTGCTGCAACATTTTATGCCGGTAAGCTGTACCGGTAACTTATTAAGTTATGTTTTTCTTAACATATTTGCTTGTTGATTTTCTTTTTCTTGCACTGCAATGATTCCGAAATTGTTTCCGCATCCAATTGATGCATACTTGGCTCTTTTGCCTTGGCTCTGCCTACCTTCTCTGGGCATTTTTGGTGTATGAGCACAAAGTTCTTTTACCAAGCAAGCATTTTCTTGAACTTAGAAATAACTCGAAACTTTTGCAGAAAACCGGTATAACCGGGGTTAGTTAGATTTTTCCGGATTGTTCTTTCCTGCTCTCTCCTTCCGCAGTTCATGTGCTTATCCCCTACCGGTTTATCTTGCTTGCCATGAATCCAAGTTATGGACAACAGCAGAGTCGAAGACTCCGGTATGGTCTAGCACATTACTAAACCGGAAAGAAAAAACATTCAATAAGCAATCGGCAACAGAAAAAATAAACATGTTTCATGCAACTTAGTAAGGGTAGTCCCCGAGATTCATTCGAGGTTCCGACATCTTTTTATTCATAGCAATTAAGGTACAAAAAGGAACTCTTACAGCACCACTTCAAGTGTAGAAAGGACGCAACAAAGCTACATTCCATGGGCGTTTGGTCTCCTCTCCTGACTTGTCCGCCTTTCCTTTCTTCCATTCCTGTGCATCAATTAGGTAATAGGCATCATTGTGGAGAGCCTTGCTCACAATGAAAGGCCCTTCCCATGGAGGGGAAAGCTTGTGCCGGCTTTCAGTGCGCTGCACTAGGCGTAGCACCAGGTCCCCTTCTCGGAACACTCTCGGATTAACCTTCCGGCTATGATAGCGTCTGAGGTTTTGCTGATAGATGGCTGTTCTTGCCAGAGCTAGCTCTCTTGCTTCTTCTAGCAAGTCCACATCATTTTCTCGGGCCTCCTTTACCTCTTCTTCGGTATAGAGCTGCACCCTTGGGGAATCATGGAGAATGTCGGTTGTATGACCGCTTCTGCCCCATAAACCATGAAGAATGGCGTGTATCCGGTAGACCGGTTCGGAGTTGTTCTTAGACTCCACAGCACCGATGGTAGCTCATCGATCCAACATCCCGGCGATTTTTCCATTGCATCAATGAGTCTTGGTTTGATACCGGAAAGTACCAAAGCATTCGTTCTTTCAACTTGGCCATTGCCTTGTGGGTGCGCCACTGAGCACAAATCCAACCGGATGTTCTTGTCTTGACAAAATCGTTTGAACTCTCCTTGAGCAAAGTTTGAGCCATTGTCAGTTATGTGGGGTATCCATACCGCAGAATTACATCTTTTAGGAATTTTACCGCTGTGTGACCATCACATTTTGCGATAGACTTCACTTCCAGCCACTTGGTGAACTTATCCACCATTACCAAGATGTGGGTCATGTTTCCCCTCGCGGTTTTAAATGGTCCAACCATGTCCAGGCACCAGACAGCGAATGGCCAAGTTAGCGGTATGGTTTTTAAACCGGATGCTGGGGTATGGTTTTGCTTGGCGTACCTCTGGCACCCATTGCATTTTCGTACCATATCCTCCGCATTTTCCAAAGCCGTTGGCCAATAGAATCCATGCCGGAACACTTTTGCCACCAGTGTCCTTGACGAGGCGTGGTGCCCGCATTCTCCTCGATGAATTTCCTCAAGCATTTCTCTTCCTTCTTCCGGCTCCACACATCTTTGGAGGACACCGGTAACACTTCTTTTGTATGCCTCACCGTTGATGATAGTGTAAACTTTGGACCTCCTCTGTATCCTTCTGGACTCATTTTCGTCAACCGGCAAGGTGCCGTTGACCAGGAATTCCTTAATAGGTTTAACCCAAGATGGTGCTTCTCTAACCACGAACACCGGCATGTCTATGTCCATGCTGTCCACGAGCATTGCCTCCTCCGGCATGGGCGTCGCAGTCCCCGAATTTATCGGTACAGTCCCCGAGTTTGCCGGAGCAGTCCCCGGGTTTGCTTCGTCAATCTCCATTGGCACCACATGCGACTCTGGTACGAAAATTGATTCCGACTCCGGGCTTGGCTTGATTGATGGAACTCTTAGGTGTGCCAAGGCTATTCCGGGGGGAATTTCTTGTCTTGATGAGCCCAACTTGGATAGAGCATCCGCGGCTTCATTTTCAGCCCGCGACACATGGTGAAACTCACACCCTTCGAAGAAGCCGGCAATCTTTTGCACATGGAACCGGTATAAGGCCATGTTGGCATATTTTGCATCCCAATCTCCGGAACACTATTGCACCACCAGATCTGAATCGCCGTAGCAAATGATCCGGAGCGCTCTGATTTCTTTTGCAACCGCCTTAAGCCCATGTATCGGAGCTTCATACTCAGCGACATTGTTTGATGCCCTGAAGTGCACTTGTAAAACATACCGGAGGTGATCTCCCTTAGGTGAGGTGAGTACCACACCGGCACCCAAACCTTCCTTGAGTTTGGATCCGTCAAAGTGCATCTTCCAGTATTCTATTTTGTGTTCTGGCGGCTTATATTGTATCTCCGCCCAATCGACCAAGAAATCAGCTAAAGCTTGCGATTTTATGGCATCTCTTCTTTCATACACCGGTACATATGGTGATAGCTGAATTGCCCATTTTGCAATCCGGCCGCTGCCCTTGTTGCCCATGATATCGGAGATGGGTGCCTCACTCACCACCTTCATGGGGTGCTCCTCAAAGTAATGCTTGAGTTTCGTGGCGGCCATGAACACGCCATAAGTCATCTTTTGAAAGTGTGGGTAGTTCTGTTTTGAGGAGGAAAGCACCTCGCTCAGGTAGTATACCGGCCTATGGACGGTTTTTCCTTCCTCTTCTCTTTCCACCACTACCACAACACTAACCACCCGGTTCGTTGCCGCTATATAAAGCAACATAGGTTCTCTTTCCAAGGGCGAGGCCAAGATCGGGGCCGTTACGAGCATGTTCTTCAACTCTTTAAACGCTGCGTCTGCCTGTGTGGTCCAGACGAAAGTATCCGATTTTTTCATCAGAGCATAGAGTGGCAAGGCCTTTTCTCCTAGCCTACTTATGAACCGGCTTTGCCAAGCTTCCGGTAAATTTTTGCACATCTTTCAGTTCTCGCGGGATAGTCATTCTTTCTATTGCCCGGATTTTTACCGGATTGACCTCAATGCCCCGGCTTGACACAAGGAAACCAAGCAGCTTGCCGGCAGGGACACCGAAGGTGCATTTTGCCGGATTGAGTTTCATCCGGAACCGTCTTAGGTTGTCAAATGTTTGCCGGATGTCATCGATTAAGGTATCTTTTACTTTAGTTTTTATCACAATGTCATCCACATAAACTTGCACATTCTTTCCGATTTGATCAAACAAGCATTTTTGCATACAGCGCTGGTACGTTGCACCAGCGTTGCGCAAACCAAAGGGCATTGTAACATAGCAATAAGCCCCGTGCGGTAATGAACGCAGTTTTTATTTGATCTTCTTTTTCGAGGGATTTGGTGGAAGCCGGAATATGCATCCAGGAACGACAACAACTCACACCCAGCAGTAGAATCAATCACTTGATCGATTCGGGGCAAAGGGAAAGGATCTCTTGGGCAAGCTTTGTTGAGGTTGGTGTAATCGATGCACATGCGCCACACCTTTGGTGCTTGTGCCTCCAGGTTCTCATCTTTTTTCTTCTCAACCATCACCGGATTAGCCAGCCACTCTGTGTGCGTGACCTCCACGATGAAACCGGCAACCAACAGCTTTGTTACTTCTTCTCCAATGATTTTCTCCTATCTTCTGCGAAACGGCGCAAAGGTTGACGCACCGGCTTAGCATCCTTCCGGACGTTTAAAGAGTGCTCAGCCAGCTCCCTCGGAACTCCTACCAAGTCATCAGTGGACCAGCAAAGATGTTCCGATTCTCACGGAGGAAGCCGACGAGCGCGCTTTCCTATGCTTGATGAGGCCGGCACCGATACGAACGGTGCGCTCTGGGTAAGCCGGATCCAGCACAATGTCCTTTGTCTCGTTTGTCGGCTTGAATGCTGGCGAGGCCAAGTTTCCGCTCATTGCCGCTAAGCTCAACTTTGAGGACTGAGCCAGCGCAACGGCGGTTTGCATTCTTTTCTTTTCCTCCGCTATCACCAGCGATTCTGCCAGGTTTGATCCGGCGGAAGCGGTTTCCATCGAAACTTTGTAGTTTCCCACCACGGTCAAGGGTCCACGAGGTGCCGGCATCTTCATCTTGAGGTAAGCCGTATGGGTTGATGCCATGAAAGCAGCCAGCGCCGGCCTTCCCAGCAACGCATGGTAAGGACTATCTAAGTCCACTACCTCAAACTCAATGTTCTCAACACGACAATTGTCACGTCCCCCAAACGACACATCCACCCGAACTTTTCCTATCGGGGCACAAGACAAACTGGGAACAATCCCATGGAAAGTTGTGTGAGTTGGCTGCAGCATGTTCTCCGTTATGCCCAGTGTACGCATGGTATGCTTGTACATGATGTTTATGCTGCTGCCATTGTCTATCAGCACCTTGCTGAACTTTACCCGAGTTTCCGGCCCCTTCATGATTGGGTCCACAACAAGGGCGTATCCACCCGGATTCGGCATGATTTTGGGGTGATCCTTGAACGACCAGCTGATCTCCTGATCTGACCATAGCATGTACTTGGGTACTGCCGGCATCACCGCGTTCACTTCCATGGAACGACGATGCACGCTTTGCCTGTCGGTTGGCTCGGTGACAAAGACAACCATGCACAGGTGTGGGTCTTCGTAAACATTCCGGCCCAAAGGTGCCGGCGGAGGTGGTTGGTCACGATTCTCCTCCACCCGGTTAACTTGCTGGTATTGTTGCCTGTTTGGCTGAGGTTGTACCGGCAAAGCATTTGCTCCAGTGAGCGGTGGTGGTGGTGGTAGTTGTTGTTGGCGCATCATATCTTGCGGCGGCGGCAACATTGTGGCGCACCCTTGTCCTTGCGCATCTTTGACTGCGCCCTTTTGCATTAAGTACTTGGTCCAAGAACAATCTTTCGTCAGATGGTTTGACGGGTGATCCGGGTTCGGCGTGTGCCACCGGCAAGGTTGGTCCATGGCGGCTTCCATGGTGTATTTCACGGGTTCTTGCCAATTCTTTTTCTGGCCCCAGGGTTTCTTTTCTACCCACTGCTTTTTTGGACCCACCCACGGCTGCGATCCGGTTTTCTATCACTGACTGCCGCTGGCGTCAAAATTTTCTTGCACAGCAGCAACTTGCTGCGGCGCATACCTTCGATCCGGGAAATATTCCCTTCTTTTGTTGTTCCGGTTATCCCGTATTGCTGTTGAGGTGGGTTTGACGCTCCGCTCAGCTTGTCGGTTGCATTGGGTCTCCCAACGCATAATTTTCCGCCACACGTATCATCTCCGCCAAGGTTATTGGCATGCTTCTCTGCAGCTTTTGCCACAAAGGTGATCCTCTCCGGCATCCCTGACTGAACCAAGCAATCGCTTGTGCCTCAATCACTCCTTCACACGTGTTCCTCATTGAGTTCCACCAGGTGAGATAATCCCTGTCCGTCTCACCGGCACGCTGCTGGCATAGAGCAAGCTGTTGGGGCCGGTTTGGCCTCTTGTAAGTGCTGCTGAAATTGTTCACAAAGGCTTCCTCAAAATCTAACCATCCGTTAATGCTTCCTGCCGGCAAATTGTTAAGCCAAATCCTCGCAGGACCTACCAGGTAGGACGGTATGATTCTTACCGCCCAACGCCGGTTTACTCCACCACCTGCCACATAAACAGCAGTGACATAATCTGCCAGCCAGTCTTCCGGCTTGGTTGTGCCATCATACGTTCTTGTGTCCCGGGCAACTGGAAATTGCGCACCGGTGGCTCTTCTCTCATGATTCGCGGGCCAAAGCACTTTGGGCCAGGAGGACCCTCAGATTCGATCATCTCAGAGAGATACACTCTGTCCAGCATGTGCCTCGCATCCTGGCCTGGCAAGAGTCTTTCTCCCAGCCGTTCCCCCAAAGGGTTCCGGCAAGCCCTGGTTCGTTCCATATCGGAATCTGATTCGTCATATCCTTCCGGTTCCGCGGCTCTTGCCTGCCGGTACCCTGGTGGTGGCATTTCTTCATCAACATATGTCGCCCTTGCAGCTCTATAATTTTGCCCGGTTTCATATCTACCGGCATGATTGTTTCCTGCCTTGGCGTAGCCCCGATCTGCCCCTTGGCTTTTTCTACCGGCATCTTGTTGCCCGGCTTTTTGTTTTCCGGCAAGGACCGGATCATACACAGTCATCTGCCGTGCGTTTTTTCTTTCCCTTCTTTTGTCCGGATGGGGGGACGAAGCCTGCCCTTGGGACTTGCTTCCGGCATTCTTTGTTGAACGTGCGGATTTTGAGGCCACAGCCTCGTTCAGCTTAGCCAGCTGCTCAGCATTCTGCTGCTCAATGGTTTTTAGCAGCTCTTTTACACGCTCTTGCTGTTTTGCCAACTCGTCTCCGGAAAGAGACTCACATAACTCTACTACATCTTTAGCGGCTTTTATAGTTTTATCCGGGCTACTGTACTTAGGCTTTTCTACAATGCTTACAGACACAGATGCACTTTTGCCGGCAAGAACTTCTTTGTGCAAATCCTGATCTAGATTGCGAGCCTTAAGCCGGTTTTCCGGTATCCTAGCAGCATGAGCACGAACAGAAGCAAAGCCATGGGCAGCGTTGTACTCACGTAGGGTTAGGTTCAGCTCGCGCTGCGCCCGGATGATGTCGGCGCCTCCGGTAAGCAGGGCCTTGCGCGTGGCCTCTAGCTCCTCCTGAGCCTTTGCCGGGTCGATGTTCTGCGCGATGGGCGTGGCCAGCGTGTGCATCGCCGCTTGAAGAGGTGTTGCCGGAGGTGCTGGAGATGCTCCCGCGATGCCGGCGTCACGCTCCAGCGGCGGTTTTGCCGGGCGGGTCGATGCCGCTCGTTCAGCTCCTTCCTCCACTGCTCCTTTGCCGGTGTTGACCGCACCAGCCATCATGACCTCCACGCTGCCGGCGGCGCGGCCAGCACATAGCCACCTTGGCGGATCCGGCGCCACCAGCACCGGCGAGAGGCGCTGGCGCACGGGAACGGTGCCATCAACATAAATTGGTGGAGCCATGACGGCATACAATAGTTTCTTCAGGAAAATCTGATAAACCACAGTATAATACAAGATTGTCCAGTGATCTGGGATAAAGGAAACCATTTGCGAGAAAGATAATATATCTCATCAAAGCATAAAATGTTCGCACCATATTTATTTGCTTGTCTATGAACAAGGAACTTATCAGCAACTGCTTTTGTTTTGTACCTTGTTTGTTCTTTTCTTCAATGATCAGTCACTCCTTTATTTTGGCATTGAAAGGGAGTCCTGATATCCAACTAAAAGTAGTAGAGTGAATCGACTTGTCATCATCATGTCTCTTCCACAGATCATGCATATGATCATCTATTTCAAGCATAGCCTGCATGAAAGAGTATTTCAACTTTATAAAGATCATAGATAGCAGGGATCCAAAGTTCCAAACTGAAATATGATAATCACCAAGTTGTTTCAAAGAAGCAATTTGAAGCAATTTACTACATGGTTAGTACTCCATGGTTAGTTAGCAGAAATTTGACAACACTCCATTGACAATACTGGGAGTATAGGTCAAACTACAAATTCTAATCTGAACCGCATTTTGTGTCCATCATGAACAGCGTGAGCTATACAAGAACTACCTGAACAGCGTGAGTAATTGGGATTTTGAAACAAATACCTAAACAACTAAGCTGTTGCACCAACTGAAATGTAAAATCAGTAGCTAAAAGGAGTATCTAACATTGACCAACCACAACTCGACGAAGAGAAGAGATGGTGCAGTCGACGCGCGCCGGCCGGCAGGGGTGCAGGGGTGGTTCGGGCCGTCCCTGCCATGCGGGATAGGGACCATAGGGTGGCTCGGGGCGGCGCCAGCCGTCGGGATGCAGGATGCAGAGGGGGCTGCCATGGGGAACTGAAAGATATGGCTGCCATGATGGTAAGCCAGGGATAGGAAACAGAGGATGGGAGGGGCGTCAAATCTTGCTCGAATCCTTCGCCAGAATACAAGTCGAAGGAGTAGGGGAGGGGCATCTCGAGCGCGGCCGTGAGAGGAGGGACTGCTGCTGCGTTCACGGCGGTCATCATGCTGGGCCGGAGCGCCCCCCGATGCGCCATAGCGCACAGCCAGCTGCCGGCGGCAGGGATACAGGGAAGTCCGATGATGGTGGCGCTGCTAGCAAGGGGTGGCGCCGGGACTACTTGTCGGCTGGGTTGAGGCGGAGGCATGGGTGAAGGAGGTGCCCGGGGCGGCGCTAGCCTAGAAGAGGCACCCGTGGGATTGTCGGCCAGGGTGAGGAAATTGTGTTCTACAGCTACGCATTTTTTTCCCTGAAGTTGCGCTGCTACCTACTGTATTTGTGTGTGATAGTGAGGGCGCAGAGTGTGAAATTGTTTGGAATATCTAATTAGCTTCTACCAAAATGAAGTTGCGTCCTTGCATAAAAAATATACAATGAGCTTTAAAGAAAAGTATAAAGTAAAAAAACTTAGTACTTTGTACTTCATCTTTCTAGCAATATGCCTGAAGATGAAAGAAACCAAAGCGGCCGCACTAATAACACAGTGTGTACGTACAGTCAAGGATTCGAAAATTGTACTTTTTAAATTTGTTCAGATTTTCAAAATCATTCAAATTTGTATACTGTTCAAATTTGAGAAAAAAATAGAAATTTGTTAACATTCAAAATTTGTTCAGATTTAAAAACAATTTATAATTATTTGTTTTCTGATTTGAAAAACAATTTACAATTAAATTTGAATAAATTTACAAACCGAAAATATCATGAGAGCTCAAGGTGTGCTGATAAACATGTGGTGAATATTAGATCTACTCGTAGCAACGCAGATATGAACTCCACGAGTATCCAGACCAGCCGCATCCTTTTCCCCTTCCAAAACCAGCTCATTTCAAACCTGCACCATGAATCAGACGAACAGATGGCTGCGTTGCAGGGCCGGTGTTGGTGGTCGGATCCAGGAGAGGCGCGCAACTGCTCCGCCTCGTGGCTATGGCACCGTTTTCAGCGGGATCAACCCGAAAATGATGCGCGAAGCTTGCCGGAGGCGAATGACGGAGCACACGGCACGGTGACGTCGAGGTCCGCTGTGAGTTGTCGGGGGATTCGTGGATTCATCGGAGTGGTCGATAAAGGGCACATGGAAGAGCACCATGCCAAGATTGAGGAAGGGCACAGCGGGAGCTGGAGCGGAAGGCCATCTTGAGTAGAAGAGGAGAGGACATGAGAAAGTGCATGAGTGAGGGGAAGACAAAGGCTTGGCTTTTATTTTGGCAAGTTCAGTGTTGATTGAGTAAGTGCTTAGGATTTTATTTACAGCTCTTTTAACTTGCCCATGCGAACATCAATCAAAAATATTTAGATATTTATTTCAATTATGTCTATTTTTATTTTTTTAACAATATTCTCTATATTTCTTACAATAAGGCATTTTCTTTCCATTAAGACGTCTTAGACCAACTTGTGCTCAATATATACAAGATTAATTTTTTTTAAAAAAAAATACAAGATTGTATCACATGAAATTTGTGACACTGAATCATCCGCACAAATGTTTGTGGGGACACTAGGTTCTGACATAAAACAAAAAAATCACAAACAAAAATGTGCCATGAGAGAAAAAACTATATACCAGGGTTTGACCATACCTCCGTGTCAATAGACGGTACTTATCGGTCTTACACCACGGAAGAATACTAACATGGCAATATCTCATATATAAAGGTGGATTCTTATATGTATTTTATGTTTTACATAAAACAAAAATAATGGCCCGTAGCAGCGCACGTGCATTCAACTAGTATGACATAAGAAGCTTATGTGCTTTGATTTTTGATTTTTTTGATTTCTTTTTTAAATTTTTATGCCCATTTGAATCCTGGTCAAATCCTTTGTTTGACCAAGATTTAAACAAGTTTAAAACATGAAAATAAAAAAGTAAGCCTGGATCCTTCTTAGTCATGAAAATGAGTTAACTTGGCTTTCCTACCCTTGAATCCATAGGAAACTTTGTACTAATGCATTATAATAATCACCCTAGTTTTTACACCAACAGGTTACACGTGTGGTGCCCATGCGTGAGGTCCCACACTTCAGTGAGCATAAGTCACGTGCGGTAGGTACGCAAACTCCCAGCCATCTTCTTTGTCAAGAGAAGACGCATCAGGATGCGTATCGGAAAATCTCTGGGTCCTTCAGGATCCTTCGGTTGTCCCTCTCACAAAAAAAACATCTCTCTCATTCTCGGCCTCGCTTGACTTGCTCGCTCGCTCGCACCTCCTGCGCACTGACAAACCCTGCACAACAGTCAACATCATCACCCGAAAAAAGGGAGACACCATAATGCTCTCCCTTCTTCTCTCCTTCCGAGTGATTACTCTTCCTCCGAGTTTCACTCGACGGGCAAACACACATGTGCTGCATAGTAATAATAAAAAAGTAAAAGAATCGACCTACGAATCTATTATTAAATAGGTTAAACTAGGGTTTTGCCCAGTACTACAGATCAAGTTGAAAAAAAAATTCCAACTACGGTGTTCGATTTTGGCCTACAAATATAAAATTAAATAAGTTGAACTAGTATTCCTCTAAAAAATCATTTTGGTTTGCATTGTTTGATACTTTTCATAGCTAGAGTGCATCACAATTTTTTGATTCCATGCTTTGCTTTGTCAATTTTGATTTTTTGTAACCACCTTTTCTTTGATTTCAAATTTAGGTCAAACTATCGGTGCCTACTATATATGTGTTCTACTTGAATTGGATGCAGCATGCGCACATGATATGTTTTGCCATTGTTTTGGGCTTCCACACATCTTGGCGCATCCAAGTATTTAAGTTACCTTGTTTTTTTAAATTGTAATTCATGTACCCTTCCTCCCAATTAAATTTTGGTTTTTAATTTTTAAATTTTTTTTAATTTTTTTAATTTTTATGCCCATTTTGATGTCATATAGTAAGCATTTAAGTTGATAATCAAGGTCTAGACATATTCAAACCAGAAAAATCATGTATCTACCCCTAACCCAAAACTCTGTCTTATGAAGTCAAGCACGAAGAGAAGTCGTTTTGGGTTTGAAACATGGAATTTTCAAAAACCCTCCAAAAAGCTTCATTTTGGAGTGACTAAGAAGGATCGAGGCTTACCTTTTCATTTTCATGTTTTAAACATTTTTAAATCTTGGTCAAATCTATATTTGACAAAGATTCAAATGGGCATAAAAATTCAAAAAAAATCAAAAAATGAAAAACCAAAGCATGTAGTCTTCTTATGTCATATATATATTACGCATTCAAGTTGATAAACAAGGTCTGGACATATTCAAACCAAAAAATCATGTATCTACCCCCTAACTCTAAACTCTGTCATATGAAGTCAAGCATATGAAGAGAAGTGGTTTTGGGTTTCAAACATGGAAATTTCATAAACCCTCCCAAAATTAGCTTCATTTTGGAGTGAATAAGAAGGATCCAGGCTTACTTTTTCGTTTTCATGTTTTAAACTTGTTTAAATAATCTTGGTCAAACCTAGGATTTGACCAAGATTCAAATGGGCATAAAAATTCAAAAAAAGAAATCAAAAAAAATGAAAAACCAAAGCACATAAGCTTCTTATGTCAAATAGTAAGCATTCAAGTTGGTCAACGAAGTCTAGACATATTTAAACAAGAAAAATCATGTATATATATACCCTTAACCCTAAACTCTGTCTTACGAAGTCATCAAGCACGAAGAGAAGTGGTTTTGGGCACTGTTTAAAAACTAGGCCGATTCAATGATTACTAGGCCGATTAATCGCTACTCGGGGCATGACCGTGTCGATTACCATTAATCGCTTATGTTAATCCTTTAGCCCGATTAATCATTCCTAAAGTCCGATTACTAGGTATATTCCCGATTAACTACTACACTTGGTAAAAAAAGTTACAATATTTTCAATGCATATCGCTAATACAGGCGCTAACCCTCCCCAATAAAGTAGGTTTTGCGAAGCTCTCTCTTGATTGCAACCTCCAATAGCTTCATTCCACTATTTCCAAATAGTTCCTTTCCCTTCCAGACCAGTTACTCGTAGTTGCCCAGACCTCAGATACAGGAGTTCGACCAACTTGAGGAGCTCGTTCAGGAGCTGGAGGACGCCTTCAATAGGTTAGGTGGTTAAGGTGTAAGAGGGGTCGTACACTAGGTAGATGGTGGGAGAATATAAACTTCAGAGGTGAGAGGAGAATAAGTGGAAGGAAGGAACGCGGCTTCGGCCTCGTGACCTTGAAGATTAGGGCATGGAGGAGAAGCTTACATACTTTTCTAGGATTTTAGACTTTAGAGAAGTAGGGAGAGACATATAGAGGCTCATATACTATTATTTTTCTTATACAATCTGTTTTAAGTGCTAATTTGTGTAGGTTGCACCGATTAATAGCCGACCGATTAAATCAGTTAATCGTTCGAATTCTGATTAATCGCTACTCCAAACCGACCGAGCAATTAACGATTACCGATTTCCTTAACATTGGTTTTGGGTTTCATTTTTTGATTTCTTTTTTGAATTTTTATGCCCATTTGAATCTAGGTCAAATCCTGGCAGGTTTGACCAGGATTTAAACAAGTTTAAAACATGAAAATGAAAAAGTAAGCCTGGATCCTTCTTATTCATTCCAAAATGAAGCTTTTGGGAGTGTTTTTGAAATTTGCATGTTTGAAACCCAAAACCACTTCTCTTCATGCTTGACTTCATAAGATAGAATTTAGGGTTAGGGGTAGATACATGATTTTTCTCGTTTGAATATGTCTAGACCTTGGTTTATCAACTTGAATGCTTTTACTATATGACATAAGAAGACCATGTGCTTTGGTTTTTTTTTTTTGGATTCCTCTTTTGAAATTTTATGCCCTTTTGAATCTTGGTCAAATCCTAGGTTTGACCAAGATTTAAACAAGATTAAAACATGAAAATGAAAAAGTAAGCCTTGATCCTTCTTATTCACTCCAAAATGAAGCTTTTGGGAGGGTTTTTGAAATATCCATGTTTGAAACCCAAAACCACTTCTCTTCGTGCAGAGTTAAGGGTTAGGGGTAGCTAGATACATGAATTTTCTGGTTTGAATATGTCTAGACCTTGTTTATCAACTTGAATGCTTACTATTTATATGACATAATTAAGGAGACTACATGCTTTTGGTTTTTCATTTTTTTCATTTTTTATTTTTATTCCCATTCTTATGTCATATAGTAATCATTCAAGTTGATAAAAAAGGTCTAGACATATTCAAACAAGAATATTATACTGCATTAGTACAAAGTTTCCTATGGATTCATCAAGGGTAGGAAAGCCAAGTTAACTCATTTTCATGACTAAGAAGGATCCAGGCTTACTTTTTCATTTTCATGTTTTAAACTTGTTTAAATCTTGGTCAAACCTAGGATTTGACCAAGATTCAAATGGTCATAAAAAATCAAAAAAATCAAAAACCAAAGCACCTAGTCTTCTTATGTAATATAGTAAGCATTCAAGTTGATCAACGAAGTCTAGACATATTCAAACCAGAAAAATCATGTATCTACCCCTAACCCTAAACCCTGACATAATGAAAAACCAAAACCACATGTGCTGCATAGTAATAATAAAAAAGTAAAAGAATCGACCTACGAAAAATGGAAAAATTTAAAACCAAAGCATGTAGGCTTCTTATGTCATATATATATTACGCACTCAAGTTGATAAACAAGATCTAGACATATTCAAACCAAAAAATCATGTATCTACCCCCTAACGCTAAACTCTGTCATATGAAGTCAAGCATATGAAGAGAAGTGGTTTTGGGTTTCAGAAACCCTCCCTAAATTAGCTTCATTTTGGAGTGAATAAGAAGGATCCAAGCTTCTTTTTCATTTTCATGTTTTAAACTTGTTTAAATCTTGGTCAAACCTAAGATTTTACCAAGATTCAATTGGGCATAAAAATTCAAAAAGAAATCAAAAAAATGAAAAACCAAAGCACATAAGCTTCTTATGTCATATAGTAAGCATTCAAGTTGATCAACGAAGTCTAGACATATTTAAACAAGAAAAATCATGTATATATACCCCTAACCCTAAACTCTGTCTTATGAAGTCATCAAGCACGAAGAGAAGTGGTTTTGGGTTTCATTTTTTGATTTCTTTTTTGAATTTTTATGCCCATTTGAGAATCTTGGTCAAATCCTATCAGGTTTGACCAGGATTTAAACAAGTTTAAAACAAGAAAATGAAAAGTAAGCCTGGATCCTTCTTATTCACTCCAAAATGAAGATTTTGGGAGGGTTTTTGAAATTTGCATGTTTGAAACCCAAAACCACCTCTCTTCGTGCTTGACTTCATAAGATAGAGTTTAGGGTTAGGGGTAGATACATGATTTTTCTGTTTTGAATATGTCTAGACCTTGGTTTATCAACTTGAATGCTTTTACTATATGATATAAGAAGACCATGTGCTTTGGTTTTTCATTTTTTTTGGATTTATCTTTTGAAATGGTCAAATCCTAGGTTTGACCAAGATTTAAACAAGATTAAAACATGAAAATGAAAAAGTAAGCCTTGATCCTTCTTATTCACTCCAAAATGAAGCTTTTGGGAGGGTTTTTGAAATATCCATGTTTGAAACCCAAAACCACTTCTCTTCATGCAGAGTTTAGGGTTAGGGGTAGATACATGCATTTTTGGTTTATAGTAAGCATTCAAGTTGATAAACAAGGTCTAGACATATTCTAACCAGAATATTATACTGCATTAGTACAAAGTTTCCTATGGATTCATCAAGGGTGGGAAAGCCAAGTTAACTCGTTTTCATTACTAAGAAGGATCGAGGCTTACTTTTCATTTTCATGTTTTAAACTTGTTTAAATCTTGGTCAAACCTAGGATTTGACCAAGATTCAATTGGGCATAAAAATTCAAAAAAGAAATCAAAAAAATGAAAAACCAAAGCACATAAGATTCTTAGTAAGCATTCAAGTTGATCGACGAAGTCTAGACATATTTAAACAAGAAAATCATGTATATATATACCCCTAACCCTAAACTTTGTCTTATGAAGTCATCAAGCACGAAGAGAAGTGGTTTTGGGTTTCATTTTTTGATTTATTTTTGAATTTTTATGCCCATTTGAGAATCTTGGTCAAATCCTATCAGGTTTGACCAGGATTTAAACAAGTTTAAAACATGAAAACGAAAAATTAAGGCTTGATCCTTCTTATTCACTCCAAAATGAAGCTTTTGGGAGGGTTTTTGAAATATCCATGTTTGAAACCCAAAACCACTTCTCTTCGTGCAGAGTTTAGGGTTAGGGGGTAGATACATGAATTTTTGTTTATAGTAAGCATTCAAGTTGATAAACAAGGTCTAGACATATTCAAACAGAAAATCATGTATCTACCCCTAACGCTAAACTCTATCATATGAAGTCAAGCATATAAGAGGAAAGGTTTTGGGTTTCAAACATGGAAATTCCCTCCCAAAAGCTTCATTTTTGGAGTGAATAAGAAGGATCCAGGCTTACTTTTCATTTTCATGTTTCAAACTTGTTTAAATCTTGGTCAAACCTAGGATTTGACCAAGATTCAAATGGGCATAAAAATTCAAAAAGAAATCAAAAAAAATGAAAAACCAAAGCACATAAGCTTCTTCTGTTATATAGTAAGAATTCATGTTGATCAACGAAGTCTAGACATATTTAAACAATAAAAATCATGTATATACCCCAAACCCTAAACTTTGTCTTATGAAGTCAAGCACGAAGAGAAGTGGTTTTCGGTTTCATTTTTTGATTTCTTTTTTGAATTTTTATGCCCATTTGAATCTTGGTCAAATCCTAGCAGGTTTGACCAAGATTTAAACAAGTTTAAAACATGAAAATGAAAAGTAAGCCTGGATCCTTCTTATTCACTCCAAAATGAAGGTTTTGGGAGGGTTTTTGAAATTTCCATGTTCGAAACCCAAAACGACTTCTCTTCGTTCTTGACTTCATAAGACAGAGTTTAGGGTTAGGGGTAGATACATGATTTTTCTAGTTTGAATATGTCTAGACCTTGTTTATAAACTTGAATGCTTACTACATGACATCAGAAGACTATGTGTTTGGTTTTTTTTTTAATTTGTTATGCCCATTTGATCTTGGTCAAATCCTAGGTTTGACCAAGATTTAAACCAGTTTAAAACATGAAAATGAAAAGTAAGCCTGGATTCTTCTTAGTCACTCCAAAATGAAGCTTTTGGGAGGTTTTTGAAATTTCCATGTTTGAAACCCAAAACCACTTCTCTTCATGCTTGACTTCATAAGACAGAGTTTAGGGTTAGGGGCCGGGTATATACATGATTTTTCTTGTTTAAATATGTCTAGACTTTGTTTATCAACTTGAATGCTTAGTATACGTCATCAAAAGCCTATGTGTTTGGTTTTTTATTATTTTGATTTTTTTGAATTTATTATGTCCATTTGAATCTTGGTCAAATCCTAGGTTTGACCAAGGTTTAAACCAGTTTAAAACATGAAAATGAAAAAGTAAGCCTGGATTCTTCTTAGTCACTCCAAAATGAAGTTTTTGGGAGTTTTTTTTACTTTCCTTGTTTGAAACCCAAAACCACTTCTCTTCATGCTTGACTTCATAAGACAGAGTTTAGGGTTTGGGGGTATATACATGATTTTTCTGGTTTGAATATGTCTAGACTTCGTTGATCAACTTGAATGCTTACTATATGACATAAGAATCTTATGTGCTTTGGTTTTTGATTTTTTTATTTAATTTTTGAATTTTTATGCCCATTTGAATCCTGGTCAAATCCTTTGTTTGACCAATATTTAAACCAGTTTAAAACATGAAAATGAAAAAGTAAGCCTGGATCCTTCTTAGTCATGAAAATGAGTTAACTTGGGTTTCCTACCCTTGAATCCATAGGAAACTTTGTACTAATGCAGTATAATAATCACCCGAGTTTTTACACCAACAGGTCTGTCACTTACGTGTGGTGCCCATGCGTGAGGTACCAAACTTCAGTGTGCACCAGTGACATGTGGTATGTAGGCAAAATCCCCGATCAATCCGGGCGGTGGCTGTTAAGGACCCGATCGCATTTCTTGCTTTCAGACTGGGGTCCACCATGCAAAAGTTTGTTCCTTTTGGATGCATCACTCGTATTTGCAAGGTTTTTGGAGGTCCCGCAAATTCAGGGTAGCATCATGCCCCCCTTCCCACGCCAACACAAACAGAGTTCAACACAACCTAATTAAGCAAGGTTCAACACAAACATAGTTCAACAACCCCTAATTAAGAGCAGCAAACATAAACAGAGTTCAACAAAAGATGCTGCTTTTGAAGGAGTAGGAGAGACAAACGTGCAGAACAGTTACGGAGTATATTTACCATCTTCTTCCTGTCGCCTCCTCCCGGTCCCACTTCTTCTGCTTCTTGCTGCCCATACCTTTAACCTTTGGTGGCTTGGGCTTGGGAGGAAGCACACGACCGGTCTCGATAGCTTGGTTCAATTTCTTCCTTAGGAATAGCCCATAGGCCATGTGGTTGGCTATGAAGCCGGATCGGTTAACAGTTTGACAGCCGGACCCACCGGCTTCGGCATGCTGCAGGACGCTTTGAAAGTCCACCTTTATGCTCCTTGTGCAGAAGGGGCAGCTGTTCCTGGCACCAGTCCAGGGTTCACTCCAATATTTGTCGAACTTCCCCGCCTTAAGCTTGTTGAGAGTGGCCCTGGCCTTCCTATGACACGACTCGACATCGCTGTCAACCTCATCAGTAGCAACCTGATACATGCCAAATAAACAGGTGAAGCAAATATGTAGCAGTTGCAACTAATACTGAATATGAATCTAAAAAGATTCTGACGCTAATTCAAAACCCTATAGCGCAAAAAAGAGGGAGAGACCTTAGCGCAAATCGATACAGGGCTATGTTGAATAAGGGAGAGAGGTGAATCGGATGTGAAGCAAATATGTAGCAGTTGCAACTAATACTGAATATGAACCTAAAAAGATTCTGACGCTAATTCAAAATGCTATAGCGCAAAAAAAAGAGGGAGAGACCATAGCGCAAATCAATACAGGGCTATGTTGAATAAGGGAGAGAGGTGAATCAGAACATACTTCCTCCCCCTCGTCGACGATATTCTCATCGAAGGTCAGCGGTGGCGGCTCAAAGATGAGTTCAACCTCGTCCTTGTCATCTAGTGGATGCTTCCCAAGAGAGTGGACTCATCTACCAATAGCATCAGATGCCGATGAGCGACCGATGGCCCGACCTTCGGCAATGGCCTCCGCTTCGTCTTTGGCATCCGATGCGTCGATGATCGCCGCCCATGCGGCCATGCGTGCTGCGGTCGCGGCTCTGGCCGCCTCCTCTGCGGCTAAGGCCAGACGCGTGGCTTTCGCTTTCGCTGCGTTGACGGCGTCGGTTGGGCTCTCCATCGGTGGAATGGGAAGGGGAAGTGAAGAGAGGGTTTTTTCCTAGTCCGCGGAGAGACGGAGAAGTGTGGACGTGAAATGGATAACTGATGATATTTCAAGATTTGGGAGACATAGCATGAACGGGCAGATGACAGCGCGTGGGTGCATTACCTCATACTGCCTTTGTCCTAGAAAGAGCGTACGTGTGGGGTTTCAAGGCATATTAAGGATTTTATTATTACATTGGGAAACTGTCATTGACCATCTCTTTCCTCTTCAACTTTTCCACCTCCAATGAGCTAAATGCATGTAGTAAATAAGAAAACCATATTATGCTAAATACTACTACCTCCATCCCAAAGCGTAAGGCTTATATTATTTTTAGAAACTCAAACTATGTCAAGGTAAACTAAGATTTTACCAAAAATCATTATCATGCAAAATACAAAATTAATATCAATACATAAACGATGAAAAACATTTTGGTATGGTATCTACAAAATATTATATTAGTTGATAGATTGTTCTAAAAATTTTGTCAACCTTTACTTGGTTTGACTCTTAAAAAAAAACTTAAGCTTTGTGATGGAGGTAGTACTAGTCGTGAAGAAACTATATCCCTCGTGATGAGAAAAAAATATTTTTTACTACCACTCTTTTGTGGACAAATTTTGAAGTGCATTGCAAAACGAGAAGTACACTCTTTTATGGACAAATTTTAACCCTAAACACCCACTTGTTTCAGGATGGAGGGAGTATAGCCCAACTTGTTTTTTTTCTTCTGGGCACTACACTGCTTTTTCCCTGTGCAATGCTTGGTTCTACCCTTTTTCTCATTGTAATATTCACTTTAAGTCAATTTTTCCCACACACATTTATTTTGTACTTTTCTACAGTGTTGACCGTGCTACTACTATTTGTTTTAGTGTACCAAAAACAAAATTTTATTTTCTAAGTGCCAGATTAATCTAGGGTTGGTTGTGAACCGGTGAACAAAAATGATAGCCAAAAGACGAACACCCAAGGTACAAAAACTAGCATATATGCATGTTTCTATGTACATATATATGACCCTGGGTTTGTAGATAAAAAACATTCATATAGGCGCTTACTATTAATATACATAAGTTTATGCTGATTCTCTTGGTTTAGGTATATATATGGTTAGGCATCACTACTAATTCAGAAAAAACAAAAAATGTAACCCTTCAAGTGAAGTCATTTTAAGTGACCTAACAACTAAAATTCAAACATGCATGACCTGTATTTGGAGGTTTTCCCAAAATTCCTTACGAGAACAAGCTACTTCATGCCACAAGATGCGTGTATTTCGACTTGAATGAGCTAGCTAATGGCTTTAAGCATAAATAGTTTTTCTATAATTGAGGTCATGCATGTTTGAGACACTATAGTGTTCCTTGTATTGAAAAAAATAGACGAATTGGATTTTCCATTTTCTTCTAACTAAGACCCATTTTGTATTTTCTTAGTGTCGGTAATGATTTATATGTGAAGCACGTGCAAAAAAATAAAGGCAAAACCAAAGTGCAACACAATATGGTTCAAAAATTGTATACCACTTACTCCACACAAATCATTTATTACATGTTTGTGAAAATATTCTTAGGTTGTACCAAAAAGTTATATATGGAAGTTATCACCGATCTCATTAGATCAGGTGTAACTAAATAAAAAACTAAAAATGAAACCTTCATAAGTTTTTATCGTCTTACGCGACCTACCATCTATGAAAAACAACAAATATATACCGTTTAAGATTACAGAAGTGCATGCACTTTTTTGTGTGTGTAGAAGGTGTTTTATTAGGTACTACCTCCATTCGAGATTATAAGAGACCATCACGTGACCATATATAGAATGTCAGTTTGACCAACATAACTTCAATCATATGTAAAACACTCAAATTGCATCATTAGAAGTAGAACATTTGAACTTTGTAATGATATATATTTGTAATATAAACATTTGTATTATGTTTGTCAAACTGACAATCTAGGAACATGTGTTGCCCTACTAATTAATGTTGAACGGATTGATGCAGTAAGCGGGAATGGTGTGCTTTGATTAGTTGAGAGCGAGGTATGTCACATGAATCGATCGGTCCTCTACCCAGAGTTATATGACACAGATCGGTCCTCTCCCCACCGTTGTTCCTCTTCGATCCAGTGGCACGAAATACTCATTTTCTCTCTCAGCCTATCCTTCCTAGCCGCCTCGATCTGAATATTTTTGTGAAAGTTCAATTACAAACTTTCGATTTTGGTCAATCTTTGAAAAAAAAACCCACCTTGATCAGAGTACCTCACCATGTATCAAGTCAGTTAACAAACCTCTCCAAAAAACCTTCTATATGCAGATGATACTCTCCTTGTTATGAAAGCAGATGCAAATCAGTTGCTTTGCCTTAAAGCTATTCTTCACTCTTTTGCTGCCTCCACTGGACTCAAAGTAAACTACTAGAAATCAAATTTGATGCCAATCAATATGACACCTGAAAGGTTGGCACACTTTGCTACCACTTTGAATTGCCAACTTGGATCACTTCCTTTCACCTACTTGGGACTTCCCCTTGGCATTACAAAACCTTCCCTTCAATATTTCCTCCCTATGGTCCAAAGAGTACAATCAAGACTTGGTGGTATTGCAGATTTTCTGAATTAGGGAGGAAAATTACAATTGGTGAAATCTGTTCTAGCTTCCCTACCTATATTTTTTATGTGCTGTATGGATGTACCTGTCACAATCAAGGATCAGGTCATTAAGTACATGAGACACTGCCTTTGGAGGAAGAAAACATCAGATGTGCAAGCAAGAGGGAATGCTTTAGTTTCCTGGAAAAAAATCTGTAGACCAAAAGAGCAAGGTGGTTTGGGAGTTCTTAACCTGGATGTTCAAAATAAAACTCTGCTTCTCAAGAATTTGGATAAATTTTACAATAATATGGACATTCCCTGGGTAAACCTCATAAGAGATACTTATTATGACGAGGACAGACCACCAGGGATTAAAATGGAAGGATCCTTCTGGTGGAAGTCACACTTGATACCTACAAAGCACTGGCGATGTAATTTGGGCAATGGGAAAACTGCTTTATTCTGGACAGATCTTTGGAGTGATACTTGCCTCCACCTGAAATTCCCTCATCTTATTTCCTTTGTTAAAAGAACTGATATATCTGTAAGCAAAGTGATGCAAATGGAGTTCCTTCAAGACATGTTTCACCTCCCACTATCCCAACAAGCTTTTGCTGAGTTTGAACAGTTAGAGATTTTATGTGATTCTACACAATTTCAAGCTCTTTCTCAACAAGCAGACTCATGGAGTTATATTTGGGGATCAGACAAATTCTCTACTACCCAGGCCTACAAATTCCTGATTGGTGTTCAACATGCTCCTAAGTTTTTCACTTGGATATGGGAATCTTCATGTCAGCCAAAGCACAAATTCTATTTCTGGTTGTTGTTGCATGACAGGCTGAATACAAGGAATTTGCTTAGGAGAAAAAATTGTCAGCTACAAGCCTATAATTGTGCAACCTTGCAATGCAGTCAAGAAGAAACTTTAGTTCATCTTTTCTGGAGCTGCCCTTTTGCGCAGCAATGCTGGTCTTTTCTCTGCCCTCAAATTTCAAACCAGCACTCAATTCTGGAAGCATTTTATGATATTAAAGAGAAACTAAATCTACCATTTGTTGTTGAAATTATCATGATTGCTTCATGGTCCATTTGGATAGTCAGAAACAGGAAGATCTTTGAAGGACAAACACCCTCGGTTATGGCCTGGAAGACTATGCTTAAACAGGAGATTCAGCTTCTCTCTTACAGAATGAAGAAGAAATGGGATGCAACGTTTAAAGCATGGCTGCAGTCCTTCATGTTTGCTTAGCTTTAGCTTTAGCTCTAGTTTGCTTTCTTTCTTTTCTTTTTCTCTTCTTCTCTTTCTTCTTCTTTTTCTTCTTCTTCTTCTTCTTCTTCTTCTTCTTCTTCTTCTTCTTCTTCTTCTTCTTCTTCTTCTTCTTCTTCTTCTTCTTCTTCTTCTTCTTATTCTTCTTCTTTTAGTTTTTGCACATCTTGTGCAATTGTAAACTCTTTTACCCTTTAAATAATAATAAAAGTTGAAGTGGGGATTTTCCCCACTGTTTGCCCCTCAAAAAAAACCTTATATGGAGATATACCAAAGTCTGTTCAAATTAGAATACAAATAAGCAAAAACACATACATACAAATATAACTTCCTCATGTCATGATAAATCTTCATATCACATTAATAGCGATCCTATAAGTGAATTAAAAATCTGTGTCAATTTTTCAGATGAATCCATCCATTCATATTCATACAAAAGATGGCTAGGGTGTGAGATTTCTAATAAGTTTTGGTCACGACAACTATATTTATTTGTCCCAAATTTAGGAGGAACATCTACAATATATATAGTTCCAAATGCGAGTACAATAGGCCAGACATAAATCATCAAGAATTAAACCAGATTTATCCATAGTTGGAGATGATTTGTCATATCGTATAATTATTCGCCATCCAATATATGAGTTCTACTAATTAAGTTGGAAAATTGAAGTGGGAAAACATTACATTATTATTTATAGTAGCCTCTTAAAAACTAGCATTTTGTAGTCAAACATATATATGGTCACTATCTACATTGTTAGAAATTAAACCAAATCCAAGTCATACATACATGCTGATATATATAGCATTATTTTATGAAACCATGCATAATCCAACTCTTAATATTTCCAAAAACATATTCATATAGCTTGGGGCATTTTTAAGTTAATTTGTACATTCATGCATATGGTGCATGCCATTCTAGGTAGATACCAGCAGGTTAATAAGTCCGCACATTCGTGTCCCTGTTTTGTGGGCCAACATTTAATATATGCCCAAACTAGCTAATTGTTCCAATTTGAGTAATAAATCAGCCATTCATAACTCGATGAAAAAGAAAATACAAGTTAAAAAATGGTCACACTACATAGTTTCTCATCATGTGTCTACTTTATATCATGTGAATTGCACCTTGTTCACTTCGTAGTTTTTGTGCGTTTCACAAAGAAACTCACATTAATTAAGACATCTTTTCAACTAATTTATGTCGTAGGAGTGCTTTAATTAATTATGTGAGTTCTCATGTGCAATGCACATGTAACTTACTAGTATATATATATTCCGAACACAAGATTATATTTATAGAACAATAATAATAGCAGTTATATTCCAAAAATGGGAATATTTTAAGCATATATAGAAGCTTGTAGAATGATGGTGAAGTGTGTTTTCAGGACTATGCATAGCTAGTGTTCATGGTGCAAAAGGCTAAGAGCATCCAATATGTTGTCTCCACAAGACCTATATACGTACCAGAATGAAAAAATATTCGATAAGGTTGTTTATTAACTAGTTCAGGTTATCCACAAGAACATTTCTTATGCATGGGTGACCTATAAGCAGCTTGTGGGCCGTCTAGAAACAATAGAAAATAATTTACCTCCCCTTCCCCTCTCATACATGAGTACACCAATAGCACGCACACACACACACAGACACACACACCATGGTGCCTAGGCACAATACATCATGACCGTACAATTACATCATGGGTTTGAGATTGCAGCATAGGTGTATAAAGGAGAGAAAATCACTTTCCAAATATCAGCAGGAGTGAGAATGCACTTTCCATTTATCAAAAATAGAGAAAATTCACTTCGTAGTTTCATGTGCAGGTTTCCTTTTATGATTTGTGGTGCCTAGAGGCACCATGGTGCACCAGTTAGTTTACCTATATATATGTGTGTGTGGGGGGGGGTCCCATCTTAATGCTAACCTTGACTTCATATAGCGGGAGACATCATAATTAAGATAAGTGTGGCGGGATATATCTTATGGCAAAAGTTCACACTATAGGTGATGCCCTAAGGTCATCCACACTATATATGTTGTCCACTAGACCTACCCACCACAAAGGAAAAAGTAGTCGATAGGTTGTCTATATATTGTACATTAGCGGAGGTTGCCAGGAAAAATTCTTATTGGGTGACTTACAAGCAGCTTGTGTGGGTGTTCCATAAGTAATAGAAAATAAATTATCTCTCCTTCCTCTCTCAAGCATGAGGGTATACCAATATCATTTGTCAGTCCCATCTTAGTGCTAAGGTTCAGTTCCCTATACACCCTTTTTTAATATAAATACAATATAATATGGTAGTTTTTAACTGTGCATTAGAGCATCAATCCTAGCTTATGGGTTTCAGAATCTTGAACGACTAACTTTAGAGGGACTCGCCAGTGCTCTGCATGATCGCAATTGTCTAGGTGCCTCTAAACGTCTAGAACACCATCGCTTTCCTTTTTCTAGGAAAAATGCCCGGCGAATGCACATGTGGGCCATGTTGCAGAGATGGTGTTTTTCAATCATCAATCTTGGGATTTGTCTATCTATATGTCCAACAATTGATATTCAAAGTTATTCGTACAATATTTAGTGGTATAGATTAGCATCATTAGAAAGTGTTTTTCAAAATGAATCCAACGATACTAATTACCTACAATACAATGAAGATGTTGTTGCGCTTTTTCTTGGTCAAACTTCATCTTGGAATACACGCGTGTGCATTATTCATCGAAACGGAGGTAGTAGCACAACCTCCATCCCAAAGCTTAAGGGCTTATTTGATTCATATATAGGATTTGTATAGGAATTATGTAGGATTTAGATCACATGTAAATTTTCCCCACACTAGTTGTTTGATTCATAGGAACATATCCTATAGAAATCTTGCAGTGCAAATCCTATAAGAATAAAACATTAGGTCATACCTCATGGAAAATTAACTTCGGAACAATCAAACACAACTCATCTTCCTATATGATTCAACTAGCCATTAAATCTCAATCCTATGTTTTTCATATTTCTATGGTTTTCCCATCCTATGAACCAAAGGAGCCTTAGGGCTTATATTTATTTTTAGAAAGGCAAACTATGTTAAGATTGACCAAGTTTTACGAAAAACCTTTAACATGCAAAATACAAAGTTGAGTCATTTCGTTTGAATCGGAGGGAGTACATTTGATGTTATGGTACTGTTTGACAGCTGCTTGGCACTGTATTTTTTTTCGAACCAAACTTCCCCGTTCATGAAGCTTTTATTTTGGGATAGAGCTTTAGTGACTTGATACCTCCATATATCTAGACAAAGTTGAGTCAATTAATTTGAATCAGAGGGAGTACATTTGACGATATGGTACTGTTTGACAGCTGCTTGGCACTATCTTTTTTTTTGAACCAAACTGCCCCCTTCACGAAGCTTTTATTTTGGGATAGAGCTTCACTGACTTGATACTTCCAAGTCTCACAGTGACTTGGTGCCACCATCCACCATCCATCTCAGATCCAACGTATGCGATCGACTCAGAATTTAAACTAAATAATTATAATTGCTCAGAAATATTTGAAGAACTTCCAGTAAATCATGCATATTTCAATTTATATTTTCATGAAGTTTCATTCGATTTGAATCAATGGTTTGTGAGCAAATATATATTTAGTTTAAACTAGTGCTCGTATATGTAAAAAGCTCTTTAATCACAAGCTAGTCGTCCGAGTGGGATGAAATAGTCACAGATTTTAGAACAAGGCATCCACATTTTACTGGAATTTTTTCAAAATTTTCTGAATAGTTTTTGTTTTAAGGTTCGAAATAAGAGATAGTTTGGAACGTTGGATCTCAAATGGATGGTAGATGGTGGCACCAAGTCACAATGAGACTTGGAGGCTTCAAGTCACTGCAGCTCTGTCCTTTTATTTTGACAAACTGCAGAGCCGCTGACGTTGCCGGTTTTTCCCTGCATCTATGGTTGCTTACGGCCGACGCAGATTCTTAGCAAGCAAGTTCTTCCTATAAGTAGTATCCATACTCCACTCCAAGGCATGTATAAAAAAGAACCCATCCCGTTCTCGTGTTCCCGATCACTCTTCCCTAAAGATGGAGGAGGCCCTCTTCTTGTGCCCCCTCTGCATGCTGCCCTTCAAACACCCCATATCCAAGGTCGCTCCCTTCCGATTTCATTCTTAGGTTCACCTGTGAGAACTGTCAATGAAAACTGATGCCACGTACGTTGTTCCGTTCAGTGCAAGGGCGGTCATATGGGTTGTCGCCGCTGCGTCGGCGAGCTTGCACCAAACTCGTGCAAGAAGTGCGAGCAGCCGGCGAGGTTGCCGCCGTCGAATCGATCTGGGGCAAGATTGCCGCCGTCGAATCGATATGGGGCAATGGTCAAGTGCGTCGGCTGCCAGAACTTGGTCGCCTCCAGGGAGTCCTACAACCACTATATCGCGTGCCCGCATGGTCCGTGCGGCAGCACAGATGCCATCAATACCGGATGCAGCTTCACCGGCCCGCCGTGGGAGCTCCTGGTACACCTCCAAGCATCCCACTCCATCCTAGTGTTTACGTGCCAGTATGGCATACCCGCCTGGTGCATAGTTCGTGTTCCGGTACAACCGCATGGACACCTGCTCATCAGCAGTGGGGAAGAAGACGGTACCGTGTTCGCCATCACCGTTGGCGCGCTCGGCCCGACCACCATTGTGTCATGTGTGTGCATCAGGTCGGCCGCGTGCTTGTTTCCGATGTACACGGCGCAGCTGCTGGTGATTGGTCCGCCGGCGCCGGCTGGGACCAGTGACCTCTCGACGGACACCTTGATGGCGGTAATCGAGCCGACGAGCTCCCCGACGCCTAGCTCGATCATGTTGCAGCAGCTCACTTCTTTCCTGGCGGTGCCGCCCCGTTACGCGAAGCAGCATGGAGGGCAGCATGTGTTGCATGTCTGTGTTTGCATCAACAAGAAGGTTATACAATAATCTTCGTTTAGTCATACTGTAATTTAGTTACTCGAAGATTGGAGGGAGTAGTTTAGTTCGAAATAGGGTTCGTTCGGATGTATTTTGGACTTGTATAGTAGAACTACTACTCCAGAACTATTAGCTAGCTAGTTGGAGTGCTAGAATGCAGCTCGGAGTATTAGTATTTTGGTAGTACTACTAGTATATATATGTGACTGTAAGTTCAAACTAAAATGGAGTATTTCTTGCTAATGTTGTTCTCTTGGAGTCATCATTTTTTTCTGAACGTGTTAACTATGTTATTGTCTAAGGATTAATTTAGATTTCTTTGGTTGAATTCATATTTTGTCTCTTCCTAATTTGGCAAAACTGCACTGTCATGGGCATTCTTACAAGGTCACTGAAGTTTCGAAGTTTCTTAATGTATATTGCGTAGGGTGTACCCCCTTAACATGGATCTGTTGCATTTTTTGGTTGTATTTTTTGGCAATTTTCAGGACCATAAAATAGCACGCCTTCAGTTAAAATTTGAATTACTTTTCGAAAAGTGGCCGATACTAGCATGGAGTAGTAAAAAAAATTTGTACACCCTCGGTCCCACCAAAAGTGTCTCACCTTTGTTAAAATTTAGATGGATAGATGTATCCATCTATTGTTTTTACAAAGTTGAGACAACTTTGGTGGGACGGAGCCACGGAGTCCTAGTTGATGGCGAGAAGGTTCATGCCTTGCTAGGTTGGTGTATGTTGCAAAAATAACAAGGTTGGTGTATTTGTTTTATTTTTTCACCATAATACTGACATGGCCATCGATTTGATTAGACAACACAAGCCTTGGACGTTTCACTTATTTATTGTGTAGGAAGCACGATTAATGCACTGTAATGATGGGGCTACTCCTATAGTACGTCTGCTCCTACTCGGGTGTCGGGTCACAGTCACACTCTATTTTTTTGAACACATTCACAGTCTCCTCGAAACTGCAGTAGGCAGTCTCGGTTCACCTCCGTCGTCTGACTCGTCTATCCCCACTCCGCCCACCTTCCATAGCACGCGCCTGCGTCTCCGCCATGGCGCTTTTGCATCCTATCCAGTAGTGCCCAGTTTGAGGAGCCTCTGTTCTCCATCTGAAACCCCCTCCCGCCGCCATTGATCACCATCTCTCTCCCAAAGTTCCAATAAGTAAATCTCCCAAGAAAACCCCAACCCCATTGTACCACCTGCCTCCTTGCGATGGCAAAATCGGGCACGCTGAAAGAACATGTCCATTACCCCATGTGTGGTTTTGGTAATTGATGACAATCCCTATGGACGTGTATGTTGGAGGAAGACGGTGTTTGATGAAGATGAAGACGGAGCTTGCCGACTCGAGAGGAACGCGCAAGGTTAAGGTTTGTGCTCGATAGGATAGTAGGTCGCATCATCGGAGAGAGCTCAAACCTTGCATGCATTGCATCGTGCTTTTTGGTTGTTCTTGGTTCTTATCCATGAGATGAGTTAGAGCTTGTGTTCATCTCTATGACAAGCTCTACCTCGTTGGAAACGGATTCCGGTTGCATCGCATGTTGCATACGCGAGGGTGATGTGTTTCCCGATATACCATATTGAGAGGTTATACCTCTATGACCATGGGAAAATCATCATCCACTCTTTTCCATGATTTCACCATGTGAGAAGGTAGCTCTTGTCGCCCTCTTTCCAAAAAAAATTTGGTTTCATGTCATTCCGAGTTTTCTAGCCCGAGTTATCGCATCTTCCGTTTCGCAGAAAAAGAAAAAAGGAAAAAAAGGGACGGTAGTACCGCTTGGGCTTCCGGCCCAGTACCGGACTGCCCTTCCAGGCTTACTAGACCCGGAGCGGTACCGGGCCGGTACCAGGCCGGTACCGTAACTATTACGGTACTAGGCCGGTACCGGGCCCGGTACTACCGGCCCGCCTCCCTTTTTTTCCCCTTCAACAGCCACCACCAGCTCCTTCCCACTCCTGGGCCGCGCCCCGCATTGGCCCAGCTCGCCACAGGCCACCGCAGCCCACTCCTCCCCGTGCCCGCAGTGGGCCGCCGCCAGCCCACTAACGCTGCCGCTGCCCGCTCGCTCACCAGGCCGCGTCGCTCGCTCGCGTGGAGCCTCGCCCCCGCATGCGCTCGATGCGTTGACCGCGGGGGAGAGCGGGGCTCGATTGTGACGCCCCGGAACCGGTACCATGAGGATTCCAGCGATCCCGCCGAAATCCGCACGATATCAATCCAGAGACGCCCTCCGACACGACGTGCGCGACAAATCACACACGTGATGCCAGAGGAATTAACACGAGCGGTAACATTACAACAGGATTACAATAGCGCCCACAAGAAACATATATTAAAACAACGACTCCAACGAGTCAAGATACAAATATACAATACAAAGATCCAAATCATATAGAAGATCAAATACGTCCGAGTACGGACAAGATACAAATTGGACTAAGAGTCCTGAAGATAACCAGTGATGTCCATAACCCTGCCCAGGCCAAGCCGGAAGGGTAACCTTGCTAACGTCGTTTTCATCGAATATATCTTCATACCTGCCCGGTTATGTCCCGTAGAAGCAGCAATAAGTACGGGTTCGTACTTAACAAGACTTCAAGACGTATAAGCATTCGTCAACCAGTCGTCCTTTGTACTTGAGGCACGCAGGGGACTTAGAGGACGCAAGAGGAACGTCATAGGCAATATGGTGGGGTTAAGCGGCAGCGCGCAAGCACTAAAAACCTATAGAGACACTCTACAACATTCGTCTAATCAGAGAAGGTGAGAGAGCGCATAAACTAACAGTTCTATACTCTGTAAACATAACACAACTGATGTGTTCTCCCTTCGCAAAGAAGTACTAGCAAAGGCACTCACACTGTTGACAAGTTTTAACCAGTTATTATTTAAGTTGTTCTATCTTACTAGCAAGTTATTAGCATTGAAACAACAGGTGTAAGTTGTCTACAGTCGAGTCATACAGCTCCAAGTCGTCCATAACCGTGCACACGGCTTATCGATAAGATTGTAACCCTGCAGGGGTGCCCAAATGTGCCCACACGCACGCTCAACCCACTTACGACATGTGGATATCACGACACACACTCTCCTTCACTACAACAATGTCCAGGAAGCCACCTAACTAAGTTAAACCCGTATCAGAGTCCGGTCGTGCTCCGAAGCGGACTCAGCTATTGCGACTGCGTGCTAGGTGGACAGTGCCCAGCGGGATGACCACTTCGCAGTGGCACCGCATCCTACGAGCGTGCAAGAGACAACGGGGTTACAAGGCACATAGCTTCCCCAAAAGTAACATCATATCATCCGACCACAAAGAAACAAGCTTGCACGCCCGAGAGAAACAAACAAACATTCAAACTAATCGTGGCCACTGCACAAAGCTGTAGGTTCCGGTAGTGATCGAGGGGAGACCCGGTAAGCATACCCACGTGTGGTTAGAGCGCTCAGTCTCGGAACAGATAACAAGAACTCGGGGTCCTAAGATATTTAGGAAACACAAGTGAGCCGTCATAAAACGATCAGCTGACCCACCGATGCCTCCGCTAAACAAATGTCAACAACTAAAGTAACCATGATTCTTCCCAACATATAACCCGATAAGATAGCAGTAACGTTAACGAGGCAAAACAACACTAGCATGCACTACGACTCGCAAGACAGACCCGATAACCAAACAACAGCTGTAGGAGGTTGGTGGAGGCAATATAGGCTGTTTGAGGTAATGAGTGGACGAGACACGTGACAAGAACGCAACTTAGGATAGCATGAGGGAGAAGGCAAAATAAAATAGGTGAGCGACTCCTGCAGGGACAGGAGTATAGGGAAATGCTTGCCTGTTAAAGCTTGCCGAGGAACATCCGGAGAACTCGCCGTATCTCACCGCACCACTTGGCGATCCTATCCGGAAAGAAGCGAATGCTGGAACACACAACGTATGCAAGTCTTACTACTACGGATAAAGAAGATCCAGCATGATCAAGATGATATGCATGACATGGAAACGATGGTGCAATGCAACTTATCCATATTAATCGAAGTCGGAAACTCCGGACAATCAATTAGAGTTGGAGTTGCATTTTCTACCGACAAACTTAAGGGTGGATTAGCATAGCAAACATGGCAGGGGTGAGCTACATCAAAGTTAAATGGAACCGGGACAACATTTATATAATATCCCACATATTCCATATGTTACATATTAGGTGGTAATGCAAACTAGCACGAAATTATATGATGCATGATGCAACAGCAAGCATGGATGGCATATTCATGATCCTCGTGTTTTTCTGATCAATTTTCATATATAAAACATTTTATTTCGAGTTATAGTTAAGGAGATTTGAATTTTGCAAGAATTGAACATATTCTGCAATTTTCTGAAAAACGGAGAAAACGTGGGGCTTTTCTCACCCAGGGGAAATCCAGCCACAGAGACTGACGTGCGGGCCAGGGAGATGCTGACGCGGCACTGACTGGACGGGACCTGCTGGCGGGGCACAGGACCGCGGGTTAGAATAGGACAAGATGCAGGGGCCTAAGAGCAAAACGTTCCAGATCTGGATCTGGTGGGGGTTTCTCACCGAAGGGGGCTTAGCCCAGTCGCTGACGAGGGGGGCCCGCGTGCCACGCGGCGGCCACGCTGGCGTTTTCTTGCTCTTTCGATCTATTGCTATCCCTATGTTGCGGATGATATGATGCATGATGTCATGATGATGCATAAAATAAAAACAACAAACAATTCTAATAGGGGTGCTACCCGGAACCGTTACATCGATCCCCACGCGCTGCCGCCCACCTGCTGCCGCTGCTCGCTGCCTGCGATGCTGCTTGCATGCGCGCTAGCCCCACCTGCTCTGCTCTACTGCTGTCCATCTCTCTCTTCTACTTTTTGCACAGTTTTGAACACGAGCGGTAGTACCGCTCCGCAGAGCGGTACTACCGGTTTTGGCCCGATTTTCAGATCTGACTTTTTGGGGAAAAGTGGTAGTACTGCTTTGCACAGCGGTAGTACCGCTTGGGGCGAATCTGACCGTTTTCTCAGCCCCAACAGCTAAATTTTGGGCCCCCTATTTATACCCCTCTTCCACCTCCGACCAAAACACTTCTTCCCCTCCATTGTTGACCTTGAGTTGTTTCTTCCTCCTCTTGATCCCCCCACTATTTCTTGCATATTTTTGGGGGAAAGGAGAGAGGAGATCTAGATCTAGAGCTTCACCAATTGAATCCCTCTCCAAGTGAGGGGATCTTGCTAGATCTAGATCTTGGAGTTATTTGGTGTTTCTCCTCATATTTGTTCTTCCTCCCTTATTCCCCCAATAGCTTTTTTAGCTTTGTTGGAATTTTGGAGAGAAGAACTTGGGCATCTTAGTGGTGTTCTTAGCCATTGCATTAGGTGCATCGGTTTGGATTCTCTCCGGGGTTTCGGTCTCGTAGAGGGCGTGTTTGACCTTAGTGGTGTTCTTGTAGCCTTTTGTGCCCTTGTAGCCTTTGTGGCCTTGTCGTCTTTGTGGCGTGGTAGCCTTAGTGGTGTTGTTGACTTTGTGGAGTGTGTTAGCCTTTGTGGTTTTGGAGCCGGTTGTGGCGCGTTGGTGTCTTGGTGGCTTTGTTGCCGGTGTGGCGTGTTGTAGCCTCTTCTGGCCTTGTACTTGAGAGACTCCATGTTGTGGAGTTGCCTCAAGCTTGATACTTGGGAGTTTTCCCAAGCTTGTACGGGTTCGGTGACCACCCTCAAGGGTCCCTTAGTGGATCGAGGCTTTCCTCCTTGGAGGAAAGGCTCGAGGAGAATACGGTGGCCCTAGTGGCTCATTGGAGTGCCTCGTGCCTCCACACCGCTCCAACGGAGACGTAGCACCCTTGGGTGTGAACTTCGGGATACATCATCGTCTCCTCGTGCACCGGTTACTTCTCAACCCAAGCTCCTTTACCTATGCGCTTTACATTGTGATATCTATCATGCTTGATGCCATACCTATCTTGTTATCACCTTGTTGCTCATCATGCTAGCATAGGTTGTTGGTGCTCTTAGGCAAACCCCTTGTTGATATGCTTTGAGCTAAACTAGTAAACACATGTGTAGTTTTATTCCGCCTAGTTTAGCTCTCAAGTAGAAGTTTTAAACACCGCCTATTCACCCCCCTCTAGGCGACGTCCTAGTACATTCAACTGGTATCAAAGCTAGGGCTCTCTTATCTTGTTGGACTTCACCGCCTAGAGAGTATGACGTCGGCTAGAGGATTAGTGCACATTTCCACCTTTACATTTGATGGCACTAATTATGATGCTTGGAAATTCTACATGCTTGATTATTTTAGGGGCATGCACCCACATGTGGAGCAAATTCTTGATATGGGTTTTTCTCCTCCTAAGGATCCACAAAATCCAACTTTTGAGGAGAAGAAAAACTCTTATCTAGATGCTCAAGCTACTAAAGTGTTTTGCCATGTTGTGAGTCATGTAGTGATTTCGTCCATCGCGCCTTTCCGGAGTGCTCATGAGTTTTGGACAAAGCTTCGAGATACATATTGTGGGTCCAAGACCATTGAGGATGATCACGGTCCTTCCACTTCACCAATGTGTGGTAAGACACAAGGTAATGCTATGGTGAGTGGTGATGAACATTGCCTTGTTGATAGTTAGCCTTCTCTTGATGATTCTTCATCCCTATCCCATTGCAATGTTTCATCTTTGGACTTGAACACTTATAGCACTATAAATGCTTTACATGCTAGTGTTGGTAGTCCTTGCATATCTTCATTCCATGATGATATGCTTGCCTTGTCTTGTTGCCATAATGAAAATACTTTGCTTTCCTCTAGTATTTGTGTGACTAACAATGTAGAGGAAACCGAAGATACTAGGGGCCAAGACGAGATCTTGGATGGAGCTTCAAGTAGTTCATCTTCTTCATCATCGCACGGTTCTTACACATGCCTTATGGCTAGGGCTTCAAAGGTATCTCCTCCTTTGGAACCCTCTCTATCTAGTGATGATGAGGATGATGATATGGAAGAACTTAATGTTGCTTCCTTAAACATGATGGGTGAGTTAGTATTCTATGCTCTCCATGATAAGAAATTTGCTTGCTCTAACTTCATGAAAATCTTGGCTTTTGCCATTGAGAGCACAAAACTTATTGAGAAAATGGAAGGGCATGAGCACGAGTATGCAAATGAGATTGAAACTCTTAGTGAAGCTCTTAAAGAACAACAAACCACCAATGAATCTCTTGAGGAGACCTTTACTCTAGAGCTATCTAAAGTAAAGGAATCTCGTGATAGAGATTTGTGGCACATGATTTTCAAATTAAAAATGATGAGCTAGTAATTTCTCATGCTAAACTCCTTGAGGATTTTGAGCTTCTCGAAAATGGTTCTAGGACCATTGAGAGTGAGCTCATCAAACTCACCGAGTCACATGAGCAATTTAAGGCTCTCAACCTAATAGAGCTTGCTAAGTTGCCTTCTCCTTGTGCTATAATTGATAATGCTTGTGCTACTAACTTTACCTCTTGTGAAGCATCCATCTTGAAGGAGAATGTTGAGCTAAGGGCTCAACTTGCTTTGCTAACAAGCAATTATGAGAAATTGGAAGAAAGTCATGGAAAGCTTTCTAGCTCCCATGATGATCTTCTAGTCTCTCATGATTTGCTAAAGTTAGCTCATGAGGCTATCATGTCAAAGGTAAAATCTTGTGAGCCTCATGTGAGTACTAGCACTACCTCTCAAAATGCTATTTTGCCATGTGCTAGTGCTTTTAGTTCACCCACTCATGCTATTGATTTATCTCGTGATGAACTACCTTCTATGCCTTGTTTCTCTACAATTCCATGTGCTAGTGCTAGTAATTCACCCACCCATGATATTGCTATATCTTGTGGTGAATTACATACCTTGCCTTGTTGACAAGGTATTAACTTATCAATGCCTACAGATTGTAGACTAGGGTTTCGTTGGAAGTAGAGGGCAAGTAGATCTCGAAGGTTTCAGCCGAAAAGTACTCGACGATTATCAAACTAGGGTTCTGTTGACAATTGATTCAATCCTTTCTTTGTCCCTCGACTCCCCCTTATATAGGAGGTGGAGCCGAGGGGTTCATAATACATAAGTTACAGAGTCCGGGAGGGTTTCTAACCCGTCCCGTGAAATTACAAGTCTCTATATTTCCTAATACAACTCTAACTTTCCATAACACAAATTGGGCTTCTGATCTTTGTATTCTTCGACTTGTGGGCCTTCAGTAAACCCCGGGTACCATCTTCGACAGGCCCATTGGGGATGCCTATGTCAGTAGCCCCCGAGATTTTGCTTGAATCGAAGAATCATGGAAAATCTCCAACTTTAATCATTCAATAATCTTGCCGAATTTATCGCATATCTTTTGGATACGCGAATATTATATTGTAAAGGGATAATGGTAGTTGGGGCTAGTTCATCTGACGGATCAGGTACTAGTTAACTGCTCTAGTGGCAATCCGCAAAAACCTACTTCAAGATCACGTCCTGGACATGATCTCGGGATACTGTAAACTTCGACAGGTGCCGCTTAAGGTCTTGCCATTCTGCCGAGTCCCAGTCATATTTTATCGGGTACCTAACGCGTCCGTTAGGATTTTTTTCGTATCTATTGATACGGAAAAAGTAGCAAACCGACGTCGAGACGGCGCCACGCTGCTCAGAACGGATCTGGGGTCTTACCTTCGCAAAGTTTTGCGGCATTCAGAGATTATTCGCTACTTTGGCGCTCTGAGAATATATTGTCGAGTGCTTTTTTGGCTGTCGGAATAGCAAATTTAATTGAGTCAACGGATGACTTATTTTTCCTTCCCGAGGGGAGTATATGTAGAGTTATTTGTATAACTCGAAATATGCTAACTTCTTCCTTTTTTATAATTTCATCGGGCACGCGAACAGCGTACCCGATGGGAGTAGCCCCCGAGGCTACAGCCAAGGACTTGTTCTTGGTTGTAGGCTCAACACTTTAATGCCTTATGTCAATATATTTTCACTCTTTCTCGAACTTCTCATATCTATCGGGTGCGCGACCAGCGCTCCCTATGGGAGTAGCCCCCGAGGCTATGAACAAATACTTGTATTTGATCATAGGCTCTCGCCATTTCTATTTTTCCATATCCGAAATTACCTTCTTCAAAAGTAGCCCCCGAGCATTTGGGCAAAAACTTGTATTTGATCAAAGGCTCTCGAAATAATCAATAATCTTCTGCTGTCGCTATTTTTTAGGAACCTTCATAGCCGAGATTTTCTCTTGTCAAGGTAACGTCATTGCTGACGATAGCCACGATCACTGTATCAAGAAAACACGAGAACTGCTCTCTCTGTCTCGTGGGACCAAATTTCTTATCAAGTTGACACGTCGTGCAAGTGGGGGACACACGTCCTCCACTTTTCCTGGCGCACGCACTGTAGCGTCTGTTCGTTCCCTTCTCAGTGAAATTGCATTTTTACCCCTTGTCCACGTGTACACCATCTACCCCACATTTTCTCCATCCAACGGTGCGTCGATTCACCGCACCTCTATTTAAGGTCATCGTCTTCCTCCTTCCACACTTTCGCTCGCGCCGCTCCTCTGCTTTCCTCTGCCAAAATCCTCCATTGCGCCCCACAGTTCTTGTGCTCAACCACGCTCGCACTTTGCTCCTACGCCATTGTTGATGCCACCGCGCAGACTCACCAGGCACAGCACTCCTGAGTCGAAGATGGCGACCGAAGATCTGGGGAACTTGGAATGGGAGAGATCCAAAATCTCCCCTCAAGACATCAACTTGCTGAAGAAACTGGGGATCAGCAAGAAGCAAGACGCACTGCGCTTCCCCAGCGAAGAAAGCTATCCAACTCCTCCAATGGAGTATCGGGTCAGTTTCGTCGACCACCTCATCCGTGGTCTTTCTGCCCCCATTCACAATTTCTTACGGGGATTACTTTTTTATGTACGGATTGCAACTTCACCATCTTACTCCCAACTCCATCCTCCACATCTCAATCTTCATCACGCTTTGCGAAGCTTTCCTTGGAGTCCAGCCTAACTGGGCTCTATGGAAACACATTTTCCTATGTCGCCGTAATGGCTCTGCCAATGCTTCCTATAACATAGGCGGCGTTGTTATCTGCGTCCGCCCTGACGTCGAGTACTTTGACGTCAAATTCCCTGACTCAGTACAAGGGTGGCGCAAAAAATGGTTGTACATCCACGAGGAGAACCATGGCTCTGTTGAAGACAACAACCCTCCTTTTGATGGTACCAAAAAAATCTGTCGCCGTCGTTCCTGGGATGCAGAGGCTAGCGATGAAGAAAAACTGGCGACAGAGGCTCTGATGACACGCATTCACCAGCTCCAAAATACTCGAGGGCAGGAATTGTCGGGTATCCAAATCACGGCGTACTTCCTTAGGATTAGGGTGCAGCCTCTGCAGGCTCGCAAAAATCCCCTTTGGATGTATGCTGGCGATGAAGATGTGGATCGCCTGTCGACAAGTTTATCGGTCAATGACCTAGAAAAACTTGTCCGAAAGATCTCGTCGCTCAGCAAGAAGGACGCCGTCCCGTCATCTTGCCGTGTGACGCCATATAGCGCCACCAACGCGCTCCCGCAGGTAATATATTTTTGTTATCTGTTTATTCATGCACTCTTTTATTTTTCCCTTTGGTACTGCTATTTTTTCAACTGCTGTTACTGATATAAATCTATGTCGATACTTTTTCTATTTTGCTCAGAAACATGACACTGCGTCACCGCTTCCTTCCCTTCCCAAAGGTGGGGACGTCGAAGAACGGGCCGTTGTCACCGACGACAACCAGGGTACGCCTCACCCTGAGAGTGAAATCGCGGGTTCTCGAAAATCCGCGGCATCCTCTGAAAAGGAGATTGAAACCGAGGCTACCGCGTCGACACACTCTCCTCCCCCAGCTGCTTCTCCAAAGAACAAGAGGAAAAGGGGCGAGGTTGTCGACTCTGGTACCTCCAAAGCCGGCGCTGCGCGTGCCGAAGAAGTTGAACCCAATGCTGGAAAGAGAGCTTTCAATCCTTATGAGGATGCTCTTGTCAGCTCGTAAGTTCGTGGTGCATTATATTTGTTTGTTCTCGATACTATTTCAAATTGTTCCTTATCTTGTCGCTTTATTTTGTTGTAGTGGCGATGAAGATGAGAATACACCTATTGACGCGACTGCTCAAACGAGCACGTCCCGTACTTTAGTTTTTTCCGAAGCTCAGCCTGATGGGGACGAAACTTCGCCTCCTCAACAAAACACAGAGCATCCGACACCAGTTGTGAGCCCCCTAGCCTCTTCACCAAAGAGAGCTAGGGTAGAACCAGCCAAGGAGCCTATCCTGTTCCCTGGTAGCTCTACGACACCTTCATTGGATGACGTAAGTTTTTCACTCTTTTTCTTTATGTTCCGAGCCTTTCAGTACTTTCAGCTCTCCTTTGTTTCTTGCGATGTGTTGTCGAGCTTTTACTGGCTATATTGACTTCTCTTTTCCTTTGGTCCTCTCTTCAGCCTTTGATGAAGGAATTTATTCGTCTCGGTACCCAATTCGTCCGGTACCGTGACTATACCAAGAAGCTTGAAGGTACTTTTTTTTATCCGCCTCTTCTGTTGAATGTACTCCATTATTTTGTCATAACATTTTACTGTCGTTTATTTTGCTAGAAAATCTTGCGGACTCCAACAAGCGTGCTGACGCTCTTGCTACCAAGTTAGAGCAAAGCGAAAAGGCTCGCAAGAAAGCTGAAATAGATGCTGCCGCCGTCGAAGATCTTCGAAAAAGACTTCATGACGCGGAAACTTCTCTGAGCTAGAACATAGCTCAGCAATCTGCTCGCGAAAAAGAAATTCTTACTCGCTTGGAGTCGCAGAGTCGACGTTTTGTTAGTAAGTACTCAGATCCTTGCAGTTTCCTTGTGTCGTCTTTGCTCTGTTTCTCTTTGACCAACTCTTTTTTATTTTATTTAGGGAAAACAGAGCAAGAATATGAGCTGGAAAACCCTGAAGGTGATCAACTCCTTGACGCGCTTTCTCTTCTTGAGATTCATGGAGATGAAGCTCGTGAAGGTCTTGCTGAAGCCAGGACTGGTTTGTCGCGGCTTTTCCCATACTTCTTCAAGAAGAAGGAGGCACCCGTGACTTTTGTCGCTCTCGCCAAGTGCTTCAATTCTCAAGAAGACCTTGGACTCCAACTTCGCCAAGAAGGGTTGAAAGTTGGTGTTGAAGGTACAATTGCCTTGGTTGCTGACAGCCAACAAGAAATCGACTGGGCAAGAGTTGGCAACATGGAGGAGATGGAGACGAAGAGGTGACAGTCGCTGATTAAAGCTGCCAAGCCCAACTCAAAGAAGATCCTTGCCTACCTCGGATACAATCCAACTCCTGCTCCCAGTTCGTCGAAGCCGGAGGTCAAGTAGACCACCTTGTCTTCTTTTTTTAGTTTTAACTCTCTTTTGACGCTGTCGCCCTAGTAGTTTTGGCGGCAACTGCTTCAGTAGTTCACTAGGGACCCTTCTTTTGTAATAGCCATGTACATACTTTGAGAATCAATGGAAATCTATCTTTGCTTGATGATTGATGTCGAAACTTTTATTTTCAGTTGATTTTTGACAACTATACTGCAACTCCTCGTCATTCCGATGTTTTTCCTGCTTCGTCCTGTTTGAAGAAAACACCTGTTGCTGTCGAACTTATTGAAGATTCATCGAGTAAAGGTTCGGCACAAGACTTGGAAGAACTTCGCCAACAACTCCAATCTATGAAGAAACAATCACTTATGATAATGGAGCAGTCTCGAAAATCTTCCGAGAGGGAAAAAATTGCGCTTCAACAGGCTCAAGATGCCATGGCTGAAAAGGAAACCGCGATTTCTGAGGCCGCTGAAGCTTCTGCCCGAGAAAATTACATGCTTCAGCTAATGACTTACTCCAGCTTGGATATGATAGGTATGCTTCATTAACTTTGGTCGTGCTTGATTGTTCTCTTGCTGTCTTCTCTGTCCCTGCTGATTCTTTTACTAAAACAGGTTCTTTTTTGGACACTGCTGCCGAGGATCAACGTGTTGAGGCTCGATCCAATGCGCTCCTCAGACTTGCACTGGAGCATGGTTCTAATTTCTGGGGTACAGCTGAACGTACCCGCCAAATCGTCAGATTTCAAGATCGCGCGGGTCAGGTCCGCGAATTTCTCGACTTCTGTACAAGGACGTTATCTTTAGTTTACGGCACCATGTTCCCGCGCAATAAGATGCCAGAAACCCTTCCTGATTTGATGGATAGATTTCGGGATGCACCTCGGATCCATGGTTTCGTGCGTGCCCAATTATCTGCTGGCGCCAGATTTGCTATGATGATGATACAAATTTGCTATCCAAAGTTAGACATGAGCAAAATTGTCTCCAAGTGCCTGGCCAAGATGGCGAAAAGGAAGAGGAATGTTGGCAAAATTGATGACATTGTAACCCCTGTAGCAGAAGATATGATGGATGAACTTCTTCGGATGGATGCTGAGTTCTTCGTGAAGGGCAGCTATGCTGAACATAGTACTCGTGCTGCAAATGATGAACGGATGACCATAGATAATATACTAGGCAGCAATTGAAAATTTATTTCCCAGGAGTTATATCTTGTATGTTGTACACAGAATCTATATTGTAAAGTCACTATATTTGTTATTTTTCCTTGTCAAGCCCCCGAGCGTTTTGGTGGCGATTTCTTTTTTTCTGTAATGGGAGGTTGACCCAAGGCAGAATAAATTATATTGAGTGTACTATATTTGCGGGTGTTAGCCCCCGACCTTTTTTGTTGATCGCTATTTTGTATCATCATTTTATTTTGCGAGGTGCTTTGCACCAAGGCGAAATATTTTGCAAGTTATATTCGTCGACATTGTATATATATATATATTTTATTTTCTGGGCGCGAGCCCCCGATCTTGTCAAAGAAAAAGATGTATATCTCTACTATCTTTATTATATTGCAGCACCGCGAGTCCGCCTCATTAAAAACCTTTTCCAGCCCCACTCGGTGCCCCGAAAAAGGAAAAGAGTGCGTCTGAAAACTCGCGGGCGTTTCAGTACATTGTAGCTTTACAAGGAGGACTATATTTCGACTCTAGGCGTAAAAACGCCTGAGTTGTGCCACGTTCCATGGATTTGGCTCGGCAACTCCTGACTTCTTGTCCTTTATCCTGTATGCTCCTCCTTCGATTACTTCTGTGACGATGTAAGGGCCAAGCCACGGAGACTCAAGTTTTTCATGGCTTTTTTGATTGAGTCGTAGAACCAAGTCTCCAACCTGAAAAGATCTTGGACGCATGTCGACTGTGCTAGTTTTTCAGATCTTGCTGGTACTTAGCGACCTGTGATAGCACTTCGTCCCGAGCCTCATCGAGTGCGTCGACATCGTCCTCCAATGCTCTTCTGGAAGTTTCTTCGTCGTATTCCGTGACTCTTGGAGAGTCATGCTCTATTTCTATCGGGAGTACTGCTTCAGCTCCATGGACCAGAAAAAACGGAGTCTCCTGTGTCGCTGTATTTGGTGTTGTTCGGATACTCCATAACACACTCGGCAACTCTTCTGGCCAAGTATGTCGAGCTTTTTCCAATGGTCCTAAGAAGCGCTTCTTGATACCATTGCAGATGATACCGTTGGCTTTCTCGACTTGACCATTGGTCTGCGGGTGCGCAACTGATGCAAAGTGCAATTTGATGCCCACCTCCGCACAGTATGCCTTGAATTCCTTGGATGTGAAATTACTGCCATTGTCCGTGACGATGCTATGAGGTACTCCAAACCAAAAGACAATGCTTTTCACAAATTTGATTGCTGATGCTCCGTCTGGTGAATTTATCGGCTTCGCTTCTATCCACTTGGTGAATTTGTCGACAGCGACGACATATACTCGTACCCACCTGGCGAGGCCTTGTGCAATTTTCCTACCATATCGTGACCCCATTGAGCAAAGGGCCAAGATAATGGTATTGGCATTAGCTCTGCTGCCGGAGAATGAGGCTTTGCGACAAATCTCTGGCACGCGTCGCAAGTTCGCACTATCTCCTTCGCATCCTCGATTTTGTCAACAAATAAGATCCTGCTCTGAAAACCTTGGCCGCGATAGCTCGACTTCTTGCGTGGTGACCACAGATTCCTTCGTGCACGTCCTTCAGAATTATCCTTCCCTCTTCCGGTGTGACGCACCTTTGTAACACACCCGAAATACTTCGCTTGTGCAGCTCCCCTTTGACCACAGTGAAGGCTTTGGAACGTCTGATTACTCGCCTTGCTTCGATTGGATCGTCGGGTATTGTTTTCCTTAGGATGTACGATATGTACGCCTGCATCCATGGAGTTTGCACCATCATTACTAGCTCCCGTTCCTCTTCTTCTTCCAGTGCTTCTTTCATAGCCCCGAGGGTTTTTCATCCTTCTCCTTCTTCTTTGGTTTCGCCGGTTTTGTAGATCTCTCGGCTATTTCTTCCCAAAACACGCCTGGTGGAATCGCGGGACACTGCGACCCGATGTTTGCAAGAACATCGGCTTCATCATTGCTCAACCTGCTGATGTGATTTACTTCGCATCCATCAAACAACTTTTCTAGCTCGTTATACATCTCCTTGTATGCTATCATACTTTCATTGACTGCATCACATTGATTCATGACCTGCTGAGCCACCAACTGTGAGTCGCCAAAGATTTTCAGTCGGGTTGCACCACAAGCCTTCGCCATCTTCATCCCATGTATGAGAGCTTCATATTCTGCCTCATTGTTGGACGCGTTTGGGAACGTCATCCGTAAGAAATATTTTAATTTGTCGCCTTCAGGTGATATCAGTATCACGCCTGCTCCATCTCCCTCTAACCTTTTGGACCCATCAAAGTTCATAGTCCAGGTTCTCGATAAATCTGGGGGTCCTGTGTTTTGTAGCTCCATCCACTCTGCGATGAAGTCTGGAAGGATCTGCGATTTTATTGCTTTTCTTTTTTCGTACGTGATGTCCCGAGGGGAAAGCTCTATTCCCCAAAGGGAGACACGACCCGTAGCTTCTGGATTGTTTAATATATTTGATAAAGGAGCCTCATTGACCACTATTATCGGATGAAAAATAGTGCCGCAACTTTCTTGCTGTTGTAAACACTCCATATGCCAGCTTCTGGTACTGCGGGTACCGCTGTTTTGAAGGCGATAATACTTCACTGATGAAATATACTGGCCTCTGTACTCCATGGAGTTTTCCTTCTTCTTCCCTTTCGATTACGAGAGCCGTGCTGACCACCTGAGGTGTGGCTGTAATGTATAGCAGGAGGGGTTCCTTCTCCTTAGGCGCCACCAAGGTTGGTGGTGTCGAAATTGTGCGCTTGAGATTCTCGAAAGCTCTATCCGCTTCCTCGTTCCACTGAAACTTCTCTCCTTGTTTGATCAATGCGTAGAACGGCAGTGCCTTTTCTCCTAGCCTGGCGACGAATCTGCTTAAAGCTGCGACTCGCCCCGTCAGTTGTTGAATTTCTTTCAACTTTGTCGATTTCCTCATCGTTACGATGGCTTGGATTTTGTCTGGATTGGCCTCGATCCCTCTTGCTGATACTATGAACCCGAGAAGTTCTCCCGCAGGAACACCAAAAGAACACTTCGTCGGGTTTAGCTTAACGCAAAACTTGTCAAGGTTATCGAAAGTTTCCTTCAAATCCTCGATCAATGTTGTCCCCTTTTTTGATGTTATGATGACATCGTAAATGTATACTTGTACGTTTTTTCCGATCTGTGTTGCCAAGCACTTCTGCATCATCCGCTGATATGTTGCTCCCGCGTTTTTTAGACCAAAAGGCATTGTTCTGTAGCAAAACACGCCATAAGGTGTTATGAACGCTATTTTGGCTTCATCATCTTCTTTTAATCTGATCTGGTTATAACCAGAATATGCGTCCAGGAAGGAAAGACGTTCGCATCCTGCCGTGGAGTCGATGATTTGATCGATCCTTAGGAGGGGAAAGTGATCCTTTGGACAGTGTTTATTGAGACACGTAAAGTCGACACACATGCGAAGGACTTTCGTGTTTTTCTTCGGCACCATCACTAGGTTAGCTACCCACGTGGCTTCTGTAGATATCTCCTTAATAAAACCAGCTTCTCTGAGTCGATCAATCTCTGATAGCATGGCTTTGTGGTTTGGTTCCAAAAAACGCCGCAAAGGTTGTTTGATTGGTCTCGCTATTGGATCCAAGTTTAGGTGGTGCTCGGCAAGTTCCCTGGGTACTCCTGGCATGTCAGCTGGACACCATGCGAAGATTTTCCAGTGCTCACGGAGGAACTCGACGAGCACGCTTTCCTATGCGAGGTCCATGTTTGTTGCAATGGACGTCGTTTTCTTTGGGTCTGTCGGGTGAATCTGCACCTCCTTGGAATCTTTAGCAGTATTAAAGGTTGGCTCCCTGAGTGGCCTTCCTGAATCTGGTAACACATCATATTCTGCTTGCATCCCGAAAGTTTCTGACAGTCGATGGAAATCCTTGTCGCATTTATCAGCTAACGCGAAACTTCCCTTGACCGTAATTGGTCCCTTAGGTCTAGGTAACCTCCATAACAGGTACGTGTAGTGTGGTACCGCCATAAACCTGGCATATGCTGGTCGTCCCAACAAGGCGTGATATTGTGACGGGAAATCCAGAACTTCGAACTCCAACTTTTCTATCCTGTAGTTTTCTCGAGTCCCAAACTGAACGTCGAGATTGATCTTTCCCAACGGATAACTCGTCTTCTCTGGCGTGATTCCATGGAAACGTGTGTCGGTTGGTTTTAGATTTGCCAGGGATATGTTCATCTTCCTTAATGTATCTGCATACATAAGGTTTAAACTGCTGCCTCCATCTATGAATACTCGAGATACGTCAAATCCTGCTATCACCGCTGGCAAGATAAGTGCTGACTGCCCTGGTCAAGGAACTTGCTGCGGATGATCCACAATTGTAAAGCCGATGTCCTGCCCCGACCAATTTAGATACTCCACCGTTGGTGGAGGCATCTTCTCAGCCAAGAACACTTGCCGCGAGATTACTTTCTGCGCCCTATTAGACGGCCTAGCTTTCTGGATCATCGAGACCGCACCATTGGAGTTAGGATCAACATATGGAGGTGGGTGTGGTGCTGCTGCTATTCTGAGCTGGTGTCGATTTTCGTCCGTAATTGCGGGAGGAGGTGGGAGGTGGATCTCACTCCTTGGCCCCTGGGGGTTTCTATTTGCTACTTGGACATTGGCATGCCCTACAAATCTCAACATTGCTTGAAAATTTCGACAGTCCTTCTGCAGATGTCCTGACTGTCTCTTCCCATTGTTATCAAGATAAAAATGCATCTGACACGGTCCATTCATCATATCCTCGGGAGACACATATGGTCTCTGGAACCTTGGTCCACTATTTTGTCGATTATTACGGGGATCACCTCTGTTGTCACCTTGCTGCTCGCTACTTCGTTGATAATCATCTCGACTGTTGCCTCCAGTGTTTCCTCGGAACCCAGCTGATATTTGGCCAGGAGCATCGTAATTTGTGAACTGTCGAGAGAATCGTCGTCTATTCTGGAAATTTCAACTGCGGTCCTCCTCTGGCGATCTATGTCGCTTGTTGTGTATAGCATCTTCTCTGTCTGCCCATCTGTTTGCTATTTCCATCAATGCTGATATCATCTTTGGTTTGGTTCTCCCCAAGTCTTCGACGAAATCTCCTCGTCGAATTCCTGCCACGAACGCATCTATTGCCCTCTCGTCAGATATGTCCTCTGCCGAGTTTTTGATGATGTTCCACCTCTGTATGTATTTTCTCATTGAATCATCATGTTTCTGTCTACATGACCTCAACTCTTCTAATGACGCGGGTTTTTTGCAAGTAGATCTGAAATTCTTCACGAAGATTTCTTCAAAACTGTCCCAACTGTCGACGGAACCTGGGGGAAGTTTCTTTATCCAGGATCGTGCGGCTCCACTCAAGTGTACTTGGATGCTCTGCATGGCCGTTGCCCTGGTTCCGCCTATCAACTTTACCATCTCAAGGTAATCAACGAGCCAATCTTCGGGATCCTGTAGACCATCAATTTTTTTGAAATTTTCGGGTAACTTAAACCCTGATGGGACTCGAGTTTTTCGAACTCGTCTCGTGAAACACGGAAGTCCACACATGTCCTCTTCAGCAACTTCTGGTGAATGTCGATGTTCCCTTCTTTCCTGTCGCGCTCTATCCACTCTTGCCTGAGTCACTGAATCTCTTACTCCACTTGTTCTTGGTAGATCCTGCACTGCTGCGGTGGGTCGCGGACTATTTTGCCTTGCAGTTCCTTCGGGAGGTGTAGCTGCGAATGCTGCTACCATGGCACCAACTCCTGCCGTTGCCATGTTATACAACGCTTCTTTCGGATCCCCAGGAGGTGGTCTGGACGCGAGGATAAAAGCTTGTGTTGCCATGTACCCAGCTTCCGGTGTTTTAGGAATAATATTTCCCCTTGTGTCGATTGTCATAAAACACATGTCGAGGTTTTGAACCAAATTCTCCCTCTCTGCTTCAGGTATATTTTGCAGCTGAGATCTTGCTCTCCTTCGAGCTTCTCTGTGACTATCTCCCGAATTTCCTGATTGTCGACTTAGTTCTGCTCTTCGTCTGCTTGACGCGGAGGCTGCCTCCTGTCTTCTATTTAATGGAGCTGTCTGTTTTTCTAACTCCCTACTAACACGAGCGAGTCTATATTGATAAGCTTGCAATTCTTCTGCTGTCGCAGTTGTGGTCATTGGTTCTGTACCATCCATGGCTTTTGCAGCTCTATCCCACGCTTCTTGCGGGAGTTGAACTCTTAGACGTGGTGTAGGCCCAACATATTTAGTGCCTAAACCTCGCCTAAGATCAGCGGGATCAACATATGGGTTTCCCGCATTGTCGAAAGCCTCTGATGTCTCCGGCTCTGCTCGGTTTGCTTCTTCAATTGCGTAGATCTGATGATATTTTGAATTTTGATTTTTGTCACGATTGGTGACACCATCGTATAGATTGGCGAAGACCTTTCCAATAACAACAGATCTGTCGATGAAGTTGAAGCTGTCGACACTGTCTGAGTCGCTGCTTATATCAGAGTCCGCAGACGACTCGAAGGACATGTCGCTGAAGATCTTGGCCAGCTTTTCGCTTTCCATGGAGTTGATGAAACGTGGCGACGAAATCTCCTCTTCGCCTGATGAAAAATCGGAGTCGATCGCTGATAATCCCGACGACATCGGAACTTCGAGATGATATGACCCTTCTTTCCCGACGCAAAATCGGAATTTTCCGAACTTCATCTCCATGGGCTCCTCCAGATACGCACATGCATCCAAACGGGAGGGCGGGTGAGGAACAAAATCGACTAGACCAGTTTTGATATGTTTACCTCGATCCATCGCGTTGCTTGCTACTGACGAAGTCGACGATCTTGAACGTGCCATCGAGATCAGCTCCTTGTCGCCTCTAATTCCCACAGACGGCGCCAATTGACAAGGTATTAACTTATCAATGCCTACAGATTGTAGACTAGGGTTTCGTTGGAAGTAGAGGGCAAGTAGATCTCGAAGGTTTCAGCCTAAAAGTACTCGACGATTATCAAACTAGCTATCTGTTGACAATTGATTCGATCCTTTCTTTGACTCCCCCTTATATAGGAGGTGGAGCCGAGGGTTCGTAATACACAAGTTACAGAGTCCGGGAGGGTTTCTAACCCGTCCCGTGAAATTACAAGTCTCTATATTTCCTAATACAACTCTAACTTTCCTTAACACAAATTGGGCTTCTGATCTTTGTATTCTTCGACTTGTGGGCCATCAGTAAACCCCGGGTACCATCTTCGGCAGGACCATTGGGGATGCCTATGTCACTTGTTGCTCTAACAATGAAGCTTCCACTTTCTCTAGTACTTGTGTTGTTACTAACCATGTAGGGGAAATCGAAGAGCTCGAGGCCCGAGTCACTTCTTTGAAGAAGGACTTGGTAAAGGGTCATGAGGGAAGCAATCCCCCAATGAGAAGAGTGGACTTGGATTCAACTCCAACAACAAGAACAAGTCCACGACGCACAAGCGGAAGAAGGGCCATGGGCATGTGAAGGACCCCGCCAAGATTGTGTGCTTCAAGTGCAAGATTGAAGGGCATCATGTTAGATCGTGCCCCTTGAAGAAGAAGCCACTTGGTGAGAAGAAACAAGGGAAGCGGCCTCAAGATGGAGCTCATGGTCTACCTCAAGGTCAAGCTCATGGTCTACCTCGACTTGAAGAAAGGCCGCTACCCAAGAAGGATCAAGCCAAGGCTCCCGTTGTGGAGAAATCAAGTGAGAAGAAGGAGAAGAGAAGGACATGCTACATATGCCGTGAGAAGGGCCACATCTCCTCCTTTTGCACTAGTGGTAACTCATCCAACCCTATCTTGATCGATGGTGCTTATTCTCTTTGCAAGGATAAGGTTGGAAATGTGTTTGCCAAATATATTGGCACTCAATGTGGTTTCTCAAAAATAACCATTTGGGTTGCCAAGCCTATTGTGACTAACTTCTTAGGACCCAACTTGGTTGGGGACCATCAAGCCAAAATTTGATCAATAGGTACAAGTGGAGGGCATGGAGGCTTGACTAGCTCATGAAGACTTGGGGGATCTTCATCATTCTCACTTCCTCAAGTCAAGTACTATTCCTTTCATCCTTTACCCATGCTCCTCCTTGTGGTAACGAGTCCTCAACTCCTTTACATTGAAAGTTACTCGCTACCCTTTCACATGTGTTGGTTTTGTACCTTGCATGTGGTTGTGTATGTTTTGCTTCCTACTTGCTTATCTTGCTTCCGTGCTTATATATGTTGGGTGGCACATCATGTACAATTGTTGTTTGTTGAGCCTATTGCATCTTATTGATATCTTAGTTGTTGGCTCATGTGAGAAATTAATGGACTATCCCATTTTGGGGGAGTGATATGCTTTGTGCGTTTCACAATCTTAAAATGTGCGACATGATGAATTAAAATTCTATAATGTCCATTAATTATCTCACTTGGTTCTTATTTGCCTCTTGCATGAAAATGTCTTTATCACATTATGGGGGAGTATTATGCTTTGTGCATCTCACAAGCCTAGAAAATGTGAACAATTGAGGTTGTGTCACATAGAATTGATATTTTAGATTATCTTGTTCCTGTGTGACATGTTTGCTCAAACAAATCCCACTTTACCATATGCTTTCTTTGTTGTGAATATAATCTTGGACATACCTCACAAACTACCACATGGATATTTCCTAAATACCTCTTGTCATAGGACAATTGGTAATAAATTGTGTGGTATTGTTCCGGATCATCCTCACACTTGGCTCATGTGCTCAATTGCTTCATTTCTTGCCAAGAATTTGTCCTTGTGGGTTAGACTCCCATGTGTCTTCCTTGCTTCTTATGTATCTCCTCTTTTCACTTGAACCTTGTTAGTGTTTTGATAAACAATGGTTGAGCGATGATCCCGCATTTGTGCATTTTGTATTCAAATGCAAAATCCTAAATGGTGCACTAATTTTGGGGGAGCTCTCCTATGTTTGCTAGAACACTCTCTTGTTTCAAGAATTTGACTTGGAAGACAAACCTTTTCTTTTCGGTACTTTGTGCCATCATGAAAAGCGTTGAGGGTTTGGTTTATTTGGAACCTTGCTTTCTTTCGGAGTTGGCTATCTCATTACTTTATATTTGGTTTTACTTTCCTAAAATGAGATAAGTTCTTGAGCATGCTTGTTTTGGATATCTTGCTCTATTTCTCTTGTACCTATCTTGTGTATGCATGTTTCTTTGTGAATAAATATCTTTGTGATGTTGTCCACTTAGAGAAACTTATATACATGAGAGATGGTGCATATCTTTTGATATCCCTCTTTGTTGGAGTCAATTTTTTTCATTTTTGTTTGTCTCTTGATGGCTCCACAAAGAATTTGATATGAGTGCTCATTTTATCCTATTTGCATCTTCAAGCACTCATATTTGATTTTGGCACAAGCTTTGTTTTACTTACTTCTTATTAAGCTTGTGTTTCTTTTTGGTTCATTGATTGCTTGCTTCATTTGTCGAAGCTTTCTCACCTTCATATCCTCTTGCAATCTTTGATCCTCAATATAGTTTGATTTCCTCCGAATATTCGTCATTGAATATGTGCATTTGATTTCACTCACAATTATGAGAAATGCACAACTTATGGGGGAACGCTCACTATATTGGCCTTCCAAACCTTTCGTCCATTTTGGCAATCGATGCCAATGGGGGAGAAGTTTGGAGGGTTTAAGGGAATTGCTTTTGTTGGTTCTTAAGCATTTGCCTTTCATGCCTTGCATTTGTTGCTTTGCATGGTTGAATATTTAGAGGATACTCCGCTAGGCTTTAATTGCCGGTATATGCAATGAAATTCAAGTTCATTCACACATGCATATATTATGGGGGAGTTTGTTCTAAATATTCAACTTGGGTTGTTCGCTAAATTCCATATTTAAACCCTCTCAAAGAGATTGCATCAATTACCAAAATGGGGGAGATTGAAAGAACATGTCCATTACCCCATGTGTGGTTTTGGTAATTGATGACAATCCCTATGGACGTGTATGTTGGAGGAAGATGGTGGCACGTACAAGGTTGATGAGGATGAAGACGGAGCTTGCCGACTCGAGAGGAACGCGCAAGGTTAAGGTTTGTGCTCGATAGGATAATAGGTCGCATCATCGGAGAGAGCTCAAAGCTTGCATGCAGTGCATCATGCTTTTTGGTTGTTCTTGGTTCTTATCCATGATATGAGTTAGATCTTGTGTTCATCTCTATGACAAGCTCTAGCTCATCGGAAACGGATTCTGGTTGCATCGCATGTTGCATATGCGAGGGTGATGTTTTTCCCGATATACCATATTGAGAGGTTATACCTCTATGACCATGGGGAAATCATCATCCAACATTTTCCATGATTTCATCATGTGAGAAGGTAGCTCTTGTCGCCCTCTTTCCAACAAAATTGGTTTCATGTCATTCCGAGTTTTCTAGCCCGAGTTATCGCATTTTCCGTTTCGCAGAAAAGAAAAAAGGAAAAAAAGGGCGGTAGTACCGCTTGGGCTTCCGGCCCCGGACTGCCCTTCCAGGCTTACTGGACCCGGAGCGGTACCGGGCCGGTACCAGGCCGGTAGTACCGTAACTATTACGGTACCAGGCCGGTACCGGGCCCGGTACTACCGGCCCGCCTCCCTTTTTTCCCCTGCAGCAGCCACCACCAGCTCCTTCCCACTCCTGGGCCGCGCCCCGCATTGGCCCAGCTCGCCACAGGCCACCGTAGCCCGCTCCTCCCCGCACCCGCAGTGGGCCACCGCCAGCCCACCAACGCTGCCGCCGCCCGCTCGCTCACCAGGCCGTGTCGCTCGCTTGCGTGGAGCCTCGCTCCCGCACGCGCTCGATGCGTTGACCGCGGGGGACAGCGGGGCTCGATCCCCACGCGCTGCCGCCCACCTGCTGCCGCTGCTCGCTGCCTGCGATGCTGCTTGCATGTGCGCTGGCCCCACCTGCTCAGCTCTGCTGTTGTCCCTCTCTCTCTTCTGCTTTTTGCACAGTTTTGAACACGAGCGGAGCGGTACTACCGGTTTTGGCCCGATTTTCAGATCTGACTTTTTGGGGAAGAGCGGTAGTACCGCTTTGCACAGCGGTAGTACCGCTTTGCACAGCGGTAGTACCGCTTGGGGCGAATCTGACCGTGTTCTCAGCCCCAACAGCTATATTTTGGGCCCCCTATTTATACCCCTCTTCCACCTCCGACCAAAACACTTCTTCCCCTCCATTCTCTCTCCTCCATTGTTGACCTTGAGTTGTTTCTTCCTCTTCTTGATCCCCCCACTATTTCTTGCATATTTTTGGGGGAAAGGAGAGAGGAGATCTAGATCTAGAGCTTCACTAATTGAATCCCTCTCCAAGTGAGGGGATCTTGCTAGATCTAGATCTTGGAGTTATTTGGTGTTTATCCTCATATTTGTTCTTCCTCCCTTATTCCCCCAATAGCTTTTGTAGCTTTGTTGGAATTTGGGAGAGAAGAACTTGGGCATCTTAGTGGTGTTCTTAGCCATTGCATTAGGTGCATCGGTTTGGGTTCTCTCCGGGGTTTCGGTCTCGTAGAGGGCGTGTTTGACCTTAGTGGTGTTCTTGTAGCCTTTTGTGGCCTTGTAGCCTTTTGTGGCCTTGTAGCCTTTGTGGCCTTGTCGTCTTTGTGGCGTGGTAGCCTTAGTGGTGTTGTTGCCTTTGTGGAGTGTGTTAGCCTTTGTGGTTTTGGAGCCGGTTGTGGCGCGTTGGTGTCTTGGTGGCTTTGTTGCTGGTGTGGCGTGTTGTAGCCTCTTGTGGCCTTGTACTTGAGAGCCTCCGTGTTGTGGAGTTGCCTCAAGCTTGATACTTGGGAGTTTGCCCAAGCTTGTACGGGTTCGGTTACCACCCTCAAGGGTTGTCGGGGGTGTTCCTCGACAATGTCCTCCGATTGGGACTTAGGGTTGATGGAATCCTGCAAGCTGATACGAGGCATCGGTATACAGACAAACGGGGGAGCGATTTACCCAGGTTCGGGGCCCTCGATGAGGTAAAACCCTTACGTCCTGCTTGTCTGTTCTTGATTATGAAGAAAATAGTGTTACAATGGGGTGCCGAATAGTTCGGCTGTGATCTCGCTGAGATAGCTAATCGCTAGGGTAACCTAGTTCTAAGCTTCTGTTGGCTAAGATCGCTAAGATTGGTCGTGTCCTCGATAGCCCCTCTCCTGGCCTTTATATAGGTGGCCAGGTCCCGAGAGGTTTAATCGAGTACGAGTAGGTTTACAATAGATCTATCTCTAATCTTTCCTTCTTCGGCTCTTTCCGCGTCTTGTACTTCAAGTAATCTTTCGCCGCACCGTCCTAGTGGCCCAACTTGTCTTCGAGTACCTTCATGGGCCTCCACCTGGGCCGTATAGGGTAGAGCAATAGTGGTTACCCGAAGGGTAATGCCCACGTCAGTAGCCCTCGAGTGTCTAGCCGAACATAGTTCGGGTAGAGACTGAAGCATGTCTTCTTCCGAACTCCTTTTCCTTGATCGTTCTTGCATTTCTTCTGTCTTCTATCGGGTGTGCGTCAGCGCTCCTGATGGGAGTAACCCCCGAGTCTAGGTACGGATGCTCGCAATCCGTGCGTAGACTCAAGTTGTACCACTCGAACATCTTCTTCTGCCGAAGCTTTTCTTGCAAGCCTCTTATAGTGCATCCGATACATTTTCTTTATGCAAGGGATACCGAATAACGTGCCCAACTTTTGTTGGTTAACTGCCGATGGCAAAACAACGTTACCCTACACAGAATCAAGTCCCCGGCATGATCCTGGAGTGCGAAAAAGTTCGTCGGGTGCGCATCCGGCTCCCGATGGGAGTAGCCCCCGAGTCTGGGCGCGGGCGTATTACGCCTGGGCGCAGACTTGAGTCAATTATTTCCTTCGAGTCCTCATTTTATCGGGTGCGCGACAGCGCTCCCGATGGGAGTAGCCCCCGAGTCTAAGTGCGGATGCTTGCAATCCGCGCATAGGCTCAAGTCGATCACCCGATCCTTTCTTATCTCTTCGTATGCAATCATTCTCCATGACGTCATTGATGACGTTTTTCTGTCCCCTTGATTTTGACTGATAAGACACAACCTGCCAGCCCTGTTTTCAAGCGATTCCTGCTCCTCTTTACACGGTTAACAAGGCACCTCCTCGATTTCCGCGACGGGGAAAGGCCCATTAATCAACACGAAGCCTTCCTTAAGTTCCTTAAGAGATAAAAAATCCCTTTCATTCTCCTCCATTCGTCTTCTTCGTCGTTCTTGCTCTTCTTGTGTTCGCAACTGGAGCTCGCGCCGCCACCACTGTCTTTCCGATTTGTTCAGATCTCGCAATGGTGAAGAAGAAAATCCCTAGTGCCGCCGCCAGCTCCACGAGCGTCGGTGCCGCCGCCAGATCTTCTTCGATTCTTGCGAAGGAGGTCGCCCCCAATGCTCCTCCTCCAGCTCCGGCGCCGCCGGCGCCACCAAGTTCATCAGCCAAGCCTGGTGATTGGACAGCCTCGACCGTCACCAAGCGTGACGAAAAAAGGTCCCGAAGCCTGGGACTGATCTCCTCCGATGAGGGGAATGTAATCTTTCCAGGTGCGATTTCTCGACCTAACCCTCCTACCGGCTTTACCGTGATGTTCCTGTCATTCTTGTAGCGAGGCCTTTCCCTTCCTGTTCACGAATTCCTCCTCTATCTCCTGCGAACTTACGAAATCCAACTGTGGCAACTCACTCCCAACTCGATTCTTCACGTTGCTGTATTCATTACCCTCTGCGAAGCATATCTGGGCGTTGAGCCCCATTTTGGTTTGTGGAAGAAGATCTTCTACGTGAAGAGATACAGCAGTAGCAATGGATCTTTTGTCACCGGAGGAGTAGGATTCGTAGCTCGTTCAGATGTTAATTACTTCAATTTCCCGATGAGAGAGTCCGTGCAAGGGTGGAGATTGAAGTGGTTCTACATCAAGGATTCTCCGTCACCCGAATGCCAGCTCCCTCGCTTCGTCGACGTCCTTGAGGCCAAGCCTAAGAATTCCTGGAAAAATGTTCTCTCTCCCGACGAAAAAACAGCAGCCGATGAATTATTTGCCAGATTCCTTCGGATCAAGGAGGCTGACGGGCAAACCATGGTCGGTACAGAAGTAGCGGCAGTGTTTCTGAAACGTCGAGTCCAACCAATCATGGCTAGGGTTCGCCCAATGTGGTTGTACTCAGGTCCCAAAGATGAAACTAGAATCAACGCTGCCGAATTATCGGAAAAAGAACTGCTTGATGAAGTCCGTCGCCTCACTTCCTTTAGTCAAGAGGATTCGATCCCGCTGATATCTCCATATATTCCTTTCGATGCTGATCATCCAGCACCAGAGGTAATTTCCCCCTTAAACTCTTGGTATGCTGCTACCGACATATATTACTGTTATCCTCATTTACTTTTCCCTTCGACAGACCTTCGCAGCCTCCGAGGATTTTCATAACTTGCCAAATGACACTTCCGAAGGAAGAGGCTCTTCAGAGCCTGTTGACTTTCGTACTGTTGAACACACAAGCCCATTCAACGAGCCTGATGACCCGATAGATTCTGAAACTGCCCATGCCAATCTCCCCCCATCAGCCGGTGATACTTGCGACACAGAGGGATCAGTGCGCAATGACGACGCTGATCACAATGACTTTGTTGATGCAACTGCGGAGGAGACCAGAGCTTCTCCTATGAAGAGATCAATCGGCGGTTTTGCCGACGAAGATGACCTCCTTGATTTGTAAGTGCTTTTCTTCTTACTATTTTCAACTTTCTTGACTTTTTCAAATTCTTCTGATAACTTGATTAATCGAATCTTCCTTGCAGTGACGATACTTTCATTGAGCCTCCGCCCAAGAGGGCCAGATCTGATGTTGTTTCACCGGCTGCCGCAGCTTCCGAAGCTTCGGCTCTTAAAGCGGCTCCCGTGATGCAAGCATCGACAGCCTCCTCCCTTTCCAAAGGGAAAGATGCTCCTGCTGCTGCTGCAGCTCCTCCTTCTGTAAGTCTTTGCTGAATCTAACAAGAACCTTTCAAAACATGTCTTTGCTTAACGATCCTTGTCAAACATTTCCTTTTTTCAAGGATCTACGAGGTGTGATATCCTCTTTAGAGGCCTTCGCCTCTCAATTCACCTCTCTAGAGGCGGACAAGATTCGGCTGCAGGAGGAGGCTAAGTCTTCCTCTTCAAAGTTGGAAGGTGCCATCAAAAAGGCCGCCATAGCTCGCCAGGAGGTCGACTCCCTGAAAGAAGAGCTAAACAAGCTAAAGGAGCGGCTGAAGGAGGAGGAAGCTCGGACGGCAGAAAAAGATGAACTCCTCCGCCAATCTGCCTTGGCCTTGCTTGGTAAGTTCCTACGTCCCATGTAGATTATTACTTTTTTTTATGGATCTGCTTCTTCGTCAACGATTTCTTTTGACCACTTGCAGAAGCTGCCGACATCCCTGCTACTGCCTTGGATAAAATTCCGAGCAACTCCCCGGCAAACGGTGTGTCGACGGTTCTCGCCGCTCACCAACTCACCCGGGGGCTCCTTGACAAGGGAAAGGGTGCTCTGGCGCGGATGCATTCGATGATATTCCCCAAGGCCACGCAGGAGAAGACTCTGGGGCAGCTAATTGATGCTTTCGCAGTCGACACCAAGGAGGTCATTGAGGTATTCAAGCGTACCTCGCGTACCTATGGCGCCCTACTTGCCTTCCAACTTATGATGGGTTACGGCTTTAAGGCTGACATTGAAGAAATGACTAAGGAGCTGCCGAAAGGAAAAGATGGGCGATCTATTGATCTGAGCACTTTTACGGCGTCTGCCCGTACTTGTGCTCGCCAGCTCCTTGATTTAGTCTCGAGAAAAACATCGGTTGGCCCTAGCCTGTCGACCCAGACTCAGGCTCCTTGATTGTTGTAACATTTTCACCCTTGGGCTAGCATGAAACATTATTCTGCTGCAAGAACTTTAAGTTTGTAATGAATATTATGCCGGCAATGTTGCCAACATGTTTTTAACGTAATATCTTCACTTGTGCTTCTCCTGATAGGGATTGCTTATACCTCTCCCGATGGGAGTTTTGCTGAATGTTTAATTTGACCATATTATCCTCTTTAACACTGTTGCCTGCAGGTTTTCCCAGTGCCCTCGTTTGTTGATGACTCCTCTGGTGTTGTTCCCGAAAATGATCGGATCCAACGGATGAAGGATCGGATCACCCAGATGGAGAAAGACCTGCGCAGCACTTATGCCCTGGCCGCGATTATCAACAAGAAGAGCGAGACGGCAGCCGACGTGGAGCGGTATGCTCTTACTGAGCTGCATAAGGCTACCGAGAGCTTGAACTGTGAGTCCTTTAATCTCTTTACCCTTTGGTTGATAGCGTTTTCTCTGATCCTCTTTTGCTTCCTTATCAGTCATAGCTCTGAATCGTGCGGAAGAGAGCAAACGGATTCACGAGCGTGTGAATGCCTTGGTCGAGTTATCCTCAGCCGAGGAAATTTTCTGGCGAGAACACTCGAAGGCATCGGCTGTCGCACGGTTTCAGGATCGAGTCCAACAGGTCCACCACTTCTTCGACAAGTGCTATAGAGCCATGAGGGTGGTTTGGAAGACGATGTTTCCTTTGAACGCAGTTCCCCCCACGCTTCTTGCGTTAATGTCGGAGTTTGGTAACGCCAGGAAGATCCGGGACTTGGTGCGCGCGCAAGTTTTTGCAGGAGCCAAGTTTACGCTTGCTCTTGTACTTGCCCGTTATCCTTCAGCAGGTTTACTCTCGATTGCCAACGTTACTGGAGACTTGGAAGCGCTGTATCCGAAGGTGTTGTTGCCTGCGAACATAATTGTCGACAGACTCGAGAAAGATTCAAAGGTACCTGAAGAAAAAGAAACTCCGCAAGGGTGATCTCAGGGTTTTAATAACTGTTTGTAAATAGTTTGACAACTTCATCGAAGCGTGTGGATGACGCCTTTTCATTCGGTAGATACATGCGTATGTACTTTTACCACGTTATTGCCGTTGGCAAGTTTCAATTTGGAGCGAATCTTGGTTGCTCGTTTTTAAATGTATGTATATTGGCTGTTTTAGCAAATCATGTGAGTGATCAGCTCGTGTTGCAGGTCTTGCTAAACCTGTTGTATGCGCAACTTTGCTTTCAACCGTTTTAAATTTCGACAGGCACTCCCAAATATTTCGGGTGTAGTGATTCTGCCGATGAGCCCGTTGTTCCTTGATATTTCCATAAGTGAAATATCGAACGTGGGTTGTTGTTTGTGTGTATTTCCAAACTCTTGCTATTTACGGCACTCGTAGAGGCATCTATAGCAGAGGGAAGGGTGAACGTCTTTCCAGCGCTCGTAGAGGCTTTCTGGAGCTCGATCTTCCGCCCTGTACTATGTTTGTATAGTGATGGGGCTTAGAAGTTTGTGATCACTGCAATGCTTAACAAAGAATTGAAGCTTAAGTTCTTATTGATAAGGTAAGCACAATGCTGGAGGGCGAAAGGGAAAGCCCTGTTTATACTAAAGGAAAAACAAAAATAAATGCTGATAAACTGCTTAAGCAAGGAAGGGGTTCTTCTCTTCCTCTGGCTTCTTCACCATGTTAGGGGTAGCCGCGGCGTTGTTGATTTCACCAGGGGTTTGAGCAGTGACTGCCAGCGTCTTGTTGTTTTCTATGTCTTCTGCATCATCAACTGCCGAACCTTTGACTGCCGAAGCTTTTGTTGCCAAAGCTCCTGCTGCTGAGGCTTCTGCTGTCGAGGCTTTAAGAGCAAGGTCGGCTGGCTTCCTTTTGCTTCCCCTGTCATCCTTTTCTTCCTTGATTTCACGCAGCAACAACTTAGGTGGAGGTTTAATAAATTCTTGCTTGCTCCCAAACTTCGCCGCGATCCTCTGGAAATCGCGGTCGCAACTGTCTGAGCGCGAAAAACTTCCATGGACTGTAATGTTTGTCCCTTTGTTGCCAGGCATCTTCAGCTTGAGATAAGCGTAGTGCGGCACGGCCATGAACTTGGCGTAGGCTGGTCTCCCGAGTATAGCATGATACTGTGACTCCCAGTTCACTACCTCAAACTCGATCTTCTCCTTCCTGAAATTGTCGGATCTGCCGAAGACAACGTTCAGGTAAATTCTTCCAAGGGAATAACCTGGTCCAGTTGGCAAAATCCCGTGGAAGCAGGTGTCTGTCTCTTCCAGCATTCCCATGGTGATCCCCATACTTTTGATTGTGTCGACGAAAATCAGGTTTAACCCGCTCCCACCATCCATAAAGACTTTGCTCATCTTGAATCCCCCTATCTGTGCCTCAACTACCAGGGCAGCGTGTCCCGGTTTCGGTATGGTCATCGGGTGGTCTGCTCGACTGAACGTAATGTTCTGAGAGGACCACTCGACATACTCAGGGATGTTTGCCATGATGCTTTCGGCCAGATTGATTTCTCTAGTGAGCTTCTTCATCTCTCTTCTCGAGACACCCGTCTTGTGGATCATACTCATCTGCCCACGTGGTGGTGGGAACGCCTCGTTGGGTTGATGAGGTTGGGCCTGCTGGACTTGGTGCTGTGGTGGAGGTGGAGGAGGAGGTGGTAACGATTGCTGTCCTGACTGCTGGATGAGTTTATGCATGTCAAGGAACTGTCGACAATCCCTGAGAAGGTGGCTTGACTTCGTTTTGCCGTCCTTGGAGTCGACATACGAGTGCAAGTAACAGGGGGCTTTGATCTGTTCAGCATAGGGTAGCTCGGGAGCCCTCTGCTGTCGTGGTTTATAATTGCCGCGGTTTCCAGAGTTGTTCCGATTGCCATCCTGTCGATCATCTCTTCTTTCATCATACCGGTCATCATGTCGATCGGAGTATCCTGCGGCTACCAGGTTGTTGTCGTCGTAGTTGCGATTTTTCCTCCTTTTGTTCCGATCCCTTCGGCTGCCCGAGTCGTGTTTTGGCTGGTCATCGTCTTCGTCCTCGCTGCGCTGGCGTGGTCTTCGCACGTTGTCCTCGCCATCAGCCCAACTGTTGGCGATTTCCATCAGCTTGGTGATGGTTTTTGGCTTTTTGCGTCCAAGTTCTTCTATGTAACTTTCGCGTCGGACGCCATCGCTGAAAGCGTCGATTGCTCTGTCTACAGATACATCTTCGGCAGCGTTTAGGAGTTTGGTGAACCTCCCTATGTAAGAGCGCATCGATTCCTTCTGCTTCTGCTGGCAGCTGCGTAGCTCCTCAATCCCGACGTGTCTTTTGTACGTTGCCTAGAAGTTAGCAACGAAGGCATCCACCAGGTCGTCCCATGATTTGATGGAGCCTTTCGGCAGCCCCCTTAACCAAGCTCGCGCTGAGTCCTTTAAGTAGAGCTGCAAGCACTGCATTGCTGCTATCTGGTTCCCTTTATGCAGAATCACAGTCTGCAGGTAATCATCTATCCAAGATCTTGGTTCCTGCTGCCCATCATACTTGGCAGCGTCGGTGGGAGTAGGCTTGAATTTCTTGGGTGGCATTGTCTCGCGGATTTTGTAACTCAAGCAATCGGCTCCCCTTAGTTCACCATCGTACTCTTGATCCTCGTCTGAGGAGTCGCTGTCGTCATCCTTCCTGGCGGCGCGTCGTCTTGCTTTATCGATTCGGCTCTGGGTGATTTCATCCCGTGGTTTTCTCCTTCTGCGGGACTAGATTGTTTCCCAATATGGCGAGACTTTCTAGGGCACCGCGATGAGCTTGCGCCATGGATCCTTCGGGGCGTTGGTTGATGAGGTACGCGGCGAGATTGGCTGTTGCTCCCGCAACGTTCTTCGGTCGTGGCATGCCTGCGGTATCCGTGGTCATGAAAGACTTGGTTAGATTCGACGTTATTTCTCTGGCGTCGTCTTCTGAGAGCCTGGACAGTCTTGACCGATGTTTTCCTGCTCCAAGAGCGCTTCGGGAAGCGCTTCCTTGTGAGGCTCTCCGTCGCTCGCTGGATCGTTCTGCCGCAGATAGACGTCTCTCGAGGGTAGCTTGCTCTCTCGACAGGTGCTCCCGGTTTTTCTCTAGTATAGAGCGGTATGCGTTTAGGGTTCCAACCGAGGTTCCTGCGGGGAGCGGGGTGTTGTTGAGTACGGCTGTTCTGGCCGCAGCCCACTCTTCATCCGCGATGGTATAGTCGCTGTCGCGATTGCTAGCGCTATTTTCGAAGCTCGCCCTCCTGCTGGAACGAGGCGTGCGGTCTCCGTCTCCTCCGTGCCTTGTATTTCCTGTATTGTTGGCGACGTAGACCTGATGGTGTGCTGTTCTTCGGGTGGTTCTCGGGACGATGCTGCCGACGCTGTCTTCTCCTGACGAGTATCGGGCATTGCAGATGAACGGTGTGTCGCTTGATCCCAAACCGTGCCTGGCGTCGCAGTTTGAACAGTAGTAGGAGGTTAGTTCTGAAGACATGGGTTCGTCAGATCCCACCGACATTGAGGACGCTGAACGGGGAGTCGAAGGCGCGGGCGAGCCCATCGACTCGGTCAGGCCAGCCAATAGATCGAACGATGACGACGCGCTAGGACTCGTTGATCCGGAGGTGGGCGACTCTAGCAGCTGGAGGATTCCCTCCGCATTGACGTTGTAGTGGATGCTGCCGATGGTCAACTCCATGTTTCCTTGCAGATCTGAGAAGTTCGAGCGAGAAGAATCGCTATGCGGGGTAAACTCATAGGAGCCGAATCGGATCGGGCTTCCCAGAGCTGGTGATGGCGGTGCCGATGAAGATGTCGACGACATGATCAGATCTGCCGATGACTGATCTGGTGCCTGCAGGTTTCCCACAGAAGGCGCCAATTGTCGGGGGTGTTCCTCGACAATGTCCTCCGATTGGGACTTAGGGTTGATGGAATCCTGCAAGCTGATACGAGGCATCGGTATACAGACAAACGGGGGAGCGATTTACCCAGGTTCGGGGCCCTCGATGAGGTAAAACCCTTACGTCCTGCTTGTCTGTTCTTGATTATGAAGAAAATAGTGTTACAATGGGGTGCCGAATAGTTCGGCTGTGATCTCGCTGAGATAGCTAATCACTAGGGTAACCTAGTTCTAACCTCATGGTTCACACAAAGTATAAACATAGATCAGCCATCTAAACATAGAAGACATTCTAGTGTATGATTTTTACATATACACATCAACATGCTATCAGAAAATCTTAATGTGAATTGTACTGGCTGTACAAACCCGTGCATCATTCTCTAGCCGGTTGCACCCAAAAACCAAATCGTGGTACTTCATAGTTGACTGTATGTAGGACAACATACGGATCCAATGCGAAGCCATGGGTATCACCTGCATGAAAGAACCAGATTTCACATGGTTCGAGGTACTCTATATGGCATTAAAAATCATTCCTTGTCCTTCATATGGCCCTTAAAATCGTACGGTTGGATTTGTGGGTTTTAATTTTTTATTAACACAGCTCAATTAATTGCCCAAAAATTGATTAATAATATATTAAGGGGTGTGATGTTGAAAGCCATAAGAACAATGTGCCAAACAATCTTTGCTAGCCGACAGTAAATGTATACCCATCAGAAATATTAGTACTACTAGTAGTACTATCAAAATAATCAGCAGACGTGAATGTTTCTTTGGTCAAAATAACTACTGCACCATCTTAAAAGTAAATGGCATGACCATTTATTTGATTTGATAGCGTGCAGCTAGATGGCGTACATTACTATCTCTACTTCCTTGGGTCGCCCAAATCTGGAGTACTAAAAGCAAATCCTGGTGATTCATTTGACAAGACAACACAGATGCGTCCAAATTTCTCCGCCCATATTATTATAGTAATATACGAAATCTGGAGTGCGTTGCCTCGTTGCCTTCCAAGAGAAGCTGCATTCCTTGCCAAAAAAGAGAGAGAGGTTGTATTTATAACTACCTCACCGGCCGCCACTAGTACAAACCATCACTCCCTCTCCACCTCCACCTCCACCTCTTCCCTAGTAGCTCCACCTCCATATCGGCGACGGACCACAATCGCGCGGCTTCGACTTCCTCTTCGACGGCGGCGGCGACAGAGGCGTGAGGCACCTTCTCCGCGGCGCATCACTCATCCTCGTCCCGCGGCAACAATGGCTGTATGTGAAATCACCATACCCTTGTGTATGGTAGAGATGATGATGCGGATAAAATTTTATTGGCGGTTGCTCATCCTTGTTTGAATATTTGGTGTAGATTCACATCTAGGGCAGGGTGCAAGCGAGTGCTTTAAATCTGCTCTAATCTCAACCACTATTTGCTCTAATTTTCTGCTTTGCGGGACGATTCGCGGACGCCGCTTGCAACCCTAATCTAGGGTATTGATCCTAGTTTAGTAGACTACTAGGATTTACATGCCAATTTGTTTTTAGACTAGATCCGGATATTTGTCAATACTACTACGTACTTCCTCCGTTCGTATTTAATTGACTCTAGTTGAAAGCATCGACAGTTCATTTTCTTCTCTCCCTCGCGTCGACTAATTAAAACCAAACAGAGGGAGTATTAGGAATCCATGTGCATCCGTACTACCAGTAAGGTATTGCGTTGTTGCAGAGGCTCAGTGTAATCAATATCTTTCGATATTAATATACTCACTTTATCAGAAAATAAATTAGGAATCCATGTTCAAACTTGCTAGTTTGATCGACGTTTGATGATGATTTGTGATGCCATGTATGGGCTAGTTTGTTTTGCTTGGTGGTCAGTAGGCTGATGATTTTTTTTTGCTTCGTCGATCTGTGGTCGTTCCATGGCCACTGCTGATTAAGCATTACTAGAATCAACATTTTTTTGCTTGTCTGGTGATTGGAAGTGTATGCGCTCTTCTGAAGAGCACCATCGCACGATGATTAGTCTTAATGGAGATGCAGATGTCGATCAAGAGGGAGAAACATATCTTGATCATGCATTTCTCACGAGATTACTTGGTGATTGGAAGTAGAATCCACAATTTGTTGTGCAAACTTCTCAACATATGCATATATTCAATGAATTGGCTTTATGTGATCAATAGTACTTCTTATTGCAGATGGATGGAGGGGAAAGAGCGAAAAAACCGATACTTAGTGAAATGACTTCTCATTCTATGACTTCTGATATCCCAGATGACAAGGTAAATATATAGAATGACGATTCGTAGGTGATGAAAGCAGAATCCACAATTTGCCGTGCAAACTTCTCAACATATGCATATATTTGATTAATTAGTTTTATGTGATCAATAGTACTTCTTATTGCAGATGGATGGAGGGGAAAGAACGAAAAAACTGATACTTAGTGAAATGACTTCTCATTCTGTGACTTCTGATATCCCAGATGACAAGGTAAATATATAGAATGACGATTCGTGGGTGATGAAAGCAGAATCCACAATTTGCCGTGCAAACTTCTCAACATATGCATATATTTGATTAATTAGTTTTATGTGATCAATAGTATTACTTATTCCAGATGGACGTAGGGGAAGGAAAAAAAGCGGATGCTATGTGAAATGACTTCTAAATCTGTGTGTTCTGATATCCCAGATGACAAGGTAAACATATGGAACGACGCTTGTTTTGCCGCTGCCCCTGTTAGATGGCTAGATGCTCTGGTCTAATTTCTGTTCATGTGCTTATTATTGCAGAAACATAGAGTTGAAGAAAACTCTATATTGTCTGATGACAAAGGTGAAATGGCATGCCAGTCTTTTAAACCTCCGACGCCACCTTGTTTACTGTCTATGGAGACTGATGCAGCTGGACCTGGTACTGATGAGCCTATACCTGGCATCATCGTGCCACATGAAGAAGGTTGTGGATTGGGTTTACCCCCTGCTGTAGAAACTGGTGGTGCAGCTGGAGCTGCTAGTGTAGAGCCTCTAGTGAACGGTGTTGTGCCACGGGAATTCTCTGAACTGGAGCAAGACGGTTTAACTATTGTCAAGACCGATGTAACTGGTGATGATGCTGGAGTTGCTACTGATGATCCTGCACCCGAAGTTGTCATGCCACCCGAAGGAGGTTTTGTATTGGTAGAACTCGTCATGACTATGCCCACAGTACTGACTGGTGGTGGACCTGGAGCTGGTAGGGTAGAGCCTCTAGCGAAAGGTGTCGTGCCACGAGAATCCTCTGAAGTGGATATTGGTGGTTTACCCTCTGTAGAGACTGGTGGTCTACCTGGAGCTGGTATTGTAGAGATTTCAGCAAACGGTGTTGTCCCACCCGACTCCTATGAACTGGAGCATGTACCTGATGTGCCTTCTGTAGAACCTGATGCACCTGTAAGTAGTGGTGATGATTCCGCTGAATCTGATCAAGAAGGATCTGCATCTCAAGGACAAGATGTCAGCTGTCATTCACCTGAACCCGAGCTGAAGTCAGCAACGGTAGCTTATATGGCACAGACTGTCCTTCAAGCTCTAAAGATCCAGTTGGGTGGTTCACAGGACCAGCTACTCCAAGCCATTGTCACTACAAAAGACCAGCCAGCATGCTTCGTCATCTCCTGCATACTGTTTGACAAGCTGAAGCACTGCAACTGGCGCATTGTTCAATCCCATCAGCATGGAGAGAGGAGCTATGTTTATGTCAAGATGATTCATGCTGATTTGGTAAGGTTCCATGATAAGATGTATGGGTGGGGTGAGGCAAGAGCCACATTTTGCAGCATTCACATAGTCTTCGCTCTTGAGCCAGACCCCATGGATGCTTACCCAGTGGTGCAGCTGTCCTGACTTGATATATGTTTTATGATCAGTATGCTGCTGTCGTGGAACTGTGATGTGGAGCTACCTTTCTTATGGTTTCTAGGCTTTTGGTTTCAACATGTATTATGGAGCTTACCTTAGGACTTTCGCATGTGTTTGGCTGTTGACCTGTAATGTTTGTGGTTGGTTGTCTAATCTACTTGGCACAATCACATTGCAAAGGCAACTGTTCTTTTTCTCTTTAATTGTTATTATGACTTATGTGTTATAACCAGGCAAGAATATGCAATCTTGGTTCTCTGACCGATATATATGTACATACAACTTTTGTTCACATAATAACACTTACACGGGAAAAGAGTAGCTTTCTCTGTTGGACAAACACCAAACCACAAAAGGGTAACAACACAATATCCAAACTAGGTACGGCACCTATTGAGCATACATGACTTTTGGCGTAAAATCACCTTAACCAACACTAGCAGCATCTTGTTCTTTGGAAGGTGCTATGCTTATCAGTCTAATCCCAATACACCACCTACTTCAGGTGGCACGATGATGTCAAGTGCAGGCTCACCAGTACCAACTCTCTTGCATCAGTCTCCATTGAAGGTACGCCACTGCTGCAGTAGACACCATTAGCAATGCAAGCTGAAGGTGTTCTTATCCTCATATCAGGATCACATAATACAGGTGTCAAGCTTCATGCACTAGCCAACACAATCAAAAGTCTGAACTAGGATCGCTAGGAAAAAAACATGAAAATATTTTTTTCTAATCCCACGCTGAACATCTTTTTTCACAATTAGGTAAGCTCCTGCTGACAAACATATTACAAAAACTCCAGCAGTGGCTCTATATTTTGGCGCTGTGGGCTGATGCTGCGCATGGACCCGGCAATAGCTTCACCGGAAGCTGCAAACTGTGGTGGCCAAATGCAGGGCTGAAACAGCGTATTTTCAGAGGCGCTATAATGCAGCGCCAAAAACAGAATATAATGAAAAATAGAGTGCAGTAAAACAGAAGATCAAACAAAGACTAGAAATAGACATAAAATAGGATAAAATTAGCTTGATAGATACTCCGTAGTTCATATTTTTACAAAGTAGTGCGATAAAACTAAACTAAAACTCGACATCTGACGAGTCCGGTGTCGTGCCCGACACCGGATCCGATGAGAAGAGGTCAATCCAACGGGGGTCGTCCTCGCCAATGGTGGTCGGCCCGGCGAGCTGCGCTTTGATGAAGGCCCGCTTCGTCGCCTTCTCCGCCCTCCGTCGTGCGCGGTCCTCCTTCTTCGCAGCCCGCCTCGTCGCCTTCTCCGCCCTCCGTCTGCGGAAGTGCTCGTTCTCGGCGGCGACGTCCTCGGGGAAGCGGGCCGCCCATTCGCGCGCCGCACGCTCGTCCCGCTCGGCGATGCGCACACGGAGCTCCGTCTCGCGGCGGTGGTGCTGTTCCTCCTGTCTAACGATGTACGGCGGCGGCGCGAGATCCTCGGCCTGCTGGCGCGTCCACACGTCATGTAAATTCATCGACGATCGCGGGCGCCTGAGCCGCCACGCCATGGCGTCGTACGCGCGCGCGGCCTCGTGCACGGTCTCGTAGGTGCCGAGGCCGATGCGCTCGCCGCCGTCACGTAACTCCATGTAATACGTACCTTTGGGGCGTGCGGGACGCCGCGGTACCCCGTGCTCGAGACGCAATACCGCGAGCTCGACGCGAGACGAGGCATGGCGGGGGTGGCGGAAGCGGAGCCGCGGCGGCGATATTAGGCGCAGATGGGCAAATTTCAGCAACCCGTGTTCCATCTTTTTTTGGCAGGATAACGCCATGTACCACCTTCCCATTAGAAAATAGTACTGTTCAGCCTTCCCCTGTTGGGCCCAATATTTCACTTTGGGTTGCCAACGGCCATCTACATGGTAATTGCTATTGGCATACTTGCTCCGGCTGTCGAAACCCAATAACTACAAATGGGCCTTTCTGCTCATGCAATTTCGGCCCTTTTCTAATGAAACACAGATCCTATGATTGGCAAAAAAAACACAAAGATTCTACATACAAGTTGTTTTTATTTATTTTGAATTATTGGGTTCCAGTTTTTGAAACTGCTCATGCCCAATATGAAAATCCTTGATGGCTACCTACCCACATGCATAACGGTATTTTTAAAAATTCATAAAGTGGATTTGAAATTTAAAACATATCCTAATAATTCCATGATTTAATCTATCAACTTGCAAGATCTTTGAGCGAAAGAGCTTGTATTAGTCTGCAGAATCCTCAACGTTTCAAAGGCGGCAGGGATCAAAAGAAAAAGGAAGTAGCCAGAAATTAGGGGTCAAAAATAACTCCAAGAAAGGAAACTTTTATTGTTCGTAGAGGATGACATGTGGGACCCATGAGCCAGCAACTTACTCAACGTTTCAAAGGCGGCATGAGATCGAAAGAAAAAGGCAAGTGACCAAATATCAGGAGCCAAAAATAATCCAAGAAATGAAATTTTATTATACATAGAGGATGACATGCGGGTCCCATTTTGCAGCAGCGGTCTCAATGTTTCAAATGCGGCTTGAGATCAAAAGAAAAAGAAAGTAGCCAAAAATTAGGGGGTAAAAAAACTCCAAAAGAAGAAAGTTGATTGTACATAGAGGATGACATGTGGGTCCCATGAGTCAGCAGCTTACTCAACGTTTCCAAGGCGGCAGGGGATCAAAAGAAAAAAGAAATAGCCAAAAATCAGAGGGTGAAAAAAATCCAAGAAAAAACTTTTATAGTACATAGAGGATGACATGCGGGTCCCATGAGCCAGCAGGTTCCTCAACGTTTTCAAAGGCCGCTGGGGATCAAAAGAAAAAGGCAAATAGCCAGAAATTAGGTGTAAAAAATAAATCCAACAAAGGAAAGGTTTATTGTTCATAGAGGCTGACATGTGGGACTCATGAGCCAGCAGCGTCCTCAATTTCAAAGGCGGCACATGATCGAAAAAAAAGGCAAGTGACGAAAAATCATGGGGTAAAAAAATCCAAGAAGAGAAACTTTATTATACATAGAGGATGACATGCGGGTCCCATGAGCCAGCACCTTACTCAACGTTTCAGAGGCGGCATGAGATCGAAAGAAAAAAGGAAAGTGACCAAATATCAGGAGCAAAAAATAATCCAAGAAAAGAAACTTTTATTGTACATAGAGGATGACATATGGGTCACACTAATACAAGCTCCTTCGCTCCAAGATCTTGCAAGTTGATTGTACATAGAGGATGACATGTGGGCCCCATGTGTCAGCAGCTTACTCAACGTTTCCAAGGCGGCAGGGGATCAAAAGAAAAAGGAAATAGCCAAAAATCAGAGGGTGAAAAATAAATCTAACAAAGGAAAGGTTTATTGTTCATAGAGGCTGACATCTGGGACCCATGAGCCAGCAGCGTCCTCTACGTTTCGAAGGCGACTGGGGATCAAAAGAAAAAAAGGGAAATAGACAGAAATTAGGGGTAAAAAATAACTCCAAGAATGGAAATGTTTATTGTTCATAGAGGCTGACATGTGGGACCCATGAGCCAGCAAAGTCTTCAACGTTTCAAAGGTGGCAGGGGATCAAAAGAAAAAGGAAGTAGCCAAAATTAGGGGTCAAAAATAACTCCAAGAAAGGGAACTTTTATTGTTCATAGAGGATGACATGCGGGACCCATGCGCCAGCAGCTTCCTCAATGTTTCAAAGGCGACATGAGATCGAAAGAAAAAGGCAAGTGACCAAATATTAGGACCCGAAAATAATCCAAGAAAAGAAATTTTATTGTACATAGAGGATGACATGCGAGACCCATTTTGTAACAGCGGTCTCAACGTTTCCAAGGCAGCACAGGATCAAAAGAAAAAGGAAGTAGCCAGAAATCAGGGGGTCAAAAAAATCCAAGAAAAGAAATATTTCAATTGGGCTGCAACTGGCCATCTGGGCCTTCGAACTATCGTGCTGGACGCCTTTTGACTCGTAAAATTTCAGCCCACTCCAAAACATGAAAGTCCTATGTTTTGCAAAAACAAAAAAAAGGAGATTCAACATATAAGTTTGTTTGTGTAAAAATAAAGATTTAATTTATCTGTTTGCAAAGCTCAGAGCGAAATACACTGTTTATTGTCTGCAAAATAATCAAGATATCACATGTTTCTTGTACGGGGAGGCTGACATCGGGCACCCATGAGCCAGCAGCGTCGTCAACGTTTTAAAGGCGGCTGGGGATCGAAAGAAAAAATAAACCAAAAATCAGTTAGTAAAAAATCCAAGAAAATAAACATTATCGTTCTGAGAGGATGACATGCGGGACCCATGAGGCAGCATCATCCTCAACCTTTGCAGAAAGAGGATTTGCAGTACGGGGAGGCTGACACATGGGACCCATGAGCCAGCAGCGTCGTCAACGTTTTAAAGGCGGCATGAGATCGAAAGAAAAAATAAGCCAAAAATCAGTTGGTAAATAAAATCCAAGAAAGAAACATTTACCTTCCTGAGAGGATGACATGCGGGACCCATGAGGCTGCAGCATCCTCAACGTTTCCAAGGCTGCAGGGGATCAAAAGAAAAAGGAAATAGCCAAAAATCAGAGGGTGAAAAAAATCCAAGAAAAGAAACTTTTATAGTACATAGAGGATGACATGCGGGTCCCATGAGCCAGCAGGTTCCTCAACGTTTTCAAAGGCCGCTGGGGATCAAAAGAAAAGGGCAAATAGCCAGAAATTAGGGGTAAAAAATAAATCCATCAAAGGAAACTTTTATTGTTCATAGAAGATGACATGTGGGACACATGAGCCAGCAGCTTCCTCAATGTTTCAAAGTCGGCATGAGATCGAAAGAAAAAGGCAAGTGAACAAATATCACGAGGCAAAAATAATCCAAGAAAAGAAACTTTATTGTACATAGAGGATGACATGCGGGTCCCATTTTGGAGCAGCTGTCTCGATGTTTCCAAGGCGGCACAGGACCAAAAGAAAAATGAAGTAGCCAGAAATCGGGGGTGAAAAAATCCAAGAAAAGAAAGATTTCAATTGGGATGCATCTGGACATCTGGGCCTTCGAACTATCCTGCTGGGCCTTTTGACTCGTACAATTTCAGCCCACTCCAAAACAGGAAAGTTCGGATTTTTCTCAAAAAAGAACAGGAAAGTCCTATGCTTCGCAAAAACAAAAAACAAGGAGATTCAACATATAAGTCTGTTTATGAAAAATAAAGATTTAATTTATCCGTTTGCAATAGCTCAGAGCGAAATACACTGTTTATTGTCTGCAAAATAATCAAGATATCACATGTTTCTTGTACGGGGAGGCTGACATCGGGGACCCATGAGCCAGCAGCGTCGTCAACGTTTTAAAGGCGGCAGGGGATGACATGCGGGTCCCATGAGCCAGCAATTTACTCAAAGTTTCCAAGGCGGCAGGGGATCAAAAGAAAAGGAAATAGCCAAGAATTAGAGGGTAAAAAAATCCAAGAAAATAAAATTTTATAGCACATAGAGGATGACATGCGGGTCCCATGAGCCAGCAGGTTCCTCAACGTTTCAAACGTGGCATGAGATCGAAAGAAAAAGGCAAGTGACCAAATATCTGGAGCCAAAAATAATTCAAGAAAAGAAACTTGATTGTACATAGAGGATGACACGCGGGTCCCATTTAGCAGCAGCGGTATCACCGTTTGAGAGGCGGCACGGGATCGAAAGAAAAAGGCAAGTGACTAAATATGAGGTGCCAAAAATATCCAAGAAAAGAAAGTTTTGTTGTACATAGAGCATGACATGCGGGTCCCATTTAGCAGCAGCGGTATCACTGTTTGAGAGGCGGCAGGGGATCGAAAGAAAAAGGCAAGTGACCAATATCAGGTGCCAAAAAAATCCAAGAAAAGAAAGTTTATAGTACATAGAGGATGACATGCGGGTCCCATTTAGCAGCAGCGGTATCACCGTTTGAGAGGCGGCAGGGGATCGAAAGAAAAAGGCAAGTGACCAAATATGAGGTGCCAAAAAATCCAAGAAAAGAAAGTTTTATAGTACATAGAGGATGACATGCGGGTCCCATTTAGCAGCAGCGGTATCACAGTTTGAGAGGCGGCAGGGGATCAAAAGAAAAAGGCAAGTGACCAAATATTAGGTGCCAAAAATAACTCCAAGAAAAGAAACTTGATTGCTCATAGAGGATGACATGCGGGTCCCATTTAGCAGCAGTGGTCTCAACATTTCCAAGGCGGCACGGGATCAAAAGAAAAAAAGGAAGTAGCCAGAAATCAGGGGTCAAAAAAATCCAAGAAAAGATAGAATTTTCGTTCATAGAGGATGACATGCGGGACCCATGATCCTGCATCGTAAACGGCTCGATCGGAGAGCGTTGAACAAGATGGCGCGATCGAGAAAAAAAATGCTAGAGAGGCTGCCATGTGGGCCCTACATCCCTGGGCGGTGCGGATTTGCGTTGACTCGGCCGGCGAACCCGAGAATTCGTGATGCACCACGTCCCGGGCCACCATACGCGACGTTTTGGCCATTTTCGTCGGGCTAGGTGGCCGCAAAAACGAGAAAAAAAGTTTTGACATGCACCATGGAGAGACCAAAAATCGTCGGCCATGGTGCAGCAGCAACCACGGCGCGACTTCAACTTCGTCGGCTATGGCAACTTTTCTTGTGGTGATAGATAAACGGCGGCGCCGTCCCCGGAGGGATGCTTCACCAAGCACACGCGCGATAGCGTCTAGAATAAACTCCAACTAGTTCTAACCCTCAAACCCTAGCCGTCCAACCCTTATATGAGGGGGTGGCCGGCCAGCCCCTAGTGGGCCTCTCTACCTTGGTTTGGACAGGCCCAAACCAAACTGACTCAAATCAATAAAAACCCTAATTTGCCCACATATTACCATTACATAAAATAAGATAACTAGGCTGGTGGAGTCCTGAAATTGGGCTCCACATAGGCCTTCATGCCCGTATCATCCTCCCCCCTTCAAGAAGCATTGTCCCCAACGCGTGAGGGTCTTCTGGAAAAGGTGACGTGATATGAACATCACACGTCCGCGCCGTCCTCAAGTCTTGCTTTCCTTCCACACCACATCCTCCCTCGCGGCTTGCTTGACTTGATACAGCACTTGGCGCCTCCTTTCTTCTCCACATGAACTTGGACTTCGGCGCCAATACCTTCTTCTTGCGAGGTTTTGATGGACCCGTGTGTTGCTGAACATGATCCTGCACAAGATGTGTAATGCCTAGGCCACATAAATGTCTCACACGTCCATCCTTGCCTCGATGCATCCGCTGTGTCGCTGACAAGGTATCGACTTGTCAATGCCTACAAGTTGTAGACTAGGGTTTCGTGGAAAGTAGAGGGCAAGTAGATCTCGAGGGTTTCAGCCGGAAAAGTACTCGGCTGCTAGATAACTAGGGTTATGTTGACAATGAATCGATCCTCTCTTTCTCCCTCGACTCCCCCTTATGAGGCGGAGCCGAGGGTTTCGTGATGTACAAGTTACAAACATCGGGATACTCTTTGAGTTCGTCCCGTAATAGTTACAAGTCATTATTCCTAATACAACTCTATCTTTCCAAATCGACACTTAATTGGGCCTCCGGGCTTCATATTCTTCGAGTCATGGGCATTAAGTAAACACCGGGTACCTTCTTCAGCATGCCCATTGGGGATGCCTATGTCAGCAGCCCCCGAGATTTTACTTGAATCGAAGAATCAAGCAAAATCTCCATCATTACAATTAACACATGATTTCTTCGAGTCGCCAAATAATTTTCATAAAATAGTCATATATTGTACAGGGATAATGGTAGATGGGGCTGGTTCATCTGACGGATCAGGTACCACTTAACTGCTCTCGTGGCAATTCCGCAAAAACCTACTTCAAGATCAAGTCCGTGGACATGATCTCGGTATACTGGCGTAATTCGACATTTGCCGCTTAAGGTCTTACCATATGCCGAACTCATTTATCGGGTACCTAACGCGTCCGTTAGGATTTTTCTTCGCATCTGTTGATACGGAAAAAAGTAGCAGAGCGCATTCGTGTGCGATACTACGCCACGCAGGACGGATCCCGGGGTCTTACCTTCGTAAAATATTACGGCATTCAGAGATTTAATCGCGACTGAGGCGCTATGAGAATATATTGTCGAGTGCCTTTTTCGGCTGTTGGAATAGCACATTTTTTCGAGTCATACGATGACTTTTTTTATCTTGACCTCCCGATGAGAGTATATGAAGAGTTATATCATAACTCGAAATATACTCACTTTGAATCCTTCAGTTTCATCGGGTACGCGACCAGCGTTCCCGATGGGAGTAGCCCCCGAGGCTACAGACAAGTGCTTGTACTTGGTTGTAGGCTCACCTTTTTATCATCTTATCACTATATTGTCAACTCTCCTACTATTTCCACCTTTATCGGGTGCGCGACCAGCGCTCCCGCTGGGAGTAGCCCCCGAGGCTACAGTCAAGTATTTTATTCTTGGCTGTAGGCTCAATTTTGTAACCTCTCTGAACCACCATTTATTTTGTCTTTCATGCCATCCTCTTATCAGAAGAAAAAAACTTCAGGTAAGAGTAGCCCCCGAGCGTTTGAACAAATATAAGTATTTGATCAAAGGCTCTCGAAGTTTCTCTTGTTTGAATCATCAACAGTTCTTCTGCCGCTATTTTGTAATACTTATTTGAAATTTTCCAATGATTACGTCAATACTGACGACAACCATGAACTCTGTATTGGGAAGGCGCGAGTCCTGTCACTTCGCTGACATATGGACCCAAAATTCTGCGTCGTTGGACATGTTATGCAAGTGGGGGACACACGTCCTCCGCTTTTCTCGGCACGCGCACTATGGCACCTGTCCAGTAACTTCACAGTAAATATACGATCATACCCCTGATAACACGTGTAAGGCATATGATTCATTTCCTTTTTATCCAACAGTGCGACGGATCGCTTTCTTGGTATAAATAATCCCCTTCGTCCTCAATCTTTCCCTTCGCTGCGCCGCTCAACTTTTCCCCCTCTCTGCAAAAGCTCAATTGCCGTCCCCTAAGCTCGTTGCGCTTCCTCTCATCTCCACTTTCCTCCAACACTTGTTTGAATGCCACCGCGCACCAAACTCCTCATGCACACCGCTCCAGGAACCACCATGTCGACAGAGGAGGTTGAGATCTCTGGATGGGAGAGATCCAAGATCTCAAACCAGGACATGAGCGCCCTCAAGAAACTTGGGCTGATGAAGAAAGAGGGAGCGTTGATGTTCCCTGGGGTCGAAAGCTTCCCTACGCCTCCCATCGGATATCGGGTAACATTCGTCGACCACCTCATCCGCGGCCTTTAAATCCCTATTCATGAGTTCCTCCGTGGATTGCTATTTATATATGGGATTCAACTTCATCATCTGACTCCCAACTCCATCCCCCATATCTCCATTTTATCACCCTCTGTGAATGCTTTCTCGGGGCCCACCCTCATTGGGGCCTGTGGAAACGCATCTTCTATCTTCGCCGCAAAAGCTCTCGCAACATCGGCTACAATGTGGGCGGCGTTGTTATCTGCATCCGTTCCGACGTCGATTACTTCGACGTCAAATTCCCCGACTCCGTCCAGGGGTGGCGCAAAAGATGGCTGTACATCCAAGAGGAGCAGAACAACTCTCCAGAGTACAACATTGCTCCCTTTGATGGTTCCGCAAAGATCCTTAGGCGCCGTTCGTGGGATGCTGAAGCCACTGCCGAAGAAAATTACTGCTCACTTCCTTAGGATTAGGGTGCAGCCTCTGCGGGCTCGAAAAAAACCCCTCTGGATGTATTATGGCGAGGAAGACGTTGATCGCTTATCCAAGGATCTCTCTGTGAAAGATCTGGAAAAGCTAGTCCGACGTTTTACCTCATTGAGCAAAAAACATAGTGTTCCATCCTCCTGCCGCGTGACGCCGTACAACAGCAACCAGGCGCTTCCCGAAGTATGTAATCTTTCCTTCGAACTGTGCCTTTCTTTTTTCGACTGCTATATTGTTTTCCTGTTATCCTTGTACTTATTTATTTCTTATTCGACAGAACCATCAAACTATTTCTTCTCTTCCTCCCCTACCTAAGGGTGGAGAAGTGGATGAGTGAACCGTCATTATTGACGAGTCGCAAGAATCCTCTCGCCCTGCAACAAAAGTCGCGGGATCTCACAAACCGCGGCTTCCTCTCAAAAGGACTCGGAATCAGAGGCTTCTGAATCCGGGCGCTCTCCTCATTCCGCAACTTCTCCAAGGAACAAACAAAAAAGGGATGAAGTCGAAGATTTCGGCACATCTAAACCCAGTGGGTCACTGATAACGCGTGAAGCACACGTCCCTTGGGAACCCCAAGAGGAAGGTGTGATGCGTACAGCAGCAAGTTTTCCCTCAGTAAGAAACCAAGGTTATCGAACCAGTAGGAGTCAAGGGCCACGTGAAGGTTGTTGGTGAAGGAGTGTAGTGCGGCGCAACACCAGGGATTCCGGCGCCAACGTGGAACCCGCACAACACAATACAAGATTTTGCCCCAACTTAACAAGAGGTTGTCAATCTCACCGGCTTGCTGAAAACAAAGGATTAAACGTATGGTGTGGAAAATGATGTTTGCTTGTAGAAAACAACAGAGAACAGAGTTTGCAGTAGATTGTATTTCAGATGTAAAAGAATGGACCGGGGTCCACAGTTCACTAGTGGTGTCTCTCCAATAAGAAATAGCATGTTGGGTGAACAAATTACAGTTGGGAAATTGACAAATAGAGATGCATACATATCATGATAATTACTATGATATTTAATCAGGGCATTACGACAAAGTACATAGACCGCTATCCAGCATGCATCTATGCCTAAAAGTCCACCTTCGGGTTAGCATCCGCACCCCTTCCAGTATTAAGTTGCAAACAACAGACAAATGCATTAAGTATGGTGCGTAATGTAATCAACACAAATATCCTTAGACAAAGCATTGATGTTTTATCCCTAGTGGCAACATCACATCCACAACCTTAGAACTTTCTGTCACTGTCCCAGATTCAATGGAGGCATGAACCCGCTATCTAGCATAAATACTCCCTCTTGGAGTCACAAGTATCAACTTGGCCAGAGCCTCTACTAGCAACGGAGAGCATGCAAGAACATAAACAACATATATATGATAGATTGATAATCAACTTGACATAGTATTCAATATTCATCGGATCCCAACAAACACAACATGTAGCATTACAAATAGATGATCTTGATCATGATAGGCAGCTCACAAGATCTAACATGATAGCACAATGAGGAGAAGACAACCATCTAGCTACTGCTATGGACCCATAGTCCAAGGATGAACTACTCACGCATCAATCCGGAGGCGGGCATGATGATGTAGAGCCCTCCGGTGATGATTCCCCTCTCCGGCAGGGTGCCGAAGGTGATCTCCTCAATCCCCCGAGATGGGATTGGCGGCGGCGTCACAGTAACCTTTTTCGTATCGTGGGTCTCGGTAATAGGGTTTTCGCGACGGAGGGATTTTATAGGCGGAAGGGTAGAGTTGGAGGCGGCGCAGGGGCCCCACACCATAGGGCGGCGCGGGCCCCACCCAGGCCGCGCGGCCCTGTGGTGTCAGCGCCTCGTCACCCCACCTCGTATCCTCTTCGGTCTTCTGGAAGCTCCGTGGAAAAATAAGACCCTGGGCGTTGATTTCGTCCAATTCCGAGAATATTTCCTTTGTAGGATTTTTGAAACCAAAAACAGCAAAAACAGCAACTGGCTCTTCGGCATCTTGTTAATAGGTTAGTGCCGGAAAATGCATAATAATGATGTAAAGTATGTATAAAACATGTGGGTATTGTCATAAAAGTAGCATGGAACATAAGAAATTATGGATACGTTTGAGACATATCAAGGATCCCCAACCTTAGTTCCTACTCGCCCTCGAGTAGGTAAACGATAACAAGGATAATTTCTGAAGTGACATGCTATCATAATCTTGATCAACACTATTGTAAAGCATATGAAGTGAATGAAGTGATTCGAAGCAATGGTAAAGAAAATGATTAAACAACTGAATCATATAGCAAAGACTTTTCATGAATAGTACTTTCAAGACAAGCATCAATAAGACTTGCATAGGAGTTAACTCATCAAGCAATAAATTCTTAGTAGAGAGTTTTGAAGCAACACAAAGGAAGATATAAGTTTCAGCAGTTGCTTTCAACTTCAACATGTATATCTCATGGATAATTGTCAACACAAAGTAATATGATGAATGCAAATAAGCAAGTATCTAGGAATCAATGCACACAGTTGACACAAGTGTTTGCTTATAAGATAGAAAGAAGTAGGTAAACTGACTCAACATAAAGTAAAAGAAAGGCCCTTCGCAGAGGGAAGCAGGGATTAAATCATGTGCTAGAGCTTTTCAAGTTTTGAAATCATATAGAGAGCATAAAAGTAAAGTTTTGAGAGGTGTTTGTTCTTGTCAATGAATGGTAGCGGGTACTCTAACGACCTTATCAACCAGACTTTCAAGAGCGGCTCCCATGAAGGACGTTATCTCTACCAACAAGGTAGATCATCCCTCTTCTCTTTTGTTTACACAGGTATTTCATTATTTATGGATGACACTCCTCCCAACCTTTTCTTTCTCAAGCCATGGCAAACCGAATCCTCGGGTGCCTTCCAACATTCTCATACCATGGAGGAGTGTCTTTTTTTTGCAAAATTAAGTTGCTTACTGATTGATCAGGGCAAAGCATGTGAAGAGAATAATTAATGCAAGTTAATTAATTGGGGCTGGGAACCCCATTGCCAGCTCTTTTTGCAAAATTATTGGATAAGCGGATGAGCCACTAGTCCATTGGTGAAAGTCTGTCAAGTAAATGACAAGATCAAAAGATAAAACACCACATACTTCCTCATGAGCTATAAAACATTGACACAAATAAGAGATAATAACTTTTGAATTGTTTAAAGGTAGCACATGAAGTATTTACTTGGAATGGTGGACACAAATGGCATAGGTTTTGGCTCAAGGTTTTGGATGCACGAGAAGTAATTCCTCTCAGTACAAGGCTTTGGCTAGAAAGGTTGTTTGAAGCAAACACAAGTATGAACCGGTACAGCAAAACTTACATAAGAACATATTGCAAGCATTATAAGACTCTACACTGTCTTCCTTGTTGTTCAAACACTTCACCAGAAAATATCTAGACTTTAGAGAGACCAATCATGCAAACCAAATTTCAACAAGCTCTACAGTAGTTCTTCATTAATAGGTGCAAAGTACATGATGCAAGAGCTTAAACATGATCTATTTGAGCACAACAATTGCCAAGTATCAAATTATTCAAGACAATATACCAATTACCACATGAAGCATTTTCTGTTTCCAACCATATAACAATGAACGAAGCAGTTTCAACCTTCACCATGAACATTAAAAGTAAAGCTAAGAACACCAGTGTTCATCTGAAACAGCAGAGCGTGTCTTTCTCCCACACAAAGAATGCTAGGATCCGAGTTTATTCAAACAAAAACAAAAATAAAAGCAAACAGATGCTCCAAGTAAAGCACATAAGATGTGACTGAATAAAAATATAGTTTCACTAGAGGTGACCTGATAAGTTGTCGATGAAGAAGGAGATGCCTTGGGCATCCCCAAGCTTAGATGCTTGAGTCTTTTTGAAATATGCAGGGATGAACCACGGGGCATCCCCAAGCTTAGACTTTTCACTCTTCTTGATCATATTGTATCATCCTCCTCTCTTGATCCTTGAAAACTTCCTCCACACCAAACTCAAAACAAACTCATTAGAGGGTTAGTGCATAATAAAAAATTCACATATTCAGAGGTGACATAATCATTCTTAACACTTCTGGACATTGCACAAAGCTACTGAAAGTTAATGGAACAAAGAAATCCATTCAACATAGCAAAACAATGCGAAATAAAAGGCAGAATCTGTCAAAACAGAACAGTCCGTAAAGACGAATTTTTCTGGGGCACTTAACAGGCTCAGATGAAAAAGCTCAAAACTAATGAAAGTTGCGCACATACCTGAGGATCACGCACGTAAATTGGCAGAATTTTTTTATTTTTCTACAGAGAGATCTATGCAAATTTGTGATAGGTAGAAATCTGTTTCTACGCAGCAATCCAATTCTAGTATCAACTTTACTATTAGAGAATTTACTTGGCACAACAATGCAATAAAGTAAAGATAAGGAGAGGTTGATACAGTAGTAACAACTTCCAAGACACAACAAAACAGTAGTAAAAACATACATGGGTTATCTCCCAAGAAGTGCTTTTCTTTAACGCCTTTCAGCTAGGCGCAGAAAGTGTGAATCAAGTATTATCAAGAGATGAAGCATCAACATCATAATTTGTTCTAATAATAGAATCAAAAGGTAACTTCATTCTCTTTCCAGGGAAGTGTTCCATACCTTTCTTGAGAGGAAATTGATACTTAATATTACCTTCCTTCATATCAATAATAGCACCAACAGTTCGAAGAAAAGGTCTTCCCAAAATAATGGGACAAGATGCATTGCATTCAATATCCAAGACAACAAAATCAACGGGAACAAGGTTATTGTTAACTGTAATGCGAACATTATCAATTCTCCCCAAAGGTTTCTTTATAGAATGATCAGCAAGATTAACATCCAAATAACAATTTTTCAATGGTGGCAAGTCAAGCATATCATAAATTTTCTTAGGCATAACAGAAATACTTGCACCAAGATCACATAAAGCATGACAATCAAAATCATTGACTTTCATCTTAATGATGGGCTCCCAAACATCTTCCAACTTCCTAGGAATAGAAGTTTCAAGTTTTAATTTCTCTTCTCTAGCTTTTATGAGAGCATTTGTAATATGTTTTGTAAAGGCTAAATTTATAGCACTAGCATTAGGACTTCTAGCAAGTTTTTGTAAGAACTTTATAACTTCAGAGATATGACAATCATCAAAATCTAAACCATGATGATCTACAGCAATGGGATCATTGTCCCCAATATTTTGAAAAATTTCAGCAGTTTTATCACAAACAGTTTTAGCAGTTTTAGCAGTTTCAGGCAGTTTTGTACGCTTTGCACTAGGAGTAGAAACATTGCCAACACCAATTGTTTTACCATTGATAGTAGGAGGTTTAGCAACATGTGAGGCATCAACATTACTAGTGGTGGTGATAGTCCAAACTTTAGCTACATTATTCTCTTTAGCAAGTTTTTCGTTTTCTTCTCTTTCCCACCTAACATGCAATTCAGCCATCAATCTAATATTTTCATTAATTCGAACTTGGATGGAGTTTGCTGTAGCAAATGACTTAATATCTTTAGTTTCATTAGGCATAATTTTCAATTTTAAAAGATCAACATCAGCAGCAAGACTATCAACCTTAGAAGCAAGAATATCAATTTTACCAAGCTTTTCTTCAACAGATTTGTTAAAAGCAGTTTGTGTACTAATAAATTCTTTAAGCGTGACTTCAAGACCAGAGGGTACACTTGTATTATTGTTGTAAGAATTACCATAAGAATTACCATAACCATTACCATTATTAGAAGGATATGGCCTATAGTTGTTACTAGAATTATTCCTATAAGCATTGTTGTTGAAATTATTATTCTTAATGAAATTCACATCAACATTCTCTTCTTGAGCAACCAATGAAGCTAAAGGAACATTATTAGGATCAACATTAGATCTACCATTCACAATCATAGACATAATCACATCAATCTTATCACTCAAGGAGGAGGTTTCTTCAACAGAATTTACCTTCTTACCTTGTGGAGTCCTTTCTGTGTGCCATTCAGAGTAATTTATCATCAAGAAGCTTTGTTGCGGCGCCCAAGGTGATGGACATAAAAGTACCTCCAGCAGCTGAATCCAATTGGTTCCGCGAAGAAAAATTCAGTCCTGCATAAAAGGTTTGGATGGTCATCCAAGTACTCAGTCCATGGGTAGGGCAATTCTTCACCAAAGATTTCATTCTTTCCCATGCTTGAGCAACATGTTCATTATCCAACTGCTTAAAATTCATTATGCTACTTCTCAAAGATATAATTTTAGCAGGAGGATAATATCTACCAATGAAAGCATCTTTACATTTAGTCCATGAATCAATACTATTCTTAGGCAAAGATAGCAACCAATCTTTAGCTCTTCCTCTTAAAGAGAAAGGAAACAATTTCAGTTTTATAATATCACCATCTACATCCTTATACTTTTGCATTTCACAAAGTTCAACAAAATTATTAAGATGGACAGCAGCATCATCAGAACTAACACCAGAAAATTGCTCTCTCATAACAAGATTTAGTAAAGCAGGTTTAATTTCGTAGAATTCTGCTGTAGTAGCAGGTTGAGCAATAGGAGTGCATATAAAATCATTATTATTGGTGCTAGTGAAGTCACACAACTTAGTGTTTTCAGGAGTATTCATTTTAACAGTAATAAAAATAAACTAAGCAGAACAGAATTAAATGAAGTAAAGCTAGTAACTAATTTTTGTGTGTTTTTGATATAGGAAGCAAACAAGACAGTAAATAAAGTAATGCAAGTAACTAATTTTTTGTGTTTTTGATATAAAGAAAGCAAACAAAACAGAAAGTAAAATAAAGTAAAGCAAGACAATAACAATGTAAAGAGATTGGATGTGAGAGACTCCCTTGCAGCGTGTCTTGATCTCCCGGCAACGGCGCCAGAAAGAGAGCTTGATAACGCGTGAAGCACACGTCTTTGGGAACCCCAAGAGGAAGGTGTGATGTGTATAGCAGCAAGTTTTCCCAAGAAACCAAGGTTATCGAACCAGTAGGAGTCAAGGGCCACGTGAAGGTTGTTGGTGAAGGAGTGTAGTGCGGCGCAACACCAGGGATTCCGGCGCCAACGTGGAACCTGCACAACACAATCACAGTACTTTGCCCCAACTTAACAGTGAGGTTGTCAATCTCATCGGCTTGTTGAAAACAAAGGATTAAATGTATGGTGTGGAAAATGATGTTTGCTTGTAGAAAACAGTAGAGAACAAAGTTTGCAGTAGATTGTATTTCAGATGTAAAAGAATGGACCGGGGTCCACAGTTCACTAGTGGTGTCTCTCCAATAAGAAATAGCATGTTGGGTGAACAAATTACAGTTGGGAAATTGACAAATAGAGATGCATACATATCATGATAATTACTATGAGATTTAATCAGGGCATTACGACAAAGTACATAGACCGCTATCCAGCATGCATCTATGCCTAAAAAGTCCACCTTCGAGTTAGCATCCGCACCCCTTCCAGTATTAAGTTGCAAACAACAGACAATTGCATTAAGTATGGTGCGTAATGTAATCAACACAAATATCCTTAGACAAAGCATTGATGTTTTATCCCTAGTGGCAACAACACATCCAAAACCTTAGAACTTTCTGTCACTGTCCCAGATTCAATGGAGGCATGAACCCACTATCTAGCATAAATACTCCCTCTTGGAGTCACAAGTATCAACTTGGCCAGAGCCTCTACTAGCAACGGAGAGCATGCAAGAACATAAACAACATATATATGATAGATTGATAATCAACTTGACATAGTATTCAATATTCATCGGATCCCAACAAACACAACATGTAGCATTACAAATAGATGATCTTGATCATGATAGGCAGCTCACAAGATCTAACATGATAGCACAATGAGGAGAAGACCACCATCTAGCTACTTCTATGGACCCATATTTCAAGGATGAACTACTCACACATCAATCCGGAGGCGGGCATGATGATGTAGAGCCCTCCGGTGATGATTCCCTCTCCGGCAGGGTGCCGGAGGTGATCTCCTGAATCCCCCGAGATGGGATTGGCGGCGGCAGTGTCACAGTAACCTTTTCCGTATCGTGGGTCTCGGTAATAGGGTTTTCGCGCCGGAGGGATTTTATAGGCGGAAGGGCAGAGTTGGAGGCGGCACAGGGGCCCACACCATAGGACGGCGCGGGCCCCACCCAGGCCGCGCGGCCCTGTGGTGTCGGCGCCTCGTCGCCCCACCTCGTATCCTCTTCGGTCTTCTGGAAGCTCCGTGGAAAAATAAGACCCTGGGCGTCGATTTCGTCCAATTCCGAGAATATTTCCTTTGTAGGATTTCTGAAACCAAAAACAGCAGAAAACAGAACGGCTCTTCGGCATCTTGTTAATAGGTTAGTGCCGGAAAATGCATAATAATGATGTAAAGTATGTATAAAACATGTGGGTATTGTCATAAAAGTAGCATGGAACATAAGAAATTATGGATACGTTTGAGACGTATCAGTCACCTGTCGAGAAAACTTCCCCCGAGGAAGAGAGTGGCTTATGTCCTTACGAGGATGCCATCATTAGCTTGTAAGTTACTTTGCTTCCTTTTTCTTTTTGTATATTTCTTGTGAATATTCTCATGTTATCTTTGTTGACAGTGGCGAAGAAGAAGAAGAACCCGCTGCCAATGTGGCTGCTCCGACGAGTACGTCAAATACTGTAGTTCTTTCGGAAGCACGCCGTGCTGCCGAGGAAACCTCGCCTCTTCGTCACCAAGATTTGGAGATTTTGACTCCTGTCGCCAGCCCCCGAGCCCCTTCACCGAAAAGACCAAGGGTTGGGCTTGGCGAGAGCCACGACTTGTGGCCGGGAGTTCCACGACTCCTCCATTGGATGATGTTAGTATTTTTGCGGCTATCTTTAAAGATGCCAGTCTCATTTTTTACCACTTGCCAAGTTTTTCATTTCTGACCCTATCTCTCGAATTTATTTTTACAGCCTCCGATGAAACATTTCATCAATCTCGGTACTCAATTTATTGGGTACCGTGATACTGTCGAAGATTTGAAAGGTAAACCTTGCTTGCTGCAAATGAACTATATTTCATTTTTCCTCGGACAGCCTGTATTATATTTTGACTTTAAATCCTACCTCGTCTCCTTCTGCCAGAGGCTCTCGACAAAGCCAACAAACGCGCTGATGATCTTGCTCTTAAGCTTGAACAAAGTGAAACAGCTCGCAAGAAGGCTGAGTAAGAAGCTGCTTCTGTTGGAGATCTTCGCAAGAGGCTCCATCATGCTGAGAATGCTTTAAGCGAGAAAATGACTCAGCAGATTGCGCGTGAAGAGGCCATCATAGGTCGCTTAGAGTCGCAAAACCGGCGTTTTGTCAGTAAGTTCCCTGTCCTTATCTTCTAAAATTGCCTCTCGTGCATATTTTGACAAACCCGAATCTTTCTCCAGCAGGAAAGATAGGTGAACATTTCACCCTTCATGAGGCCGAGGAAGACCGTCTCCTCGACACCCTATCGATCCTCGAGCTTCATGGGGATTTGGCGCGCAAAATCATTTCCGAAGCGCGAGCTGCGTTCACACGCCTCTTCCCCTATTTCTTCCCCAAGCAGACACAGCCGACAATTTTCTCCGAGATTGCCAAGCGATTCCTGCCCTAGGAAGATCTTGGATTGGCTTTTCGGCAAGAAAATTTGAAGGTTGGAGTCGAAGGGACCATAGCCCTGGTTTCCGAAAGCCAACAAACTGTCGACTGGGCGAAGGCTGGCGAAACAAAGGGAATCAACAAGGAGAAGTGGCAGTCCTTGGTGAAGGCTGCCAAACCGTACTCCAAGAAGATTCTCTCCTTCCTTGGGTACAAGCCAACTGCTTCATCTAGTACAGCCAAGACGGAGGTCAAGTCGACCAACTTACCTCTCCGTTTTTTTTATTTTAGCGGTTGACAATATCTATATGACATGCGAATGCTGTTGTCGACTTGCTAGGAGTCGACCTTTTGTAATGGATCCCGACTCATGTAAATATCCCAACTCATGAGTGAAAAGGAATCCTTGTGTGGTGATTGATGTCGACTTTTTCTTTCTTCCAGTTGGTGTTTGATAATTACTCTAATACTGATGGGCCATCATCTGCTTCCCCTGCAACGTCTCGCTCCAGACAGCTAGCTGATGATGTTTTCTTGGACGATTCCTCCTGTGTTAACTCAAAGCAACTAGAATTAACTGAACTTCGACAGCAACTCCAGGCCATGAAAAAGCAATCCATTATTGTCATGGATCAATCCCGCAAATCTTCCGAACGGGAGAAAATAGCTCTTCAGAAAGCTCAAGAAGCTTTAGACTTGAAAGAATCTGCGGTTGCTGAAGCTTTACAGGCTACTTCTCAAGAAAATTATATGCTTGAGCTGCTGAATGACGCAAGCCTGGATATGGCGGGTAAGTTTCAACTCTGTTTGCTATCCATAGCCACTTTTTTACAAAACTAATTGTATCCTTTGACATTTTTAGGCTCTTTTTTAGACGCTGCTGCTGAAGATCAACGTGTCGATGCAAGGTCCGAGGTTCTTATTCGACTTGCTCTGCAGAACAACGCCAATTTTTGGGCTACCCCGGACCGTACCCGACAAATTGTGCGATTTCAGGATCGTGCTGCTCAGGTTCGAGGATATCTCGACTTCTGCACAAAGACACTGGCCATGGTTTACAATGCCATATTTCCTCGAAACATTCAGCCCAAAACCCTTCCTGACTTGATGGATAAATTCAAAAGTGTTCATCGAATTCATGGTTTTGTGAAGGCCCAGTTAATGGCTGGTGCTAGATTTGCGATGATCATGCTGCAGATCTGCTACCCGAAGTTGGACATGTCCAACATTGTTGATCTTTGTCATGCCAGATTGAGGAAACGGAGAAGGAACGTCGACAGGATCAATGACGTGGTGACTTGATGTCTACACACGCTTCTATTCCTGTCGACAGTGTTGGGCCTCCAAGAGCAGAGGTTTGTAGAACAGCAGCAAGTTTCCCTTAAGTGAATCACCCAAGGTTTATCGAACTCAGGGAGGTAGAGGTCAAAGATATTCCTCTCAAGCAACCCTGCAATTAAGATACAAGAAGTCTCTTGTGTCTCCAACACACCTAATACACTTGTCAGATGTATAGGTGCACTAGTTCGGTGAAGAGATATTAAAACGCAGATGGTATAGATGGTGGTAAACGGTAATTGCGATCTGAAGTAAATATTGCAGGAAGTAAAGATGCAGTAAAACAGTAAATAAGCGATGTTTGCAGTATTTGGAAACAAGGCCTAGGGATCCTACTTTCACTAGTGGCCACTCTCAACATTGCAATCATAATTGAATGTAAATATAAGCACTTCATCATACTACTCTCCTGTTGGATAAAGAACTCAAATTCATTGGGCAAGTGTGCAAAAGCACACCTCAAAGGCGTATTCCCAAGTACTAATAAACACCCCACACTGTCACCGTGAGCATTCATAGGAGGTACTAACACACCACAATTCATAAGGGAGTTACACACGGCGCACACACTGTACCTTTACGCCGAGGTCACAGTAACCCCAAAGTTCACATAATAAAACACTTGAATAGCATATGACATCTAGATTGCAAAGCCTATGATCACATAGATGAACAAATAAATGCTACTCTCAAACACTCTCTTGTTAGATAACAAACACCATTCATTGTGTAGGGCTACAAGAGCTCCCTCAAGCCGGAGTAAACAAGCTCCACAACTTCATAAAGGAAACACACACGATGCACACACTGTCACCATTACACCGTGGAGAGTGAATCCGGAGTTCATATTTAAAGTAACCTCTAGAGTGCATAATAGACAAGAGTAACATCTACATATTCATAAAGATCACACCATGGGAGAGAGATGAACCACATAGCTACCGGTAGAGCCCTCAGCCTCGGGGGAGAACTACTCCCTCCTCATCATGGGAGACAACAACGGCGATGAAGATGGCGGTGGTGTCGATGGAGATGACTCCGGGGGAAATTCCCCGTCTCGGCGGCATGCCAGAACAGAGATTCTATCCCTCGAAACTTGTCTTCGCGATGGCGGCGGCTACGGAACTCTTCGTGGAATATGACTGGACGATTTAGGGTTTTCGCGATGGAGAGAATATATAGGCGGAAGGGCAGCCTCGGAGGAGCCAGGGGGTGCCCACACCACATGGCGGCGCAGCCAGGGGTGGGCCCGCGCCCCCTATGGTGTGGGTCCCCTGCTGGCCGCCTCCGACTCTCCTTCGATGTTCTGGAACCCTCCGAGGAAAATAGGAAGTTTGGCTTTTGCTTCGTCCAATTCCGAGAATATTTCTGTGTAAGATTTCTGAAACCAAAAACAGCAGAAAACAGGAACTGGCGCTTCGGCATCTTGTTAATAGGTTAGTTTCAGAAAATGCATAAAAATGATATAAAGTGTGAACAAAACATGTAGGTATTGTCATAAAACTAGCATGGAACATCAGAAATTATAGATACGTTGGAGACGTATCAATCATCCCCAAGCTTAGTTCCTACTTGCCCTCGAGTAGGTAAACGATAAAAAGAATAATTTCTGAAGTGACATGCTACCAACATAATCTTGATCAACAATATTGTAAAGCATATAAGATGAATGAAGTGATTCAAAGCAATGGTATATAGTTTGATAACAAAAAGATAATGACTAAACAACTGAATCATATAGCAAAAACTTTTCATGAATAGTACTTTCAAGACAAGCATCAAAAAGTCTTGCATAAGAGTTAACTCATAAAGCAATAGATTCAAAGTAAAAGGCATTGAAGCAACACAAAGGATGATTAAGTTTCAGCAATTGCTTTCAACTTGTAACATGTATATCTCATGGATAGTTGTCAACATAAAGCAATATAACAAGTGCAATAAGCAAGTATGTAAGAATCAATGCGCACAGTTGACACAAGTGTTTGCTTCTAAGATAGAAAGAAGTAGGTAAACTGAATCGACATAAAGTAAAAGAAAGGCCCTTCGCAGAGGGAAGCGGGGATTACTCATGTGCTAGAGATTTTTATTTTGAAAACATGGAAACAATTGTGTCAACGGTAGTAATAATTCATATGTGTTATGCATAAAACCTCATATAAGTTGCAAGCCTCATGCATCGAATACCAATAGTGCCCGCACCTTGTCCTAATTAGCTCGGACTTCCATGGATTATCATTGCATTACATATGTTTCAACCAAGTGTCACAAAGGGGTACCTCTATGCCACCTGTACAAAGGTCCAAGGAGATAGATCGCATTTGATTTCTCAATTTTGATAGATCTCAACTTGAGGACATCCATACCGGGACAACATAGAAAACAGATAATGGACTCCTCTTTTAATGCTTTAAGCATTCAACAACAATAATATTCTCATAAGAGATTCTGAGGATTAATGTCCAAGCTGAAACCTCCACCATGATACATGGCTTTGGTTGGCGGCCCAATGTTCTTCTCTAACAATATGCATACTCAAACCATTTAATCATGAGAAATCTCCCTTACTTCAGACAAGACGAACATGCATAGCAACTCACATGATATTCAACAAAGTAAAAGTTGATGGCGTCCCCAGAAACATGGTTACCGCTCAACAAGCAACTTATAAGAACTAAGATACATAAGCGACATATTCATTACCACAATAGTTTTTAGGCTACTTTCCCATGAGCTATGTATTGCAAAGACAAGGAATGAAATTTTAAAGGTAGCACGCAAGCAATTTACTTTGGAATGGCAGAAAAATACCACATATAGGTAGTTATGGTGGACACAAATGGCATAGGTTTTGGCTCAAGGTTTTGGATGCACGAGAAGCATTTCCTCTCAGTACAAGGCTTTGGCTAGCAAGGTTGTTTGAAGCAAACACAAGTATGAACCGGTACAACAAAACTTACATAAGAACATATTGCAAGCATTATAAGACTCTACACTGTCTTCCTTGTTGTTCAAACACTTTTACCAGAAAATATCTAGACTTTAGAGAGACCAATCATGCAAACCAAATTTCAACAAGCTCTACGGTAGTTCTCCACTAATAGATTTAAACTACATGATGCAAGAGCTTAAACATGATCTATGAGAGCTCAAAACAATTGCCAAGTATCAATTTATTCAATACAATATACCAATTACCACATGAAGCATTTTCTTTTTCCAACCAAATAGCAATAAGTGAAGCGATCAACTTTCGCCATTGAACATTAAAAGTAAAAGCCAAGAACACTAGTGTTCATATGAAAAGGCAGAGCGTGTCTCTCTCCCACACATGGATTGCTAGGATCCGAATTTATTCAAACAAAAATAAACAAACAAAAATAAAAGCACACATACGCTCCAAGTAAAGCACATATGATGTGAAAGAATTAAAATATAGTTTCACTAGAGATGACCTGATAAGTTGTTGATGAAGAAGGGGATGCCTTGGGCATCCCCAAGCTTAGACGCTTGAGTCTTCTTGAAATATGCTTGGGTGACCCACGGGGGCATCCCCAAGCTTAGGCTCTTCACTCTTCTTGATCACATTATATCACCCTTCTCTCTTGACCCTTGAAAACTTCCGCCACACCAAACTTCTCATAAACTTCATTAGAGGGTTAGTGCATAATCAAAAGTTCACATGTTTAGTAAGGACGCAATCATTCCCAACACTTCTGGACATTACCCAAGGCTACTGAAATTTAATGGAGCAAAGAAATCCACTCAAACACAGTAAAAGAGGCAATGTGAAATAAAAGGCAGAATCTATCAAAACAGAACAGTCCGTAAAGACGAATTTTTTCGAGGCACTTAACTTGCTCAGATCAGAAAACTCAAAACTAATGAAAGTTGCGCACATATCTGAGGATCACGCATGATTTTTTTCAAGATTTTACGAGTTTCCTACAGAGAGAAAAACGTGAATTCGTGACAGCAAAGAAATCTGTTTCTGCGCAGAAATCCAAATCTAGCATCAACTTTCTATTAGAGACTTTACTTGGCATAACAATGCGATAAAATAAAGATAAGGAGAGGTTGCTATAGTAGTAACAACTTCCAAGACACAACAAAACAGTAGCAAAATAAAAACATGGGTTATCTCCCAAGAAGTGCTTTCTTTATAGCCATTAGGATGGGCTCAGTAATTTTAATGATGCTCTCGCAAGAAATAAGAGTTGAAACAAAAGAGAGCATCAAGAAGCAAATTCAAAACACATTTAAGCCTAACCCACTTCCTATGAAAAGGAATCTTGTAAATAAACAAGTCATGTAAGCATAATGCAACAAGCATAAGAAGGCAACACAAGCGCAACTTCAATATTCTCAACATAAAGAGGGGAAACTTAATATTATTAAGATGCATATAACCATGTTTCCCTCTCTCATAATAACTTTCAGTAGCATCATGAACAAACTCAACAATATAACTATCACATACAGCATTCTTGTCATGATCCACATGCATAAAAGTATCATTACTCTCCACATAAGCATAATCATTAGTATTAATTGTAGTGGGAGCAAATTCAATAAGATAGCTATCATTATTATTCTCATCACCATAATCATCATATATAGGACGCATATTGTAACCATAATTAACTTTATCCTCCATAGTAGGTGGCACCAAAATACCACTATCATTATAATCATCATAAATGGGAGGCAAAGTATCATCAAAGAAAATTTTCTCCTCAAAACTTGGGGGACTAAAAATATCATTTTCATCAAAACCGACCTCCCCAAGCTTAAATTCTTCCATAGCATTAGCAATAATAGTGTTCAAAGAGTTCATGCTAATAACATTGCTACAACTATTTTGCAAGCAAAGTTCCATGGGTTTTTTAATTCTCTCTTCAAACACATCATGTCCTAATACAAGATAAAGTTCATAAAGATCTCTAATTTTTTTGTTGTTTTCCATTAAGCCTAACTAGTGAAAATAAAAACAAGAAACAAAAAGATATAATTGCAGGATCTAAGGGCATCTCCAGCGGCGCGACGCATTTCGGACGTTGAAACGGACGCGTCGTGTCCGTTTGCGTCGGGCGAAATGGTCGAAATCGTCCGGGCGTCCGTTATGCCGGGGTGGCACCAGCGGCGCGACGCATAATTTTTTTTTTCATTCATGCAACCATATTTTACATTAATAAAAAAACATAAAAAAGCCATAAAGGCGTGCTAAAAGTTGCTGCTGCCTACTGGTCGTCGTCGCTGACGAGGTTAATGAACTCCGGCGTCGGCCATGGAAGCTCGTACGCCGGCGGTGGAGGAGGTACCGCCGCATGGGCAGGAGGCTGTGGCCAGGGATCCCACGCCGCAGCAGCAGGCGGAGCGCGGTCGTTGGAACGCGTCGGCGTTGCCGGAGGAGTCGCCGGCCTCCCCTGCGAGCGCTGACTCCCGCAGCTGGATTGTGAGCCCCTCCCACAAAGCGAGCTCGTTGAGCTCGTCCTGCGCGCTGTTGGCCAGTGTCATGTTAATGGCCTCATCCTCGGAAAGGTCCGGCGGCTGGGTCTGCGGATCCCACGCCGGCCCACCGTCGTCGTGGTCGTAGTCGACCATGTCGACGTCCTCGTCCGCGTCCTCGTCCTCGTCCGTGTCCTCCTGGTCGTTCTCTTCTTCTTCTGCGGCGATCTCTCGGTCGAAGAAGTCCACGTCGCCGAGGTAGCCAGCGCGGCGGCGCACGTCGAACTCCCACGTCCCGAATGAAATCCAGTTGTAGGAGTTCAGCGCGTACGCCTGATCCTCCCGCAGATCCGGCGGCAAGATCGCTCGGCGGCGGCGCACCTCGTCCCGCCGCTCTCGGCCCTCGCGCGGCACGGGGGGACCGGCACGCGCCGCGAGTTCAGGTACCAGCCCCCTCCCGGCAAGTTCGCGTCCGGCCATGGCACAGGCCGGTTTTCCTCCCATAGCTGCCGCGCGAGGTCAACGCGGACGTACCGGCCGACCCGTGCCTTCTTGCCGGAACGCGAGCCGCTAGCCTCCTGGTCGTTCTTCGTCTTGCGGAACGGCCAGCATTTCTTTCCCATGGCGTCGGTGGGGTGGATACTGTGGGATTTGGCAATGGTTTGGTCGTGGAAATGGCCGCCGGCAGCGTCCATTTAAAAGGCTCCGACGCCATATCGCCTTCAATGGCCTGCCAGTGCAACGTCTACTAGCTGCGCACGCTCGCGGAAGCCGAGGCACGCCATTAACGCGGCCCTGCAAAGGCTGCAGCGCGCCGCCCGGAAGTAATGCCGCGGAAGACGAAGCGTTGTGCCGCTGCCGCGGGCCCGTGCGAGGACCGAGGGACACTTTGCGTGTTCGCAGCTCCGTAGAGACGCAAACCGGCGCATATTTGGGCCAGGTTTGCGTCTCTGACGGCCCGGTCACTTTGCGTCGCGCCGCTGGAGGTGGTGCACGACGCATTTTTGGTCACGGCGGACACAAACGGTCGCTCAGCGTCCGTTTGCGTCGCGCCGCTGGAGATGCCCTAAAGGAAATAGCTTCGAGCACTCACACACCGGCAATAGTGCTACGAAATAGCTTAGTAGTCGGAGGATGTGAATACCTTTTACCTTACCTCCCCTGCAACGGCGCCAGAAAATAGCTTGATGCCTACACACGCTTCTATTCCTGTAGACAGTGTTGGGCCTCCAAGAGCAGAGGTTTGTAGAACAGCAGCAAGTTTCCATTAAGTGAATCACCCAAGGTTTATCGGACTCAGGGAGGTAGAGGTCAAATATATTCCTCTCAAGCAACCCTGCAATTAAGATACAAGAAGTCTCTTGTGTCCCCAACACACCTAATACACTTGTCAGATGTATATGTGCACTTGTTCGGTGAAGTGATATTAAAACGCAGATGGTATAGATGGTGGTAAACGGTAATTGCGATCTGAAGTAAATATTGCAGGAAGTAAAGATGCAGTAAAACAGTAAATAAGCGATGTTTGCAGTATTTGGAAATAAGGCCTAGGGATCCTACTTTCACTAGTGGCCACTCTCAACATTGCAATCATAATTGAATATAAATATAAGCACTTCATCATACTACTCTCCTGTTGGATAAAGAACTCAAATTCATTGGGCAAGTGTGCAAAAGCACACCTCAAAGGCGTATTCCCAAGTACTAATAAACACCCCACACTGTCACCGTGAGCATTCATAGGAGGTACTAACACACCACAATTCATAAGGGAGTTACACACGGCGCACACACTGTACCTTTACGCCGAGGTCACAGTAACCCCAAAGTTCACATAATAAAACACTTGAATAGCATATGACATCTAGATTGCAAAGCCTATGATCACATAGATGAACAAATAAATGATACTCTCAAACACTCTCTTGTTGGATAACAAACACCATTCATTGTGTAGGGCTACAAGAGCTCCCTCAAGCCGGAGTAAACAAGCTCCGCAACTTCATAAAGGAAACACACACGATGCACACACTGTCACCATTACACCGTGGAGAGTGAATCCGGAGTTCATATTTAAAGTAACCTCTAGAGAGCATAATAGACAAGAGTAACATCTACATATTCATAAAGATCACACCATGGGAGAGAGAGATGAACCACATAGCTACCGGTAGAGCCCTCAGCCTCGGGGGAGAACTACTCCCTCCTCATCATGGGAGACAGCAACGGCGATGAAGATGGCGGTGGTGTCGATGGAGATGACTCCGGGGGCAATTCCCCGTCCCGGCGGCGTGCCGGAACAGAGATTTTGTCCCCCGAAACTTGTCTTCGCGATGGCGGCGGCTACGGAACTCTTCGTGGAATATGACTGGACGATTTAGGGTTTTCTCGACGGAGAGAATATATAGGCGGAAGGGCAGCCTCGGAGGAGCCAGGTGCCCACACCACATGGCGGCGCGGCCAGGGGTGGGCCCGCGCCCCCTATGGTGTGGTCCCTGCTGGCCGCCTCCGACTCTCCTTCGATGTTCTGGAACCCTCCGAGGAAAATAGGAAGTTTGGCTTTTGTTTCGTCCAATTCCGAGAATATTTCGTGTAAGATTTCTGAAACCAAAAACAAGAAAACCAGGAACTGGCGCTTCGGCATCTTGTTAATAGGTTAGTTCCAGAAAATGCATAAAAATGATATAAAGTGTGAACAAAACATGTAGGTATTGTCATAAAACTAGCATGGAACATCAGAAATTATAGATACGTTGGAGACGTATCATGACTCCTGTGGCTGAAAAGATGATTGAAGATCTTCTTCGGATAGACGCTGCTTACTTTACTGAGAGCCATTATGCCGATTCCATGGGTGCTGCTGCAGAGGATTAAAGGATAAACATTGATGACCTGATAAAAGATGACTGAAGATTTCTTCCCTTCTGCCGAGTTTTTTCCTGAAATAAAGGCGATATCTTGTATATATTGCGAGAACTATGTATAGTCAAAAGGAGTTGTGTTTATTTTTTCTCCTCCTTTAGCCCCCGAGTATTTCGGTAGGCATATGTATGTTTGTTGCTTGCGAGGTGTTTAGACCAAAGCAAATGAGCTGTAAGTTATATGTTGTAAGGATTGAGTATTATATTGTTCAATCTGCAGGTTACAAGCCCCCGAGCCTATCGAAGAAAAAGATGTATATCACCAATATCTTTACTATATTGTAGCATCACGAGCCCGCCTCATTAAAAACCTTTCAGCCCCACTCGGTGCCCTGAAAGGAAAAGAGTGCGTCTGAAAACTCGCGAGCTTTTCAGTACATTGTATGTTTACATGTATAACTCTGTTTTGACTTATGCGTAGAAACGTCGAAGCTGCGCCATGTTCCAGGGGTTTGGTTCTGCGACTCCTGTCTTCTTGTCCTTTATTCTGTATGCTCCTCCTGCGATCACTTCGGTGACGATGTATGGGCCTACCCATGGTGACTCGAATTTTTCATGGCTATCCAGCGTAAGCCGAAGAACCAGGTCGCCAACTTGGAAAGAGCTTGGTCGCAAACGTCGACTATGGTAGTTTTTCAGGTCATGCTGATACTTGGTGACTCTTGACAACACCTCATCTCTAGCTTTGTCGAGTGCATCAACATCGTCTTCTAGTGCTTTTCTCGAAATTTCTTCATCATATTCCGCCACTCTCGGAGAATTGTGTTCTATTTCTATCGGGAGCACCGCCTCAGCTCCATGGACCAGGAAGAACGAAGTTTCTTGTGTTGCTGTATTGGGTGTCGTTCGTATACTCCATAGCACGCTAGGCAATTCTTCTGGCCAGGTGTGTCGAGCTTTTTCTAGTGGTGTTAATAGCCGTTTCTTGATACCGTTGCAGATGATGCCATTTGCTTTTTCGACTTGGCCATTGGTTTGCGGGTGCGCCACCGATGCGAAGTGTAATTTGATGCCTACCTCCGCACAATACGCTTTGAATTCCTTGGAGGTGAATTTGATGCCGTTGTCCATGACGATGCTGTGAGGAACACCAAATCGAAAAAATATGCCCTTGATGAAGCTTACCACCGATGCTGCATCTGCCGATGTTACTGGTACTACGTCAATCCACTTGGTAAACTTGTCGACAGCCACGAGCATATACACGTATCCTCCCAGCCAAGCCTTATGCAACTTCCCCACCATGTCGTGACCCCACTGTGCGAAAGGCCATGACAAAGGTATTGGCATCAGCTCGGCTGCCGGCGAATGAGGTTTCGCCGCAAACCTTTGGCACGCATCACAAGTATGCACTATATCTTTCACGTCTTCTACTGCAGTTAGCCAATAAAAACCTGCCCTGAAAACTTTGGCTGCTATTGCTTGGCTACTCGCGTGGTGGCCACATACTCCTTCATGTACATCCTTCAGTATTACTCTTCCTTCTTCGGGTGTTACGCACCTTTGCAAGACTCCCGATATACTCCGTTTGTACAGTTCTCCCTTGACCACAATGAACGCTTTAGATCGTCGAATAACTCGCCTTGCTTCTACCGGATCTTCGGTATCTCTTTACTTAAGATATATAATACGTAAACTTGCATCCAAGGTACTTGTACCATCATAACCTCATGTGATTCATCGTCATCTTCAGATGTGTTCATTTTTGAGGCTGCTGGAGCCCCCGAGTCTTTCTCAAGTTTTTCCTTCTTCTTCGACTGCTTTGGTGCTTTCTTCGCCTTGGTTGATCTCTCAGTTATTTCTTCCAAAAATACGCCCGGTGGTATTGCTAAGCATTGTGACCCAATGTTTGCCAAAACATCGGTTTCATCGTTGCTGAGTCTGCTAATATGGTTCACTTCGCATCCATCAAAGAGTTTCTCGAGTTCATTGTATACCTCTTTGTATGCTATCATGTTGTCATTGACTGCATCACACTGGTTCATCACCTGTTGAGCCACCAGTTGGGAATCGCCAAAGATTTTTGTCGGGGGGGAGACCCCGGGTAGGGCAATGGACGCGGAGCAGCCGGCTTGAGGTTGGCCGGCTGGCGGCAAAGGCCGGCTGAGGAGCAGCCGGCTGGAGCCGTGGCCGGCTGCCTCGGGGGCCGACTAGCTCTGAGTCCTAGTCGGCCTGGCTACGGCCTTCTGCGCTGTGGCTGGGCCGGCTTCTACAAGCCATATCCGACTGGGGTTTACACTCTAGACCGACTCGAGGCTGGCAAGTCTTGCATGAGAAGGAACTGGGTAGGTGGTCCGGGTTCGCAGGTCCACGCTGACCTCACCTCTCGTAAAGCGCGGGGCACTGTGGAGCAATAGTGCCACGCGGCGGTACGTCGGTCCGTACCGGCTACAGGGCATGATGGCGACAGGGACATCTCCTCGCCATGCCGCTGACTTCCGCAGGCGGACAAGACAGGTCACTACACCTCAACGGCTCCATGACGTCAACGCCTCGGGAAGGAGCGGAAGCCGGAGCCGGCCAAGCCGGCCACTAGACTATAGGGACTTCTATGTAAAGTGCCAGTGCCTATATAAGCTGGGCTACCCCCTCGTGCGGGGGACGATCGATCATTCTCACTTCATTCTAGTCTTAGCGCTACTCGAGGAGAGAGACCTTCGTCTACCTTAGCCTCCCCGAGCAGCCGGATACAGCTCAAGGAGCACCATTGTACTGTGTGATCACCATATACACTCATAGCAGGAGTAGAGGTGTTACCTCCACAGGAGGGCCTCGAACCTAGGTACGTCGACCGTGTCATTCGTCCCCATACCCGCATCCGGATACCGTCGTGAGACCACTAGGAACCACTTCGATTAGCCACCCTATGGCATATGCCGTGACGATACCACGACATTTGGCGCCCACCGTGGGGCCTTCAGCGTCTGCGGCTGGTGTCTTCATCCGGACGGGCCTCACCATCACCACCGGCGAGCGGGTCGCTTCAGGCTTGATCTGGAGATTCGGCTCCCTCGACTGCATCAACGACAACGCTGGCTGCTTCGCCGACCGGCCATTCCCTACCGGTGGCAACGTCATCAGCTTCGGCGGCTTCGACGTCTACGTCGCCACCGTCGCACCCCCGCGCTACCCGCGCCAGATCCTGCGCTGCGCAAGCCCTCCTCCTGGAGCCGGCGCCAGCATCACCACCGCCAGCTCCTGCGTCATGCATGAGGTCATGGCAGCCGGTGACGACGCCGGGGCCAAGTACACACGCGTCCGTGGCCCGGACCTAGAGCATCCCGCCGCGGCCGGCGCGTCCGCCTCGGGCGCAAAAGCGCCTCCACCACAATCCCGGCTGGAAGAAGTCCGGGCGAAGCTGAGAACCCCGCTCACGACTGGCGGCGACCCCTCCACCGTGGAGGCGGACTTGGAGGCACACCACCAGCTCCTCCTCAAGCAAACCGAAGAACTGGCCGCTGCAAAGCGCCAGTGGGAAATCACCCAGCGCGAGTACAACCGCGCCCACGGCCTCACTCCAGGCGACGACAACCCCAGTCGAGCCGGCCTGATCCGCCGCAGGGCGCGACCTAGGCGCCAAGATCGAGCGCGACGGCGCGGACGCGCCGACTCCGTCGCAGGAGCTGCCCCTCTACAACACCCCCGACAAGAACATGCTCGCGGCCGAAGCCGCCGCGGAAGAGCTGGACCGCCTTGAAGGCGAAGAGTTACGCCGCCAGACTGAGCGGGTGACTGAGCTGCTGAAGGCTGCCAACCGGCAGTCGAAAGACCCCAGGTACGCCCACGCTCCCAGAGCTTCTCACGCTCGTGGTGCCGCAGGCAACGCCAGGGACTCGGCCGAGTCCGCCTCCCCAGCACCAAGCCGGCATCGGGACTCTCGAGCCACCCACGCAAGCTCCAGCCGGACAAGCCGGCTGGGAAGCGGCAACAGCGGCCGCAGCCGGCCACCACCAAGCCGCCACCAGGGGGAAGACTCCGAGAGGCCGGTGCCAAGACGCCCGCACCGGCCGGCCCCAGAAGCCAGCGACCCTCGCCAGCAGGCACACTCCCGGCTGGGCCCGCGCATCGAGCCAACCGACGCCCGAGACCGCCTCGACCGGCTGGTCGAATCCCGCATCGCGGAAGAAGAGGGGCCAGCCGGCCCAAAGTGCTTCGGGCCCCGCATCGCCAACGAGCCCATGATCGACGGCTTCCAGCTCCCGCGCGACACCCCCAAGTACGACGGCACTGCCAAGCCGGAGGACTGGCTGCTGGACTACTCCACCGCAGTCGGCATCGCCAGAGGCAACAAGCGCTGGGCGGTGCGCTACTCCCCCCTGATGGTCGGCTCCGCCCGCACCTGGCTCAACAACCTCCCAGCCGGCAGCATCAACGGCTGGCTGGACTTTGAAGAGGCCTTCATCAGCAACTTCACCGGCACCTATCGCCGGCCGGGTCGCCCCCAGCAACTAGAGATGTGCAAGCAGGGCCCGGACGAGACGGATCACGCATACCTGACGCGCTGGTGCGAAATGCGCAACTCCTGCGAGGGCGTGCACGAGATCCAGGCCATCAGCTTCTTCATGGGAGGCTGCCGGCCCAACACCATGCTGTGGCACAAGCTACGCCGCAGCGACCCCAAGTCGATGGCCGCCTTGATGGCCATCGCCGACAAATACGCGCTGGCTGAAGAAGCCGGCAAGGCTCCGGCTGAAATTTCGCCGACCCCCACCAGGCGGGACAACAACAAGCCGGCCGAGCACAAGCCGGCCGAGGGCGGCTCGCATGGCAGCCGGCGGGACAACTACCGCGGCAAGCGGCACAGCGACCAGCCGGACCGCCGGTACGGTTCCGCCCATGTGGCAGCCGTGTCGGACCATGCGGCGGCTGGCGGCAGCCGGCGCCAGAAGCAAGACCGGCCGTGCAAGTACCACAGCGGCAAGAACCCCTCCAACCACACCACCCGCGACTGCCACTTCATGAAGCGGCTGACAAGCGGCGAACCGCTCCCGCCTCCACCCCCGCCTCCACCAGCCGGCGGGCCGGGTGGCCAAGCCGGCGCAGAGAATGCCAACCTCGAGCACCACGAGGCTAACCACGTGCACCATGGCCGCTACCTGGCCGAGGATGCTACCTACATCATCTTCACCTCCGAGCCCGAGGACAAGACGAGCCAGCAGAGCCGTTCCCTCGAGGTCAACGCGGTCATACCGCCGGTCCCCAGTACCTAAACTGGTCAGAGCAGGCCATCACTTTTGATCGCCGCGATACACCGGCTGTCCTACCGAAGCCGGGCAGCTACGCCATGGTCCTCGACCCCACCATCGGCACAACCCGGCGCAGCGTGCGCTTCTCACGCGTCCTCATCGATGGGGGCAGCAGCATCAACATCCTCTACCGCGACACCGCCCGCAAGCTGGGCATCCAGGAGGCCGAGTTGCGCCCCACCCCCACCGTCTTCCATGGCATCGTGCCAGGCCACTGCTGCCAGCCGATTGGCCGGATCACGCTGGAGGTGATGTTCGGGAAGCCGGACCACTTCCGCACCGAGAAGGTCGAGTTCGAGGTGGTGGACCTCGTCAGTCCCTACCACGCGCTCCTGGGCAGGCCGGCCCTGACCAAGTTCATGGTGGTGCCCCACTACGGGTACCTGAAGATGAAGCTGCCTGGCCCAATGGGGGTCATCACCGTAGCCGGCGACTACCGCCGCTCCATGGACTGCGCCACGCAGAGCTCCAAGATGGCCCAGACACTGGTCATCGCCACCGAGAAGTAGCTCATCCACGACGCTGTCGCCTTGGCCAAGGCCGCGCAGTCGGACATGCCGGCTGTGGCAACCCGGCTGGGACGACTCACTTCCAGCCGGCCAACAACACCAAGAAGATCCTGCTCGACCCGGCGCAGCCGGACAAGTACGTCACCATCGGTGCCGGCTTGAGCAGCAAATAGGAAGGCGAGCTCACCAGCTTCCTCCGTGAGAATCGGGACATCTTTGCATGGTCTCCAAGGGACATGCCGGGTGTGCCGAGGGAGTTGGCTGAGCACCACCTCCACGTTAGGCCTGAAGCCAAGCCGGTGAAGCAGCCCCTCAGGCGCTTCGCCGAAGAAAGAAGGAAAGCCATCGGTGAAGAAATTGCCCGGCTCCTAGCAGCCGGCTTCATCATGGAAGTGCTGCACCCGGACTGGTTGGCGAACCCGGTCCTGGTTTTGAAGAAGAACGGCTCCTAGCGCATGTGTATCGACTACACCAGCCTCAACAAGGCGTGCCCGAAGGACCCCTTCCCCTGCCGCGCATAGATCAAGTCATAGATTCGACTGCCGGCTGTGAACTGTTGTCTTTTTTAGATGCCTATTCAGGCTACCACCAGATTCCTTTGAATCCGGCTGATCAAATAAAGACTTCGTTCATTACCCCGTATGGGGCTTACTGCTACACGACTATGCCATTCGGCTTGAAAAATGCAGGCGCCACCTACCAAAGGTGCATGCAAAAGTGTTTGCAGGATCAAATCGGCAGAAATGTTCACGCATATGTGGATGATGTCATTGTAAAAACCAAGGAGATGCCTACCCTCCTTGATGACCTAAGAGAAACCTTCACCAATCTGCGAAGATTCCGGATGAAGCTCAACCCGGCCAAGTGCACGTTCGGCGTGCCAGCCGGCCAACTCCTGGGCTACCTCGTCTCTCAGCGAGGAATCGAAGCCAACCCGGAGAAGATCAGTGCCATTGAGAAGATGGAACTGCCGCAGTGCCTCAAGGACGTCCAGAAGTTCACCGGATGCCTGGCCTCCTTGAGCCGCTTCGTCAACCGGCTGGGGGAGAAGGCACTGCCCCTGTACCAGTTGCTGAAGAAATCGGACAAGTTCGCCTGGTCACCGCAGGCGGATGAAGCTTTCTGTGACTTGAAGCGCGTGCTCTCAACCGCGCCCATCCTCGCATCGCCGGCTTCAATGGAGCCGATGCTGTTATATATCGCTGCCACCAATCGTGTGGTTAGCGTCGTCCTGGTGGTGGAGCGCAAGGAAGCCGGCAAGGAAGCCGGCAAGGAGCAGTCGGTCCAGTGCCCAGTCTACTATCTCAGCGAGGTGCTGTCCCAGTCAAAGCAAAACTACCCCCACTACCAGAAGGTCACCTATGGTGTATACATGGCGGCCAAGAAGCTCAAGCGCTACTTCCAGGAGGACCCCATCAAGGTGGTGGCCACAGCTCCCTTGGCGGAAATCATAGGCAGGCCGAGTTGCCAAGTGGGCCCTGGAGCTAGCCGCCCACACCATCCTCTACGAGCCACGCACGGCCATCAAGTCGCAGATCCTCGCGGACTTCTTCGTCGACTGGGCCGAGATGCAATACTTGCCGCCTGTGCCTCATTCCACACACTGGAAGCTGCACTTCGACGGCTCAAAGATGCGAAATGGCTTGGGAGCCGGCATCGTCGTCACCTCTCCCAAAGGAGACCGGCTGGACTACGTCCTGCAGATCCACTTCGCCGCATCCAACAATGTGGCGGAGTACGAGGCGCTCATCCACGGGCTGAAGCTGGCCAAGGAGATAGGCGTGCGTCGCATTCTTTGCTTCGGCGACTCCGACTTGGTCATACAACAAGCATCCGGCGACTGGGACGCGAAGGACGCCAACATGGCCTCATACCGCTTCCACGTCCAGCAGCTGGCCGGCTTCTTCGATGGCTGCGAATTCCATCATGTGCCGCGAGCAAACAACGAGGCGGCTGACGCGCTGTCCAAGATAGGCTCAACCCGGCAAGCAATTCCGCCGGGGGTTGCCTTGGCGCATCTGCGGAAGCCGTCCATCATACCGTCACCGGACTCGGATTCCATATTCGTGCCGGCTGACCCGGGGCTTCTTAGCCGAACCCAGGGGCTTCATCGCCCAAATCGGGGCTTCTCAGCCGAACCCGCCGGCTCCACAGCCGAACCGGGGACTTCTCAGTCCAACCCGGGGGCTTCTCAGCCAAACTCGGGGGCTTCTCGGCCAAACCCGTCGGCTCCACAGCCGAACCCGGCGACCATCAAGTCGAATCCGGAAGCTCCGAAGATGGAGGCCTTGATGGTCAGCGTGTTTGAAATAAAATGCGTACCATCATGGGCACAAGAATTCCTCTCCTACCTCACCGACGGTGTGCTGCCCAATGACAGGGTTCAAGCCAGGCAGATTGAGAGAAGGGCCAAGGCCTATACCATCATCAACCACGAGCTGTACAAACGCAGCGTAAGTGGGGTGCTCCAGCGGTGCGTCGAGCCGGCTGAAGGGATTGAACTCCTACGGGAAATCCACCAGGGAGAGTGCGGTCACCACGCCTCCTCCAGAGCCATAGTGGCCAAAGCCTTCCGGCACGGTTTTTACTGGCCGACTGCGCTCAGAGACGCAGAAGAACTGGTGAAGAAGTGCAACGGCTGCCAACGCTTTGCCAAGCAAAAGCACACGCCGGCTTCCGCCTTGAAGACCATCCCCATTACCTGGCCGTTTTCCGTATGGGGCTTGGATATGGTGGGCCCATTCAAAACAGCCTGAGGCGGCATGACTCACCTCTTGGTGATGATTGATAAATTCACTAAGTGGATTGAAGCCAAGCCAATCAAGAAGCTGGACGGCTCCACAGCTGTCACATTCCTCAAGGAGATCATTGTGAGATACGGCTATCCCCATAGCATCATCACCGACAACGGCAGCAACTTCGCCGAAGGCATCTTCAAACTCTACTGCGGGTAGATGGGGATCCGAATGGACCTATCATCCGTAGCGCATCCGGAGACCAACGGCCAAGTGGAGAAGGCAAACGGCTTAATCCTAGCCGGCATCCGGCCCCGGCTGGTGGAGCCGCTTGAGCGGTCAGCCGGCTGCTGGATCGAAGAGCTACCCCATGTACTGTGGAGCCTGCGCACAACGCCAAACCGCTTAGTCGGCTTCACACCCTTCTTCCTCGTATACGGGGCCGAAGTCGTCCTGCCGACTGACATCGAGCACGATGCGCCAAGGATCAAGCTATACACAGAAGCTGAAGCCAAAGAAGCTCATGAAGATGGAGTCGACTTGGTCGAAGAGGTCCGGCTGATGGCCGAGTCCAGGTCTACCATATACCAGCAGAGCCTCCGCCTCTATCACGGCCGGAAGGTCCAGTCCTTAGCATTCCGAGAAGGAGACCTAGTGCTCCGGCTGATCCAACGGACAGCCGGACAACATAAACTGTCATCCCCATGGGAGGGTCCCTTCATCGTGAGCAAGGCAGTAGGCAATGATTCCTACTATCTCATAGATGCCCAAGAGGCTAAGAAAAACAAGGCGAACAAAACTGACGAGGAGACAAAACGTCCCTGGAATGTCAGGTTGCTTCGACCATTTTACACTTGAGAGCAGGAATGTATGTATCCCTTGTACTCCTTTTGTAAGCTATGAAAAAGCAAGCGCTAAGAGCGCCGATTTCGACAAGTTTTTCGCGTACTCTATTGTTTTCGCCGATTGGCTAACACCCTCTCACGCGGCCGGCTTAGTAACGTGATCCGGTTTTCGACAGCCGGCTTCCGACCAGCTACAGACCGCACGCGAAAGACGGCTAGGGAGCCGGCACGCGAAAGACGGCTAAGGGAAAGAGTGAAAGCGAATTGATTCGTGCACAACCCTTCATAAAAGTGCCGGATTGCCGAACTCGGCTCGTTCGACTGAAATACTATCGGCCTCACCCAGCGGCACGCTCTTGATCTGGCGACGGACCGCAAGTCGGACGTACGATCGGCAAGGGCAAAGCCAAAGAGTGGGGTTGATGGGAAAAAGCGAACAAGTCGAAAGAAAGCAAGCCGGCACACAAATGACTAACAAACACATTAAAGTGTGCCCTAATAAAAGGATAATAATATTGTCTTACATATGCACCCGGCATCCCGGGGATTTAACAAATTGTCTTGGCAAAAGCAACATCTTAGACACATACATTTAAGCACCGGCTGGATCAGGACCAGCCGGGGGAGCATCAGTGGAGCCGGCTGCCGGGTCCGCCTCAGGCGCGTCCTCCGCATCATCTTCCGCCTCCTCCTCCTCGTCGTCAGACGGCGGGTTCGGATCCTCGATGAAGATGCGCTTGTCGACGAAGTCGGCGATGGCGCAGGCGCGGGCAAGCCGGGCGGTCTTGTTCTCCACCGGAAGGTTTTCCTCCACGTCGGCCCGCCGACACTCCAGCTGATCGAGGTTGACCTCGTCATACCAGGAAAGCACAAAGGAGAGGGCCATATCGGCTCCGGCACGCGCAGCAGACTCCTTCCAGTCGAGGAAGCGGTCAGGCGCCGTCTCCAGCCACTTGATGAGGTTGGAGAGATCCTGCGGCAACGTCTCCGTCGGCCACAGCAGCCGGATCAGCTCTTCCGCCTCCTTCCGAAGCTCCCAGCCAAGCTTGGTGATCGGCTCCACGCGGGCGGCCATGGACGCCATGTAGTCCTCCATGGTGAAGCAATCCGAGCTGCCCTCGCTGGTTTCCCGCCTCCGGGCGTCGCGCGCAACGCCAACGGCCGCTAGTGCCGCATCCTGCGCCTCAGGGAAGGCCGCTGCAAAGAAGAAGCATGTCAGAAGTCTATCGAAGGCAGAAAAATGCAAATTTTTAAAGTAAGCCGGCGGCAGCCGGCAAGAACCGACTGCCCCCAGCCCGAAGATGGAGATTTCGTCCTAAAGTAAGCTCGCGGCAGCCGGCAAGAACCGACTGCCCCACCAAGATGGAGATTTCGAAGCTCTAAAGTAAGCATGGCGGCAGCCGGCAAGAACCGACTGCCCCTAGCCTGAAGATGGAGATTTCGAAGTCCTAAAGTAAGCCTGGCGGCAGCCGGCAAGAACCGACTGCCCCCAGCCTGAAGATGGAAATTTCAAGTGATAGCAGATCGCGGCAGCCGGAATGAACCGACGCCCAGCCCGAAGATGGAGATATCGAAAAAATCAGTTTCTGCCGCCGGCTGCCAACCTAAGCCGGCAGCCGACAGCCGAAAGCCGGCAAAGGGGAAGGAAAGAGAAAAATGCAGACTCACCCGCCAAGCCGCGGTCGAGCGCGCTAATTTCATCTACCCACCGCTTGGCGGTGGCCGACAGCTCTTCGGACTTAGCGGTCACCTCTTGGCGAAGTGCAAGCCGCTGCCGGTCCACCTCCTCCAGCCGCTTGGACAGGCCCTCCACCTTCTCCTCCTCAGCCTTTTTGAGGGCGGCCAGCTCCTTGAGGTGGTTATCCTCAAGCCGGCGCAGCCGCGTCAGCTCCCCCTCGGCCACCTTTAGCTTGGCGGCAGCAGCCCGGCCCGCTTCTCGCTCTCGGCGCATTGGGCGCGGGCGGCCCGAAGATCCGCCTCCAGTTGCGGGACCCGGGCAGCTTCAGCTGCAAGACGACAAGAAAAGTCATTAGCCGAGTGAAATCGAAGAAAAAGAAGTCAAGTCAAAGGGAAGAAAACCCCCCTTGGCGGCCTCCAGCTCACGAGCCAAGCCGGCCCGCTCAATCTTGGCCTTGTGGTAGCTGGTCACGACCTGGTTGTACAAGACGGTGCGTCACTCCGCAACCGTCTGAGAGAAACAGTCAGATGTCTAGGCGAAACCCGGACCGGCTCCGAGCAGCCGGCCCATGCCTTGGAGGGCTACCAGGATAACAACAAAGTTGCAAAAAAAAAACGAGATAAGACACCTACCTTGTCAGCATCCTCCAACGTTGCCAGGTGGGCGAGGGTCTCAGCGGCCCTATTCTTAAGGTTGGCGCGGAAGCCGGAGAAGAACATCTTCATGGGCGCCACGCCAGGCTGCCCCTCCCGGCTGATCACCTCGCAGGAATCCGCCTGATGCCACGCCTTCTCCATGGTGCCAGCCGAACCAAGGCTGGAGTCGGAGGCGGACGGCACGTTCAACAGCCGGGCGCCCTTGGCCACGTGGAGGCCTTCAGACGGCTCCGACGGGCCCTCCGTCCTCACCAACGCCCGGGAGCCGGCGTCCCTCGAGCGCGCTGGCTCATCCCTTGCCGGCTCCTTCCTGACCGGCTCCTCCCTCGACGGCTCTGAAGTCGGAGGCGGCGCAGTCGAAGCAGTCGGACCGATGGGGTCCGCCATCTCCGGCGCCTGATGCGTTCCCTCCGGGCTATCCCCCAGCACCACGACGCTGGGTGCGGCACCACCGACTCCAGTCGCAGGCGGCGCAGCCCCGCCGGCTCCAGCTCCGGTCGCGGGCGGCGCACCCCTGCCGGCCCCGGCCGTGGGCTCCAACAGTGGAGCGCGGCGCGGAAATAAATCGTCTAGCGTAGGCCGGCGCGCCGACTCACCCTGGGCGCCGCAGCCAGGCGCTGCAGAAGGAGGTGCAGCTGAAGAAGACGCCCCCGCAGAAGGCGGCGTAGCCGCAGGCGGCACGACGACGACGGGCGGCGCGCGCAAGCGTCGAAGGCGGCGGCGTCGGCTCCCTCCTCTGCCGCGGGAGCGGCGGCACAACGCGGGGAGCCGACCGAGAGCCGCCGCCCTGGGTGAACTTTATGGCAGCCCTAGTCGGACAAACAAGAGAAGATAAATACAAAGAAAGGAAAGAAAAGGAATCAAACAACGAAGAAAAAGGACTCACCCGGCTGCCTCTGGAACCTTCTTGGGTGCCAGCCGGCGCTGCTTCTTGGCCTTAGCCTCCAGCGCGGCCGTGGACCCGCCTCCAGCCCGCTTCTTCCCCTTGGGCGCAGAAGTCACCGAGGCGGCAGGCGGCCTCGTGCGTAGGGGCACCGCAGGGATCGGCCCTGTAGCGGACGTCACCGGCTCCTCCACCTCCTGTTGTTCTGGCGAAGGCGGCGGGTTCTGCTCCCCTTGGCCGCCCTGGTCGGGCACCTCCGGCAGCTCGTCGTCGCCGGCTTGGTCGCCGGCTTGGGAGTCGGATCAGCATGATCCGGCGTCCAGACCTTCTGCTCCAGGTCGCCATCCTCGATGCCCTGGCGGTCGAAAAGCTGAAAACAAAACAAAGGCAGTAAAATAACAAGTCGGCCATGCTGCCGCAAGCCGGAAGTCGGCCAAAGCACAAAAAACTTACCAGCTCAGGCGGCGACGCCCGGTCGTGAGGCATCAGCCCCCAGTCCCAGTTCTCCGGCATGTTGGCCTTGGTGACGTTGTTCACCCGGCGGGCGACCTGGGCCTTGGTGAGCTCCACCTTGGACGTCCGGGTTGGATCAAACCGGCCAGACATGTGCCCAATCTTGTGGACACGCATCTGGAGCGGCAGCACCCGCCGCTCGGTGTAGGTGCAGAGGAGGTCCTCGGCGCTCAGCCGGCCCTCTGAGACACTGGCCCCCAGGAAATCCCACAGAAGGTTTACCTCTGCGTCCGGGTCCGTTGTCCTGGCGTTGTGGCCCCAGTTGATCCGGCCGACTGGCGGCGCCGGGTTGTACTCCGGCAAGTTGAGCCGGTCGAAGGCCGGGTTGTCGTTCCGCACATAAAAAAAGGACATTTACCAATTCTTCACTGAATCCACCGCCGGGATCCTCGGAAATGGTGTGCCCGTGCGGGAGTATATCGAGGCGGCGCCGCAGGTCCGCAGGTGGCCGTCAGTCGTTTGCGCCTTGATGTAGAAAAGCCGACTCCAGAATTCGACGTCCGGCCACAAGCCGGCGTAGCCTTCCATGAAGGCCACATAGCAGCTGAGGAGGATGCAGGCGTTGGCCGGCAGGTGATGAGGCTGCAGGCCGAAGAAGTCCAAGAACCGGCGGAAGAAGTGCGAAGCCGGCAGGCCCAACCCTCGATCGAAGTGCGCTCCGAAGACCACACGCTCGCCGGGGTTCGGCCTGGGCTCAATCTCATCGCCGGGCACCCTCGTGATCACCTCCGCCGGAATCCGGCGGAGGCGCACAAGACGCGTGATGTCGTCCTCCCGCATGTAGGAACCCCTCCAAGAACCGCTTGGTTGGGCCATCGACGAGGAAGAAGATGAAGAAGACCAAGAAAGATGAAAGGGCGAGGAAGAACCACGAGACAGCGGCGATGGCGGCGGCGGAGAGCGTACCGTAGACGCGCGTGGCCCCGTGGCGCCGGATTGACGGAGTGGCGGCGGCGGCTCGGCGGAGGAACGTCGGGGCGGCTGCCCGCCGGAGTTCGCCAGGGAGCGGTGGAGAGATTGCGCCGGAGCAGCGAAGAGCTCGAGCGCGAGGAGGAGCGAAGCGGGAGCGCGAGGAGGAAGAAAGGGGCGAGTGGCCGCCTCGATGCCTCCCCCGCAGCATTTATGGCCTCCGGCCGCGGGCGGTTGGCCCCCAAGTGGCAAACGTGGGCCACGTCCCTGGATTTACTGCGCCTTAACTTCTCCCACGACCACAACAGTTACTCGAAACGGCCACACCACGTCCCCCACGACCGCACCGGATCCGGAGGCGACATTGATGTGACCAGACGAAGCGGCCGCAGCAACCGGCCGTCAGACCAGTCAAGTCGGGCGCATGGCCCGAGGCGGCGGAGACTCCTGCGCGCCCAAGCCGGAGCCGGACATTAAATTCCATCCGGCCCCAAACTCTCTTAGCAAGACGGAGACAAAGTCAACACTTGTAAAAAAGGAAAAGCTGCAGAAGCGAAAGTAGCGTCCGGCTAGAAGCAGCCGGATAAAGCGAGCCGGATGAGGGCGCAGCCGGCTGAATAAAAATTCTCAATCAGCCCCTCCAAGTGCCGCCAGATACATTCAAGGGATATCTAAAAGCCAGGAAAACCTGCCTAGGTCCCTCTTAACGCAGGACCTTGCCAGCTTCGGGGGCTAATGTCGGGGGGAAGAACCCGGGTAGGGCAATGGACGCGGAGCAGCCGGCTTGAGGTTGGCCGGCTGGCGGCAAAGGCCGGCTGAGGAGCAGCCGGCTGGAGCCGTGGCCGGCTGCCTCGGGGGCCGACTAGCTCTGAGTCCTAGTCGGCCTGGCTACGGCCTTCTGCGCTGTGGCTGGGCCGGCTTCTACAAGCCATATCCAACTGGGGTTTACACTCTAGACCGACTTGAGGCTGACGAGTCTTGCATGAGAAGGAACTGGGTAGGTGATGCGTGCAATTAACACACGTCCGTTGGGAACCCCAAGAGGAAGGTGTGATGCGTACAGTAGCAAGTTTTCCCTCAGAAAGAAACCAAGGTTTATCGAACCAGGAGGAGCCAAGAAGCACGTTGAAGGTTGATGGCGGCGAAGTGTAGGGCGGCGCAACACCAGGGATTCCGGCGCCAACGTGGAACCTGCACAACACAATCAAAGTACTTTGCCCCAACGTAACAGTGAGGTTGTCAATCTCACCGGCTTGCTGAAAACAAAGGATTAAACGTATTGTGTGGAAGATGATGATTGTTTGCGAAGAACAGTAGAGAACAAGTATTGCAGTAGATTGTATTTCAGACGTAAAGAATAGGACCGGGGTCCACAGTTCACTAGTGGTGTCTCTCCCATAAGATAAATAGCATGTTGGGTGAACAAATTACAGTTGGGCAATTGACAAATAAAGAAGGCATAACAATGCACATACATATATCATGATGAGTACTATGAGATTTAATCAGGGCATTACGACAAAGTACATAGACCGCTATCCAGCATGCATCTATGCCTAAAAAGTCCACTTTCAGGTTATCATCCGAACCCCTTCCGGTATTAAGTTGCAAGCAACAGACAATTGCATTAAGTATGGTGCGTAATGTAATCAACACAAATATCCTTAGACAAAGCATCGATGTTTTATCCCTAGTGGCAACAGCACATCCACAACCTTAGAACTTTCTGTCACTGTCCCAGATTTAATGGAGGCATGAACCCACTATCGAGCATAAATACTCCCTCTTGGAGTTACAAGTATCAACTTGGCCAGAGCCTCTACTAGCAACGAAGAGCATGCAAGAACATAAACAACTCATATATGATAGATTGATAATCAACTTGACATAGTATTCAATATCCATCGGATCCCAACAAACACAACATGTAGGATTACAAATAGACGATCTTGATCATGATAGGCAGCTCACAAGATCTAACATGATAGCACAATGAGGAGAAGACAATCATCTAGCTACTGCTATGGACCCATAGTCCAGGGGTGAACTACTCACACATCAATCCGGAGGCGATCATGGCGATGAAGAGTCCTCCGGGAGATGATTCCCCTCCGGCAGGGTGCCGGAGGCGATATCCTGAATCCCCCGAGATGGTATTGGCGGCGGCGGCGTCTCTGGAAGGTTTTCCGTATCGTGGCTCTCGGTGCGGGGTTTCGCGACGAAGACTTTAAGTAGGCGGAAGGGCAGGTCAGGAGGGGTCACGAGGGCCCACACAGGCCGGCGCGGCCAGGGCTTGGGCCGCGCCGCCCTGTTGTGTCGCCACCTCGTGGCCCCACTTCGTTTCCTCTTCGGACTTCTGGAAGCTTCGTGGAAAAATAGGCCCCTGGGCGTTGATTTCGTCCAATTCCGAGAATATTTCCTTTGTAGGATTTCTGAAACCAAAAACAGCAAAAACAGCAACTGGCTCTTCGGCATCTCGTCAATAGGTTAGTGCCGGAAAATGCATAATAATGACATATAATGTGTATAAAACATGTGAGTATCATCATAAAAGTAGCATGGAACATAAGAAATTATAGATACGTATGAGACGTATCAAGCATCCCCAAGCTTAGTTCCTACTCGCCCTCGAGTAGGTAAACGATAACAAAGATAATTTCTGAAGTGACATGCTATCATAATCTTGATCAATACTATTGTAAAGCATATGAGGTGAATGAAGTGATTCGAAGCAATGGTAAAGACAATGATTAAACAACCGAATCATATAGCAAAGACTTTTCATGAATAGTACTTTCAAGACAAGCATCGATAAGACTTGCATAAGAGTTAACTCATAAGGCAATAAATTCTTAGTAGAAAGCTTTGAAACAACACAAAGGAAGATATAAGTTTCAGCAGTTGCTTTCAACTTCAATATGTATATCTCATGGATAATTGTCAACACAAAGTAATATGATGAATGCAAATAAGCAAATATGTAGGAATCAATGCACATAGTTAACACAAGTGTTTGCTTCTAAGGTGGAAGGAAATAGGTAAACTGACTCAACAATAAAGTAAAAGAATGGCCCTTCGCAGAGGGAAGCAGGGATTAAATCATGTGCTAGAGCTTTTCAAGTTTTGAAATCATATAGAGAGCATAAAAGTAAAGTTTTGAGAGGTGTTTGTTGTTGTCAACGAATGGTAATGGGTACTCTAACTACCTTATCAACCAGAATTTCAAGAGCGGCTCCCATGAAGGACGTTATTTCTACCACCTTGGTAGATCATCCCTCTTCTCTTTTGTTTACACATGCATTTATTATTTATGGATGACACTCCTCCCCACCTTTCCTTTCTCAAGCCATGGCTAACCGAATCCTCGGGTGCCTTCCAACAATCTCATACCATGGAGGAGTGTCTATTTTTTTCTTTTCTTTTTCTTTTTGCAAAATTAAGTTGCTCACTGATTGATCAGGGCAAAGCATGTGAAGAGAATTATTAATGCAAGTTAATTAATCGGGGCTGGGAACCCCATTGCTAGCTCTTTTTGCAAAATTATCGGATAAGCGGATGAGCCACTAGTCCATTGGTGAAAGTCTGTCCGAAGTAAATGACAAGATCGAAAGATAAAACACCACATACTTCCTCATGAGCTATAAAACATTGACACAAATAAGAGGTAATAAATTTTGAATTGTTTAAAGGTAGCACATGAATTATTTACTTGGAATGGCAGAAAATACCATGTAGTAGGTAGGTATGGTGGACACAAATGGCATAGGTGTTGGCTCAAGGGTTTGGATGCACGAGAAGTATTTCCTCTCAGTACAAGGCTTTGGCTAGCAAGGTTGTTTGAAGCAAACACAAGTATGAACCGGTACAGCAAAACTTACATAAGAACATATTGCAAGCATTATAAGACTCTACACTGTCTTCCTTGTTGTTCAAACACCTTAACCAGAAAATATCTAGACCTTAGAGAGACCAATCATGCAAACCAAATTTCAACAAGCTCTATGTAGTTCTTCATTAATAGGTGCAAAGTACATGATGCAAGAGCTTAAACATGATCTATATGAGCATAACAATTGCCAAGTATCAAATTATTCAAGACATTATACCATTTACCACATGCGGCATTTTCTGTTTCCAACCATATATCAATGAATGAGGTAGTTCAACATTCGCAATGAACATTAAGAATAAAGCTAAGAACATATGTGTTCATACGAAACAGCGGAGCGTGTCACTCTCCCATATAAATAATGCTAGGATCCAATTTTATTCAAACAAAAACAAAAACAAAAGCAAACAGACGCTCCAAGTAAAGCACATAAGATGTGACGGAATAAAAATATAGTTTCACTAGAAGAACCTGATAATGTTGTCGATGAAGAAGGGGATGCCTCGGGCATCCCCAAGCTTAGATGCTTGAGTCTTCTTAAAATATGGAGGGATGAACCACGGGGGCATCCCCAAGCTTAGACTTTTCACTCTTCTTGATCATATTGTATCATCCTCCTCTCTTGATCCTTGAAAACTTCCTCCACACCAAACTCGAAACAAACTCATTAGAGGGTTAGTGCATAATTGAAAATTCATACATTCAGAGGTGACATAATCATTCTTAACACTTCTGGACATTGCACAAAGCTACTGAAAGTTAATGGAACAAAGAAATCCATCAAACATAGCAAAACAGGCAATGCGAAATAAAAGGCAGAATCTGTCAAAACAGAACAGTCCGTAAAGACGAATTTTACAGGGGCACTTAACTTGCTCAGATGAAAATGCTCGAATTGAATGAAAGTTGCGTACATATCTGAGGATCACGCACGTAAATTTGCAGATTTTTCTGAGTTACCTACAGAGAACCCTGCCCAGATTCGTGACAGCAAGAAATCTGTTTCTGCGCAGTAATCCAAATCTAGTATTGACTTTACTATCAAATACTTTACTTGGCACAACAATGCAATAAAATAAAGATAAGGAGAGGTTGCTACAGTAGTAACAACTTCCAAGACTCAAATATAAAACAAAAAGTGTTGTAGTAAAAACATGGGTTGTCTCCCATAAGCGCTTTTCTTTAACGCCTTTCAGCTAGGCGCAGAAAGTGTGAATCAAGTATTATCAAGAGATGAAGCATTAACATCAAAAAAATTCTCACAAACAAAACTTGTTGCAGAGGGTACCTTAGATGCTTCATTATCTAAATTTCCCATAGTGGTACTAAGGGTTTTATCAATTTTAGGCTTATAATAATTCTTCGGTTTAGGCACCTTAGAGACATACATGAATTTTTGCTCTTTACCCACATAAGCTTTCTCCTTAAATTTAAGAGAAGAAAAAATTGAACCCAATGTTCCCATAGCTTCTTCAAGTTTGCCAATCCTATGAGTTTGATTATCATGGATAGCACAAGTTTCTAGAACAGCAATTCTTTCATCAAGTCCTCCTAGGGATTTATCAATTTTATCAATATTATCAAGTAATATAACCAATTTAGTCTCAACACTTGGAAGATTTTTCTCTATGGCTTCCAACTTTTTCATAACATCCTCAAGAGATATTTCAATTTTAGTTTCATTAACAGGTGGTATTCCAACTAGGCTCTCAATGATGCAACTAGCTTCTAAAGCAGGAGTACCTAGGAAATTACCCCCGAAAGAGTATCAAGAACATACCTATTCCAGCTAGATATACCAACATAAAAGTTCCTAAGTAGGATAATAGTGGAGTGTTTCTTAGTGCACCTATGATGAGCATTACTAATTCTATACCAAGCATCTTTAAAACTTTCTCCACCTTGTTGCTTAAACGAACGGACTTCAACTTCAGGATTACTCATTTTAGCAGTAGTAAATAAAGCAAACTAGATAAAGTAAATGCAAGTAACTAATTTTTTTGTGTTTTTGATATAGAGAACAAGATAGTAAATAAAGTAAAGCTAGCAACTAATTTTTTTTGTGTTTTGTTTTAGTGCATCAAACAAAGTAGAAAATAAAATAAAGCAAGACAAAAACAAAGTAAAGAGATTGGAAGTGGAGACTCCCCTTGCAGCGTGTCTTGATCTCCCCGGCAACGGCGCCAGAAAATATGCTTGATGCGTGCAATTAACACACGTCCGTTGGGAACCCCAAGAGGAAGGTGTGATGTGTACAGTAGCAAGTTTTCCCTCAGAAAGAAACCATGGTTTATCGAACCAGGAGGAGCCAAGAAGCACGTTGAAGGTTGATGGCGGCGAAGTGTAGTGCGGCGCAACACTAGGGATTCTGGCGCCAACGTGGAACCTGCACAACACAATCAAAGTACTTTGCCCCAACATAACAGTGAGGTTGTCAATCTCACCGGCTTGCTGAAAACAAATGATTAAACATATTGTGTGGAAGATGATGATTGTTTGCGAAGAACAGTAGAGAACAAGTATTGCAGTAGATTGTATTTCAGACGTAAAGAATAGGACCGGGGTCCACAGTTCACTAGTGGTGTCTCTCCCATAAGATAAATAGCATGTTGGGTGAACAAATTACAGTTGGGCAATTGACAAATAAAGAAGGCATAACAATGCACATACATATATCATGATGAGTACTATGAGATTTAATCAGGGCATTACGACAAAGTACATAGACCGCTATCCAGCATGCATCTATACCTAAAAAGTCCACTTTCAGGTTATCATCCGAACCCCTTCCGGTATTAAGTTGCAAGAAACAGACAATTGCATTAAGTATGGTGCGTAATGTAATCAACACAAATATCCTTAGACAAAGCATCGATGTTTTATCCCTAGTGGCAACAACACATCCACAACCTTAGAACTTTCTGTCACTGTCCCAGATTTAATGGAGGCATGAACCCACTATCGAGCATAAATACTCCCTCTTGGAGTTACAAGTATCAACTTGGCCAGAGCCTCTACTAGCAACGGAGAGCATGCAAGAACATAAACAACTCATATATGATAGATTGATAATCAACTTGACATAGTATTCAATATCCATCGGATCCCAACAAACACAACATGTAGGATTACAAATAGACGATCTTGATCATGATAGGCAGCTCACAAGATCTAACATGATAGCACAATGAGGAGAAGACAACCATCTAGCTACTGCTATGGACCCATAGTCTAGGGGTGAACTACTCACACATCAATCCGGAGGCGATCATGGCGATGAAGAGTCCTCCGGGAGTTGATTCCCCTCTTCGGCAGGGTGCCCGAGGCGATCTCCTGAATCCCCCGAGATGGGATTGGCGGCGGCGGCGTCTCTGGAAGGTTTTCCGTATCGTGGCTCTCGGTACTGGGGGTTTCGCGACGAAGACTTTAAGTAGGCGGAAGGGCAGGTCAGGAGGGGTCACGAGGGGCCCACACAGGCCGGCGCGGCCAGGGCTTGGGCCGCGCCGCCTGTTGTGTGGCCACCTCGTGGCCCCACCTCGTTTCCTCTTTGGACTTCTGGAAGCTTCATGGAAAAATAGGCCCCTGGGCGTTGATTTCGTCCAATTCCGAGAATATTTCCTTTGTAGGATTTCTGAAACCAAAAACAGCAAAAAGCAGCAACTGGCTCTTCGGCATCTCGTCAATAGGTTATTGCCGGAAAATGCATAATAATGACATATAATGTGTATAAAACATATTAGTATCATCATAAAAGTAGCACGGAACATAAGAAATTATAGATACGTTTGAGACGTATCAGTAGGTGGTCCGGGTTCGCAGGTCCACGCTGACCTCACCTCCCGTAAAGCGCGGGGCACTGTGGAGCAATAGTGCCACGCGGCGGACAGGCCATCATGGCGTACGTCGGTCCGTACCGGCTACAGGGCATGATGGCGACAGGGACATCTCCTCGCCATGCCGCTGACTCCCGCAGGCGGACAAGACAGGCCACTACGCCTCAACGGCTCCATGACGTCAACGCCTCGGGAAGGAGCGGAAGCCGGAGCCGGCCAAGCCGGCCACTAGACTATAGGGACTTCTATGTAAAGTGCCAGTGCCTATATAAGCTGGGCTACCCCCTCGTGCGGGGGACGATCGATCATTCTCACTTCATTCTAGTCTTAGCGCTACTCGAGGAGAGAGACCTTCGTCTACCTTAGCCTCCCCGAGCAGCCGGATACAGCTCAAGGAGCACCATTGTACTGTGTGATCACCATATACACTCATAGCAGGAGTAGAGGTGTTACCTCCACAGGAGGGCCTCGAACCTGGGTACGTCGACCGTGTCATTCGTCCCCATACCCGCATCCGGATACCGCCGTGAGACCACTAGGAACCACTTCGATTAGCCACCCTATGGCATATGCCGTGACGATACCACGACAATTTTTAGTCGGGTTGCACCACACGCCTTCGCCATCTTCATTCCGTGTATGAGAGCTTCATATTCTTCCTCATTATTAGATGCATTAGGGAACGTCATCCGCAATACATACTTCAGTTTGTCTCCTTGGGGTGATACTAATACCACGCCTGCTCCAGCTCCTTCTACTCTTTTGGACCCGTTGAAGTTCATGGTCCAAGTACTCGACAAATCAGGGGGTTCCGTATTTGTTAACTCCATCCATTCTGCGATGAAGTCTGGCAAGATTTCCGACTTTATTGCTTTTCTTTTTTCATACGTGATGTCCCGAGGGGAAAGCTCTATTCCACAAAGGGAGACATGCCCCGTGGCTTCTGGCTTGTTCAAAATATTGGAGAGAGGTGACTCGTTGACAACTACTATCGGGTGTGCCGAAAAGTAATGTCGCAACTTTCTTACCGTTGTAAACATGCCATATGCTAGCTTTTGATATTGCGGGTAACGTTGCTTAGAAGGCGATAAAACTTCACTGATGAAGTATACCGGGCGCTGAACCATGGATCTTCCCTTCTTCTTCTCTTTCTACCACGAGGACCGTTCTAACCACCTGAGGTGTGGCCGCAATATATAAGAGGAGAGGTTCTTTGTCTTTTGGAGCCACCAATATTGGGGGCGTCGAAATTGCGCGCTTGAGGTCCTCAAAGTCTCTGTCTGCTTCTTCATTCCACTCAAACTTTTCCCCTTGCTTGATCAACGCTTAAAATGGCAACGCTTTTTCTCCCAGCCTGGCGACGAATCTGCTTAAAGCCACGACTCGCCTAGTTAGCTGTTGTATTTCCTTGAGCTTGGTTGGCTTCCTCATTGTTACGATGGCCTGAATTTTCTCCGGGTTAGCCTCGATTCCTCTTGCTGACACCAGAAACCCGAGAAGCTCTCCTGCAGGGACACCGAAAGAGCATTTCGTCGGGTTCATCTTGAGGCAGAACTTGTCGAGGTTGTCGAAAGTTTCCTTCAGATCGTCGATCAAGGATGATCCCTGCTTTGTTGTTATGATGACATCGTCGATGTACAATTGAATTTTTTTGCCAATCTGCGTGGCGAGGCATTTCTGCATCATCCGTTGATATGTTACTCCCGCGTTTTTCAACCCAAAAGGCATTGTTCTGTAACAAAACACGCCATAGGGGGTTATGAAAGCTGTTTTGACTTCATCTTCTTCTTTTAGTCGGATCTGGTTGTAACCAGAATATGCATCCAGGAAGGAAAGACGTTCGCAACCTGCCGTGGAATCGATAAATTGATCGATCCTCGGGAGGGGGAAGTGATCCTTTATACAGTGTTTATTGAGACACGTTGATGTCTACGGGTGCTTCTATTCTTGTAGACAGTGTTGGGCCTCCAAGAGCAGAGGTTTGTAGAACAGCAACAAGTTTTCCCTTAAGTGGATCACCCAAGGTTTATCGAACTCAGGGAGGAAGAGGTCAAAGATATCCCTCTCAAGCAACCCTGCAATCACAAAGCAAGAAGTCTCTTGTGTCCCCAACACACCTAATACACTTGTCGATGTATAGGTGCACTAGTTCGGCGAAGAGATAGTAAAACACAGGTGGTATAGATGGTGGTAATATTGCGAAAGTAAAGATGCAGTAAAACAGTAAACAAGCGGCGCCAGAAAATAGCTTGCTGGTGTAGGAAGCAATTCTTTGTGGTGGAAACAAGGCCTAGGGATCATACTTTCACTAGTGGACACTCTCAACATTGATCACATAATAAATAAGTTCTCTTTCCTTTGTGCTACATATACTCTTGTTGGATGATGAACACCACTAATTGTGTAGGATTACACGAACCCTCAATGCCGGAGTTAACAAGCGCCACAACATTCGATATTCATGTTTAAGTAACCTTAGAGTATAATAGATCTTTGCAAAATAGACCAAGTACTAACATAGCATGCACACTGTCACCATCACACTATGAAGGAGGCATAGATCACATCAATACTATCATAGCGATAATAACCTCCATAACCTACAAGAGATTATGATCATAATCTACGACAAGAACTACACGATGCACACACTGTCACCATTACACCATGCAGGAGGAATAGGCTACTTTAATAACATCACATGAGTAGCACATAGATAAATAGTGATACAAAACATATTGCAATCATAAAGGGATATAAATAAGCACTTCACTATGCAATTCATAACAGTGAATAAGTATTCTGTGAAATATAGCCTAAGAGACCCACACGGTGCACACACTGTCACCTTTACACACGTGGGACAAGGAGTCTCCGGAGATCACATAAGTAAAACCCACTTGACTAGCATAATGACATCAAGATTACAAGCATCATCATATGAATCTCAATCATGTATGGCAGCTCATGAGATCATTGTATTGAAGTACATAGGAGAGAGATTAACAACATAGCTACCGGTACAGCCCCGAGCCTCGATGGAGAACTACTCCCTCCTCATGGGAGACAGCAGCGTTGATGAAGATGGCGGTGGTGTCGATGGAGGAGCCTTCCGGGGCACTTCCCATCCCGGCGGCGTGCCGGAACAGAGACTCCTGTCCCCCAGATCTTGGCTTCGCGATGGCGGTGGCTCTGGAAGGTTTCGCGTACCGTGGCTTATTCGTATCGGGGTTTTAGGTCAGGGACCTTAAATAGGCGAAAGGGCGGAGTCGGAAGGTCAACAAGGCGACGACACACTAGGGGGGCGCCCCCCCCTGGTGTCTGGTGGCCCGTGGCCCCCTCGTGCTCTCGGGTGTTCTGGAAGCTTCCGGTGAAAATAGGGTCGGGCGTTGATTTCGTCCGATTCGAGAATATTTCCTTACTAGGATTTCTGAAACCAAAAACAGCAGAAAACAGGAACTGGCACTTCGGCATCTCGTCAATAGGTTAGTTCCGGAAAACGCATAAATATGACATAAAGTATGCATAAAACATGTAGATATCATCAATAAAGTAGCATGGAACATAAGAAATTATAGATACGTTGGAGACGTATCAGCATCCCCAAGCTTAGTTCCTACTCGTCCTCGAGTAGGTAAACGATAATAAGAATAATTTCTTAAGTGACATGCCATCATCACCTTGATCATACTATTGTAAGCATATGTAATGAATGCAGCGATCAAAACAATGGTAATGACATGAGTAAACAAATGAATCATAAAGCAAAGACTTTTCATGAATAGTACTTTCAAGACAAGCATCAATAAGTCTTGCATAAGAGTTAGCTCGTAAAGCAATAATTCAAAGTAGAGGTATTGAAGCAACACAAAGGAAGATTAAGTTTCAGCGGTTGCTTTCAACTTATAACATGTATATCTCATGGATATTATCAATGTAAAGTAATATAACAAGTGCAATATGCAAGTATGTAGGAATCAATGCACAGTTCACACAAGTGTTTGCTCTTTGAGGTGGAGAGAGATAGGTGAACTGACTCAACATAAAAGTAAAAGAATGGCCCTTCGACGAGGAAGCATCGATTGCTATATTTGTGCTAGAGCTTTTATTTTGAAAACATAAAGAGAGCATAAAAATAAAGTTTTGAGAGGTGTTTGTTGTTGTCAACGAATGGTAGCGGGTACTCTAACCCCCTTGCCAGACAAACCTTCAAAGAGCGGCTCCCATTTTATTTTATTTTTGGGTGGCACTCCTTCCAACCTTTCTTTCACAAACCATGGCTAACCGAATCCTCGGGTGCCTGCCAACAATCTCATACCATGAAGGAGTGCCTTTTATTTTAGTTTTATTATGTTGACACTCCTCCCCACCTTTGCTTTCTCAAGCCATGGCTAACCGAATCCTTCGGTGCCGTCCAACAATCACATACCATGGAGGAGTGTCTATTTTTGTTAATTAATTTGGGACTGGGAATCCCATTGCCAGCTCTTTTTGCAAAATTATTGGATAAGCGGATGAAGCCACTAGTCCATTGGTGAAAGTTGCCCAACAAGATTGAAAGATAAACACCACATACTTCCTCATGAGCTATAAAACATTGACACAAATAAGATGTAATAACTTTTGAATTGTTTAAACATAGCACTCAAGCAATTTACTTTGGAATGGCGGACAAATACCATGTAGTAGGTAGGTATGGTGGACACAAATGGCATAGTGGTTGGCTCAAGGATTTTGGATGCATGAGAAGTATTCCCTCTCGATACAAGGCTTAGGCTAGCAAAGTTATTTGAAACAAACACAAGTATGAAGCGGTGCAGCAAAACTCACATAAAAGACATATTGTAAACATTATAAGACTCTACACCGTCTTCCTTGTTGTTCAAACTCTTTACTAGAAATTATCTAGACCTTAGAGAGACCAACTATACAAACCAAATTTTAGCAAGCTCTATGTATTTCTTCATTAATGGGTGCAAAGTATATGATGCAAGAGCTTAAACATGAGCACAACAATTGCCAAGTATCACATTATCCAAGATATTTTACCAATTACTATATGTAGCATTTTCTGATTCCAACCAAATAACAACAAGTGAAGCGATCAACTTTCGCCCTTGAACATTAAAAGCATAAACGAAGAACACTAGTGTTCATATGAAAAAGCGGAGCGTGTCTCTCTCCCACACATGGATGAACTTATTTAGAGAATTAAAATAACAAAACGAAAATAAAAGCACACAGACGCTCCAAGTAAAATACATAAGATGTGACTGAATAAAAATATAGTTTCACTAGAAGAAACCTGATAAGTTGTCGATGAAGAAGGGGATGCCTTGGGCATCCCCAAGCTTAGACGCATGAGTCTTCTTGAAATATGCAGGGATGAACCACGGGGGCATCCCCAAGCTTAGACCTTTCACTCTTCTTCATCATAGTATATCACCCTCTTCTATTGACCCTTGAAAACTTCCTCCACACCAAACTTCGAGCAAACTCATTAGAGGGTTAGTGCACAATCAAAAATTCACATGTTCAGAGGTGACACAATCATTCTTAACACTTCTGGACATTGCACAAACCTTCTGAAAGTTAATGGAACAAAGAAACTCATTCAACTTAACAAAAGCGGCAATGCGAAATAAAAGGCAGAATCTGTCAAAAACAGAACAGTCCGTAAAGACGAACCTGAAAGGGGCACTTAACTTGCTCAAACGGAAAAACTCAAAACTAATGAAAGTTGCGTACATATCTAAGGATCACACACATAAATTTGCAGATTTGTTTGATTTTTTTACAGATACTTCTGCTCAAATTCGTGACAGACAGCAAATCTGTTTCTGCGCAGCAATCCAAATCTAGCATCAACTTTGCCATAGAGAGTTTACTTGGCACAAAAACATGATAAGGAGAGGTTGCTACAGTAGTAAACAACTTCCAAGACTCAACAAAACAAAATTGCTGTAGTAAAATAAACACATGGGTTATCTCCCAAGAAGTTCTTTCTTATAGCCATTAAGATGGGCTCAGCAGTTTTAATGATGCACTCGCAAGAAATAGTATTTGAAGCAAAAGAAAGCATCAAGAGGCAAATTCAAAACACATTTAAGTCTAACATGCTTCCTATGCATAGGAATCTTGTAAATAAACAGGTTCATGAAGAGTATAATGGCAAGCATAGGAAGAAAAAACAAGTGTAGCTTCAAAAATTTCAGCACATAGAGAGGTGTTTTAGTAACATGAAAATTTCTACAACCATATTTTCCTCTCTCATAATAACTTTCAGTAGCATCATGAGCAAACTCAACAATATAAATATCACATAAAGCATTCTTATCATGAGTCTCATGCATAAAATTATTACTCTCCACATAAGCATAATCAATTTTATTTGTTGTAGTGGGAGCAAATTCAACAAAGTAGCTATCATTATTATTCTCATCAAGTGTAGGAGGCATAGTATAATCATAATAAAATTTACTCTCCATAGTAGGCGGCACCAAAAGACCACTATCGTTGTAATCATCATAAATAGGAGGCATATCATAATCAACATAAACTTTCTCCTCAATACCCGGAGGACTAAAGAGATCATTTTCATCAAAACCGACCTCCCCAAGCTTAAATTCTTCCATAGCATTAGCAACCATGGTGTTCAAAGCATTCATACTAATAACATTCCCATTAGCATTCATAAGTTCCATGGGTTTTTTAATTTTCTCTTCAAACACATCATGTCCTAATTCAAGATAAAGTTCATAAAGTTCTCTCATTTTGTTGTTATCTTCCATTAAGCCTTACTAGTGAACAAGAAACAAAAAGACGCAATTGCAGGATCTAAAGGAAATAGCTTCGAGTACTTACAACGGCGCCGGAAAATAGCTTAGTAGCCGAGATCCGGAGTGTGAGTACCTTGTACCTTTCCTCCCCGGCAACGGCGCCAGAAAATAGCTTGATGTCTACGGGTGCTTCTATTCTTGTAGATAGTGTTGGGCCTCCAAGAGCAGAGGTTTGTAGAACAGCAACAAGTTTTCCCTTAACTGGATCACCCATGGTTTATCGAACTCAGGGAGGAAGAGGTCAAAGATATCCCTCTCAAGCAACCCTGCAATCACAAAGCAAGAAGTCTCTTGTGTCCCCAACACACCTAATACACTTGTCGATGTATAGGTGCACTAGTTCGCGAAGAGATAGTAAAACACAGGTGGTATAGATGGTGGTAATATTGCAGAAAGTAAAGATGCAGTAAAACAGTAAACAAGCGCGCCAGAAAATAGCTTGCTGGCGTAGGAAGCAATTCTTTGTGGTGGAAACAAGGCCTAGGGATCATACTTTCACTAGTGGACACTCTCAACATTGATCACATAATAAATAAGTTCTCTTTCCTTTGTGCTACATATACTCTTGTTCGATGATGAACACCACTAATTGTGTAGGATTACACGAACCCTCAATGCCGGAGTTAACAAGCGCCACAACATTCGATATTCATGTTTAAGTAACCTTAGAGTATAATAGATCTTTGCAAAATAGACCAAGTACTAACATAGCATGCACACTGTCACCATCACACTATGAAGGAGGCATAGATCACATCAATACTATCATAGCGATAATCAACTCCATAACCTACAAGAGATTATGATCATAATCTATGACAAGAACTACACGATGCACACACTGTCACCATTACACCATGCAGGAGGAATAGACTACTTTAATAACATCACATGAGTAGCACATAGATAAATAGTGATACAAAACATATTGCAATCATAAAGGGGTATAAATAAGCACTTCACTATGCCATTCATAACAGTGAATAAGTATTCTGTGAAATATAGCCTAAGAGACCCACACGGTGCACACACTGTCACCTTTACACACGTGGGACAACGAGTCTCCGGAGATCACATAAGTAAAACCCACTTGACTAGCATAATGACATCAAGATTACAAGCATCATCATATGAATCTCAATCATGTAAGGCAGCTCATGAGATCATTGTATTGAAGTACATAGGAGAGAGATTAACCACATAGCTACCGGTACAGCCCCGAGCCTCGATGGAGAACTACTCCCTCCTCATGGGATACAGCAGCGTTGATGAAGATGGCGGTGGTGTCGATGGAGGAGCCTTCCGGGGCACTTCCCCGTCCCGGCGGCGTGCCGAAGAGACTCCTGTCCCCCAGATCTTGGCTTCGCGATGGTGGCGGCTCTGGAAGGTTTCGCGTACCGTGGCTTATTCGTATCGGGGTTTTAGGTCAGGGACCTTAAATAGGCGAAAGGGCGGAGTCGGAAGGTCAACGAGGCGACGACACACTAGGGGGGCGCCCCCCCTGGGCCGCGCTGGGGTGGTGTCTGGCCCCCGGCCCCCTCCGGCGACTCTCGGGTGTTCGGAAGCTTCCGGTGAAAATAGGTACCGGGCGTTGATTTCGTCCGATTCCGAGAATATTTCCTTACTAGGATTTCTGAAACCAAAAACAGCAGAAAACAGGAACTGGCACTTCGGCATATCGTCAATAGGTTAGTTCCGGAAAACGCATAAATATGACATAAAGTATGCATAAAACATGTAGATATCATCAATAAAGTAGCATGGAACATAAGAAATTATAGATACGTTGGAGACGATCACACGTGAAGTCGATGCACATGCGAAGGACCTCCACGTTTTTCTTCGGGACCAGCACTGGGTTGGCTACCCATGTGGCTTCTGTGTGTAGCTCCTTGATAAATCCTGCTTCTCTGAGTCGAGTAATCTCAGATAGAATGGCTTTGCAGTTTGGCTCAGAGAAACGCAGCAAAGGTTGTCTAATCGGCCTAGCCATTGGATCCAAATTAAGAGGGTGCTCGGCAAGTTCCCTGGGTACTCCTGGCATGTCAGCTGGACACCACGCAAAGATTTCCCAGCGCTCACGGAGGAACTCGACGAGCGCGCTTTCCTATGCGCTATCCATGTTTGTTGCGATAGCTGTCGTCTTCTTAGGATCGGTCGGGTGAATCTGCACTTCCTTCGAATTTTTCGTGGTGTCGAAGGTTTGCTCCTTCAATGGCCTCCCTCCGTCAGGCAGCACGTCGTAATCAGTTGTTAGCTTTGACGCCATGTACTCCGCCTGCATCCCGAAAGTTTCTGACAGCCGATGAAAATCCTTGTCGCACTTATCTGCTAGGGCAAAACTACCCTTTACTGTGATTGGGCCCTTGGGTCCAGGGAGCCTCCATAACAAGTATGTATAATGCGGCACCGCCATAAATCTGGCATAAGCGGGTCGTCCTAGCAGAGCATGATATTGCGACGGGAAGTCTACAACTTTGAATTCCAGCTTCTCCCTTCTGTAATTCTCTCGGGTACCAAACTGAACGTCGAGATTGATTTTTCCCAATGGATAACTTGGCTTCTCAGGAGTGATACCGTGGAAACGCGTGTCAGTTGGTGTCAAGTTCGCCAATGATATATTCATCTTCCGCAATGTATCTGCATACATAAGGTTCAAACTTCTGCCGCCATCTATGAACACACGTGAAACATCGAATCCTGCGATCACCGCTGGTAGAATCAAAGCTGATTGCCCTGGTCATGGCACTTGCTGAGGGTGGTCTGCTATGGTGAAACCGATGTCCTGCCCCTACCAGTTTAGGTACTCAACCATTGGTGGAGGCATTTTCTCTGCCATGTAAACTTGTCGCGAAATGACTTTTTGAGTCCTATTTGAGGGTCTGCCTTTCAGAATCATCGAGCCTGCCCCGTTGGTATCGATATACGGACCGTTGGTTGGGGCTACCACCAATTGTAACTGATGTCGATTTTCTTCTGTAATTGCGAGTGGAGGTGGGAGGTGGATCTCACTCCTTGGCCCCTGGGGGTTTCTGTTCGCTGCCTGTGCGTTCGCATGCCCTGTGTACCTATGCAGTGCCTGGAAAGTTCGACAATCCTTCTGCAGATGCCCCGACTGCCTCTTTCCATTGTTGTCGAGAAAGAACTGCATTTGGCATAGTCTGTTTAGGAGATCTTCGGGTGACACATACGGCCTTTGGAACCTTGGTCCATTATTTTGCCTGCTGGGACGGGGACCGTCTCTGTAATCGCTATGCTGCTCACCACTCTTTTGATAATCGTCTCGATTATTACCTCTACTAGTTCCTCGGAAACCAGCCAATATTTGGCCAGGACCATCATAATCTGAGAACTGGCGGGAAAAGCGTCGTCTATTTTGAATGTTTTGGTTTTGATCATCCTCAGGCGACCTATGCCGTTTGTTTTGAACATCGTCCTCTCCATATGACCAGCGATTCGCTATGTCCGTGAGTGTTGCTATTGTTTTCGGATTAGTCCTTCACAAATCCTCGACTAAGTCTTTCCTTCGGGTTCGAGCAACAAACACATCGATTGCTCTTTCGTCAGATATGTTTTCTGCCGAATTTTTGATAATGTTCCACCTCTGGATATACATCCTCATTGGCTCATCATATTTCTGTCTGCAGGCCCTCAACTGCTCTATTGACGCGGGCTTCTTGCATGTGGATAAGAAGTTTTTCACGAACATGTCTTCAAAAGTTTCCCAACTGTCGATTGACCCTGGTGGTAGCTTTTTTATCCATGACCTTGCTGCTCCACTTAGGTGAACCTGGATGCTTTGCATAGCAGTTGCTTTGGTTCCACCCGTCAATTTTACTGTCTCCAGGTAGTCGACTAACCAGTCCTCGGGATCTTGCAAACCATCGAACTTCTTATAGTTGTCGGGCAATTTAAACCCAGACGGGAACCAAGTTTTACGAACTCGTCGAGTAAAACAAGGAAGTCCACACATGTCTTCCTCGTCTACTTCTAGTGAAAGCCGACGTTCTCTCCTTTCTTGCCGCGCCCTGTCGACCCGTGCTTGTGTCGCAGCATCTCTTGTACCACCCGTTCTTGGAGGGTCTTGTACTGTCACAGCTGGCCGTGGACTATTTTGCCTCGGAGTACCTTCGGGAGGCGCACTTGTACTTGTGAACGCTGTCCCCATGACTCCAACTCCTGCCATGGCCATGTTGTACAATGCTTCTCTTGGATCTCCGGGAGGTGGCCTGTTTGCCAGTATAAAGGCCTGAGTCGTCATATATCCAGCTTCTGGTGTTTTGGGGATAATGTTCCCTCTTGTGTCTATTGACATAAAAGACATATCGAGATTTTGGATCAGATGTTCCCTCTCGCCTTCAGGTATATTCTGCAGCCGGATCTTCCTCGATTGCGGGCTTCTCTATGGTTATCTCCCGAAGTTCCTGATTGTCGGCTCTGTTCAGCTCTTCGCCTACTTAACGCGGAAGCTGCAGCTTTTCTCTGCTCGAGTATCACCCTTTGTTTTTCCGATTCTCGGCCAGCACGCGCGAGTCTATATTGGTATACTTGCAACTCCTCCGCCGTAGCCGTGGTGGTCATTGGATCTGTACCGTTCAAGGCTCTTGATACTCTGTCCCAAGCCTCTTGCGAAAGATGCACCCTCTGGCGCGGTGTAGGCCCGACATACTTGGTGCCTAAACCTCGCGTAAGATCAGCGGGATCGATGTATGGATTTCCCAAATCATCGAAAGCCTCTAATGTCTCCTCCTCTGGGCGACTAGCCTCTCCGATGACATAGACTTGATGATATTTTGTCGGGTTGGTCCTCTTGAAGCTGGTGACACCGTTGCGCGGATCGGTAAGACCCGCTCGAACTGAGGTGGATCTGTTGATGAAGTCGAAGCTGTCGATGCTCTCCGAGTCCCTGCTCAGATCTGAATATGTAGGCGACCAGAAGGATATGTTGCCAAAGATGTCGGCAAGTTTTTCGTTTGATGCAGACTTGACGAAGCGTGGCGGCGAGATCTCCTCGGCGCTTATCTCGAACGATGATGATGATCCTGAGAATCGGAGTCGTCCGCTGACGAACCCGATACGATCGGTGTCGCGAGGCGGTGCGAACCTTCCTTCCCGACACGGAAGTGGAAACCTCCGAACGGCATCTCCATTGGCTCCTCCAGATATGCATATGCATCCACACGGGCGGGAAGGTGAGGTACAAAATCGACGAGATCAGTTTCGATCTGTTTACCTCCATCCATCGCGTTGCTTGTCACCGAAGATGTCAACGATGTTGAACGTGCCATCGAGATCAGCTCCTTGTCGCCTCTAATCCCCACAGACGGTGCCAATTGACAAGGTATCGACTTGTCAATGCCTACAAGTTGTAGACTAGGGTTTCGTGGAAAGTAGAGGGCAAGTAGATCTCGAGGGTTTCAGCCGGAAAAGTACTCGACTGCTAGAAAACTAGGGTTATGTTGACAATGAATCGATCCTCTCTTTCTCCCTCGACTCCCCCTTATATAGGAGGCGGAGCCGAGGGTTTCGTGATGTACAAGTTACAAACATCGGGATACTCTTTGAGTTTGTCCCATAATAGTTACAAGTCATTATTCCTAATACAACTCTATCTTTCCAAACCGACACTTAATTGGGCCTTCGGGCTTCATATTCTTCGAGTCATGGGCCTTCAGTAAACCCCGCGTACCTTCTTCGGCAGGCCCATTGGGGATGCCTATGTCATTCGTGAAAAACTGGACTGCAGTACTCCTAGCACGGTAGTGCCGCTGCCCACTATCTCCACTGACGCGCTCACCTCCCACTCCTCCCACGCGCATCTGCGCCATATGTACTGAAACATCATCAGCACAAACATCATCAGTCTGTATACTGGCATCAACACAAACTGGAACTGTAGCACATGCTGCAACATCCACATCAACAACAAGTGTAGCTTCATCCGGCTTGTCACCAACAAGAACTGGCTTGTCATCTACAGGCATGGCTGAAACATCACCAACATCAATGCTCAGAACATCATGCACCTTATGCTGCACTTTAGGCTTGTGCAACTTCTCCTTACGCACCACTAACTCCACATTGGACTTGATATCATCATCACAAATAGGCTTCAAAGTCACGGACTGTTTGCCAACATGCACTACAAGAAAAGTTCACATGGCCGACCGTGGTTGCTGCTGCACCATGGCCGACGATTTTTGGTCTCTCCGCTGTGCATGTCAAAACTTTTTTTTCTTGTTTTTGAGGCCAACTAGCCCAACGAAAACGTCCAAAACGCCGCCTATGGTGGCCCAGGACGTGGTGCATCACGAATTCTCGGGTTCGCCGACCGAGTCAACGCAAATCCGCACCGCCCAGGGATGTAGGGCCCAGATGGCAGCCTCTCTAGCATTGTTTTTTCTCGATCGCGCCATCTCATTCAACGCTCTCCGATCGAGCCGTTTACGATGCAGGATCATGGGTCCCGCATGTCATCCTCTATGAACCAAAATTCTTTCTATTCTTGGATTCTTTTTGACCCCCTGATTTCTGGCTACTTCCTTTTTCTTTTGATCCCGTGCCGCCTTGGAAACGTTGAGACCGCTGCTGCTAAATGGGACCCACATGTCATCCTCTATGTGCAATCAACTTTCTTTTCTTGGAGTTTTTTGGCACCTCATATTTGGTCACTTGCCTTTTTCTTTCGGTCCCGTGCCGCCTCTCAAACAGTGATACCGCTACTGCTAAATGGGACCCGCATGTCATCCTCTATGTACTTGTTATCACCAGATTTTTGCCAAATCAGAAGATGGGCCGTGATTGAGATGGGCTTGGAGGATATGCACATAAAGTGTTTCTAAATCGGCCTCGTGCGAGAATTTGGGCTAGATTGCCCGTATATTTGTACATTATGGTAGATCGCATTTTAGTTTAGAATTAAGAGATAGAGTTTGTTCGTACACAGTTAGGTTTTTTCCAAAGATAGAAAGTCCACGGACTATAAATATGTACCTAGGGTTATTGAGAAAGGAGGACGATCACGTTCACAACAAACACAATCTAGGCGCATCGCCACCCCTTGTTTCGAGGGTTTCTTCCGGTAGCGTCATGCTGCCTAGATCGCATCTTGCGATCTAGGCAGTATCGGTTTATTCGTTATTTGGTGTTGCTCGTACTGAAGCCTTGTTGATGGCGAGTAATACCGTTATCATAGATGTTTTGGGGCTTTCATCGATACTTTTCTGATATGTTTGCTTAGTTATGCTACCCCTAAATATCTAGCTGCTTTTGCACCTATCTTAGGTGTAAGGGCAGCATCTTGCTTGGTCTTTATTTAGTAGATCTAATCTATTATGGTTGTTCTTTGTTCTTCAAGGATTAGTTTGATATCCGCATGGTTAGGCCTTGCAAACGGGTTGAATGATCCAGTACTGCGTAAGGTATGGTTTGCCGATCCAAGAAGGGTTGTTCCGGGAATCGATTTTGTGTTGGTTTTTAGGCCCCTTCTAGGACTAGTTTTCTGTTATCTTTCGTATCTGCCAGGCTCAGCTACGTGTAGGACGTTCCAGTTATGCGGTGAAAGCGCTAAACTGTCGTAGATCGATTTAACTTGGTATTGATAAAGCAGGATCCCCATGTTATCATAGATCCAATATGAACCATGGGTTAATCGGCTCTTTGAGCCGATTCACAGGGTAACCTGAGAGCCGATCGAGGCTCATTTAATGTTTACGTGTCTGCCATGGAAACTAATTGAAGCAATCCATCACCTTCCTGACCAGGTATAGGTCAGGTGGCACGCCCTCGCAATAGCCAGGACGTGTGCCGGAGTTTTGCGGGCCGTCGCCCGAGGGACCAGACCCACCAGTTCCTGGGAGCCTCCCGGCTCTTCGTGTTGCTCGTCGCTGCTCGCCGGTGGGTTTTGGCAGGCAACACATTCTGCACGCCCGGTGGGACCTTCTACAGCAACTGCGTCAGCACCTGCAGCTGAGATGGCGGACGCACCAGTCACGTACGAGGATCTGCCTGAGGATCACAAGAAGAAATATGATGAGGTCAAAGCTCTCTTCAAAGCCGATCTCATCGGCTCTTTCGAGAGGACCCGTAAACATGGCATTAGGTGGAAAGGGTTCTCACCCGAAGGCGTTCTCGATGAAGTAGACCTGTCTCTCCCTTCAGAGGAACGCACCAGAGCTCTGCGCCAGGAAGTTAATTACATGGTGGCTCATTCTCTACACCGTCATTCTGAGAGCCTGGAGAACGCTTTTGAGCGCATTGCGGTTCGCGTGGTTCAGGAAATCATGAAGCATCATTGCCATTGGGGACTAAGGATGCAACGTATGGTAAATGGTCTCCAAATTGGCACGGGCCGTACAGGGTCGACCAAGTTTTAAAGGGTAATGCATACATGCTCGAGGAGCTGAACGGTGTGAAGTTCCCAGTGGCTGTCAATGGCCAGCATCTCAAGAAATATTTCCCAAGTATGTGGGATGATGGACAGTGAAATATGGGGGCCGATGCATGAAATCGGCCAAGAAATATTTCCCAAGTATGTGGGATGATGGACAATATGGGGGCCGATGCATGAAATCGGCCAGTAAAAAAAAATACAAAGCAACAGGATGATAAGCACAGCCGATGCACAGACATCGACTTTAGACTAAAAAGCCGATGCGCAGCCATCGACTCTAGAGGTACAGACTGTTACGAGGGTCACAGGTTACCGTTTGAATTTGGGGAACTGAACCTGGCCTTACTGGCGTTTTATGGTAAAGGACTGATGCGTTGCTATCGGCTCTTTGTGCGTTGACCTATTTTGACAATCGGAAAAATTAGACATAGAAGCATTCTTCATTGATTAAAAGGGGTTTTTACAATAAGAGCCGATTGCTCACAAAAGGAAGATCTGCTACCTAATGTGCTACTACTAGCCCTATTCTAGTAGTCCCTAATCTAGGGGCCGGCGCCGTCACCGCCGTCGCTGCCTTCGTTGTCGCCGTCCTCGCCGCTATCGGCATTGCTGCCGGCGACGTCTTCGTCGCTACTGCTGAAGCCATCGGCAGGGGCTTCTTCTTCGTCTTCGTCATCGTCGTCGTCATCCTCCGACTCGGCGCGGAAGCGCTTCGCCGGCGGGTACTCATCGGAGGAGGTGTCGTCCTCCGCTTCATCTTCTTCGCCGGAGGAGATGTCCTCACCCCAGGAGAAGGCGTCGTCGTCGCTCTCTTCCTCCAACTCCCCGTCGACGAGGAACTGGAGGTTATCCTCCCCGTCGGTCAAGGATTCGTCATCCTCTGACCCGACGGAGAAGTCCCAATCCGCCTCGTCCCACCACAGTGGGGCGCGGGCCTCGTACGCCGCTATCGGGTCGTACTCCGGCGTCGGCTCACGGGAGGAGGAAGATTGGAAGGAGAGGCCCGAAGAATGGGAGGCAGAGGAGGAGTCCATGGTTGCAGAGGAAGGGGGTTTTCGATTGCTAATGCAGAACAAGAGGATGAGGAGGCGAACTGCTCGGATGAGGTTAAATAAAGGGGATACAGTGGAAGATGATTCAATGTTGTGGCAGTTTCGAGGATGCGGTGCCAAAACTGTCAAATCGTGCAGTGCGGAGAAGTTGAGAAGGCAAGGCATCATGATGGAAGGGCACTGTAGCGGTTCTGCTCTGCAACGCATAACCCGATGAAAAAACAGAGTGGTTTTGGAATTATTATTGCCAAAACCAGGGGGCATGTGTTATCACCAGATTTTAGCCAAATCAGAAGATGGGCCGTGATTGAGATGGGCTTGGAGGATATGCACATAAAGTGTTTCTGAATCGGCCTCGTGCGAGAATTTGGGCTAGATTGCCCGTATATTTGTACATTATGGTAGATCGCATTTTAGTTTAGAATTAAGAGATAGAGTTTGGTTCCCACCAGCAGTTCTGGGAGCCTCCCGGCTCTTCGTGTTGCTCGTCGCTGCTCGCCGGTGGGTTTTGGCAGGCAACAGTACTATAAAACTTTCTTTTCTTGGATTCTTTTTGGAACATGATATTTGGTCACTTGCCTTTTTCTTTCGATCTCGTGCCGCCTCTCAAACGGTGATACCGCTGCTGCTAAATGGGACCCGCATGTCATCCTCTATGTACTATAAAACTTTCTTTTCTTAGATTTTTTTTCACCCTATGATTTTTGGCTATTTCCTTTTTCTTTTGATCCCCTGCCGCCTTGGAAACGTTGAGTAAGTTGCTGGCTCATAGGTCCCACATGTCAGCCTGTATGAACGATAAAGCTTTCCTATCTTGGAGTTTTTTTGACCCCCTAATTTCTGGCTACTTTCTTTTCTTTTGATCTCAAGCTGCATTTGAAATGTTGGACCGCTGCTGCAAAATGGGACCCGCATGTCATCCTCTATGTACAATAAAAGTTTCTTTTCTTGGATTATTTTTCACCCTTTGATTTTTGGTCACTTGCCTTTTTCTTTTGATCCCCTACCGCCTTGGAAACGTTGAGTAAGCTGCTGACCCATGGGACCCGGATGTCATCCTCTATGTACAATCAACTTTCTTATTCTTTTGATTTCAAGCCGCATTTGAAACGTTGAGACCGCTGCTGCTAAATGGGACCCACATGTCATCCTCTATGTACAATAAAGTTTCTTTTCTTGGATTATCTTTGGCTCCTGATATTTTTTCACTTGCCTTTTTCTTTCGATCTCATGCCGCCTTTGAAACATTGAGTAAGTTGCTGGCTCATGGCTCCCGCATGTCATCCTCTACGAACAATAAAAGTTTCCTTTCTTGGAGTTATTTTTTACCCCTAATTTCTGGCTATTTGCCTTTTTCTTTTGATCTCCTACCCCCTTTGAAACGATGAGGACGATGTTGGCAGGTCCGTCCCACATGTCATCCTCTATGAACAATACAAGTTTCCTTTGATGGATTTATTTTGAACCCCTAATTAATTTCTGGATATTTCTTTTTTTTTCTTTTGATCCCCTGCCGCTTGGGAATCGTTGAGGATGCTGCTGCCTCATGGGTTCCACATGTCATCCTCTCAGAATGGTAAATGTTTCTTTTCTTGGATTTTGTTTACCAAATGATTTATGGCTTATTTTTTCTTTCGATCTCATGCCGCCATTAAAACGTTGAGGACGATGTTGGCTCACGGGTCCCACATGTCAGCCTCTATGAACAATAAACGTTGAGGATGCTGCTGCCTCATGGGTCCCGCATGTCATCCTCTCAGAACGAAAATGTTTCTTTTCTTGGATTTTTTACCAACAAATTTTTGGTTTATTTTTTCTTTCCATCCCCTGCCGCCTTTAAAACGTTGACGACGCTGCTAGCTCATGGGTCCCCGATGTCAGCCTCCCCGTACAAGTAATATGTGATATCTTGATTATTTTGCAGACAATAAACAGTGTATTTCACTCTGAGCTATTGCAAAGGGATAAATTAAATCTTTATTTTTACATAAACAAACTTATATGTTAAATCTCCTTGTTTTTTTGTTTTTGCGAAACATATGACTTTCATGTTTATTATCAAAAAAAGGACTTTCATGTTTTGGAGTGGGCTGAAATTGTACGAGTCAAAAGGCGTCCAACACAATAGTTTGAAGGCCCAGATGGCCAGATGCAGCCCAATTGAAATCTTTCTTTTCTTGGATTTTTTGACCCCCTGATTTCTGGCTACTTCCTTTTTCTTTTGATCCCGTGCCGCCTTCGAAACGTTGAGACCGCTGCTGCAAAATGTGTCCCGCATGTCATCCTCTATGTACAATAAAAGTTTCTTTTCTTGGATTATTTTCGGGTCCTGATATTTGGCCACTTGCCTTTTTCTTTCGATCTCATGCCACCTTTGAAACGCTGAGGAACCTGCTGGCTCATGGGTCCCACATGTCAGCCTATATGAACAATAAACCTTTCCTTTCTTGGAGTTATTTTGACCCCTAATTTCTGGCTATTTCGCCTTTTTTTTATCCCGTGCCGCCTTGGAAACGTTGAGGATGCTGCTGCCTCAAGGGTCCCGCATGTCATCCTCTTAGAACGATAAATGTTTATTTTCTTGGATTTTTTTACCAATTAATTTTTGGTTTATTTTTTCTTTCGATCCCTTGCCGCCTTTAAAACGTTGACGACGCTGCTGGCTCATGGGTCCTCGATGTCAGCCTCCCCGTACAAGAAACATGTGATATCTTGATTATTTTGCAGACAATAAACAGTGTATTTCGCTCTGAGCTATTGCAAAGGGATAAATTAAATCTTTGTTTTTACATAAACAAACTTATATGTTGAATCTCCTTGTTTTTTGTTTTTGCCAAGCATAGGACTTTCCTGTTTTGGAGTGGGCTGAAATTGTACGAGTCAAAAGGCTTCCAGCAGGATAGTTCGAAGGCCCAGATGTCCAGATGCGGCCCAATTGAAATCTTTCTTTTCTTGGATTTTTTGACCCCCTGATTTCTGGCTACTTCCTTTTTCTTTTGATCATGTGCCGCCTTGGAAACTATGAGACCGCTATTGCAAAATAGGACCCACATGTCATCCTCTATGTACAATAAAAGTTTCCTTTCGTGGATTATTGTTGGCTCCTGATATTTGTCACTTGCCTTTTTCTTTCGATCTCATGTCAACTTTGAAACGTTGAGACCGCTGAAAAATGGGTCCCGCATGTCATCCTCTATGTACAATAAAAGTTTTTTTGGATTATTTTTGGCACCTGATATTTAGTCACTTGCCTTTTTCTTTCGATCTCATGCTGCATCTGAAACGTTGAGGAAGCTGCTGGCTCGTGGGTCCCGCAAGTCATCCTCTATGTAGAATAAAAGTTTCCTTTCTTGGATATATTATTTTTTTACCCCTGGCTACTTCTTTTTCTTTTGATCCCATGCCACCTTGGAAACGTTGAGACCGCTGCTGCAAAATGGGACCCGCATGTCATTCTCTATGTATAGTAAAGTTTCTTTTCTTGGAATTATTTTTTGCTCCTGATATTTGGTCACTTGCTTTTTTCTTTTGATCCCGTGCCACCTTTGAAACGCTGAGACCGCTGCTGCAAAATGTGACCCGCATGTCGTCCTCTATTTACAAAAAAAAGTTTCCTTTCTTGGAATTATTTTTTACCCCTAATTTGTGGTTACTTCCTTTTTTTTGATCCCCTGCCGCCTTTGAAACGTTGAGGACTCTATTGGCTCATGGGTCCCACATGTCAGCCTCTGTGAACAATAAACCTTTCCTTTCTTTGATTTATTTTTGACCCCTAATTTCTGGCTATTTGCCTTTTTTTGGATCCCATGCCGCCTTGGAAACGTTGAGGATGTTGCTGCCTCATGGGTCCCGCATGTCATCCTCTCAGAACGATAAATGTGTTTTTTCTTGTTTTTTTTACCAACCGATTTTTGGCTTATTTTTTCTTTCGATCTCATTCCACCTTTAAAACATCGAGAACACTGCTGGCTCATGGGTCCCACATGTCAGCCTCTTTGAACAATAAACCTTTCCTTTGTTGGATTTATTTTTGACCAATAATTTCTGGCTATTTGCCATTTTCTTTCGATCACATGGCGCCTTTGAAACCTTGAGACGCTGCTGGCTCATGGGTCCCACATGCCAGCCTCTATGAACAATAAAAGTTTCCTTTCTTGGATTTATTTTTTACAGTAATTACTAGCTATTTGCATTTTTTCGATCCCCTACCGCCTTTGAAACTAAGAGGACGCTGCTGCACGTGAGGTGTGGTCTGAAGTTAAAGGTGATAAGGGGTGGCCCGATCTTCTCAGTAAGCAGCGGTGGTGATGATGATCACAGGATAAACACAGCGGAGGAACACGACGATGTAGTGGATGATAACTTGTATGACGCAACGAGATCTCTCGATTGGTCCCTGTCGCCAATGCAACAGCTCTCAACCCTGCAAGATATTCGCAACTCCACACACTTGCGCACGTAGACGCCGACCACGAAGCGGTAAGTTGCAAGCTTCTAATTCCCAATGGAACATCAGATCACACAAGACTTTCAGAGGTTCCACACCAAATCAATGCAATTGGATGTAGAAATTCAATAGAGTTGCAAAGCAATCAACTATGAACTAGGTTTTATCTTATACGTGGTCTAAAGCTACTTTGGGGGCGTCCTGGGCACTTATATAGGAGTTCAGGACGACCTCGGGTTGAAAAAGTACGAAAATAACCGACCTGCATAGATCTGTCGAGGGCACTGACTCGACTGGCTCAAGGCCGGCCGACCGGCTCTGGACCGGGCAGTCCGGTTCAAACTGGCTCCCGGCGGGTGCGACCGGGCTCGGGAAGTGCTCTGCAGTACCCCGTCCGGTTGCCATCACCGTGTCGTCCGGTTGGCGCTGGGTGGAATCCGGCGTGTCGTCCGGTTGGACCGGGCCAGTGACCGGGCGCGCCGGTGTGGCGGCCGGTCTGACCGGATGCTGGGCCGGCCTGGACTTCTTCTTCCTCTCTCGCGCATGCCTCCCGCTCCTCCCTCGCGCGTCCATGGAATATCTTCATGTCCAGCTCCTTGTCCAGCTTCACGTCCATCTTCATGTCCAGCTGCTCCTCTCCTCCTCGTGCGATGCTTGCTCCTCTTCATACCTGATCATACAAAAGTAATAACACTTAGGCAGTATAAAGTTCTCATCAATCAAAGTATCGTTTAGGAACAAGTTCACCTGTTGTTTAAGTAGCTTCGCACGAGCCCTTGTAATAGGTCCAATCCTGACTTCATTGGACTTGAGCTTCACACCAGGATCATCTTCAAATGGCAATGATGGAGGTAGTAGTGAGGTAGGGATGTCCTCATCATCTCCCCCCCCCCCTTCAAAAGGCGTCGACCTCGACGCTCCAAGGTCTTCTCCGTCATATGGTGTCAAATCAGCTACATTGAAAGAATTGCTGACACCAAACTCATCAAGTGGAAGATCTATCGAGTATGCATTATCATTGATCTTGGCAAGCAATTTGTAAGGACCAGCACCACGAGGAAGCAACTTGGACTTCCGCAGCTTCGGGAACCTATCCTTGCGAAAATGTACCCAGACCATATCACCAGGCTTGAACAATATCTCCTTGCGCTTCTTGTTCATCCTTGCAGCATTGCTCTTGCCTTTCTTCTCGATCAACTCTTTAGTCTTCAGATGAATCTTTCTCACAAAATCTGCCTCTTGGATGCCTCCATATTGACTCTCTCATGTATGGGCAAAGGCAACAAATCAAGTGGAGTAATGGGTTTGAAACCATACACCACCTCAAAGGGACACAGCTCTGTGGTAGAATGTACCGCCCTGTTGTAAGCAAACTCCACATGCGGCAAACACTCTTCTCACTCCTTCAGGTTCTTCTTGATCATGGATCTCAATAGTTGTGACAATGTTCTATTAACCACTTCAGTTTGACCATCAGTTTGGGGATGACAAGTAGTGCTGAAAAGCAGCTTCGTCCCCAGCTTTCTCCAAAGCGTCTTCCAGAAGTAGCTCATAAACTTCACGTCACGATCAGAAACAATACTCTTCGGGACTCCATGTAGACGTACAATCTCCCTGAAAAACAGGTTGGCAATATGCGACGCATCGTCGCTCTTGTGGCAGGCAATAAAGTGTGACATCTTGGAAAATCTATCCACTACCACAAATATAGAATCATGGCCTCTCTTAGTACGCGGCAAACCCAACACAAAATCCATACTAATATCCTCCCAAGGTGTAGTAGGTGCCGGTAAAGGAGTATACAAACCGTGAGGCTTCAGCTTGGACTTGGACTTGTTGCAAGTAATGCATCTCTTCACATATCTATCCATGTCCCGCCTCATCTTTGGCCAATAAAAGTGGTCAGCTAGCATGAGTAGCGTCTTCTCACGCCCAAAGTGACCCATCAAACCTCCAGCATGTGATTCCTGCAATAAGAGCAAACGCACAGACGATTCTAGAACACATAGTTTGTTAGCTCTAAACAAGAACCCATCATGTATGTGATATTTTTCCCATGCTTTACCAATAGCACACAAGCGATATGGTTCAACAAAATCATGATCAGTGGCATACAAATCACATAGTATCTCTAATCCAGGAATTTTAACATCAAGTTGAGTTAATAGCATATTCTTCCTAGATAGAGCATCAGCAACAATATTATCTTTTCCCTTCTTATGCTTAATAATGTATGGAAAAGACTCAATGAACTCAACCCACTTAGCAAGACGCTTATGCAAAGTAGATTGGGCTTTCAGATATTTCAAAGCTTCATGATCAGAATGTATCATAAATTCTTTTGGCCACAAGTAATGTTGCCAAACCTCAAGAACTCTAATTAAATCATACAATTATTTATCATATATAGGATAGTTCAACTTAGCACCAGAAAGTTTCTCAGAAAAATATGCAATTGGGCGACCCTCTTGCATCAGCACACCACCAATTCCAATACCACTAGCATCACATTCAATCTCAAATTGGTTATTGAAATCAGCAAGTGCAAGTAACGGTGCAGAAGTTAACAATCTATTAAGTTCATCAAAAGCATGATCTTGGGCGCACCCACTCAAAGACAACACCCTTTTTAGTTAAATCATTCAAAGGTGCAGCAATAGTACTAAAGTTGGGCACAAATCTTCTATAAAACCCAGCTAGACCATGAAAACTTCTTTGACTCACATTCATGGGAGTAGGCCAATTTTGAATAGCTTCAACTTTAGACACATCTACTTCTACTCCATGCTTAGAGACAACATAACCCAGAAATATGACCTTATCTTTGCAAAATGTGCACTTCTCAAGATTACCATAGAGTTTATTATCACGCAACACTTGCAAAACATGTCGAATATGTATAGTATGATCAGATTCATTGCGGTTGTAGATTAATATTTCATCAAAGTACACAACCACAAACTTGCCAATAAAATCACGCAAAACATGGTTCATCAGTCTCATGAAAGTGCTAGGTGCATTAGTTAAACCAAAAGGCATTACTAACCACTCATATAATTCAAATTTTATTTTAAAGGCTGTTTTTCATTCATCCCCTTCTTTCATCCTAATTTGATGATAACCACTACGCAAATCAATTTTAGAGAAAACAGCAGCACCACTCAATTCATATAACATATCCTCTAAACGGGGAATAGGATGACGATATCGAATAGTAATGTTGTTTATTGCTCTACAATCTAGCACATACGCCATGTACCATATTTCTTAGGAACTAAAATAACAGGAACATCACAAGGACTAAGGCTTATGCGGATATAACCTTTGTCGAGTAGCGCTTGTACTTGCTTCTGTATTTCCTTCGTCTCTTCGGGATTTGTTCTATATGGCGCCTTATTGGGCAGCGAGGCTCCGGGGATCAAGTCAATTTGATGCTCAATACCATGCAATGGTGGTAGTCCTGCGGGTACCTCCTCCGGAAACACGTCACCGAATTCCTGCAAAACATTAGAAACACCAAGAGGAAGAGCGGTCATGTCGTTAGAAACCAAAACTGTTCCCCTGTACATGAGCACAAGAGGCATGGATGTAGGATCCTCACTAAATTCTCTCATGTCTTCTTTGGTGGCTAAAAGCACTAAGGAATTCACTCTCTCACTTTTCGTTATATCACTCACGACATTACAATTCTCTCGCCTATCTAGAGGTGCATCCTCCAAGTTTACTTCAATCTTCTGACGAGACTCATTGACAATCTGTTGTGGTGACATAGGCTGCAAGTTAATTTTCTTGCCCTTGAACTCCAAGTGATATGTATTGGCACGACCATTGTGTTGCACAGAACGGTCATAGAGCCAAGGCCGACCCAATAGTAGGTGACACACCGTCATAGGAACCACATCAAAATCAATGGAATCCTTATAAGGTCCAATCTCAAACTCAACACGCACCATGTGGTTTACCTTCATCTCACCATTTTCGGTCAACCACTGGATATAGTATGGATGCGGGTGCGGTACATACTTCAACTTTAGCTTGGTACACAACTCCTTGCTTGCTAAATTGCGGCAACTCCCGCCATCAATAATGACCTTGCAAGCCTTGTCAGGACCAACTAAAGCCTTTGTTTGGAACAAATTGCAGCGTTGAGTAGATGCACTTGGCAACACATTAAGAGCACACTGCGACACCACAATAGTGCGAGCATCAGACGGATATGCATCTTCACCATCTGTGTTATAGTCATCATCGTCTGGAGCATATGGATCAACATCATCTCCAGTCTCATACTCATTGTCCTCATTGATAATCATGACTTTGCGGTTAGGACAATCTCTCTTGAAGTGACCCTTGCCACCACATGTATGACAACTCCTTGCTTGCTAAATTGCGGCAACTCCCGCCATCAATAATGACCTTGCAGGGCTTGTCAGGACCAACTAAAGCCTTTGTTTGGAACAAATTGCAGCGCTGAGTAGATGCACTTGGCAACACATTAAGAGCACGCTGCGACACAACAATAGTGCGAGCATCAGACGGATATGCATCTTCACCATCAGTGTCATAGTCATCATCATCTAGAGCATATGGATCAACATCATCTCCAGTCTCATACTCATTGTCCTCATTGATAATCATGACTTTGCGGTTAGGACAATCTCTCTTGAAGTGACCCTTGCCACCACATGTATGACAAGCCATATCACGGTTGCGCGCGGTAGACATGCTAGAATCACTCGTACTTGCAGCAGATTCGGACTTCTTTGCGTTAGACACATTGGAGACCGGCTTTCTAGGCGGAGTAGAGTAAGGTGCAGAGCGCGTCGATGGCGCCAGCACCGTAGGTGGGAGCGCGCGAGGCGTGAAGCACCCAGCTCCCGTAGCACGACCTTTAACCTTTGCTTCGTCAGCCATTTGTGATTCAGCTTCTCTTGCATGATGTAACAATTGATTCATATTGGTGTAACTGTAATGACGAACAATGCCTTTGATATCATACTTCAATCCATTTAGAAAACGCTGCATTGTCATCTCTAGAGACTCAGGGACACGGCCACGCTGCATAAGCATCTCCATCTCCATGTAGTATTCATCAATAGTTTTCACACCTTGTCTCAATAAGGTCAACTTATCATTTATTGTACGCAAATAATTAGTGGGCACAAAACGAGAATTCATTGCCTTCTTCATAGCACGCCAAGTGATAATAGGTGGCTCACCATCCTCTTGTCGATTACGAACAAGTGCATCCCACCAACGCAATGCATAGCCATCAAATTCGGAAGAAGCAAGCTTGATCTTCCTATCTTCAGTGTAATTATGTAAGCGCCATAACTTCTCAATCTTCAACTCCCAAGAGAGGTATTCTTCAACATCAGCTCCTCCTTCAAACTTGGGTATGGAGAACTTAGGCTTACCCAATCCATCTTCCTCATCAAGCCCACGACCACGGCGTCCAAGTTCAGCAAAACCACGCCCACGGTTACCACGTCCAGCACCACGACCAACACCAGGTGCTTCATCCTCAAGATCAAGGTCTTCATCCTCTTGTTGTTGTTGGTTTGTAAGATTCTCAACAGACATTTGCAAAGCTTGAAGAGTGCGTTGGATATCCGTCATTTGATCTGTCATTGTAGTGACGGTCTCATTAGTAGCATCCAGCTTCTGGGAGATCCCTTGGACCGTTCCCCTAAGCTCATCATCCTGAGTGCGGAATTCACGTCGCATCTCATTACGAAGAGCCTCATACTCCCTCCATGTCATCAAATCAGCGGAATTCTTGTTTTCCTGGTTAACAATTTTCTCATCACTAGCAGACATGTGTGACGCCCCGGAACCGGTACCCTGAGGATCCCAGCGAACCCGCCGAAATACGCAAGATATCGATTCTGAGACGCCCTCCGACACGACGTGCGCGAAGAATCACACACGTGATGCCAGAGGAATTAACACGAGCGGTAACATTACAACAGGATTACAATAGAGCCCACAAGAAACATATATTACAACAACGACTCCAACGAGTCAAGATACAAATAGATACATACAAAGATCCGAATCATACATAAGATCAAATACGTCCGAGTACGGACAAGATACAAATTGGACTAAGAGTCCTGAAGATAATCGGCGTCCATAACCCTGCCCAGGCCAAGCCGGAAGGGTAACCTTGCTAACGTCGTCTTCTCGTACCTGCCAAAGTCGGGCCATCGGTTGCCGACAAAAGGGAGGAAGCAAAAGAGAAAGGGGAAAAGGCGAGAGTAAGTACCAAGGAACAAACTCCGGCACGTACTTAGCGAGACAAGACCAGCTATGCTCGCTGGTGGGCGGTATAAACTTCACCCGGCTATATGTGGAGTTTAGCGGCAGCAAAGCTACTATCCAATAGAGACACGCTACAACAGTCGTCTAAACAGAGGAGGTGAGAGAGCGCATAAGGTAACAGATAAATACTACACAAACATAACCCAGCCGATTACACATATCCCCTCCAACAAAGCGAAGAGGCAATGTAAAAGGCACTCAACGGTGGACAAGTTTTATTAGGTATCGGTTGTAGTAATGCTATATTACTAAGCAAGTTATTATCAGATTATTAACAACAAGTATAAGGTGTAAGTTATTCTATGATCAAGCCATACAATTCCAAGTCGTCCATAACCGCGGACACGGCTTATCGATAAGATGTACACCCTGCAGGGGTTGCCCAAATGTAACCATACGCATGCTCGAACCCACTTACTACAGGTGGAGTCTCACAACAAGACCGTTCCCAATGCAAGAGAAAGTTTAATGGGAGCCACCCAACTAAGCTACCCGTGACGAAGTCCGGCCGTACTCCGATACGGACCCAGAGGTTTGCGACATAGTCCAGGCGGGCACTAACGACCAGGCACAGGATAAGTCTATCCGCGTTATGAGTACAGTACAGAAATAAACACCCGAAGGCAACAAGAAGTAAATCGTGCATATCGTGCATATGGGCAAATAAAACCAAGGTTGTGGCTCCCAATAAACAGACTCGAGGAAAGGTAGTGGGTGATGGGGGTCCCACTCCCCCACGTACGGGTAGAGCGCTCAATCTCGGAACAGATAACAAGAACTCGGGTCCTAGGGGACATTAGCGAGTCAAAGTTCCGATGCTTTCGCAAAGGGGCTCACAGATGCCTCTGCTTACAATTTTAGTTGTTAACAATAAAGTAAATCATGAGTATCTCCAACAATTGATATAGCATGTGATATCCTCCCAACAACCCAACATATCCCGATAACAGATCGAGATAAACAACAGAGCCTAAACACGCCTACGACTCGCAAGGCTCAAACATCAAGCAACGACTATGGTTAAGGAATGATACATAAAGGATTTTTATGGTAAACAAGTGGAATAGGAGACGTGACTCGATAAAGAAGCGCAACATAAGGATAGCAATGCGAGGGAGAGTAGGTGAAGAGAGAGGGCTCGCCTGTGAAAAGCTGCAGAAGAACTTGTCGTATCTCACAACACTACTTCGCAATCCTATCCGGGAAGAAGCAAATGCTGGACAAACAACGTATGCAAGTCTTACTACTACGGAAGAAGAATCGGCATGATCAAGATATGCATGCATGGCATGGCAGATATGATGCGATGCACTTATCCAATTTAAGCGGAGTCGGAACCCCGGACAAGCAAATTAGGTTTGGAGTTGCATTCCTACCGGCAAATTTAAGGGTGGATTAGAATGGCATAGCATGGCAAGAGTGAGCTACTTCAATATTAAACGGAGCGGGAAAACCTTAGGTGGAATTCCGAAATACTCCGCATATATGTTAGGTGATATGCACAAACTATCAACGCGCGACATGATGCGAGATGCAAACAGATGAATGGATGGCATATTCATGTTCCTCATGTTTTTCTGATCAACTTTCATATATAACACTTTTTATTTCGAGTTATGGTTTGAAAGATATGAATTTTGCAAGGTTATGCACATATTCTGGGATTTTCAGAAAAACAGAGAAAAGGGGAAAAGAGTTTTATACCGAGCAAGAGCTAGCCACAGTGGCTGACATGCGGGTCCAGGACGCGCTGACGAGGACGCTGACTGGAGCAGATGGGCGCGGACGTTTCTCACCGGTCAAAGAGCTAGCCCCAATGGCTGACGGATGGGGCCCAGCTGTCAGTTTCGGAAAAGAGACAAAAAGTGTGAGGCTTTTGCCTAGAACAAGATTTGAACACGGGATCTCACAGATGCAGAACAAGGTGCTAACCACTGCGTTAGATAGATGCTTGTGTTGAGAAAGGGGAAGCCCTGTATTTGAACGCGACCATGGCGAAACCTCTGGGAAGAACCAACCATGGCAGACGGGATCTGGCGAGGACGAATCTCGCGGCACGGGGCGAACCGGGACGAGCAAGATGGAGTCGGGGGTGCGGCTTGGCGCGCTGAACCTTCTGGTGTCGGCGCCTTGAGAAGGGAACGACCGGAGTGGTGCCGGCGACGAGGACCTGCAGGGAGAAGCGGCAGTCACCATCGGTGGCGCGCCCAGGAGCAGCAACGAGAAGAGCGGGAGGTCCAGGAGGAAGAGGATATCACCTTGAAGCTGATGGAAGGGTCCCCGAGGTCGGAGAAGACGCAGGGCGGCCGGAATCATTGCCAGAAGGTGGTCGCCGGAGCACGGAATCGGCGAATTTGCCGGCGATTTAGGGAGTCCCAGGTCGATTCCTTGGTTGGGGATGATGAGGAAGATGAGGCGCATCTTCTGGTACTCACGGGTAGACGCGGGGTGGCCTGTAGCGCCGGAGCCATGGTGAGGACGGTGGTGGCAGGTTCTTCTTCGTTAGCTCACAGAGAAAGAAAAGAAAGGTGAAGGGAGAAGAAGGGAGTGGCGGCGGCAGAGAGGGAAGGCCAGGGTTGGTGGCTAGGGTTCGGCGCCGCAGAAGATAAGGAGCAGGGCAGGCGCGGTGGTTGGCTCGGTGGAGGACCACGGCATCAGGCCATGGGGAAAACGGGAAGGCAGTCACGTCTCTCTCGTGCTCGGTCCTCGGTAAGACGACAAGGAAGGGAAAGAGCGAAGGGGTATGGGCTGAGGAGGAAGTGGGCCGGAAGGAAGCTGGGCTAGAAGGAGCAGAGCTGGGAGGAGAAGAACCAGGCCAGAAAAGAGAGGGAGGCCCAAGGAGAGGGGTTAGGTTTAATTTTAAAGTAAAGGGGTGAGAAGGGTTTTATTCTATAAGACATATGAGAGGGAAAAACTGAAATAGGTTTTATATAAAAAATAATTTTATTTAGTAAAAAGAAAACATGGATGAGATGATGCATATGCCATGATGATGCATAAAAAGAAAAGAACAGGCAAAATCTAATAGGGGTCCTACCCGGGGCCGTTACAATCGACACCACTAACAAGGGATCGCGTCCCGAGATCCCACGTCCAGGTACGGGAGAGAGAGGTGAGCTAGCGGATCTTCAGGCGACGTGTCGATCTCCTCGACACCACTAACAAGAGTTCTTGCTCCATGCTGATCGGCGACACCACCAACAAGGAGTCGTTGTTCCGCTGTTGAAGATGCGCTTCCGTCGGGATCCTCCAAAGATCGGACATATTAGGTGAGGGGCAAAGATCATCCAACCCGCGTCGTAACCTAAGACTCCAGAAACTCAGATAAGAGAGAAGACTCAAAACTCGCATAGGTAAGATGAGAAAGAATAGAGGTAAGGAGAAAAATTCAGAGCTAATCAGATCTATCCAACGATTTTTAGAAAATAAGTTTATAACGATCGTTGGCAAGGTTATCCTAAAGGCTGGACTAGTGGGGTACCGTCAACCTGAGCTCTGATACCAACTTGTGACGCCCCGGAACCGGTACCCTGAGGATCCCAGCGAACCCGCCGAAATACGCAAGATATCGATTCTGAGACGCCCTCCGACACGACGTGCGCGAAGAATCACACACGTGATGCCAGAGGAATTAACACGAGCGGTAACATTACAACAGGATTACAATAGAGCCCACAAGAAACATATATTACAACAACGACTCCAACGAGTCAAGATACAAATAGATACATACAAAGATCCGAATCATACAGAAGATCAAATACGTCCGAGTACGGACAAGATACAAATTGGACTAAGAGTCCTGAAGATAATCAGGCGTCCATAACCCTGCCCAGGCCAAGCCGGAAGGGTAACCTTGCTAACGTCGTCATCTCGTACCTGCCAAAGTCGGGCCATCGGTTGCCGACAAAAGGGAGGAAGCAAAAGAGAAAGGGGAAAAGGCGAGAGTAAGTACCAAGGAACGAACTCCGGCACGTACTTAGCGAGACAAGACCAGCTATGCTCGCTGGTGGGCGGTATAAACTTCACCCGGCTATATGTGGAGTTTAGCGGCAGCAAAGCTACTATCCAATAGAGACACGCTACAACATCCGTCTACTCAGAGAAGATAAGAGAGCGCACAAGGTAACAGATAAATACTACACAAACATAACCCAGCCGATTACACATATCCCCTCCAACAAAGCGAAGAGGCAATGTAAAAGGCACTCAACGGTGGACAAGTTTTATTAGGTATCGGTTGTAGTAATGCTATATTACTAAGCAAGTTATTATCAGATTATTAACAACAAGTATAAGGTGTAAGTTATTCTATGATCAAGCCATACAATTCCAAGTCGTCCATAACCGCGGACACGGCTTATCGATAAGATGTACACCCTGCAGGGGTTGCCCAAATGTAACCATACGCATGCTCGAACCCACTTACTACAGGTGGAGTCTCACAACAAGACCGTTCCCAATGCAAGAGAAAGTTTAATGGGAGCCACCCAACTAAGCTACCCGTGACGAAGTCCGGCCGTACTCCGATACGGACCCAGAGGTTTGCGACATAGTCCAGGCGGGCACTAACGACCAGGCACAGGATAAGTCTATCCGCGTTATGAGTACAGTACAGAAATAAACACCCGAAGGCAACAGGAAGTAAATCGTGCATATCGTGCATATGGGCAAATAAAACCAAGGTTGTGGCTCCCAATAAACAGACTCGAGGAAAGGTAGTGGGTGATGGGGGTCCCACTCCCCCACGTACGGGTAGAGCGCTCAATCTCGGAACAGATAACAAGAACTCGGGTCCTACATTAGCGAGTCAAAGTTCTGATGCTTTCGCAAAGGGGCTCACAGATGCCTCTGCTTACAATTTTAGTTGTTAACAATAAAGTAAATCATGAGTATCTCCAACAATTGATATAGCATGTGATATCCTCCCAACAACCCAACATATCCCGATAACAGATCGAGATAAACAACAGAGCCTAAACACGCCTACGACTCGCAAGGCTCAAACATCAAGCAACGGCTATGGTTAAGGAATGATACATATAGGATTTTTATGGTAAACAAGTGGAATAGGAGACGTGACTCGATAAAGAAGCGCAACATAAGGATAGCAATGCGAGGGAGAGTAGGTGAAGAGAGAGGGCTCGCCTGTGAAAAGCTGCAGAAGAACTTGTCGTATCTCACAACACTACTTCGCAATCCTATCCGGGAAGAAGCAAATGCTGGACAAACAACGTATGCAAGTCTTACTACTACGGAAGAAGAATCGGCATGATCAAGATATGCATGCATGGCATGGCAGATATGATGCGATGCACTTATCCAATTTAAGCGGAGTCGGAACCCCGGACAAGCAAATTAGGTTTGGAGTTGCATTCCTACCGGCAAATTTAAGGGTGGATTAGAATGGCATAGCATGGCAAGAGTGAGCTACTTCAATATTAAACGGAGCGGGAAAACCTTAGGTGGAATTCCGAAATACTCCGCATATATGTTAGGTGATATGCACAAACTATCAACGCGCGACATGATGCGAGATGCAAACAGATGAATGGATGGCATATTCATGTTCCTCATGTTTTTCTGATCAACTTTCATATATAACACTTTTTATTTCGAGTTATGGTTTGAAAGATATGAATTTTGCAAGGTTATGCACATATTCTGGGATTTTCAGAAAAACAGAGAAAAGGGGAAAAGAGTTTTATACCGAGCAAGAGCTAGCCACAGTGGCTGACATGCGGGTCCAGGACGCGCTGACGAGGACGCTGACTGGAGCAGATGGGCGCGGACGTTTCTCACCAGTCAAAGAGCTAGCCCCAATGGCTGACGGATGGGGCCCAGCTGTCAGTTTCGGAAAAGAGACAAAAAGTGTGAGGATTTTGCCTAGAACAGGATTTGAACACGGGATCTCACAGATGCAGAACAAGGTGCTAACCACTGCGTTAGATAGATGCTTGTGTTGAGAAAGGGGAAGCCCTGTATTTGAACGCGACCATGGCGAAACCTCTGGGAAGAACCAACCATGGCAGACGGGATCTGGCGAGGACGAATCTCGCGGCACGGGGCGAACCGGGACGAGCAAGATGGAGTCGGGGGTGCGGCTTGGCGCGCTGAACCTTCTGGTGTCGGCGCCTTGAGAAGGGAACGACCGGAGTGGTGCCGGCGACGAGGACCTGCAGGGAGAAGCGGCAGTCACCATCGGTGGCGCGCCCAGGAGCAGCAACGAGAAGAGCGGGAGGTCCAGGAGGAAGAGGATATCACCTTGAAGCTGATGGAAGGGTCCCCGAGGTCGGAGAAGACGCAGGGCGGCCGGAATCATTGCCAGAAGGTGGTCGCCGGAGCACGGAATCGGCGAATTTGCCGGCGATTTAGGGAGTCCCAGGTCGATTCCTTGGTTGGGGATGATGAGGAAGATGAGGCGCATCTTCTGGTACTCACGGGTAGACGCGGGGTGGCCTGTAGCGCCGGAGCCATGGTGAGGACGGTGGTGGCAGGTTCTTCTTCGTTAGCTCACAGAGAAAGAAAAGAAAGGTGAAGGGAGAAGAAGGGAGTGGCGGCGGCAGAGAGGGAAGGCCAGGGTTGGTGGCTAGGGTTCGGCGCCGCAGAAGATAAGGAGCAGGGCAGGCGCGGTGGTTGGCTCGGTGGAGGACCACGGCATCAGGCCATGGGGAAAAAGGGAAGGCAGTCACGTCTCTCTCGTGCTCGGTCCTCGGTAAGACGACAAGGAAGGGAAAGAGCGAAGGGGTATGGGCTGAGGAGGAAGTGGGCCGGAAGGAAGCTGGGCCAGAAGGAGCAGAGCTGGGAGGAGAAGAACCAGGCCAGAAAAGAGAGGGAGGCCCAAGGAGAGGGGTTAGGTTTAATTTTAAAGTAAAGGGGTGAGAAGGGTTTTATTCTATAAGACATATGAGAGGGAAAAACTGAAATAGGTTTTATATAAAAAATAATTTTATTTAGTAAAAAGAAAACATGGATGAGATGATGCATATGCCATGATGATGCATAAAAAGAAAAGAACAGGCAAAATCTAATAGGGGTCCTACCCGGGGCCGTTACAACATGGTTAGTAGATTAGTGCACTAAATCAAAAATATATGGTGGTACTCTCACAACTCACTCAAAACTGATAAGACAAGGAAATCTTACTGCTCCAAAGTGAATTAGTGTTGCTTACCACTTGTAGTAACAACTAGTGCACGGATGTAGCGAAGCGAATATCAAGGGTATAAGAACAATCACACGACATAGCAGGATATATGTGGGGCTGTAAGTAGGCTACCTATTTGCACCAATAACAAGCTCTAGCGCTGACCGTAGACAACCAAAGATACTCACACAAGGCGATAAATGTGGAAATGCAACTATATGGATGAAGGGTTGCAATGCACTCGAGAGACGCTAGAAAAGCTCAACGGTACAGGCACAAGATTGCTCAACTACAGGTGCAGTAAAGAAAACTTAGGCCTTCACTTGATCTCACTAACACTTTACTTTTCTTTTTGTATTTTCTTTTTGTAACGCAGCTATGTAGCTCTGTTTGCTTCTTTTCTATTTTCTCTTTTTTATTTTATGACACAACTCGTTGATAACACGGCCAACAAAATATGCAAAGCACCAAAACCCTAATGAGCAGCCTGTTGAGCGGAAAAACTAGTCTCTTCTAGGGAAGTTCCTAGTCAATTGTATCGAAAGGTTGTAGCTATGGTTTGGACAAACACATTGTATGCTATGTGGACTCGGAGAAAACAAAAACTGTAACTAGATGATAGCGGAGACTCAAACCCTAACAATACTAGATGGAAGAAAAAGGTACGCAAAAACAACTACGAAAAGCAACTAAAACTCGAAATTAGTGCAATCTAAGGCTATGGCAAACCCTAACCCTAACTTTTTATGGCTTTTTCTATATAGGAAACACTCACAACTCAACTATGGGGTGGATTGTAGATGGCTTACCGAGGAAACCCGAGAATCTGATACCAAGATGATAAGGGGTGGCCCGATCTTCTTAGTAAGCAGCGGTGATGATGATCACGCGATAAACACAGCGGAGGAACACGACGACGTAGTGGATGATAACTTGTATGACGCAACGAGATCTCTCGATTGGTCCCTGTCGCCAACCACACACTTGCGCACGTAGCCGCCGACCACGAAGCAGTAAGTTGCAAGCTTCTAATTCCCAATGGAACAGCAGATCACACAAGACTTTCAGAGGTTCCTCACCAAATCAATGCAACTGGATGTAGAAATTCAATAGAGTTGCAAAGCGATCAACTATGAACTAGGGTTTATCCTAAACATGGTCTAAAGCTACTTGGGGGCGTCCTGGGCACTTATATAGGAGTTCAGGACGACCTCAGGTCGAAAAACGAAAATAACCGACCCAATAGATCTGGTCGAGACAGACGACTCGGCGGTCGGAGGCCGATTGACGGGCTCGGACCGGGCCTCCGGTTCAAACCGGGCCTGCGCCGGGTGCTGACCGGGCGCGGGAAGTGCTCTGCAGTACCCCATCCGGTTGCCATCAGCGTGTCGTCCGGTTGGCGCCGGGTGGAATCCGGCGTGTCGTTCGGTTGGACAGGGCCAGTGACCGGGCGCGCCGGTGTGGCGGCCGGTCCGACCGGGCCGGGCCGGCCTGGACTTCTTCTTCCTCTCGCGCATGCCTCCCGCTCCTCCCTCGCGCGTCCATGGAATATCTTCATGTCCAGCTCCTTGTCCAGCTTCACGTCCATCTTCATGTCCAGCTGCTCCTCTCCTCCTCGTGCGATGCTTGCTCCCTCTTCATACCTGATCATACAAAAGTAATAACACTTAGGCAGTATAAAGTTCTCATCAATCAAAGTATCGTTTAGGAACAAGTTCACCTGTTGTTTAAGTAGCTTCGCACGAGCCCGTGTCATAGGTCCAATCCTGACTTCATTGGACTTGAGCTTCACAGCAGGATCATCTTCAACTGGCAATGACAGAGGTAGTAGTCAGGTAGGGATGTCCTCATCAAAAGGCTTCTATGGTATTCACCTAAACCGTAAGAATTTTGCCTCTCCCAAGATGTGGATCTTTGATTATCTGGATAGAGGTGGTGACCTTGAAGCTACAGTCTTGGCGGTGACATGTTGGCACATTTGGGATGCCCGTAATAAGCTAAGAGAAGAACATACGATGGTGTCTCCCACAAGCGTAGCCGCAAAGATCAAAGCTTATGTTGACATTATTGTTGAGCACTTTATTCAGAACCAAGCCTAGTCACAGCCGTGAACCCTCTTCACTTTCTTGGGTTCACGCCGATTGGAATGATTTTGATCAATGTTGATGCTGCTCTTTTTGCTTCTTCTCGCCGCATGGGAGCGGGAGTGGTGATCCGGGACCATAATGGAGTTTTTGTTGCTTCTTGCAGCGACTCTTACCAGGAGGTTACCATTCCTGAACTAGCTGAAGCCATGGCGATGAGGAGGTCTTTAATCTTTGCTAAGGATGAGAGCCTCGATCACGTGTCTCTAGCTACTGACTGCCTCTCCATGGTTCAGCGCATCAACGCCGGTGAGATGGATCGTTCAATTTGTGGACCAGTTGTCCAGGATATCAAGCACCTTATTGCTACATTCTCAACATGTTATGTTGTTCATGTTCGCCGCGAGCTGAATGCTACGGCGCATTTGTTAGCCCGTTCTAGTGAGTTTTCTTTGTCTAGTGTGTGGCGTGGTGTGCCTCCGGATTGTATCCGGCGAACTCTTTGTATCTATAATTCTATATGAATCACTACTTGATCGAAAAATCTGAATAACATCATGAGTTCAATCTGCTGGATCAGAGTCCTTGGGCCTCAGCATACAAATTAAGATGAACTATTTAACAGATTTAGCACATCCAGGTCAGACAGTTAACAACCAGTTGTACACTAGCACATCACAGCATATTGCATGACCAAATAAGAGGATGACTGCTTCGTTTCACATACAGTAGATCTAAAAAACGTTGACCAACGGGGGAATGATCCCTCCCTTGGCTATACGTTGTTAGGTAGAATGAGACTATCCCCACAGATGGATGATAACCTGTTTTATTCGTCCCTCCTGCGAAATTACCGTGGATGGGATTTGAACCCGGGTGGGCTGGCTGCGCACTCGCTTGCCTTGCCACTGAGCTAGAACTCAGTTCTCAACATACAGTAGATCTGAGTTAGTACCAAATTCATTACCTGAAACTATGAAGATGTTTTGCTTCAGGTGTTCGGTTTCAGCATAAACTAAATTTTTCTATATATCGTGTTTTCCAAAAGTACACTAATTTTGCATTGTAAAAACAAGATCTTGACCTTTTTTTTCTAATCTGAAGTATCTGTTGCCTAGACAGAAAATACTACAATTTTACAACTTTGATTTTAGAAAAACTTAGATGCCAAACTGATCCTGAGTGACATGTTTTTTTTTGGAAAATTAAGTATGGTTCACATGTGGGGTCCGCACAGTCACCTAGGTCGCACATCTACTTCCTTGCCCCGACTCGGCCAGGTTTGGGGTACAGACCTCGATCAATCAGGAGTTCAGGACCAGTTGAGGCACATTTCATGGCCTGCAGCAAGAACAGCTGCCCGCAGGGATGTACGTTCGCTTATCTAAGCAAAAAAATAGGAATGGTCCTCTCAAAGTATGATCAACAGGAGATGGCTATATTATAAAGGATGTACACACATTGTAATTATAGTGCTGAAATAAAGTCAAACATTAAACAACCATACATGGGTTATAATCTAAAGGCAACACGCAATACAAAAGCAGGGCAGTGTTCAAATAAACTGATTCAATATAGTACATACTAAAAACTGTGTACTACTTCTCAACACTTCAAGCACAAGAAAAATGTGTGTCAGTCTTTTTCAAAGGTAACACGGAATGGGCAAAGTCTAAACCAGGCTTAAACCACATTGACGCTTGTGGGACACTATCCCAACCATCTCCGGGAAGGCTGATTACTCCCACAGTCTCACCTCCATTGTGCTGCCGGTTGCAGCGCAAAATGTTAGGGTATTGATTACAAAGAAACCTCATGTATGCCGTGGATGCGCAGTTTTTCCTCATGAATGGAACCAATGTGCCATCAGGAGCATTTGCTTCACGTTTCTTCAGGTTGTCCCTGATAGGGTAATTGAGTCCGAGGAACAGAGAGTGGTCGCCGAGGCTGTTAAGCTGCTTGGAAACTAAGTCCCCTGGAGATGCAGTATATATGGATCCCGCTCAAAGACGTAGGTGGTAATAGGAGGATACTGCCGTAGCTGAAGCCCTGCCATTAGTAGCATAGGGAATGTCAGGAGGTACTTCACCATGGGCAATCACAATGTGGTTTACTGTAAGGATGATCATCAAGCGCTTGCCGTCAGCAGATCGAGCGAGGAACCACTCGTAAGGCTGATAATCCACCACCGGTGGCGGGATTACAAACGGCAGCTTCAGGTTTGCTGCAACATTAGAAATGGACAAATAGGGTGTTACTGGCAAACATATTTAAACAGAAGCATTGTTCATCGTTCGTTTTGTTCAGTCGGTGTTCTGCGGCGGTTCTATTATCGCCTTCGTCAAGCATACATGATATAGCATTGACGAACTGAATGTGAACATCCGTTACAGGATTTTTTTAGTAGATTCTGTCAACCAATTGCTAGCTTCTATATATATCACTAGTAGTACATACATCTGTTATCACCAGATTTTAACCGGATCAAGAGATGGGCCGTAATTGAGATGGGCTTGGAGGATATACACGTGGAGTATCTCTGAATCGGCCTCGTGCGAGAATTTGGGCTAGATTGCCCGTGTATATGTATATTATAGTAGATTGCATATTAGTTTAGAATTAAGAGATAGAGTTTAGCTCGTACACGGTTAGGTGTATTTCCAAAGATAGAAAGTCCACGGACTATAAATATGTACCTAGGGTTATTGAGAAAGGAGGACGATCACGTTCACAACAAACACAATCCAGGCGCATCGCCACCCCTTGTTTCGAGGGTTTCTTCCGGGTAAGCATGCGATCTAGGCAGTATAGGTTTATTCGTTATCTGGTGTTGCTCGTACTGAAGCCTTGTTGATGGCGAGTAATGTTGTTTATCTTAGGTGTTTTGGGGCTTGCATCGATGCTTTTCTGATATGCTTGCTTAGCTACGCTGCCCCTCGATATCTAGATGCCCTTACACCTATCTTAGGTGTGAGGGCAGCACCTTGCTTCGTCTTTATTTAGTAGATCTGATCTGTTACGGTTGTTCCTTGTTATTCAAGGTTTAGTTTGATATCTGCATAGTTAGGCCTTGCAAACGGGTTGAACGATCCAGTAGCGCGTAAGGTACGGTTTGCCGATCCTAGAAGGGATGTTCCGGGAATTGACGTCATGTTGGTTTTTAGGCCTCTTCTAGGGTTAGTTTTCCGTTATCTTACGTATCTGCCAGGCTCAACTACGTGTAGGATGTTTCGGTTATACGGTGAAAACCCTAAACTGTCGTAGATCGAGTTAACTTAGTATTGATACATGTTGTGTAGATCTAACATGAACCATGGGTTAATCGGCTCCTTGAGCCGATGCACAGGGTAACCTGAGAGCCGATCGAGGCTCATTTAATGTTTACGTGTCTACCATGCAGAAAACTAATCGAAGCGATCCAACACCTTCCTGACCAGGTATAGGTCAGGTCGCACGCCCTTGCGACCGTCAGGATGTGTGCCAGAGCATTGCGGGCCCTTGCCCGAGGGACCAGGGCCCACCAGCAGATCTGGGAGCCTCCCGGCTCTTCGTGTTGCTCGTCGCTGCTCGCCGGCGGGTTTTGGCAGGCAACACATTCTGGCACGCCCGGTGGGACATTCTGCAGCAACCACGTCAACATCGGCAGCTGAGATGTCGGATGAACCAGTCAAGTACGAAGATCTGCCTGAAGATCACAAGAAGAAGTATGATGAGCTTAAGGCTCTCTTCGAAGCCGATCTCATCGGCTCTTTCGAAAGGACCCGTACACATGGCATTAGGTTCAAAGGATTCACACCCGAAGGCGCGCTCGATGGAGTAGATCTGTCTCTCCCTGCGGAGGAACGCACCAGAGCCCTGCGCCAGGAAATTAATTATATGGTGGCTCATTCTCTACATCGTCATTCTGAGAGCCTGGTGAATGCTTTCGAGCGTGTTGCGCTCGTGTGGTTCAGAAATCATGAAGCATCGTATTCTCCGACAGACCTGCCCTAGGAACTCACCAGGGAGAGGTATCGTTCTACACTGCATCGCAATCGCCATTCACGCTTGCAGCTCCAGAGCAACAGGGTTCACCGGCGTACGTCGTCTACAAGGTTGGAGGCGATCCTGGCGATTGCCAATTCCTGTATGAGCCGCCTAAAAAGATCCCAAACGGATACGTGTGCACATACGTGTCGGACTGCAATAATTGGGCGCGCACGAACCAGATTACAGCAGGAGGGATTTCTGGAGCAGACGCCGATAAACAGGCGTGGCTAGCTAAATATGCCACCGGAACGAGTCATGAAAGCTCAGCCCCTGCAGCTCATACCATGGATCAAATCAGTACGATCTTGAGAGACCAGTTCGGCATCCTGCCAAAGAGGAAAACAGTCGGCTACTCCAAGCCGTATCCCAATGAATATGATTTGATTCCGATGCCGCCCAAATATCGGCTCCGTGACTTCAAAAAGTTCAGTGGATCAGAAGGGTCTAGCTCAATTGAGCATGTGAGCCGATATTTGGCATTTGGGCATGGTTTCAGCATCGACCCGCTACGTGTAAGGTTCTTTGCGCCTCTCACGGGTCCAGCTTTTGGGTGGTACACCTCTGCCACCGATTCCTTCGACATGGAAGCAACTGGAAGAGCAGTTTCACGTACAATATCACTCAGAAGCTACCGGCGACATTGCCGATCCGACGCAGGTGCGGCAAAGGCGGGGAGAGACGGTGTCTGATTACATTCAGCGTTTCAGATGTCAAGAACCGATGTTATTCGGTTCGTTTAACCAGAAAGAAGCAAATGATCCGGTGGCAGGCCTCATGCGCCGCTCAAGGATCTGACTTTCCAAGTGGACTACAATTCACTGGCGCATATGGTCCAGAAACTGACATTGTATGAGCAGCGCCACCCATAATTGTACCAAGACAAGTTCAAGCGCCCGATAGGCCTGGTCGAGGCAGAAGAAGTTGAGGACTCTGCAGAAGATCAGGAAGTCGCCGTGGCTGAATGGGCTCGGGGGGTAGTACCCGTGTCCTGCAAATGGGTGAAACAACTAGGGCCTGCAAAAGGGTTTGACTTTGACATAAGCAAAGCTGAGCAGATTTTCGATTTGCTGCTGAAGGAAAAACAGCTGAAGTTACCCGAAGGCCATAAAATCCCTACGGTGCAAGAGATGAACGGGAGACCGTACTGCAAATGGCATCACACGTTCACCCATGTCACCAACGACTGCAAAGAGTTGCGTCGGCAGATTCAAATGGCGATAGAACAAGGCCGATTGACCTTCGGTCAGTATGCCATGAAAGTGGACACACATCCGTTTCCTGGCGTCAACATGGTGGAACTCAATCACTCCACGAGGTGCGAGCCAGGTTTCTCTTTCGATGTTAACATGGCAGGGCTTGTAGACCGCCATGGCAAGGATAAAGAAGAAAGCAGTCACTCCCGTGGCAAGGATAAAGAGGAGGCCGATCCACGCGACCGGCCCCGATATGATGACAGACGGTACCTAACCGAGGAAGAAGTGAGAAGCGTGCGGTATCAACGACCACTCTCCGCGCATCTCCTTAACAAATATGAGCATCCGCATGACCGACGTCGGTGGTACGACGTGGATGATGAAAGACATCGTCGGTTTGATGCAGACGACAGAAAACATCGTCGATATGATAGGGACGACGAAGGATATGAGCGTCGCGCTAAGGGAAAGTCAAGAGAGCAGGAAGACATGGACATACACTGGGATTGTCCTTTCTTTAAGCACTGCTGGGACTCAGGAATGAGCCGATTGCCTACAATCGACAACTGCCCGGAATGTAGACAACAAAGGAAGGGCGCATGTGAGGTTTCAGTGTTCAAGCGTCTAGGGCCTCTCCCACCTCAGAACCGACGAGCTGAGTCATCTCGAGATGAAGATTTCGAGGAGTCAGAAGATGAAGAAGAAGATAGATACCACCGGCCAAGGTGGTGCCCTGATGGACTCAGCCACCCCAAAAGCGTAGGGTGCAGCGGCTACGTAACTTGGAGAAAGCCGAGGCGCAGTACCTGTACACGTTGAGGAAAGCGCGGCCCGATCTGGCAGTAAAAATTCAGCAAACGTTGGAGACGGAGGCACGGCCACAGAAGAAAGAATGGCGCCCCAAACAGACAAAAGCCGACGCAGAGGCATCGGCTGGCACAAACATGGTGTTCATGCTTCCGTCGGAGTTTCGTACTCCAAGGACCGAAGAAAAGCCAGTAGCACAGTTTGATTGCGGTCCACGGCCAGTTATCTTTGAGAAGCCACGAGAGAGGAGCTACAGGCATTTGAAGGCCCTGTACCTGAGAGGTTATATCAATGGGCAGCCCGTCAGCAAGATGTTGGTTGACACGGGAGCGGCAGTCAATATAATGCCATACTCCATGCTACGGCGGTTGGGACGCTCTAACGAAGATCTGATCAAAACCAACGTCACACTAAGCGACTTCAACGGCCAAGCATCAGAAGCACAAGGCGTTCTGAACGTGGAGCTAACCGTGGGCCGGAAAACCATCCCTACGTCGTTCTTCATCGTCGACAGCAAAAGCACTTACGCTGTCCTGCTAGGGAGGGATTGGATCCACGCCAACTGTTGCGTTCCATCCACAATGCACCAATGCCTGATACAGTGGGATGGAGATGAAGTGGAGGTCGTTCATGCAGATGACTCGATCGAGATCTCATTAGCTGGCATGAATATTTGGGATGCAGACGACCAAGAGCCGATCTCTGGAATCAGTTTGTACGGCTGTGAGCGCATCGAGGCTTCAAAAAACGGGGTGAGGCTGGTCTTATCCACCGGCCTGACAGAGTAGCAAGATCAAAGTCAATGGACGTACGTGGCAAGGCCGATCCCTGCGATCGGCCCCAAAAAATAAAAAGCAATGATCTCACTTCAAGCATGTCACGTAGTCGTAGTAGAGCACCAATAAGTTGTAAACCCTCATTGAGCAATGCAATGGAAAAGGAGGCCGATTCCAGCAATCGGCCAAAATTATCCTCAACATGCGTTTTGCCTGTGTTCAGCATCGATCTAGCAGGCGACGGAAAGCTAGGATATGGGTTTACATCAGCTGATGAACTAGAAGAGATTGACATTGGTCCTGGGGATAAGCCACGACCAACTTTTATCAGCAAGAAGTTAGATCCGCATCTGAGGGGCCTGATGATAGCTTTGTTGAAAGAGTACCCAGATTGTTTTGCATGTGATTACACAGAGATGCCTGGGTTAGACAGAGCATCATTGAGCATCGGCTCCCTCAAGAAAGGATTTCGGCTGTTCCAGCAGCGAGCACGACAGATGAAGGCCGAAATCTTAGAAGAAGTCAAGAAGGAGATCCAGAAAATGTTGCACGCCGGGTTCATCAGGCCATGCAGGTATGCAGAGTGGATTTCTAATGTCGTACCTGTGGAGAAAAAGGACGGCCGATGGCGCGTCGCCATAGATTTTCGGGATCTCAATAAGGCCACTCCAAAGGATGAGTATCCAATGCCGATAGCAGAGACATTGGTCAATGCAGCTGCTGGTCATAAAGTTCTAAGTTTCATGGATGGCAATGCCGGCTACAACCAAATTTTTATGGCCCCAGAAGATATACACAAGACTGCATTCAGAGTACCAGGCTCGGTGACATAGGCATCCCAAATGGGCCTGCCGAAGATAGTACCCGGGGTTTACTGAAGGCCCACTATCCGAAGAATAAGAAGATTCAGGAGCCCAAGATATATTAAGGAAAGTTAGAGTTGTAATAGGAAGTGTTATTTGTAATCTGGCGGGATGAGTTAGAAACCGTCCCGGACTCTGTAACTTGTACAAAACGAAACCCTCGGCTCCACCCTTATATAAGGGGGAGTCGAGGGACAAAGAAAGGATCGAATCTACTCAACATAACCCTAGTTTTCATAGTCGTCGAGTACTTTTCGCCTAAACCTTCGAGATCTACTTGCCCTCTACTTCTAGCAAAACCCTAGTCTACAATCTGTAGGCATTGACAAGTTAATCCTTTGTCAATTGGCGCCGTCCGTGGGAATTAGAGGTTGCAAGGAGCTGATCTCGATGGCACGTTCAAGATCTTCGACTTCGTCGACAGCAAGCAACGCGATGGATCGAGGTAACAAGGAAAAACTGATCTATTCAATTTTATTCCTCACCCGCCCTCCCGTATGGATGCATGTGCCTATCCGGAGGAGCCCATCACCATGACGTTCGGAGAATTCCGATTTAGCGTCAACAAGGAAGGATCCTACCGTCTCGAAGTTCCGATTCGTCGGAATTTTCAGCGGTCGATTCTAACTTTTCGTCGAGTGACGAGGAGTTTTCGTCCCACAATTCGTCGACAGAAGGCAAGCGGAAAGCTCGCCAAGATCTTCAGCAACACATCCTTCGAGTCGTCTGCGGACTCCTTTATAAGCAGCGACTCCGAAAGCGTCGACTTCAACTTCATCGACAAATCTGTCGCCATCGGAAAGGTCTTCACCACTCTATATGATGGTGTCACCAACCTTGAGAAAAATCAATACACAAAATACCACCAGATCTGTGCGATAGAAGAAGCAGGAACATCAAGACAAACGTCGAGGCTTTCGACGATTTGGGAAATCCATACGTCGATCCCGCTGATCTCAGGACAGGTCTAGGCACTAAATATGCCGGATCTTCAACTCGCGCAAAAGTCCAACTCCCGCAAGCTGCGTGGGATAGGGCTGCGAGAGCCATGGATGGATCAGAACCAATGAATACTACTACTACCGTACAAGAGTTACAGGCATATCAATATAGACTTGCTCGGGTAAGCAGAGTTGGAAAAACAGACAGCATCCCTGAATAGGAGGAAAGAAGCAGCTTCGCATCAAGCAGACGCCGAGCGGAGTTAAGTCGCCTTTCAGGAACTTCGGGAGATAGTCACAGAGAAGCTCGGAGGAGAGCGATGTCTCGGCTCCAAAACATACCTGAAGCCGAAAGAGGAAGCATAATCCAAAATCTCGACATGTCCTTTATGTCGATTGATGAAAGAGGAAATATCATCCCAAAAACTCCAGAAGCAGGTTACATGGCAACACAAGCTTACATCCTTGCGTCTAGACCACCTCCCGGGGACCCGAGAGAACCATTGTTCAATATGGCGATGGCTGGAGTAGGAGTAATGGGAACAGCGTTTGCAACAACGCCTCCCGAAGAAAATCCTAGGCGAAATAGTCCACGACCCAATACAGCAGTTCAAGATCCCCCAAGAACAAGTGGAGCAAGAGACACAGCGGTCCAAGTAAGGGTAGACAGAGCGCGACAAGAAAGAATGGAGCGTCAGCACTCACCAGAGCTTGCCGACGAAGATATGTGTGGGATCCCGTGCTTTACGAGAAGAGTTCGAAAAACTCGAGTACCGAAAGGGTTTAAGTTACCCGGGAATTTCAAAAAGTTCGACGGCCTGCAAGATCCCGAGGATTGGCTCGTGGATTATCTCGAGATGGTAAAGCTGGTAGGAGCAACCAGAGCAACAGCTATGCAAAGTATCCAAGTTCACCTAAGCGGTGCCGCAAGATCTTGGATAAAGAAACTCCACCTAAATTCCATCGACAGCTGGGATAACTTTGAGGACATCTTCGTGAAAAACTTCCGATCCACCTGCAAAAAACCTGCGTCATTGGAAGAGTTGAGAGCGTGTCGACAGAAACACGACGAGTCGATGAGGAAATACATACAGCGATGGAACATCATAAAGAACTCGGCAGAAGATATATCTGACGAGAGGGCAATAGATGCATTCGTGGCAGGAATCCGGCGAGGAGATTTCGTCGAGGACTTAGGGAGAACCAACCCTAAGACCATATCAGCACTCATGGAGATAGCCAATAAATGGGCAGATGGAGAAGATGCAATATACAACAAGCGACACAGGTCGCCAGAAGAGGATCGTGGTCGAAATTATCAAAATAGAAGGCGATTTTCTCGCCAGTTCTACAACAACGATGCTCCCGGCCATATATCGGCTGGTTTTCGAGGAAATCCTGGAGGAAATAGTCGAGATGATTATCAAAGGAGTAATGAGCAACAAGGCGACAATAGAGGTGATTTTCGTGGCAACAGGCAAAATAGTGGACCAAGGACTCAAAGACCTTACGTGTCTCCCGAGGAGATGATGAACGGTCCGTGTCAAATGCACTTTTACCTCGACAACAATGGAAAGAGGCAGTCAGGACATCTCCAGAAAGACTGCCGTAATTTTCAGGCAATGTTGCGGGCCGCAGGAATTGCAAATGCCCAAGCAAATAACAGAAACCCTCGGGAGCCAAGGAGCGAGATCCACCTTCCACCTCCTCCCGCAATTACCGAAGAAAATCGACACCAGCTTAGAATTGCGGCAGCACCACATCCACCTCCATATGTTGACCCCAACTCTAACGGTGCGGTCTCGATGATTCAGAAAGCCAGGCCATCAAACAGGGCGCAGAAGGTAATCTCGCGACAAGTGTTCATGGCAAGAAGATGCCTCCACCAACAGTCGAGTACCTAAATTGGTCGGGGCAAGACATCGGCTTCACAATCGCAGACCATCCGCAGCAAGTTCCTCGACCAGACAATCAGCACTCATCTTACTCGCAATAATCGCTGGTTTCGACGTGTCGAGAGTTTTCATAGATGGCGGCAGCAGTTTAAACCTCATGTATGTAGATACATTGAGGAAGATGAACATATCCCTAGCAAATCTGAAACCAACCGACACACGTTTCCATGGGATCACACCAGAGAAGCCAAGTTACCCATTGGGCAAGATCAACCTCGACGTTCAGTTTGGAACCCGAGAAAACTACAGGATAGAGAATTTGGAGTTCGAAGTTGTGGATTTCCCGTCGCAATATCACGCTTTGTTGGGACGACCAGCGTATGCTAGGTTCATGGCAGTTATACATATCTGTTGTGGAGGTTGCCTGGGCCCAAGGGACCTATCACAATCAAAGGAAGTTTTGCGTTATCCGATAAATGCGACAAAGATTTTCATCGACTGTCGAAACTTTCGGGATGCAAGCAGAATATGCGGCGCCAAGGTTCACCGATTATGATGTGCTGCCAGAGGTAGGGAGATCTTCTAAGGAGCCAACTTTCAATACAACCAAGGATTCAAAAGAGGTACAGATCCACCCGACAGATCCAAAGAAAACGACGTCCATTGCTGCAAACATGGATGTCGCATAGGAAAGCGCGCTCGTCGAGTTCCTCCGTGAGCATTGGAAAATCTTCGCATGGTGTCCAGCTGACATGCCAGGAGTACCCAGGGAACTTGCCGAGCACCATCTCAATTTGGATCCTCTCGCAAGACCAGTCAAGCAACCTTTGCGGCGTTTTTCAGAGCCTAGCCGCAAAGCCATGTTATCTGAAATAGATCGACTCAAAGATGCTGGTTTCATCAGAGAAATTTCTACAGAAGCCACATGGGTAGCTAACCCAGTGATGGTGCCGAAAAAACACACAATAGTCCTTCGCATGTGCGTCGACTTCACGTGTCTCAACAAACATTGTCCCAAGGATCACTTTCCCCTCCCAAGGATCGATCAAATCATCGACTCCACGGCAGGATGCGAACGTCTTTCCTTCCTGGACGCATATTCTGGTTATAACCAGATCAGGTTAAAAGAAGAAGATGAAGCCAAGACAGCGTTCATCACACCTTATGGCGTGTTTTGCTACAAAACAATGCCCTTTGGTCTGAAAACGCGGGAGCAACATATCAGCGGATGATGCATGCCTAGCAACACAGATTGGAAAAAATGTACAAGTCTACATTGACGATGTCGTAATAACATCAAAGAAAGGGTCGACTCTGATCGAAGACTTGAAAGAAACCTTCGACAACCTCGACAAGTTCTGTCTGCCGAACCCGACAAAGTGCTCTTTTGGAGTTCCCGCAGGAGAACTTCTCGGTTCTTAGTATCAGCAAGGGGGATTGAAGCTAATCCCGAAAAAATACAGGCCATCGTTACTATGAGAAAGCCAACAAAGCTGAAAGAGATACAACATTAACGGGGCGAGTCGCAGCTTTGCAGATTCGTCGCTGGTTAGGAGAAAAGGCGTTGCCGTTCTATGCATTGATCAAACAGGGGGAAAAATTTCAATGGAACGAGGAAGCAGATAGAGCCTTCGAGAACCTCAAGCGAGCAATTTCGACACCACCAATATTAGTGGCACCGAAAGAGAAAGAACCTCTCCTCTTGTACATTGCAGCCACACCTCAGGTGAGCACGGCCCTAGTAGTCGAGAGAGAAGAAGAAGGCAAGCTTCATGGAGTTCAGAGGCCAGTATATTTCATTAGCGAAGTACTGTCGCCCTCAAAACAGCGGTACCCGCAATATCAGAAACTGGCATATGGAGTATTCACGACAACAAGAAAATTGCGACACTATTTTTCGGCGCACCCGATAATAGTGGTCAACGAGGCTCCCTTGTCAAATATACTAAACAACCCAGAAGCTACGGGTCGTGTCTCCCTTTGGGGGAATAGAACTTTCTCCTCGGGACATCACGTATGAAAGAAAGCAATAAAATCGCAGGTCTTACCAGATTTCATTGCAGTGGATGGAGCTACAAAACACGGGACCCCATTTATCGAGAACTTGGACCATGAACTTCGACGGGTCCAAAAGATTGGAAGGTGCTGGAGCAGGCGTGATATTGGTATCACCTGAAGGCGACAAGTTAAGTTCTGCGGATGACGTTCCCAAACGCGTCTAACAATGAAGCAGAATATGAAGCTCTCATACACGGGATGAAGATGGCGAAAGCTTGTGGTGCAACCCGACTGAAAATTTTCGGCGACTCACAATTGGTGGCACAGCAAGTCATGAACCAATGCGATGCAGTCAACGAAAGTATGATAGCATACAAAGAGGTGTACAATGAGCTCGAGAAGTTATTCGATGGTTGTGAGGTAAACCACATCAGCAGGATGAGCAATGATGAAGCCGACATTCTCGCAAACATCGGGTCACAGTGTCTCGCGATTCCCCCAGGTGTGTTTTGGGAAGAGATAAGCGAGAGATCAACAAAGCCAGCCAAAACAAAGAAGGAGAAGAAAGAGAAAACCTCGAGTATCACCAAAAACACGGTAGAAGAAGAAGAAGAGCAAGAGCTAGTCATGATGGTGCAAATTCCATGGATGCAGGCTTACATATCATATATCCTAAGGAAAACAATACCCGACGATCCAGTTGAAGCAAGGCGAATAATTAGGAGATCAAAAGCTTTCACTGTGGTAAAAGGGGAATTATACAAACGAAGTATTTAGGGCGTGCTACAAAGATGCGTTACACCCGAAGAAGGACGAATTATCCTGAAGGATGTGCACGAAGGGATATGCGGGCACCACGCGAGCAGCCGGGCTATCGCGGCTAAGGTTTTCAGAGCAGGATTCTATTGGCTAACAGCAATCGAGGACGCAAAGGAGATAGTGAGAACTTGCGACGCGTGCCAAAGATTCGCCGCTAGACCTCACTCTCCTGCAGCAGAACTTATGCCAATCCCATTGTCTTGGCCCTTTGTTCAATGGGGACTCGACATGGTGGGAAAACTACACAAAGCTTCGCCAGGAGGTTATGAGTATATGCTGGTCGCTGTCGACAAATTTACAAAGTGGATAGAAGCAAAGCCGATAAATTCACCGGACGGCGCATCGGCGATTAAGTTCGTAAAAAGCATCGTCTTCAGATTTGGAGTTCCTCATAGCATTGTGACAGACGGCAGTAACTTCACGTCCAAAGAGTTCAAAGCATACTGCGCAGTGGGCATTAAGTTGAGTTTTGCGTCTGTCGCACATCCACAGACCAATGGACAAGTCGAGAAAGCCAATGGCATTATCTGCAATGGCATCAAGAAACGCCTGCTAGGACCACTGGAAAAAGCGGCATACTTGGCCGGAGGAGCTGCCAAGTGTATTGTGGAGTATCCGAACAACACCAAATACGGCGACACAGAAACGCCGTTTTCTGGTCCATGGCGCCGAAGCAGTCCTGCCGATAGAAATAGAGCACGATTCTCCAAGAGTCATAGAATATGATGAAGAAACCTCGAGAGAAGCCTTGGAGGACGATGTCGATGCACTTGACGAAGCTCGAGATGAAGTCCTGTCACGAGTCGCCAAATATCAATAGGACCTGAAGAATTACCACAGTCGACGATTGCGCCCAAGGTCTTTTCAAGTTGGTGACTTAGTTCTGCGACTCAACCAAAAAAGTCACGAAAAACTCGAGTCACCATGGCTTGGACCCTACATCGTCACAGAGGTAATCGAAGGAGGAGCATACATAATCAAAGACAAGAAGACAGGCCGAGCCAAATCCCTGGAACGTGGCACAGCTCAGGCGTTTTTACGCTTAGATGCCGAAATATAGTCTACTTTGTAAACATACAATGTACTGAAACGCCCGCGAGTTTTCAGACGCACTCTTTTCCTTTTTCGGGGCACCGAGTGGGGCCGGAGAAGGTTTTTAATGAGGCGGGCTCGCGGTGCTGCAATATAATAAAAATAGTAAAGATATACTTCTTATTCGTCGACACACTCGGGGGCTCTGCACCCTCAAATATCAAAACAGACAAACTCGATTTATTTCGCCTTGGTACAATAATACCTCGCCAAATACATAAATGGGAAGTTGGTCATGATTAAATCTCATCACTCTGGTCCAAAAACCCGACAAACAAAATATAGAACTTCGACGCCAAGATCATGCAGTCCATCAAGGTGTTTTATTACAGCTCAGGAAGGAACCTTGGGAAGAGAAAAATAGTACAAACTCCAGACAAAAAGGCTCGGGGGCTCCGACAATATAGAGCATTCTGCGGTATACAACAAATGTTTTCGACAAAGTTTTACAAATCAATCAGAACCCAAAATAGTATCTATTGACAAGCCTCTGGTCGTTTTATGCTCGGCATAAGATCCTTTGACGAAGAATTCTGCATCCATCCGAAGAAGCTCGTCTATCATCGACTCGGCCACAGGAGTCACCATCTCGTTGATTGCATCAATATTATTCTTGCGACGCGTCTTCTTCGCCATGCAATCAACGACAATCGTCGACAGGTCCAACTTTGGATGGCAAATATTTATCATAATCATGGCAAATCTTGCTCCAGCAGTCAGTTGGGCTCGTACGAAATTATGAATACGAGGAGCATCTCTGAAGGTCTCTAGCAATTCAGGAAGAGTTGCAGGAACCTCATTCCGAGGAAACAAAGTCTTGAAAACAAGGGTCAACGTTGTCGTGCAAAAATTTAGAAATTCGCGTACTTGGCAAGCACGATCTTGGAACCTGACAATCTGCTGGGTTCGTTCAGGAGTGGCCCAAAATAAAGAGCCATGGTTCAGAGAAAGGTTGACAAGAAGATTCGTTCTCTCATTTACTCTTAGATCTTCGGCAGCAGCATCAAGAACTGAGCCTATTGGACAACAAGGGAAGAAACTTGGAAGAAGGCACAGCAAAATAAAGAGAAGGCATCAGAAAGTTTGAGATACATACCTAACATATCCGTGCTAGCTTCCAACATCAGCTCGAGCATGCTATTTTCTCGGGCACTAGCTCCTTTTGCTTCCAATATAGCAGCATCCTTAGCAGCCATAGCTTCTTCGGCTTGTCGACGAGCAAGTTGTTCTTGTTCAGATGCTCTCCGAGACTGTTCCATCATTGCCAGAGTTTGTTTCTTCGTGGACTGAAGTTGTTGTCGAAGTTCCTGTAAATCTTCCGACAAAGGTGTGCTGGAAGAACCTTCAAGGCAATTGTCATCGGTTCTTACTTTCTTCGACAAGGAAGACGCGGGAGCAGCATCGGGAGAGGAAGGATTTGTTGAATAATTATCAAATATCAACTGGAAAAGAAAATCCCCGGATCAATGATAGCACCAAAAGGAATTTCATTGATTCTAGAAAATTTACATGGCCATTACAAAAGAAGTTCTCCTAAGGGACTGGCAGGGAAATTGTCGCCAAGACTAGAATGGCGACAATAGCAAAGGAAATAAAGAAAGCAAAAACTAGACCTCCGGCCTTGAAGAGCTAGGAGTCGAAGATGGCTTGATCCCGAGATAGGCCAGGATCTTCTTCGTGTTAAGCTTTGCCGCCTTGATCAAGGATCGCCACTTTGCTTGCTCTATTTGCTCCGTGTCGCCAACTTTGGCCCAGTCAATAGTTTGTTGACTGTCAGCAACTAGGGCAACAGTGCTTTCCACGGCAACCTTCATGTTCTCATGGCGCATCTTCAGCCCAAGATCTTCGGGAGGATTAAAGCACTTGGCAAGACCAAGGAAAGTCGCGGGCTCCTCTTTCTTCGGGAAGAAGTAGGGGAAAAGCTTTGACAACCCCGCCCTGGCTTCATCCATGCCTTCACGCGCTTCCGTCCCATGAAACTCGAGGAATGAAACGGCGTCAAGAAGAAAATCGTTGTCGGGATCCTCAAGTTCAAATTCTTGAGAGGTCCTATCTGACAAAATAAAAATAGAAATTTTTGTCAACAAACAAGTGCAAAAAAGGAAAATCCAAAGGGTATGCAATGGTGCAAATACTTACCGACAAAGCGACGACTTTGTGTCTTTATGCGTTTGGTGATCGCCGCTTCGCGAGCAGATTGCGCAGTTATGTGATCGCTTAGCGAAGTCTCGGCGTCATGCAGACGTTTCCGAAGATCTTCGACACCAGCAGCATCAGCCTTAGCCTTGTCAGCTTCTTGCCTAGCTTCAACTGCATCTGACTCGGCCTTCTTACGAGCCTCTTCACATTGCTCTAACTTTTGAGCAAGTGTGTCAGCACGTTCGTTGGCTTCTGCCAGTTTCTCTGAAAAAGGAAGACAAGATTAGTTATAAACGTCGACAGTCATGCAGAAAGGAAGCAAAAAATAGTCAGGCATTACCTTCAGTCTTGCTGGCGTAATCATGGTACCCAACGAATTGGGCACCGATGCGAAGAAGCTCCTTGATCATAGGCTGTCAAGGAGAGACAAAGAAAGAAAATGTTGGCATGAGAAAAATGAAGACACATAGGAGCAAACAGAGAAAATATAAACATCGACAAGAGTGTTAGCAACTTACATCATCCAAGAGAGGGTTAGAAGAGCTACTCGATTGAAGAGTAAGCTCTGGATTTATTTCAACCCTTGCCCTTTTTGGTGAAGGGACAAGGGGGCTTGCCGGAGAAGTAGCAACGCCGACATTTTGTCGAGGAGGCGACGTTTCTTCTCCTTCGACTGGCGTCTCCGAGGCGACTAATGTATGTGACGTACTCGTTCGAGCAGCCACATCAGCAGTTGGTACTTCTTCTTCATCATCACTACGAGCAAGCGTCGACAATATAAAAAGCAAGATAGACAAGAATCTTCGAGTACAAGTAAACAAGAGAAAGGGTACTTACGAACTGATGAGAGCCTCGAGGTATGGATCATAGCCTGCCTTCTGGTGCGAAGGAACAGCTTCGTCGACTTTGGAGGTGCCGGAATCTTCGGCATCATCTCTTTTCCTTTTGTTCCTTGGAGAAACAGCAGGAGGAGGAGATTGTGCCGACGCAGTGGCTTCAGAGACATCCTCTTTTTCGTCGGATCCCGCAGATTTTCGAGATTCTGCGGGTTCATTTGCAAACGAGGGGGCATCTGGATTATCATCGGAGATAACGGCCCTTTCTTCGACATCCCCACCTTCAGGAAGAGGAGGAAGTGAAACAAGATTTGGGTGGTCCTGTATAAAAAGAGGGAAGGATGTCAGAAATGAATAACAACACAAAAAGCAAGGCAATAGACAAATTACGCGACAATGTTTACCTTGGGAAGCGCATGGGCGGCGCTGTATGGTTTTACGCGATAAGTGGAAGGGATGGAGTCTTTCTTCTTGAGAGATGAAATCCTACGAATAAGTTTATCCAAATCCTTGACTTCCAGATTCATCGACAGGCGATCTGCGTCTTCATCGCCAGCATAATTCCAGAAAGGGTTTTTGCGAGCCTGAAGAGGCTGCACCCTAGTCCTAAGGAAGTACGCCGTAATTTGGATGCCTGATAATTCTTTTCCACGAGTATTTTGCAACTCATGGATACGAGTCATCAGGGCCTCTATCGAAGTCCTTTCTTCCTCGGTAGATTCTGCGTCCCAGAACGGCGGCGAAGGATTTTCTCGGCACCGTCAAAAGGAGGAATGTTGTCTTCGGCGCATCCATGGTTTTCTTCACGAATGTACAACCACTTCTTGCGCCACCCTTGAACGGAGTCAGGGAGTTTGACGTCGAAGTAGTTGACAGAGGAGCGAACAGAAATAACAACGCCGCCTATATTATAGGCGACATTGGCAGAGCCATTACGGCGACAAAGAAAATGCGCTTCCATAATGCCCAGTTAGGCTGGACACCAAGGAAGGCTTCGCAGAGGGTGATAAAGATAGAAATGTGAAGGATAGAGTTGGGCGTGAGGTGGTGAAGTTGGAGACCATAAACATAAAGTAACCCGCGAAGAAAAGGGTGAATGGGGGCGGAAAGACCGCGGATGAGATGATCAACAAAACTTACCCGATACCCCATTGGAGGGGTTGGGTAGCTTTCTTCACTGGGGAAGCAAACCGCTTTGGGTTTCTTGGTAATCCCCAGCTTCTTCAAGAGATTGAGGTCCTGGTTCGTGATCTTGGACCTCTCCCACTCCGCGGCTCCCAGATCCGCGGCGGCCATCGATGAATCAGGTGTGCTGTGCCTGGTCAATCGACGCGGTGGCATCAACAATGGCGGAGAGGTGTAGCTACGAAGACAAGAGCTTTGGGGGATGAGGAGCGCAGGAGGAAATTTCGCAGAGGAAAGCAGGGGAACGGCGCGAGCGGAAGTGTTCGAGGAAGAAGAAGAGGACCTTATATACAGGTGCGGTGAAACGACGGAATCGTTGGATGAAAAATGAATGCAGCAGATGATCGCCACGTGGATACAAGGGTACAATGGTATTTTAACATTGACGAGGTTACAGAACGTGTGCCAGAAAAAGGGGAGAACATGTGTCCCCCACTTGGACGACGTGTCCGTCAGATCAGGAATTGGGACCCACAAGGCAGCGAAACAAGTGGTAATGGTCAGTTTCCAAAATAGAAATCGTGGCTATCATCAGCAATGACGTCGTCAAGATAAAAGAAAAATTCGACTATGAGTTTTCAAAAGTTTATCGACAACGCAAGGTTATCTCGGGAGCCTTTGATCAAATACAAGTTTTTGCCCAAATGCTCGGGGGCTGCTTTGGAAAAATAGAAAATTTCAAGTATGACAATATAGAAATGGCGAGAGCCTATGACCAAATTCAAGCATTTGTTCATAGCCTCGGGGGCTACTCCCATCGGGAGCGCTGGTCGCGCACCCGATCAATATAAAACTGTCGAGAAAGATTATAAATATAGCGGCAACGGATACTAATCTGTGGAGCCTACACCCAAGTACAAGTCCTTGGCTGTAGCCTCGGGGGCTACTCCGATCGGGAACGCTGTTCGCGTGCCCGATGAATTTTTTTAAAAAAAAGAAATAGAAGTGAGTATATTTCGAGTTACACAGATAACTCTACATATACTCCCATCGGGAAGACAAAATAAGTCATCAAATATGACTCGATAAAATGTGCTATTCCAAAGGCGAAAAGCACTCGACAATATATTCTCAGAACGCCAAAGTTGCGATCAATTTCTGAATGCCGCAAAATTGCAAAGGTAAGACCCCAGATCCGTTCACTGGCGTGGCATCGCTAAAGACTGCGTCACATTTTTTTTATCCGTATCAACATACGAAGAAAAATCCTAACGACGCGTTAGGTACCCGATAAATTTGACGGGACTCGACAGAATGGTAAGACCTTAAGCGGCACCTGTCGAAGTTTACACCAGTATCTCGAGATCATGTCCAGGGACGTGATCTTGAAGTAGGTTTTTGCGGATTGCCACTAGAGCAGTTAACTAGTACCTGATCCGTCAGATGAACTAGCCCCAACTACCATTATCCCTGTGTTACCACCCGATTTTGGCCAAGTCAGGAGGTGGGCCGTAAAGTGAAGATGGGCTTGAAGGACGTACACGTGGAGCATCTTCGAAGCGGCCTTGCGCTGAGAGTTTGGGCTAAGTGGCCCATGTATCTGTAAATTAGTAGATCGCGTTGTAATTTAGAATTAAGAGATAGAGTCTGGCCCGTGCACGGTTAGGTGCACGCCTCATTTAGAAAGTCCCTTGGACTATAAATATGTATCTAGGGTTATCGGAAAAGGAGGACAATCATCGTTCAACAAACACAAAATACGGCGCATCGCCACCCCTTCTCTTCGAGGGTTTCTCCCGGGTAAGCACCATGCTGCCTAGATCGCATCTAGCGATCTAGGCAGCGTAAGTTTATTCGTTAACCTTGTACTGCTCGTGCTGAAGCCTTGTTAATGGCGAGCGGTACTATTTATCCTTAGGTGTTTAGGGGCTTGCATTGGTGCTTTCACGTGCATATCTGCGTGGCAATGCCGTCCCTCGACACCTAGCTGCCCTTACGTCGATCTAGACGTAAGGGCAGCATCTTGCTTGTTCTTACTTAGTAGATCCGATCCGTTATAGTTGCTCGCCTTGCTACGCAAGGATTAGTTTAATATCTGCATAGTTAGGCCTTATGCTGGGGTCGGAGGATCCGGTGGTGCGTTAGATGCTGTTTACCGTCCCTGCGAGGGATGTTCCGGGGATCAACGTTATGTTGGTTTTTAGGCCTCTCGTAGGGGTAGTTTGCATCGTCTCTCGTAGCTGCTAGGCCCGATCGCACTTAGGACGTTCCGATTATGCGGTGAGAACCCTAAACTGTCGTGGATCGTTTTAGCTTTGTCCTGATCAAGCAGGATCCCCATGCCATTGTAAATCCAACATGAAGCATGGGGCGATCGGCTCCTTGAGCCGATCCACAGGGAAACCTGAGAGCCGATAGGGCTCGTATTTAATGTTTACGTGTCTGCCATGCAGGAACAATCGAAGCACTAACACCTTCCTGACCGGGTCTAGGTCAGGTGGCACGCCCTAGCAACCGCCAGGACGTTTTGCCAGAAGATTTGCGGGACGACGCGAGGTGCCAGGGATCCGCTAAGCGGCCCTGGGAGCTTCCCGGCTCTTCGTGTTGCTTAACCAAAGCCCGTCGGGGGGTTTTGGAGGGTAACACATTCTGGCACGCCCGGTGGGACCTCCACGTCGACCTCCACGTCGGCATCTTCTGCGACACCCACGTCAACATCCACATCAACATCGGCATCCGAGATGGCGGAGGAACAGATCACGTACGAGGACCTTCCTCCTGATCATAAGAAGAAGTACGATGAGCTGAAGGCCATCATTGAAGCCGAACTCATCGGCTCCTTTGAGAAGACCCGCTCGCACGGTATCAGGTTCAAAGGATTTACGCCACAAGGCGTCCTCGACGGGGTAGATCTGGCTCTCCCCTCGATGAACGTACCAGAGCCCTGAGACAGGAGGTCAACTACATGGTGGCCCATTCACTGCATCGGCACTCTGAGAGCCTGGTGAACACTTTGGAGCGCGTTGCGCTCCGTGTGGTGCAAGAGATCATGGAGCGTCGATACTCCCCTTCAGGACCTGTTCTAGGAACTAACCAGGGAGAGATGCAACTTCACACCAGGCCACTTCTGCCGTACACAATGGCGGCTCCACAGCAACAAGGCTCACCGGCATACGTCGTCTACAAGGATGGGGGTGACCCGGGCGACTATCAGTTCTTGCCTGACCCGCCCAAGGAAATCCCACACGGATACGTGTGCGCGTATGTGCCGGACTGCAACACTGGACGCAAGCGATCCAGGCTCCACCAGGAGGGATTGCCGGAGCAGGAGCAATTGTTCCGGCAGGAAGAACGACTGCAGCAGCGGGGAATCTAGGAGCGGAAGCTGAAAAACAAGCGTGGCTAGCCAAGTACACCACTGCGCCAGTCCAGGAGAGCTCAGCCGCCAGTACCTCCACCGCAGATCAAATCAGCGCAGTCCTGAGAGATCAGTTCGGCATCCTGCCGAAGAAGAAGATAATCGGCTATTCCAAGCCGTACCCCAATGAGTTCGACCTGATCCCACTACCGCCTAAGTACCGGCTTCCGGACTTCAACAAATTCTGGGTCGAAGGGTCAAGCTCCATCGAGCACGTGAGCGATACCTGGCCCAGTTGGCATGGTTTCAGATCGGATCAGCTACGGGTGAGGTTCTTCTCGCAGTCCCTCACCGGTCCAGCGTTTGGATGGTACACCTCGTTGGCCAAATTCAGTGCAATCATGGAAGCAGCTGAGGAACTGTTCCACACCCAGCACCATTCAGAAACGAGCTGGTATTGCCGAACGCTCAGTGTTCGGCGAAGCGAGGAGAAACAGTCTGAATACATCCAACGTTTCAGAACTGTCAAGAACCGATGCTATTCGGCTCACCTAACCGAGAAAGAGGCAGTCGAGCTGGCCGTGGCAGGCCTTGCAGCGTCATTCAAGGACCTGACGTTCCAGGTTGAATACAACTCGTTGACGCACCTGGTCAATAGACTGACCTTATATGAACAGCGCCATCCGAATCGTACAGGACAAGTTCAAGCGCGCGATAACCCTGGTCAATGCTGATGAGGATGAAGATTCTGCGGAAGATCAGGAAGTTGCAGTAGCCGAGTGGACTCGGACACCAGTACCCGTGTCCTGCAAATGGGTGAACCCGCCAGGGCCTCCAAGAGGGTTGGACTTCGACGTAACCAAGACTGAACAGATCTTCGATCTGCTGCTGAAAGAGAAACAGTTGAAGCTACCCGAAGGCCACAAGATCCCTACACATGAGATGAACAAGAGGCCATACTGCAAATGGCATCATACGTTCACGCACGCCACCAATGACTGCAAAGTGTTGCGCGCACAAATTCAGATGGCGATAGAAGCAGGCCGATTAACTTTCGGACAGTTTGCCATGAAGGTAGACATGCGTCCGTTTCCGGACGTCAACATGGTGGACCTAAGCCACTCCATAAGAGAGCCAGGGTTCTCTTTCGATGTCAATATGGCAGGGTTTGTGATTCGCCATGGCGCGGACAAAGCAGAGAGCAGCCACTCTCGTGGCAAAGATAAAGAGGAGGCCGTTCCACGCGACCGGCCCCAAGACGACGATAGACGATACCTAACCGAGGAGGAGGTGAGGAGCATACGGTATCAGCGCCCATTATCCGTACATCTCCTCAACAAATATGAGCAGCAGTACGACCGACGTCGATGCTACGACGAGGACGATGAAAGATATCGTCGGTCTGATGCGGAGAACAGGAGGTATCGTCAGAACAGCGGCAGCAACGGCGGGTACGAACGTCGCGCCAGTGGGAGGTCCAGGGAGCAAGACGACGTGGACAGGCACTGGAACTGTCCCTTCTTCAAACATTGCTGGGACTCAGGAATGAGCCGATTGCCAACAATCGAGAACTGCCCAGAATGCACACAGCAAAGAAGAAGGACTAACGAAGTTTCAGTGTTCGAGCGTCTAGGACCTCTCCCACATCAGAGTAAACGAGCTGAGTCATCTCAAGAAGAAGACTTCGAGGAGTCAGATGGAGAAGAAGATAGGTATCACCGACCAAGGTGGTGCCCTGATGGACTCAGCCATTCTCGAAGCGCCGCGCGGCGAAACCTGGAAGAAGCCGAGGCACAGTACCTGTATACGTTGAGAAGAGCACGGCCCGATCTGGCCGTGAAAATTCAGCAAATAGTGGAGACGAAGGCGCGCCCGCCAAAGAAAGTATGGCGCCCAAAACAGGCGAAAGCCGATGCACAGGCATCGGCTGATGCCGATGCAGAGCATCGGCTGACACAAACATGGTATCCGTGGTCCTGACAGAGTAGCACGTCCAAGACATTGGACATACGTGGCAAGGCCGATCCCTGCGATCGGCCCTCAAAAAATGAAAAGCAGGGATCTTATCTCCAACATGCCACGTAGCTACAGCGGAAATTCAAGGAGTTGCAAATCATCGCCAAAGCATTGCAACGAGAAGGGAGGCCGATTCCCGCAATCGGCCAAAATTATCCTCAACATTCTTTTGTCTGTGTTCAGCATTGATCCAACAGATGCCTGAAGAGCCGATGCCATCAATTACTTGACAGAATCGGCTCGGGGGGCACATAGATGGATGAGATACGAGGATACGGAGCTGGGGACGAATGTCAAACGTCCAACAGAGCAGCTCAAGTATGGGGGGCGATATATAAACAAATCGGCCGTAAAAAATCGAAAAACTCTAAATTTTTTAGCACAGCCGATGCGTAGACATCGACTTAAGGATTCAAAGCCGATGCACGGCCATCGACTCAAGGGATATAAGCGGAAGCCTAATAGAGCAGTCATCTACTGGAGGAACCCCTCATTGGGATTGCTTGGCGACTCGGGCCCGCTCTTCAGGGACTTCCAACTCCTTTTGCAAGACTTCAAGCTCGGCAGCACCAACAGAAGCATCAGTTTGGGCGTCCAAGACGGCCCTTTTTCTCATTTAAGCCTTTGGTGTTTGCCGGCAAGTTTGAAGATCGCAGCCCTGGCCAACAGCAAGAACAACATGGACGTGCGGATCAGGCCAGGATCATGAGAACAACCGACGATCATCCAGTCGGACTGAACTTCATCCTCACCAGAGGTTGCCTCATCGGATTGAAGAGACTCGGGGGGCAGCTCACCTGGGAGTTTCTCTGCTGTTAACAGCCGATTTGGTTAGAATCGACTGATGCTGCACCACAGTTGAGAAGCTGGTAGTGGCCCAATGCGGTTGGTGCACTTTCATTCTCGCCTTGACTGAGGCTCGGGGGGCAGCTGGTCTGATGGATGTTCTGTTTCAGAAGCCGATCGGGGTGTCATCGGCTGATTCTTCGTCGCAACTTCCTTCAGCAAATGATGAGTTCTTAAGAGTCTCAGGCCTCGAAGTCATCGGCTGAGGAGTGGAGGGATGGATTGCGTAGGACCGATGCGTTAATATCGGCTTGTTAAGCGTTGGTTGAGGAGAATCGGCTAAATCAATTGAGGAAAAATCGACAAAGTCTGGTTAAGAGGAAATTCTTCATTAATAAAAGGGATTTCTTACAATGGAGAGCCGATTATTCAAACAAAAGGGGAACAGATTACTACTGCTGGTCCTATGCTAGCGAATCCCTGCTCTAAGTGCTGTTGCCGTCCTCGTCATCGCTGGGGTAGCCGCCCTCGTCGCTACTGTCGACGAATTCCTCGTCGCTGCTACTGTGACCTTCAGCGGGGGCCTCCTCCTCGTCATCATCATCATCCTCATCGGACCAGGCCCAGCCACGGATGCGCTTTGGCGGCGGTTCCTCGGAGGAGGTATCATCTTCTGGTTCCTTCTTCAGGTCGGAGGAGATATCTTCGTCTTCGTAGTCCTCTTCTTCTTCTTCTTGCTCTTTGGTGGAGGAAGTGAACCTGCCCCGGAAGAGAGGGTCGTTGCTGTCGCTCTCCGCCTCTAGTTCTCCATTGATCAAGAACCGAAGATCATCTTCCCCGTCAGTCAGGGGCATGTCACCATCCGACCAGACGAGGTCTTCGGGTCGGCCTTCGGGCACGAAGTCGAAGTCAAACTCTTGCTCATCCCAATGCTCGGGAGCGCGCCGGTTATATGCTTCCGTCTGATTGACCTCCGGCTCTCCCTCGCTTGCGGAAGAGGATTGGGAAGAGGAAGTAGAAGACATGGCTATGAAGGAAGAGGTTTTTTTGGCTGACGGCTGGAGATGAGGAAGAGAACTGTTCGATGTGGTTAAATAAAGGGGGATATATTGGAGATCAATGCTCGAACAGTTTCCGAGGGTATAGGGCCAAAATTGTCAAAATCATGCAGAGGAGTTGAGGAGGCAAGACGTCATCATGAAGAAAACTGTGACGGTTCTGCCATGACATGACCCTTCGAAGGAGGTAGATGGTTTTGCAATTATCATTATCAAAACCAGGGGGGCATGTGTTACCACCCGATTTTGGCCAAGTCAGGAGGTGGGCCGTAAAGTGAAGATGGGCTTGAAGGACGTACACGTGGAGCATCTTCGAAGCGGCCTTGCGCTGAGAGTTTGGGCTACGTGGCCCATGTATCTGTAAATTAGTAGATCGCGTTGTAATTTAGAATTAAGAGATAGAGTCTGGCCCGTGCACGGTTAGGTGCACGCCTCATTTAGAAAGTCCCTTGGACTATAAATATGTATCTAGGGTTATCGGAAAAGGAGGACAATCATCGTTCAACAAACACAAAATACGGCGCATCGCCACCCCTTCTCTTCGAGGGTTTCTCCCGGGTAAGCACCATGCTGCCTAGATCGCATCTAGCGATCTAGGCAGCGTAAGTTTATTCGTTAACCTTGTACTGCTCGTGCTGAAGCCTTGTTGATGGCGAGCGGTACTATTTATCCTTAGGTGTTTAGGGGCTTGCATTGGTGCTTTCACGTGCATATCTGCGTGGCAATGCCGTCCCTCGACACCTAGCTGCCCTTACGTCGATCTAGACGTAAGGGCAGCATCTTGCTTGTTCTTACTTAGTAGATCCGATCCGTTATAGTTGCTCCTTGCTACGCAAGGATTAGTTTAATATCTGCATAGTTAGGCCTTATGCTGGGGTCGGAGGATCCGGTGGTGCGTTAGATGCTGTTTACCGTCCCTGCGAGGGATGTTCCGGGGATCAACGTTATGTTGGTTTTTAGGCCTCTCGTAGGGGTAGTTTGCATCGTCTCTCGTAGCTGCTAGGCCCGATCGCACTTAGGACGTTCCGATTATGCGGTGAGAACCCTAAACTGTCGTGGATCGCTTTAGCTTTGTCCTGATCAAGCAGGATCCCCATGCCATTGTAAATCCAACGTGAAGCATGGGGCGATCGGCTCCTTGAGCCGATCCACAGGGAAACCTGAGAGCCGATAGGGCTCGTATTTAATGTTTATGTGTCTGCCATGCAGGAACAATCGAAGCAATAACACCTTCCTGACCGGGTCTAGGTCAGGTGGCACGCCCTAGCAACCGCCAGGACGTTTTGCCAGAAGATTTGCGGGACGACGCGAGGTGCCAGGGATCCACTAAGCGGCCCTGGGAGCTTCCCGGCTCTTCGTGTTGCTTAACCAAAGCCCGTCGGGGGGTTTTGGAGGGTAACACCCTGTACAATATAGAATTTTATGTGAAGAAGTATAAATAAAAGCTCTCGAATAAATATAAACAGTCGAGATTTCCCTTGACTCTACGATTCAAGCAAAATCTCGGGGGCTACTGACATCCCAAATGGGCCTGCCGAAGATAGTACCCGGGTTTACTGAAGGCCCACTATCCGAAGAATAAGAAGATTCGGGAGCCCAAGATATATTAAGGAAAGTTAGAGTTGTAATAGGAAGTGTTATTTGTAATCTGGCGGGATGAGTTAGAAACCGTCCCGGACTCTGTAACTTGTACAAAACGAAACCCTCGGCTCCACCTCTTATATAAGGGGAGTCGAGGGACAAAGAAAGGATCGAATCTACTGTCAACATAACCCTAGTTTTCATAGTCGTCGAGTACTTTTCGCCTAAACCTTCGAGATCTACTTGCCCTCTACTTCTAGCAAAACCCTAGTCTACAATATGTAGGCATTGACAAGTTAATCCTTTGTCACTCGGTGGGCTTGTTTGAATATGTAGTCATGACATTTGGACTAAAAAATGCCGGCGCAACATACCAAAGAGCCATGAATTATATCTTTCATGATCTAATCGGCAAGTTGGTGGAGATTTACATTGACGACGTGGTAGTCAAGTCTGTTTCAGTGGACGGACACTTGGAGGATTTGCGACACGTCCTGGACCGAACTAGAAAGTTCGGACTAAGAATGAATCCAAAGAAGTGTGCTTTTGGTGTAACGGCCGGTCAATTCTTGGGTTTCTTGGTTCATGAACGCGGAATCGAGATCGGCCTGAAAAGTCAGGAGGCAGTGCGAACAATGAAGCCGCCTACCACGAAGAAGGAACTCCAGCGTCTCATCGGCAAAATCAACTTCGTCAGAAGGTTCATCTCCAACCTGTCAGGGCGAATTGAGCCGTTCATGGGATTGGTAAAGATTAAATCTGACGAGGAGTTTTGCTGGGGGGCAGAGCAACAGCAAGCGTTTGATGAGATTAAGGAGTACCTAACGAAGCCACCCGTGTTGGTTCCGCCCCAGTGTCACAACCCACTTTTCAAACCCTGCATATTTTCTAGCTTTAAAATTTTGGGCCAACAAAAAGCTTTGTATATCTTGCTACCTAGTGTGCATAGCTTGTAGTTTTGATTAGGATTGTTAGAAGTGAGTGTTAATAAACAACTTCTCACACTAAAACCCTTAGTCACAAGTTTATGTACCAAAAAAATTAAAAGAAGAAAACACTTCATGACATCACTAGTGAGGCACCCACATCCAACTTCTCCTCTTAGAACAATTTTCCTCTTAATCAAAAATTTGGGTGCATGAGTGCATGCAACCACATGACACCCTTTTTCTCTCCATGCACCATGCCCCTCTCTTTTTCTCTCCATGGGGAAAACCCTAGGAAGGGGGAACACTTCCCCCTCTCTTTTCTTTGCATGTGGCCGGGGCCATGTGACCATCCTTTTTCTTTCACCACCCCCTTGTTCCCTCTCCTTGGCAAACCCTAGAGGGCCACCACTCCCTCTCTTACCCCTCCCTCTTTTCTTCCCTTGTGCATGGCCGAGTTTGGGAGGCCATGTCCCTCTCTTATGGCCGGCACTTGGTGCCCACTCCCCACCCCTCAAGCCCACCTCAATCTGGCCCGCAACCCACCTCCCTTGGACCCTCCCTGCCCCTCTCCACGAGCCCAAAAACTGCCCAAGGCCACTCACCAGAGGCCGTCGGTCCAGGGACGTGCACGCCCTGGAAACCCTTCCCGCGCACGCGCACAGACGCCCGGCGCGCGTGCTCGTCGCTTCGTTCCCTCTGCTCGACGCCTCGGGAACCCGCGTATCCCCTCGACTCCCTCGCCGCTGACGCCAGCAGCCCGACGTCACCACGGCCCCACCGGGTGACGCCAGCCCTCGTCCTCCCCGTTGGCCGAGGCCACCGCCCGTCGCCCGCCCCCTGCCCTTCCCCGCCTATAAAAGGCCCCCTCCTCACCACCACTCCCTCACAGCACCACTCCACCCCTCCCACCTCCACACGACAACCCCTGAGGCCGCCCAGAGCGGTGCTCAGGGCTGCCACTCGCCGCAAGCCCGCACCCACCCGTGGTCACCGCCGGAGGCAAGGACGTCGCCGAGCCCGGCCTCGACGACGCTACCCCTTTTTCCCTCCGTTCAACTCTACCTCTGGTCGACCTAGATCAACCCTCCTCCTCTCCTCGCCAGGCTCGCCGGACGTCGCCGCCCCAAGCCCTGCTGCCGGACGCCGTGAAGAGGAGGTGCTTCCGGGAGCCAAGACGAAGGAGGAGGCGCCGCCAAGCCTGCCCGCCCGTTCTGCGACGCCGCCGACCCGCCTCGACCTCGCCGCCGTGCCCTAGCCATCGCCGGTGAGTTCCCCGGCCGTCCCTGCTCCTTCTCTGCCCAGTCCGGCCGCCGGATCGTGCCCCGCGCTCGCGTGGAGGAGACGATGGCCATGGGCCATCGGATCCCCATCCGACGCCTGCATGGGCCATGCAGGCCAGGTGGCCATGCACAGCCTGGCCCACCCCGGGCCCTCCCCTTTTTCTTTTTTTTCTTCCTTTTTCTTCTCTGCCCGCGTGGCAATTCTCCTGGGCCGGCCCGTTTCACTTACCGCGTGGCCCAGCTCCTTTCCCGCCCGTTTTTCGTTTAAACTTTGTTTAAACTTTTCCTGTTTTTGTATTTAAAACCTGTGAACCAAAATGCTCATAATTTGAGATCTCTAATTCGAAATAAATTGAAACCAACTGCGTTAGAACCAGATTTTTAATACCTTTCACATGCCACTGGCCCCATATTTTTAGGATTTTTACACGAATTTTAGTGTAATAAACATGCTCTATGTATCCCTTATACTCCACAAAAATCCTAAAATCATAGAATTAACATTTTTGACCAATTCCAATTGTAATGATCTTGTTTTAATATTGCCCATCTTAGAAAAATAACATGAGTCCTTGTAAGGACAAAATCTGGTTCATTTGTATAAATATTGTGCCACATGAAATATTGCCCATTAAGCACTTGTTCTTTTTAATTAATTTCCACTCCAACCCTTTTCCTTATAAACTTGGCCAAATCATGATTTCATAACATGTACCCCTGCATGCTTTACCATGTTCTCTTAAAATTTTGATTTTTGAGTTATGTGTTGATTGTATGTTGCTCTTTTATTTTCGCGACGTTAGATACGAACGTGGGAGAAGCCGAAGGAGAAGATTTTGGAGAAGGTGTTGAAGAAGACCAGGGACTAGCCAGCCAAGGCAAGCCATTTACTTTGATCCATTGTTCTCTATATTCTTGCTTGAGATCTTGCCATCCTTTGGTCTCTTGATTTTCTTGTGTTCCATGGGTTTGTTCATTTTGTTTCTTTACATACTTGCCACCGTAAGGTTCTCTTTGTTACCTTGCGTACTTGCTATAAGTATGCAAATTTCATTCATCACCATTTGACACCTACAACTCTAGTGATAATATGAGTTAACATTTTTAATATTGCCCCAATTTTTGTTTATCTCCATTCATGCTCAATGTGAGTATGGATGTCTTTGACACCCTTCATGGTATGATGGCAACCTTTGTGCTATTATACTTCTTAGATCACTCATAAAACTTTAGGTTGGGAAAACCCTCAAGGTTTTACCTTGTTGTAAAAGTTTTTGTTAAAACCTTGGGTATGATGTTATTCCCAAGTGAGAATTTATGAAAGGAAAGGATTTGGTAAAAATGATGAGAACATGAAAAAGGTTGGGTTTTACGAAAACTTTGGCGCCTAAGTACTCACCCATGACAATTAACTAGCGCAACCACAATATCCAGAGTGGGCACGGGCTTAGTCCGTAGTTTGTTGAATTTAACGTGAGATACCTTCACCACTCTCTAGGAGGGTCACGATGACCTCTGACACCGGGTTGCGCTCTGAAGGAGGCAATACACTGCATTAACTTGCAGCCGGACGATTACTGAGGGTCTTCTGTCGTGGCGCCGGAGATACGCTCAAAAAGGAGGTATGCTGCCGGGGTGCCGAGAAGGGTTAAGCCCGCAGGGAAGGGCTCATGTTAAGGGAGACAGGCGAAAGACTATGACCGATTATCCGAGCCTCGCATACTTTCGTATGACGATCCGGGGATGATCCCGACGGATTTATCGGTTCTTGTGGGGAAAGTGCGCAAACTCTGCAGAGTTAAATCTATTCGAATAGCCGCGTCCGCGGTCATGGACGGTTGTAATGGCTGTTGCTTAGCCTGATGAATTTTTGGTTTCGAAAATGGGTTTTGTGCAAAGAAAGAAACGGGTTTTGTGTTGGAGTACTTAGAGTACTGGAAATATGGTGGTGACCATGATGAGATGGTCGGAAAGGAAATAAAATTTGGGTCTACCCTTCCTAAATGTTTTATGTAGTGAAGGATCTTCTTAAATTAAATCATGTAGGAATGTCTTAGGGAAAATCTTTGAGTGTCTCCTTCAATCGTGAAGTTGAGATGCTACCTCCACCAATATCACTTCTTCTCTTCTACATGACATCTTCTTAACTAAAAACAGATATTCCCTCTTGACCTCCTAGTTTAGTCTTGGCACCTTGTTTCCTTGTTATGTTTCATTTTAAATGGTTTGCGAGTACAATTCAAAATGTACTCACGGCTTTGTCCCTGGCTATCTACTTGGCCAGACTATGAGGAGGATTTTGAAGATGACGGAGGATTTCAGGACGACTATGCGACTTAGGACGTTTCCCGGTCAGCTGCCTGTAGGGTTTAAGGCATGACTTGGGCCCGACGAAGTTGAATGTATCCGCTGCACTTTGATGTTTGATTTCAGCCCGAAGTGGCCATTTATGTAAGACTTGGTCATGAGACCATTTGTAAGACTATTTATTATTTCGGTACTATGTAATGGATGTTGTAACTCTGTTTATCAGTTCGGTTATGTGCTCATGTTACACTGATCATGGGATCATGAGTGAATGCATAACGGGTATTTCGGACAGTTGGTCCGGGGTGCCACAGAGCTGGTATCAGAGCCATCCTGACCCTAGGGAAACCCTTAGTTAGCATGGGCGTTAATACTTAGCAAAACTATTTTCACTATCAAAACGAGATGACTCTAAGCTGAAAGAATGCCTTGTCTCTCCTCTAAAATTTTCTGCAAAAAAATAGATTACTTGCATTAATTCTTAATAAGTTTTACCTTATGTACCTTAAAATTTTGCACACTTGTCATATTACTAATTTCAACCCTAAAATTTTGTGTAGATGGACGAAGTTGTGTACACCCGGAGCCGTCAGGTGGGCGAGTCGGAGCCTTTGTTCCTCTTTGAGACCGCCCTGATGGACGTCTGTCACGCCGTTGGTCGCCTCCGCCCCGAGGTGAAGGGCGGACAGATGGAGAGCTTTCTTGACGGGGACTTGTCCTGGATGATAGTCTGCACTATCCGGGGCTCCCACGTCAAGAACCTTCCGGAGATGGAGATCCAGATTTTCGAGCGCACTTGGGAGGACGGTCTGGTTCGTGCACTCCAGGCAGCCCTTGCTCGCCTCACGTACCACCACCGTGCGGAGCTCGAGCGGCAGAAGCTCCCTTACGCTCACTTTGGGCGGCGTGACGAGGAGGGGCTTCCCACCCTGGTGCCTTATGTTTGCCCCCTCGGTCGCCACGCTGGCCAGATGGAGTTCGTCCTTGGCAAGACTCAGAACAGCCTCGACATCAGCAGGATGGAAAACGAGATGCTGAAGCATGAGTTGGACGAGACCAAGAAAGACCTTGAGGAGATGAAGCGTAGGGCTCGCCGCCAGCGGAGGCTCAAGCTCCGGGCAAGAGAGGCCAAGTACATGCTTAAGGTGAAGGTGGCACACCTTAAGACGGCACTCCGCGAGGCCGAGACCAGGATTGAGGAACTGGAGGATGATGGCGAAGATCTCCGCAAGGAGAATGCTGCCCTCCTTAGTGATGACGATGACTACATGGACGAGGAAGGATACGACTGGAACAACCCGAGCGAGGAGGAAGACGAGGATGATCTAGACTTCATCAATGATGAGCCAGAGGAGCCAGCACCCTCTACCCCTCGCGAGTCGTCCGAGGAGGAGGAGGACCCTGAGGAGCCACCGTTCGAGGAGCCGCCGACCAAGGATGACACCATCATCCTTGACGACGACTAGTTTGAGCACCCGCACTATCGCTAGTTATGTTATGTTATGTTATGATGTCCCTGATGTAATCGTGTAGAACGATGTTGGTCCTATGGTGACCTTGATGTGGTGAACTATGATCTTTTGGTAATATCTATGTGATGATGATGGTTGCATTTGCTTTTATGTTTCTTTTCTTCCGAGTTTTTCAACAAGTTTTTATGCATCTTGTCATCCCTCCCCCTTAGAAAGAACTCGCCTATCAAAGTTGTTCCCTTTTGTCTTATGTCTTCATCTCATCAGATGGTTGACACTCGCCGCGGAGCGCACCAGAACAACCCTCCACCACCACCTGAACCCGATATGGCTCAGCTCCTTCGCCTCCTTATGGAAGACCGTCAAGCCGCTCGCGCTGAGAGCCAAGCCAACATCGCGGCCCTGCAGAATATTGCGCAGCTTGCCGCGGGAAACAACAACAATGGAGGTGATGGTGAGGAAGCCCCAAGATCCAAGCTAAGGGACTTCCAGAATACCAATCCGCCGGTGTTCACCAAGTGCACCGCCCCTCTTGATGCGGACGATTGGCTCCGTACTATCGAGAACAATCTGGAAGTCGCAGCCGTGGGCGAGAATGAGAAGGTGGTTCTTGCAACTCACTTTCTCGCTGGACCCGCAAGAGCTTGGTGGGAGAATGTTAAGGCAATGCAAGCTGCTGATCATGTGATCACTTGGGAGGAATTTGTCACTAAGTTCCGCAAAGCCCACATCCCGTCTGGTTTGATCAAGATCAAAAGAGATGAGTTCTTCAACCTCAAGCAGAACAATGGTAGTGTGGTCGACTACCTGGACAAGTTCAACACCCTGGCTAGGTATGCACCTCAAGACACTGACACGGATGAGAAGAAGAGGGACCGTTTCCTTAATGGTCTTCATGAAGAGATCCAGAGTATTCTCGTGGCCGTCCCTTACGCTGATCTTGAAGCTCTGGTGGATGCCGCCATCATGGTGGAATCCAAGCGCAAGGCAGCTTATGAAACCCGCAAGCGCAAGATGCAGCAGCAACAGCAGAGTGGACCCAGCAATGCTAGGTTCCGCAGCCAGCCTCCACCTAGGCCGGCGTCTCAGCCTCAGCGAGCGCCAGCCCCTGCTTATCGCCCCTCCAACAACAACACCAACCGCCAGACTATGCAGCCCCGTACCGGAGGAGGAAACTTCAACAACAACCCCCGCAACAACCCCAATACTCGCACTCAGGGAGATGGATGTTTCGCTTGTGGACAGCCTGGACACTTCTCTCGTGAATGCCCCACCAAGATGAACCCTGCTCAACGCCCCAATGCACCAAGACCGAATCAAGGCCAAGCCCGTGCTGCAACTGGAAGGAAGCCCCCGCCTAAGAAGCAAGCCAATACTGCTAGAGGACACCTGAACCATGTCAATGCTGAAGAGGCTGAAGAATCTCCTGACATTGTGATGGGTACGTTCCTAGTCCACTCCACCCCCGCAAGAGTTCTTTTCGATTCCGGTGCATCACATTCCTTTGTTACCGAACCCTTTGTTAAAAAGAGTAAAATGACACCCACTCTCATGAGAAGACTCATGCTTGTTCAAATACCTGGATCCACCGCTAAAGCCCGCTTATCCTGCAAACAAGTTCCCGTAGAAATCCTAGGCGTTCCTTTTCAAGCAGAACTCATTGTCCTAGGAGCCCAAGGGTTAGAGGTAATTCTGGGGATGGATTGGATGACTAAATACCAAGGCCACATTGATTGTGCCCAAAAATCTATCACCTTAACCAATAGTGAAGGGATCCAAGTAGAATACACCGCCACCATACCTTCATCCAAAGCCTTTTGCAAACAAAGTGTCTCTGGAACCCCCATCGATCTTGTCCCAATCGTTTGTGAGTATCCAGATGTTTTCCCAGAAGAGTTGCCCGGTATGCCCCCTGACAGGGATATCGAGTTCATCATCGAACTACACCCCGGAACAGCCCCTATAGCACAGAGGCCCTATCGCATGAACCCCCAAGAGCTGATTGAACTAAAGAAACAGCTGGACGATATGTTGAGTAAAGGTCTAATCCGGCCTAGTGCCTCGCCATGGGGATCTCCCGTGATATTTGTGGACAAGCGAGACGGTACCATTCGCCTGTGCGTGGATTACCGAAAACTCAATGATGTGACCATCAAAAATAAATATCCTCTTCCCAAGATTGAAGATTTGTTTGATCAGATGAATGGAGCCCGAGTTTTCTCCAAGATTGATCTCCGTACGGGTTACCATCAACTCAAAGTACGGGAGTCTGATATTCCCAAAACAGCCTTCACCACTCGATACGGACTGTTTGAGTACACCGTAATGTCCTTTGGTCTAACCAATGCTCCCGCCTACTTCATGAACCTCATGAATAAAGTCTTCATGGACTACCTCGACAAGTTTGTCGTAGTGTTTATCGATGACATCCTAGTCTATTCCAAGAGTGAAGAAGAGCATGAAGAGCACCTACGACTCGTTTTGGGCACCTTGAGACAACATCAACTCTATGCTAAGTTTAGCAAATGTCAGTTTTGGCTCAAGGAAGTTGGATTTCTTGGCCATGTTCTGTCCGCTGGAGGAGTCTCTGTCGACCCCTCTCTCATCAAGTCTATCATGGATCGGAAGCCGCCAACTAACCCCACCGAGGTGAGATCCTTCCTCGGATTGGCAGGTTACTACCGCAAGTTTGTCGAGGGTTTCTCAAGTATTGCCAAGCCCATGACCATGCTGCTCAAGAAAGGCAAGAAATTTGAGTGGACTGAGAAGTGCGAAGAAAGTTTCCAAGAACTCAAGAAACGTCTGGTGTCTGCCCCTATCCTCACCATGCCAGATGTCACCAAGGACTTCGTGATTTATTGCGATGCTTCCAAGCTTGGACTTGGTAGTGTTCTGATGCAAGAAGGGAAAGTTATCGCCTACCTCTCCCGACAGCTGCGGCCTCATGAAGTGAATTACCCAACCCATGACCTGGAGTTAGCTGCCGTAGTTCATGCCCTCAAGACTTGGCGCCACTATCTCATCGGAAACAGGTGTGATATTTACACCGATCACAAGAGTCTCAAGTATATATTCACTCAAAGAGAGTTGAACATGCGACAAAGAAGGTGGATAGAGCTGATCAAGGACTACGATTTGAGTATCCATTATCATCCTGGAAAGGCGAATGTGGTCGCCGACGCCCTTAGTCGCGAACCATGCTCGCTGAATGCCCGTCTCAAGGTTGAGCAACCCTTGCTATATCAAGAGTTCGAAGAGTTCGGACTGGAGCTCGTTAGCCATGGTTTTCTAGCCGCACTGGAAGTTAAGCCCACCCTCCAGGATCAGATCAAGGAAGCTCACAAAGGACATGAGAGTATTGAAGGTATCAAACGCCGTATGGACAAGGAGGAAGTAGCTGGATTTTCCGTTGATGAAGAAGGAGTCTTGTGGTATAACGGACGCCTTTGTGTACCAACTATTCCTGAATTGAAGCACCTGATTATGGAGGAAGCTCATAACACTCCCTACTCCATTCACCCTGGCGGATCAAAGATGTATCAAGACCTGAAGGAAATTTTCTGGTGGCATGGAATGAAGCGTGACATTGCCTTCTTCATCGCTAGGTGTGATGTTTGTCAGCGCGTCAAAGCGGAACATCAACGCCCTGCAGGTTTACTTCAGCCCCTGAAGGTCCCGGTATGGAAGTGGGAAGAAGTGGGAATGGACTTTATCACTGGACTACCACGATCCAGCCGCGGGCATGATTCTATTTGGGTCATTGTGGATCGACTGACCAAGGTCGCCCATTTTCTCCCCGTCAAGACCACATTCAATGGACGTCGCCTGGCAGATCTTTATATCTCTCGGATCGTTAGTCTTCATGGAGTTCCCAAGAGAATTGTATCTGATCGCGGCACACAATTTACCTCTAGGTTTTGGAACCAACTACATGAAGCCCTGGGGACCAAACTCTCTTTCAGCACCGCGTACCACCCGCAAACCGGAGGACAGACTGAGCGAGTGAACCAGATTTTGGAGGACATGCTCCGTGCTTGTGTTCTATCGTATGGGGCCAAATGGGAAGACTGCCTTCCCTTTGCGGAATTCTCTTACAATAACAGCTATCAGGCCAGCCTCCAGATGGCACCGTTTGAAGCACTCTATGGGCGCAAATGTCGCACCCCTCTCAATTGGTCCGAGACTGGAGAGAGTCAAGTGTTCGGACCTGATGTACTTCGAGAGGCAGAGGAACAAGTTCAACTTATCCGAGATCGACTGAAGGCTGCCCAATCTCGTCAGAAGAGCTACGCTGACCCCAAACGCCGAGAAGTGACATTCAACAGCGGAGACTTTGCATACCTCCGTGTCACCCCTCTCAAAGGAATGCAGCGTTTCCATGTCAAGGGCAAGTTGGCACCAAGGTACATTGGTCCCTTCAAGGTCCTTGGTCGCCGCGGAGAAGTCTCCTATCAACTGGAGTTACCAGCAGAATTATCAGAGTTCCATGATGTCTTCCATGTCTCCCAACTCCGTAAATGCCTCCAAGTGCCTGATAAGCCCGAAGTGTTCAAGAACATCGACCACCGCTCTATCAACCTAAACCAGGATTTAACCTACCGTGAGAAACCCCTCCGAATCCTGGAAGAGGCCGTAAGGCTCACTCGCAGAAGGAAGATTAAGTTTTTCAAGGTCCAGTGGAGTAACCATTCTGAGGAAGAAGCTACCTGGGAACGGGAGGATTATCTTAGGAGCGAGTTCCCATATCTCTTCAGCTCTTAGTTCCGGAATCTCGGGACGAGATTCTTTTAAGGGGGGAAGGTCTGTCACAACCCACTTTTCAAACCCTGCATATTTTCTAGCTTTAAAATTTTGGGCCAACAAAAAACTTTGTATATCTTGCTACCTAGTGTGCATAGCTTGTAGTTTTGATTAGGATTGTTAGAAGTGAGTGTTAATAAACAACTTCTCACACTAAAACCCTTAGTCACAAGTTTATGTACCAAAAAAATTAAAAGAAGAAAACACTTCATGACATCACTAGTGAGGCACCCACATCCAACTTCTCCTCTTAGAACAATTTTCCTCTTAATCAAAAATTTGGGTGCATGAGTGCATGCAACCACATGACACCCTTTTTCTCTCCATGCACCATGCCCCTCTCTTTTTCTCTCCATGGGGAAAACCCTAGGAAGGGGGAACACTTCCCCCTCTCTTTTCTTTGCATGTGGCCGGGGCCATGTGACCATCCTTTTTCTTTCACCACCCCCTTGTTCCCTCTCCTTGGCAAACCCTAGAGGGCCACCACTCCCTCTCTTACCCCTCCCTCTTTTCTTCCCTTGTGCATGGCCGAGTTTGGGAGGCCATGTCCCTCTCTTATGGCCGGCACTTGGTGCCCACTCCCCACCCCTCAAGCCCACCTCAATCTGGCCCGCAACCCACCTCCCTTGGACCCTCCCTGCCCCTCTCCACGAGCCCAACTCGGCACCAGCCCAGCTCACCAGCCCTCGGCCACGGACGTGCACGCCCTGGAAACCCTTCCCGCGCACGCGCACGACGCCGCGCGCCGACGCCTCGACGCTCGCTCGACGCCTCGGGAACCCGCGTATCCCCTCGACTCCCTCGCCGCTGACGCCAGCAGCCCGACGTCACCACGGCCCCACCGGGTGACGCCAGCCCTCGTCTCCCCGTTGGCCAAAACCACCGCCCGTCGCCCGCCCCCTGCCCTTCCCCGCCTATAAAAGGCCCCCTCCTCACCACCACTCCCTCACAGCACCACTCCACCCCTCCCACCTCCACACGACAACCCCTGAGGCCGCCCAGAGCAGTGCTCAGGGCTGCCACTCGCAAGCCCGCACCCACCCGTGGTCACCGCCGGAGGCAAGGACGTCGCCGAGCCCGGCCTCGACGACGCTACCCCTTTTTCCCTCCGTTCAACTCTACCTCTGGTCGACCTAGAAGCTCACCCTGCTGCCCCTCTCCTCGCCAGGCTCGCCGGACGTCGCCGCCCCAAGCCCTGCTGCCGGACGCCGTGAAGAGGAGGTGCTGCCGGGAGCCAAGACGAAGGAGGAGGCGCCGCCAAGCCTGCCCGCCCGTTCTGCGACGCCGCCGACCCGCCTCGACCTCGCCGCCGTGCCCTAGCCATCGCCGGTGAGTTCCCCGGCCGTCCCTGCTCCTTCTCTGCCCAGTCCGGCCGCCGGATCGTGCCCCGCGCTCGCGTGGAGGAGACGATGGCCATGGGCCATCGGATCCCCATCCGACGCCTGCATGGGCCATGCAGGCCAGGTGGCCATGCACAGCCTGGCCCACCCCGGGCCCTCCCCTTTTCTTTTTGTTTTTCTTCCTTTTTCTTCTCTGCCCGCGTGGCAATTCTCCTGGGCCGGCCCGTTTCACTCACGGCGCGGCCCAGCTCCTTTCCCGCCCGTTTTTCGTTTAAACTTTGTTTAAACTTTTCCTGTTTTTGTATTTAAAACCTGTGAACCAAAATGCACATAATTTGAGATCTATAATTCGAAATAAATTGAAACCAACTGCGTTAGAACCAGATTTTTAATACCTTTCACATGCCACTAGCCCCATATTTTTAGGATTTTTACACGAATTTTAGTGTAATAAACATGCTCTATGTATCCCTTATACTCCACAAAAATCCTAAAATCATAGAATTAACATTTTTGACCAATTCCAATTGTAATGATCTTGTTTTAATATTGCCCATCTTAGAAAAATAACATGAGTCCTTGTAAGGACAAAATCTGGTTCATTTGTATAAATATTGTGCCACATGAAATATTGCCCATTAAGCACTTGTTCTTTTTAATTAATTTCCACTCCAACCCTTTTCCCTTATAAACTTGGCCAAATCATGATTTCATAACATGTACCCCTGCATGCTTTACCATGTTCTCTTAAAATTTGATTTTTGAGTTATGTGTTGATTGTATGTTGCTCTTTTATTTTCGCGACGTTAGATACGAACGTGGGAGAAGCCGAAGGAGAAGATTTTGGAGAAGGTGTTGAAGAAGACCAGGGACTAGCCAGCCAAGGCAAGCCATTTACTTTGATCCCTTGTTCTTTATATTCTTGCTTGAGATCTTGCCATCCTTTGGTCTCTTGATTTTCTTGTGTTCCATGGGTTTGTTCATTTTGTTTCTTTACATACTTGCCACCAAGTATGTAAGGTTCTCTTTGTTACCTTGCGTACTTGCTCTAAGTATGCAAATTTCATTCATCACCATTTGACACCTACAACTCTAGTGATAATATAAGTTAACATTTTTAATATTGCCCCAATTTTTGTTTATCTCCATTCATGCTCAATGTGAGTATGGATGTCTTTGACACCCTTCATGGTATGATGGCAACCTTTGTGCTATTATACTTCTTAGATCACTCATAAAACTTTAGGTTGGGAAAACCCTCAAGGTTTTACCTTGTTGTAAAAGTTTTTGTTAAAACCTTGGGTATGATGTTATTCCCAAGTGAGAATTTATGAAAGGAAAGGATTTGGTAAAAATGATAGGACATGAAAAAGGTGGGGTTTTACCAAAACTTTGGCGCCTAAGTACTCACCCATGACAATTAACTAGCGCAACCACAATATCCAAAGTGGGCACGGGCTTAGTCCGTAGTTTGTTGAATTTAACGTGAGATACCTTCACCACTCTCTAGGAGGGTCACGATGACCTCTGACACCGGGTTGCGCTCTGAAGGAGGCAATACACTGCATTAACTTGCAGCCGGACGATTACTGAGGGTCTTCTGTCGTGGCGCCGGAGATACGCTCAAAAAGGAGGTATGCTGCCGGGGTGCCGAGAAGGGTTAAGCCCGCAGGGAAGGGCTCATGTTAAGGGAGACAGGCGAAAGACTATGACCGATTATCCGAGCCTCGCATACTTTCGTATGACGATCCGGGGATGATCCCGGCGGATTTATCGGTTCTTGTGGGGAAAGTGCGCAAACTCTGCAGAGTTAAATCTATTCGAATAGCCGCGTCCGCGGTCATGGACGGTTGTAATGGCTGTTGCTTAGCCTGATGAATTTTTGGTTTCGAAAATGGGTTTTGTGCAAAGAAAGAAACGGGTTTTGTGTTGGAGTACTTAGAGTACTGGAAATATGGTGGTGACCATGATGAGATGGTCGGAAAGGAAATAAAATTTGGGTCTACCCTTCCTAAATGTTTTATGTAGTGAAGGATCTTCTTAAATTAAATCATGTAGGAATGTCTTAGGGAAAATCTTTGAGTGTCTCCTTCAATCGTGAAGTTGAGATGCTACCTCCACCAATATCACTTCTTCTCTTCTACATGACATCTTCTTAACTAAAAACAGATATTCCCTCTTGACCTCCTAGTTTAGTCTTGGCACCTTGTTTCCTTGTTATGTTTCATTTTAAATGGTTTGCGAGTACAATTCAAAATGTACTCACGGCTTTGTCCCTGGCTATCTACTTGGCCAGACTATGAGGAGGATTTTGAAGATGACGGAGGATTTCAGGACGACTATGCGACTTAGGACGTTTCCCGGTCAGCTGCCTGTAGGGTTTAAGGCATGACTTGGGCCCGACGAAGTTGAATGTATCCGCTGCACTTTGATGTTTGATTTCAGCCCGAAGTGGCCATTTATGTAAGACTTGGTCATGAGACCATTTGTAAGACTATTTATTATTTCGGTACTATGTAATGGATGTTGTAACTCTGTTTATCAGTTCGGTTATGTGCTCATGTTACACTGATCATGGGATCATGAGTGAATGCATAACGGGTATTTCGGACAGTTGGTCCGGGGTGCCACACCCAGCAAGACAGGCCATTCTACATTTACTTGTCAGTAGCCGACACTTCCATCGCCTCAGTGGTGGTGCAAGTTTATGATGGTCTGGAGAAAGTGGTTTTCTACCTCAGCAGAAGGATGTTGGATGCAGAAACTAGGTACCCTGAGATCGAGAAGTTGTGCCTCTGTTTGTTTTTCACCTGCACCAAACTTCAGCACATCTTGCTGTCAGCGGAGATCATCGTCATATGCAAATCAGATGTCATCAAACATATGCTGTCGGCTCCTGTGTTGAAAGGCCGACTCGGTAAATGGATGTTTGCATTATCGAAATTTGATATCCGGTATCAGCCTGCGAAAGCAGTCAAGGGACAGGCGTTGGCCGATCTTATTGGTGAACGAATCAATACTGATATAGCAGCACTGTCTGTGCGTGCATGGGCCATGTTTTTCGATGGATCGGTTTGTGATGATGGTTGCGGCATCGGCGTTCTACTCGTGTCGCCCCGGGGGCAACATATTCCTTCTCCATCAGGCTACCTACCCCCTGCACCAATAATGTCGCTGAGTATGAAGCAATATGCAAGGGAATGGAGTTGCTATTAGAAGCCGGGGCAGAAGCAGTGGAACTTTTTGGAGACTCCAAATTGGTGATTTCCCAACTCACGGAGGAATACAAGTGTGAGAGCGAGTCGCTCTTCCCATTATGGATGCAATGTCGTGAGCTTATGGCACAGTTCAGGTACATAAACTTCAATTGGATCCCAAGGTCGCAACATACCGAGGCAAACGATCTCGCACAGATGGCGTCAGGTTATATGGACGTAGCGGCTGATGCCGATGTTCAGGTACAGTTCATGGAACCAGACGACTGGAGAGCCGATATCTTCATTTACTTGAAAGATTCGGCTCGGGGGGCACCTAAACGGATAAGATACAAGGCCATGAAGTATGTCCTTATTGGGGATGACATGTTCTACAGGACTTTGGAAGGATTACTCCTCAAATGTTTGGGACCAGTCGGGTCGAATCGGCTCTTACATGAGGTACATGAAGGCGCCTGTGGAACTCACCAATCGGCTCATAAGATGAAATGGTTGATCAGGCGATCGGGGTTTTATTGGCCCAACATGCTTGAGGACTGTTTTAAGTACTATAAAGGGTGCCAAGCATGTCAGAAGTTTGGGAGCATCCAGATGGTACCCGCATCAGCAATGAACCCCATCATCAAGCCTTGGCCATTTCGAGGTTGGGGCATGGATATGATCGGCAAAATCCATCCTCCGTCGAGCAAAGGCCATGTGTGGGTTGATGGCGTGTAACTCACACGTTCGTTGGGAACCCCAAGAGGAAGGTATGATGCGCACAACAGCAAGTTTTCCCTCAGAAAGAAACCAAGGTTTATCGAACCAGGAGGAGCCAATAAGCACGTTGAAGGTTGATGGTGGCGAAATGTGATGCGGCGCAACACCAGGGATTCCGGCCAACGTGGAACCTGCACAACACAACCAAAGTACTTTGCCCCAACGAAACAGTGAGGTTGTCAATCTCACCGGCTTGCTGTAACAAAGGATTAACCGTATTGTGTGGAAGATGATTCTTTGCAAGAAAACAGTAAAACAAGTATTGCAGTAGATTGTATGCGATATAAAGAATAGGACCGGGGTCCACAGTTCACTAGAGGTGTCTTTCCCATAAGATAAAAGCATGTTGGGTGAACAAATTACAGTCGGGCAATTGACAAATAGAAAAGGGCATAACAATGCATATACATGATATGATAAATATAGTGAGATTTAATTGGGCATTAAGACAAAGTACATAGACAGCCATCCAACTGCATCTATGCCTAAAAAGTCCACCTTCAGGTTATCATCCGAACCCCTTCCAGTATTAAGTTGCAAGCAACAGACAATTGCATTAAGTATGGTGCGTAATGTAATCAACAACTACATCCTTAGACATAGCATCAATGTTTTATCCCTAGTGGCAACAAGACATCCACAACCTTAGAACTTTCTGTCACTGTCCCAGATTTAGTGGAGGCATGAACCCACTATCGAGCATAAATACTCCCTCTTGGAGTTAAGAGCAAAAACTTGGCCAGAGCCTCTACTAATAACGGAGAGCATGCAAGATCATAAACAACACATAAACAATAGATTGATAATCACCATAACATAGTATTCTCTATTCATCGGATCCCGACAAACACAACATATAGTATTACAGATAGATGATCTTGATCATGTTAGGCAGCTCACAAGATCCAACAATGAAGCACAATTAGGAGAAGACAACCATCTAGCTACTGCTATGGACCCATAGAGGGGTGAACTACTCACTCATCACTCCGGAGGCGATCATGGCGATGAAGAGTCCTCCGGAGATGATTCCCTCTCCGGCAGGCCGGAGGCGATCTCCTGAATCCCCGAGATGGGATTCGCGGCGGCGTCCGGAAGGTTTTCCGTATCGTGGCTCTCGGAGGGGTTTCGCGACGGAGGCTTTAAGTAGGCGGAAGGGCAACGCGGGGGCCACACGAGGGCCCCACACGCCAGGGCCGCGCGGCGCCCTAGGCGCGCCGCCTGTTGTGGCGGCGCCGTGGCCCCACTTCCTTCCCTCCTTGAAGCTTCGTGCAAAAATAGGACCCGGGCGTTGATTTCGTCCAATTCCGAGAATATTTCCTTACTAGGATTTCTGAAACCAAAAACAGCAGAAAACAACAACTGGCTCTTCGGCATCTTGTTAATAGGTTAGTTAAAATGCATAAATACGACATATAATGTGCATAAAACATGTAGATATCATCAATAATGTAGCATGGAACATAAGAAATTATCGATACGTTGGAGACGTATCAGCATCCCCAAGCTTAGTTCTGCTCGTCCCGAGCAGGTAAAACGATAACAAAGATAATTTCTGGAGTGACATGCCATCATAATCTTGATTATACTATTTGTAAACATATGTAATGAATGCAGCGATCAAAACAATGGTAATGACATGAGTAAACAAGTGAATCATAAAGCAAAGACTTTTCATGAATAGTACTTCAAGACAAGCATCAATAAGTCTTGCATAAGAGTTAACTCATAAAGCAATAAATCAAAGTAAAGGTATTGAAGCAACACAAAGGAAGATTAAGTTTCAGCGGTTGCTTTCAACTTATAACATGTATATCTCATGGATATTGTCAATATAGAGTAATATAATAAGTGCAATATGCAAGTATGTAGGAATCAATGCACAGTTCACACAAGTGTTTGCTTCTTAAGGTGGAGAGAGATAGGTGAACTGACTCAACAATAAAAGTAAAAGAAAGGTCCTTCAAAGAGGAAAGCATCGATTGCTATATTTGTGCTAGAGCTTTTATTTTGAAAACATGAAACAATTTTGTCAACGGTAGTAATAAAGCATATGAGTTATGTAAATTATATCTTACAAGTTGCAAGCCTCATGCATAGTATACTAATAGTGCACGCACCTTGTCCTACTTAGCTTGGACTACCGGATCTTCGCAATGCACATGTTTCAACCAAGTGTCACAAAGGGGTACCTCCATGCCGCCTGTACAAAGGTCTAAGGAGAAAGCTCGCATTTTGGATTTCTCGCTTTTGATTATTCTCAACTTAGACATCCATACCGGGACAACATGGACAACAGATAATGGACTCCTCTTTAATGCATAAGCATGTAGCAACAATTATTATTCTCATATGAGATTGAGGATATATGTCCAAACTGAAACTTCCACCATGATTCATGGCTTTAGTTAGCGGCCCAATGTTCTTCTCTAACAATATGCATGCTCCAACCATTAAGGTGGTAGATCCCTCTTACTTCAGACAAGACGGACATGCATAGCAACTCACATGATATTCAACAAAGAATAGTTGATGGCGTCCCCAGAAGCATGGTTATCGCACAACAAGCAACTTAATAAGAGATAAAGTGCATAAGTACATATTCAATACTACGATAGTTTTTAAGGCTATTTTGTCCCATGAGCTATATATTGCAAAGGTGAATGATGGAATTTTAAAGGTAGCACTCAAGCAATTTACTTTGGAATGGCGGAGAAATACCATGTAGTAGGTAGGTATGGTGGACACAAATGGCATAGTGGTTGGCTCAAGGATTTTGGATGCATGAGAAGTATTCCCTCTCGATACAAGGTTTAGGCTAGCAAGGTTATTTGAAGCAAACTCAAGGATGAACCGGTGCAGCAAAACTCACATAAAAGACATATTGTAAACATTATAAGACTCTACACCTTCTTCCTTGTTGTTCAAAACTCAATACTAGATATTATCTAGACCTTAGAGAGACCAAATATGTAAACCAAATTTTAGCAAGCTCTATGTATTTCTTCATTAATGGGTGCAAAGTATATGATGCAAGAGCTTAAAAATGAGCACAAAAATTGCCAAGTATCATATTATCCAAGACATTTTAGAATTACTACATGTAGCATTTTCCAATTCCAACCATATAACAATTTAACGAAGAAGAAACTTCGCCATGAATATTATGAGTAAAGCCTAAGGACATATTTGTCCATATGCAACAGCGGAGCGTGTATCTCTCCCACAAAGTGAATGCTAGGATCCATTTTATTCAAACAAAAAAAAAAACAAAAACAAACCGACGCTCCAAGTAAAGAACACAAGATGTGACTGAATAAAAATATAGTTTCAGGGGAGGAACCTGATGATGTTGTCGATGAAGAAGGGGATGCCTTGGGCATCCCCAAGCTTAGACGCTTGAGTCTTCTTAAAATATGCAGGGATGAACCACGGGGCATCCCCAAGCTTAGAGCTTTCACTCCTCTTGATCATAGTATATCATACTCCTCTCTTGACCCTTGAAAACTTCCTTCACACCAAACTTCAAGCAAACTCATTAGAGGGTTAGTGCACAATTAATAATTCACATATTCACAGGTGACACAATTATTCTTTACACTTCTGGAAATTGCACAAAGCTACTGGACATTAATGGATCAAAGAAATTCATCCAACATAGCAAAAGAGGCAATGCGAAATAAAAGGCAGAATCTGTCAAAAACAGAACAGTCCGTAAAGAAGAATTTTAAAATGGCACCAGACTTGCTCAAATGGAAAAACTCAAAACTAATGAAAGTTGCGTACATATCTGAGGATCACGCTCGTAAATTGGCAGATTTTTTCGAATTTTCTACAGAGACTTGTGCCCAGATTCGTGATAGACAGCAATGCTGTTTCTGCGCAGCGATCCCAAATATAACATCAACTTTAACATAGAAACTTTACTTGGCACAAAAACATGATAAGGAGAGGTTGCTACAGTAGTAAACAACTTCCAATACTCAAATATAAAACAAAGTACTGTAGTAAAAACATGGGTTGTCTCCCATAAGCGCTTTTCTTTAACGCCTTTCAGCTAGGCGCAGAAAGTGCAAATCAAGTAACATCAAGAGTAGAAGCATCAACATCATAATTTGTTCTAATAATAGAATCAAAAGACAACTTCATTCTCTTTCTAGGGAAGTGTTCCATACCTTTCTTGAGAGGAAATTGATATTTAATATTACCTTCCCTCATATCAATAACAGCACCAACGGTTCGAAGAAAAGGTCTTCCCAACACAATAAGACAATATGCATTGCATTCGATATCCAAGACAACAAAATCAACGGGGACAAGGTTATTGTTAACCGTAATGCGTACATTATCAATCCTCCCCAAAGGTTTCTTTTTAACATTATCGGCAAGATTAACATCCAAATAACAATTCTTCAATGGTGGCAAGGCAAGCATATCATAAATCTTTTTAGGCATAACAGAAATACTTGCACCAAGATCACATAAAGCATTACATTCAAAGTCATTGAATTTCATTTTAATGATGGGCTCCCAACCATCTTCTAACTTTCTAGGAATAGAAGTTTCAAGTTTTAGTTTCTCTTCTCTAGCTTTTATGAGAGCATTTGTAATATGTTTTGTAAAGCCCAAATTTATAGCACTAGCATTAGGACTTTTAGCAAGTTTTTGTAAGAACTTTATAACTTCAGAGATGTGGCAATCATCAAAATCTAAATCATTATGAGCTACAGCAATGGGATCATTGTCCCCAAGGTTGGAAAAAATTTCAGCAGTTTTATCACAAGTGATTTCAGCAGTTTTAGCAATTTCAGGCAGTTTTGTACGCTTTGCACTAGGAGTAGAAACATTGCCAACACCAATTATTTTACCATTGATAGTAGGAGGTGCAGCAACATGTGAATCATTATCATTACTAATGGTGGTAATAGTCCAAACTTTAGCTACATTATTCTCTTTAGCTAGTTTTTCATTTTCCTCTCTATCCCACCTAGCACGCAATTCAGCCATTAATCTTATATTCTCATTAATTCTAACTTGGATGGAATTTGCTGTAGTAGTAATCTTATTATCAATATCCTCATTAGGCATAACTTTCAATTTTAATAGATCAATATCAGAGGCAAGTCTATCAACTCTAGAAGCAATAATATCAATTTTATCAAGCTTTTCCTCAACAGATTTGTTAAAAGCAGTTTGTGTACTAATAAATTCTTTAAGCATAGCTTCAAGACCAGGGGGTACACTCCTATTATTGTTGTAAGAATTCCCATAAGAATTCCCATAAGAATTACCATAACCATTACCATTAGCAGAAGGATATGGCCTATAGTTATTACCAGAGTTGTTCCTATAAGCATTGTTGTTGAAATTATTATTTTTAATGAAATTCACATCAACATTTCTTCTTGAGCAACCAATGAAGCTAAAGTAACATTATTAGGATCAACATTAGATCTACCATTCACAAGCATAGACATAATCACATCAATTTTATCACTCAAGGAGGAGGTTTCTTCAACAGAATTTACCTTCTTACCTTGTGGAGCTCTTTCCGTGTGCCATTCAGAGTAATTTATCATCATATCATCAAGAAGGTTTGTAGCCGCCCCAAAGTGATGGACATAAAGGTACCTCCAGCAGCTGAATCCAATAAATTCCGCGAAGAAAAATTTAGTCCTGCATAGAAGGTTTGGATGATCATCCAAGTAGTCAGTCCATGGGTTGGGCAATTCTTTACCAAAGATTTCATTCTCTCCCATGCTTGAGCAACATGTTCAGTATCTAATTGCTTAAAATTCATTATGCTACTTCTCAAAGATATAATTTTAGCGGGAGGATAATATCTACCAATAAAAGCATCCTTACATTTGGTCCATGAATCAATACTATTCTTAGGCAAAGATAGCAACCAATCTTTAGCTCTTCCTCTTAATGAGAAAGGAAACAATTTCAATTTAATAATATCACCATCTACATCCTTGTATTTTTGCATTTCACATAGTTCAACAAAATTATTAAGATGGGCAGCAACATCATCAGAACTAACACCAGAAAATTGATCTCTCAAAACAAGGTTTAGTAAAGCAGGTTTAATTTCAAAGAATTCTGCTGTAGTAGCAGGTGGAGCAATAGGTGTGCATAGGAAATCATTATTATTTGTGGTTGTGAAGTCACACAACTTAGTATTTTCAGGGGTATTCATTTTAGCAACAGTAAATAAAACAAACTAGATAAAGTAAATGCAAGTAGCTAATTTTTTGTGTTTTTGATATAGAGAGCAAGACAGTAAATAAAGTAAAACTAGCAACTAATTTTTTTGTGTTTTGTTTAGGTGCTGCAAACAAAGTAGTAAATAAAATAAAGCAAGACAAAAACAAAGTAAAGAGATTGAGAAGTGGAGACTCCCCTTGCAGCGTGTCTTGATCTCCCCGGCAGAAAAAGAGCTTGATGGCGTGTAACTCACACGTTCGTTGGGAACCCCAAGAGGAAGGTATGATGCGCACAGCAGCAAGTTTTCCCTCAGAAAGAAACCAAGGTTTATCGAACCAGGAGGAGCCAAGAAGCACGTTGAAGGTTGATGGTGGCGAAATGTGATGCGGCGCAACACCAGGGATTCCGGCGCCAACGTGGAACCTGCACAACACAACCAAAGTACTTTGCCCCAACGAAACAGTGAGGTTGTCAATCTCACCGGCTTGTTGTAACAAAGGATTAACCGTATTGTGTGGAAGATGATTGTTTGCAAGAAAGCAGTAAAACAAGTATTGCAGTAGATTGTATGCGATGTAAAGAATAGGACCGGGGTCCACAGTTCACTAGAGGTGTCTTTCCCATAAGATAAAAGCATATGTTGGGTGAACAAATTACAGTCGGGCAATTGACAAATAGAAAAGGGCATAACAATGCATATACATGAGATGATAAATATAGTGAGATTTAATTGGGCATTACGACAAAGTACATAGACCGCCATCCAACTGCATCTATGCCTAAAAAGTCCACCTTCAGGTTATCATCCGAACCCCTTCCAGTATTAAGTTGCAAGCAACAGACAATTGCATTAAGTATGGTGCGTAATGTAATCAACAACTACATCCTTAGACATAGCATCAATGTTTTATCCCTAGTGGCACAAAGACATCCACAACCTTAGAACTTTCTGTCACTGTCCCAGATTTAATGGAGGCATGAACCCACTATCGAGCATAAATACTCCCTCTTGGAGTTAAGAGCAAAAACTTGGCCAGAGCCTCTACTAATAACGGAGAGCATGCAAGATCATAAACAACACATAAACAATAGATTGATAATCACCATAACATAGTATTCTCTATTCATCGGATCCCGACAAACACAACATATAGTATTACAGATAGATGATCTTGATCATGTTAGGAAGCTCACAACATCCAACAATGAAGCACAATTAGGAGAAGACAACCATCTAGCTACTGCTATGGACCCATAGTCCAGGGGTGAACTACTCACTCATCACTCCGGAGGCGATCATGGCGATGAAGAGTCCTCCGGGAGATGATTCCCCTCTCCGGCAGGGTGCCGGAGGCGATCTCCTGAATCCCCGAGATGGGATTCGCGGCGGAGGCGTCTCTGAAGGTTTTCCGTATCGTGGCTCTCGTACTGGGGTTTCGCGATGGAGGCTTTAAGTAGGCGGAAGGGCAACGCGGGGGGCCACACAAGGGCCCCACACGCCAGGGCCGCGCGGCCAAGCCCTAGGCCGCGCCGCCCTGTTGTGGCGGCGCCTCGTGGCCCCACTTCCTTCCCTCTTCGCTTCCGAAGCTTCGTGCAAAAATAGGACCCCGGGCGTTGATTTCGTCCAATTCCGAGAATATTTCCTTACTAGGATTTCTGAAACCAAAAACAGCAGAAAATAGCAACCGGCTCTTCGGCATCTTGTTAATAGGTTAGTTCCAGAAAATGCATAAATACGACATATAATGTGCATAAAACATGTAGATATCATCAATAATGTAGCATGGAACATAAGAAATTATCGATACGTTGGAGACGTATCATGGGTCCTGGCCATTACAGATTATTTCACTAAATGGGTGGAGGCCGTCCCTATGAAGTCAGTGGCATCGTCAGATGTTATCAATTTCGTGAAAGAACATGTCATTCATAGGTTCGGGATTCCCCAGACGATTACGACCGATGGAGGTTCGGTCTTTGTTTCTCGCGAGTTTAGAAAGTTCTGCGAGGACATGGGAATCAAGATGATCCGATCGTCTCCATACTATGCTCAAGCAAATGGACAAGCTGAAGCGTCCAACAAGAGCCTTATCAAGCTGATTAAGAGGAAAATCGATGAATACCCTAGACGCTGGCACGAGGTATTGTCAGAGGCTTTGTGGGCGTATCGCATGGCATGTCATGGAGCAATAAAAACCTCGCCATACCATCTGGTCTATGGACAGGAAGCGGTGTTACCCTGGGAAATCACGGCTGGCTCGAGACGGATTACATTTCAGAATGACTTAACTACTGAAGAATATGCAGCCCTGATGAGTGACAGCATTGAGGATGTAACGGAACTCAGACTATGGTCGCTTGAGAAAATCAAGGAGAACAAAGCCAAGGTGGCTCGCGCATATAATAAGAAGGTGAGACCAAAGGAGTTCCAAGTTGGTGATTTGGTATGGGAAGCTGTATTGCCATTAGGGACTAAGGATGCAGCGTATGGTAAATGGTCTCCAAATTGGCACGGACCGTACAGGGTCGACCAAGTTTTGAAGGGTAATGCATACATGCTCGAGGAGCTAAACGGTGTGAAGTTCCCAGTGGCTGTCAATGGCCAGCATCTCAAGAAGTATTTCCCAAGTATGTGGGATGATGGGCAGTAAAACATGGAGGCCGATGCACGAAATCGGCCAGCAAAAAAAAACAATGTTCTTCCCAAGTATGGGGATGATGGACAGTGGAATATGGGGGCCGATGCATAAAATCGGCCGGTAAAAAGAATAAAACAGCCAATGCACAGACATCGACTTGAGAATAAAACAGCCGATGCGCAGCCATCGACTCTAGAGGTACAAAATACCATGATCAGGTATCAAGTTACCGTCTGAATTTGAGGAATGTTTGCTTGAACCTGTCTAATTTGGTAATTGAGTTTGGCCTTATGGGCGTTTGATGGTGAAAGACCGATGCGTTGCTATCGGTTCTTGGTGCGTTGACCTACTTGGACAATCGGAAGATTAGAATTGGACAATTGGAAAATCAAATTGGAAGAACATTCTTCATTGATGAAAGAGGAATTTTACAAGGAAGAGCCGATTGCTCTCAAAAGGATCACCTAGTGCCTAATGCACTATTACTAGCCCTATGCTAGTCCCTAATCTAAGGGCCGATGCTGCCCTCGTCGTCGTCGTCGTAGCTGCCGTCGGCGCTGCTTCCGGCGACGTCTTCGTCGCTGATGCTGTTGAAGCCGCCGGCAGGGGCTTCGTCCTCCTCGTCGTCATCGTCATCGTCGTCGTCCGAGCCGGCGCGGAAGCGTTTAGCCGGCGGGTACTCGTCGGAAGAGTCCTCCGCCGCTTCCTCTTCCTCCTTGTCGGAGGAGATGCCCGCTTCCCAAGAGAAGAGGTCGTCGTCACTCTCCTCCTCCAACTCCCCGTCGACGAGGAATTGGAGGTTGTCCTCCCCGTCGGTCAGGGGCTCGTCATCCTCCGACTCGACGGAGGAGTCCCAATCTCTCGTGTCCCACCATTGGGGGGCGAGGGCTTCATACACCGCCATCAGGTTAACCTCCGGCTCAAGGTCGCTGGAGGAGGAGGATTGGAAGGAGAGGGCTGAGGAGGCAGAGGTGGAATCCATGGCTGTGGAGAGGGGTTTTTTGCCGATGGCTAATGCAGAACAGAGGATGAGGAGGCGAACTGTGCAGATGAGTTTAAATGAAGGGAAATATAGTGGAAGGTAATTCAATGCTGTGGCAGTTTCGAGGATGCGGTGCCAAAACTGTCAAATCGTGCAGTGCGGAGAAGTTGAGAAGGCAAGGCATCATGATGAAAAGGCACTGTAGTAGTTTTGCTCTGCAACGCATGGCCCGATGAAGGAAAATAGAGTGGTTTTGGAATTATTATTAACAAAACCAGGGGGGCATGTGTTATCACCAGATTTTAACCGGATCAAGAGATGGGCCGTAATTGAGATGGGCTTGGAGGATATACACGTGGAGTATCTCTGAATCGGCCTCGTGCGAGAATTTGGGCTAGATTGCCCGTGTATATGTATATTATAGTAGATTGCATCTTAGTTTAGAATTAAGAGATAGAGTTTAGCTCGTACACGGTTAGGTGTATTTCCAAAGATAGAAAGTCCACGGACTATAAATATGTACCTAGGCTTATTGAGAAAGGAGGACGATCACGTTCACAACAAACACAATCCAGGCGCATCGCCACCCCTTGTTTCGAGGGTTTCTTCCGGGTAAGCATCATGCTGCCTAGATCGCATCTTGCGATCTAGGCAGTATAGGTTTATTCGTTATCTGGTGTTGCTCGTACTGAAGCCTTGTTGATGGCGAGTAATGTTGTTTATCTTAGGTGTTTTGGGGCTTGCATCGATGCTTTTCTGATATGCTTGCTTAGCTACGCTGCCCTCCATATCTAGCTGCCCTTACACCTATCTTAGGTGTGAGGGCAGCACCTTGCTTCGTCTTTATTTAGTAGATCTGATATGTTACGGTTGTTCCTTGTTATTCAAGGTTTAGTTTGATATCTGCATAGTTAGGCCTTGCAAACGGGTTGAACGATCCAGTAGCGCGTAAGGTACGGTTTGCCGATCCTAGAAGGGGTGTTCCGGGAATTGACGTCATGTTGGTTTTTAGGCCTCTTCTAGGGTTAGTTTTCCGTTATCTTACGTATCTGCCAGGCTCAACTACGTGTAGGATGTTCCGGTTATACGGTGAAAACCCTAAACTGTCGTAGATCGAGTTAACTTAGTATTGATAAAGCAAGAAACCCATGTTGTGTAGATCTAACATGAACCATGGGTTAATCGGCTCCTTGAGCCGATGCACAGGCTAACCTAAGAGCCGATCGAGGCTCATTTAATGTTTACGTGTCTACCATGCAGAAAACTAATCGAAGCGATCCAACACCTTCCTGACCAGGTATAGGTCAGGTGGCACGCCCTTGCGACCGTCAGGACGTGTGCCGAGCATTGCGGGCCGTTGCCCGAGGGACCAGGGCCCACCAGTAGAGCCTCCCGTCTTCGTGTTGCTGCTTCTATATATCACTAGTAGTACATACATCCCGAAAGCATTAGAATATTAGACCATGTTCACAAGAATAACATCAAGTCTGAAGTACATTAACCGAGTGATAAAGTATATTGTTCAGACCAGTACAAAATATAGGGAGTTAAAGTAACACTATGCAGAAATTGGCCCATATCTTGCATATATCTCTCTAGCAAAGGGATCAGCCACTGACAAGTCATGTATCAACCAGCTAAGAACACCGTCCTACCTGAACTTATCTAAGGATGGTAAATATCCAAACTGAAAATCAACATCTCTAGAAGCGGTGTTCTTCAGGTCTAGGCGCTTGAACTGGGTATCCCACAAGATCTTGTTGTGATGATTTGTTACACCAAAATTCATTACTTTGATTATGCTAGTGTTCTGCATAAAGAACCTAGAGACAATAACATCATTTCTCCTTCCTCGGTAGTCAGAAATCGAAATTTCTTTGACGTGGAGATCAAGGCATTCAATGGGACATGCTGGCTCATTATGCAGCACATGAACCTTATCGCCGGTTCTATAAAACTGCAAATAAGTCAAATTAAGTAGTCAGTACAATAACAAAGTACTTCATAGCTGTCAACTAATGAATATCTCAGGTGAGTTGAATCATGTGTTAATTGAGGACCGTGGAACAACATAATCCCCTGACACGTTCCAATTTGATAGATGCACTTTTTTACATCTGTTATTGTCATTGTAAAGTTGGGGAAAGGTTACCAACATGGGAAACTCCAATCCGCAACTAGTTGCGGGTGCACCCCATTTTTCTTTTGACACTTCCAAGTTTCCAAAAAAAATGTAAACTAAAAGTCTGGACATACATTGTGTTCTATCATGTGCTTCTGTGAAGTTTCATCCACAAATATGATAATATGTGATCTACACAAAAAAGAACAAATGATGTGTAAATAGTAAGTCACACTATTTACATATGTCTTCTCTTTTTTACACAGATCACATATTATCATGTGTTTATATGAAACTTCACAGATGCACAAGATACAACACATTGTATGACAAGAAGTTTAGTTTTGAACCAACATAATATAACTCCATTGTGGATGTTCTTCTAGTACAAAATATTGTTCAACTGATCTAGGCTAATAACAGGTTAACTCCATGTAACTCTACACTTTTTGCTCATAGTGGTAAACAGTTAACAACAACGAATTTACCTGGATATATAGCTTCTCCGTGCAGGGAAAGCATCTAAGAAATGCAAGTAGTTGATCCAGACGAGGGCCGTCAGATTTTAGAACCAAGTTCTTCACTGTGCACAGAGAATGTTCCAAGCTTATGGGCATCATCCTCTACAGGACAATGGTACATATGTCAAAAAAATAACAAAAATGTGAGTTAATTCAACAAGAAGAAGGTTATTCTACCAAAAAGTTTATGCGTCCAATAACAAGTTGGCAGCCAGGGTACGATGCAAAGCCCAACACCATCAACTTTGGTGCGTTGGCGACCTGGATTAGTAGTGGAACATCATGAACACATATGACCAATCTCTCGAGGCAAGATGCATCCATAATTTGCACCGTGTCTAACTGAATAAGTTCGGTGGTGTTGCGTTTCCAATAGCTAGCCACACTAATTGTACGAAGATTTGGCATGTGAATGTTGAGGTGGGTGAACCCGTGGACCCCCTCAAGGTGAAGTGCCTCGAGCACAATACAGCGGGTGAACAGGCGGTCGATGTTCGCCGCCTTACAGATGTAGACGTCATAGAGCATGAGCTTCTTGAGTTGGGGGAAAAGAAGCATGGAGTTGGCATAAATCTCGGGCAAATAGCAAGTACAAATGCTGACAATGCGCAGCGTGGGCGCGCAGCGGAGCACGGACAGCAGGAACGAGCGCATCACTGTTCCACCATCGAATTTGAGGTTCTCGACGCAAGATAGGGTGCTGGACCGAAACCAGCTGTCGAGCATGGTGTCGACCTTACAAGTGCTTCTGAAGGGGTCGATTGATACGCTTCTGGCTGGGCCAGGGTGAGCGGCAAGGATACTGGAGACCGCGGCGATGCGTTTGTGGTTTTGCTTGGCGAGTTGGTCGTCGATCTCGAGGTTAAGTGGGACGGAGTGCCAGAGGTGGCGCCACCGTTTGGAGACCAAGGTTGTGCTTACAGCGGATATAGTGGGCAGGTGGGAGATGATGATGTGGAGAATCTGGTCGGGGAGGCGGCTGATGAGGTCGTTGTCGTCGACGAGGAGGTTAAGTGGGACGGAGCGCCAGAGGTGGCGCCACCGTTTGGAGAGCAAGGTTGTCCTTACAGCGGATATCATGGGCAGGAGGGAGATGATGATGTGCAGCATCTCGTCGGGGAGGCGGCTGATGAGGTCGAGGCTCGACGGAGGCTCTTCCCAATCTGGCTCGACCCGCCTTCGGGAGTTGAGCGGCTCCGCCTCCATCTGACACGGCGGCGACACACGCAACGCCGCAGTCGTCTGCTCGAAGTGTGTAGCAGGTAGCGGAGCAGATCTGCTGGACAGGGGAATAGGCGCAGCGGCGGTGGTGAGGACAGAAAGGTACTCGGCGGTGGATTTAGGTGGATGGCGGATGCAAGTGCGCTGGGGGGTTTTGGAGGAGACGGCAAGCGCTATGGAAGGAACGTTTGCGGCGGGCGGCCAGCCGGGGTGAGGAGAGAAAGGTATACTACTACTAATGATGCGGTGCGGCGTTTGCGTCTCCCTTCCCCACGCGTGCAGCCTTCACATTTCACAAGACGTGCGAGTTTTTCAACAGAGATTATCAAGTGGAGAGACTTTCCCAATGCAATTGTCTCTCCACTTGATAATCACTCTTGAAAACACCGAGAAGATGGAGGTGAAGAAGACGGAGAGGCAAGGAAAAAAACAATATGAATTGAAATCAAATATAATACGGGCGTTCCTTCTCTCTCTGGTCTCTGCTGCACTTACTGCACCTGTGGTGCAGGCGTGTCACCCAAGGAGAAGCTAATGTACTGTATAGCTGTCCCTTGCACGCCGTGTAGCTGTATTTTGTGAAAAGATCATTTTTTCTTGCCATCATCATAATAGGCGAACATTACCATGGGCCCACGGTAGTGCACATACAACTTGTACTACTCAATCCTCCATATGCTGCACAAACCACCACTTTAACTTTTTCTTTGCAGTTTTCACGATTTTTAGCAGTTTCCACCATGTGGTGGTCTAATATGTTGCAAATTTCACCACTTGGTCATCTGATCAGTTATTTTGTCATGTCGATAGCAAAATCAACAAGTGGATGCCAACTTTTTTGAAGGGCTTCTCTCCAAAACACAGTTTGCATTATGGCATGTTTGGTATTTTTCCCTAGGTAGTACATCAAAAAAAAGTTGACTCCATGCTTTTATTTGCCTATTTTAAGCACCTTTTACCATGATTTCAAATTTAGGTCAAACTCACGGGGGCCATAGGATGCACGACATTTATTTGGCAATTGTTTCAGTATGGCCAAGTAGTTAGGCCTCCTTTGGTTCATAGGAAATGGAAAGTATAGGAAAAGGAAAATCATAGAATTGGGATGTCATGTCTACTTGAATCCTATGGGAATCGGGCTCCTTTGATTCATAGGATTTACATAGGAATTATGTTGGATTTGGTTCTTACGGAAAAAATTTCCTATACAAGTCATTTGATTCATAGGAACTATTACTATAGGAATCTTGTAGTGCAAATCATATAGGAAAAAACATTAGCTAATACCTCATGGAAAATTTCCTTTGCCACAATCAAAGACACATCATGTTCCTATAGGATTCAATTTGGCATAACATTCCAATCATGCACCTTTCATATTCCTACACCCTCGATATTCCTTTGAATCAAAGGAGCCCGAAGTTTATTTGATTGTAGCAAAGGAATTTTCCATGTATCGACAGTTTGACATGGTATTTCAATAACCAATCAAGAAGGCTTGCAAACATACCTAAAAACACACATGGTGCCAAAATCGGTGAAAGGGAATATTCTCAAGAACATAGGTATGTCATGTTTGGCATTGTTCCTAGGTAGTTCATCACAAATGATGAGTCCATGCTAAATTACTAACATTCGGAAGTTTTCCATGGTTCTAGCATTAACCAACTCACCTCTCACTTCGGAAGAGAGCCATGCGAACTCCAACATGTGTCAAAAAAAACTCCAACATGCATGGTGCCAAAATCTGGTAAGTTCTTCTAAAAAATATTTTGGTGTGCCATGTTTGGTATTTTTGATATATATGTAGATTACTTACATCACAAACAACTACTCAATGCTTTTGTTTGCCATATGGGTGTTACGTACTTGGATGCAACGCATATGTTTGGTCATTTTTTTGGGGGGTACCACACCTTTAGTGCACATCACGTATATATAGTTTCCCCTTTTTAAATTGTACTTCGTGTACTTCACGTTGAAATTTCAAATTAAATGGAAATGAGCCCAAAACTAATTTAATATATGGTCACAAACCGAAATAATTTGTGAAATCTTGGAAATGTCCATCCTACCATATCAACCACGTGAAACAATTGCATTGGCGGCAATCTGCCACTACAAATTTTTACCATTTCACGGAAAACACTCATGTACTAATTTGTTCCCTTCTAGCACTTCATAAATCTCCCCGATCTAGTTCGAAAAGGAGCCCCCGTCCAAAGAGTCCCTGTTTATAACTAAAACTAATTATTTCAGTACCGCATAAATCGCAATTACCATTAGATAAACAAGATTAAGATAGGAGCATGTACCACCTGTCAATTACCGGTTCGCAATCTCCATATGCTCGCAATGACCGGTTCCACATTATACTTGGTCGAATTCAATTAAACATACAAGTACATCATGCCGAAGTTTTGTTCTAGGACATGGACACGCTCAAACTAATCACGGTAATAGATGATACAACATCGCACACATAAATAGACGACATGTCTAAAATCATACATTTTTTGAACACAGAAAAGTCCCGAAGGACCTGGCGACACTGCTTTTATATTATGATGACGGTGGGATTACAGACTGCAAGGAGGACCCTCCAAGTAAAAGGAAACTACGGACAAGACATCCAAAAGTACAAAAAGAACCCTATATCTAGAAAAGGAAACTCCATCCGGTCCTTCTCCACCGAGCTCAGATCTTAGCCTCGAAGCGCGATCATCTTCTCCATCGAGACCGGCAAGATCAACCACCTACCGTCTCGTTGGCGCATGCGGGCACGTCGCCTCGTGTTGCAAGTATTCGAGCAAGTCGCCGCTCATGTCGCAACCATCGTTGCTGCAATCCACCTTAAACAAGGAGACAAATCTAATTAAATCTACTTCCTCTTCGTAGATGCCGTCGCAGTTCGGGCACACGAGACTGGGCAGGTTTCTTAAGCAGCTTCCGCATGCAATGTGCCCTCGCTCCCCCATGCGAATGCACTGCTTAATACAAGGAAATTAACATGACTATTGGCCCAAAGAAAAATATAGCTGGGTGGAACCTAGTGAAGAAAGTACTAACCCGGTATAGTGGACGTCGTGCGATTTGAGAGCACAAACCGCAGATGAACGTTCTTCTCACCCCATTCTTTTCCATAACACATTCACGGGAAAATTCCATACTTTCAGATGGAGGACTTTCACCTTGGAAGACGCCCTGGCATCCCGGGCACGCGCCACCGGGCAGGTTCCTAGCGCAGCTGTCGCATGCAAACTTCTTGCACGAACAACACTGCTTAATACAAGGAAATTAACACGACTGTTGGCCCAAATTAAAATACATCTGGATGAACCTAGTGAAGAACGTACTAACCTGCCAAAATGGAGGTGTGCGGATTGAGAGCACAAACCGCAGGTGAGCAGTCTTCTCAATTTAGCATCGTCAAAAAAGCTCTAAAGCTACCAGGGGGAACCTCCATGCCCAACGATTCTAAATGGAATATGAATTTAGAGGATGGGAAGGAGATAGGGATAGAGGGTCGTAGTCTTCGACTTGTATATATATAGGCGAGGGAATTGCAGATTCCACCACGGACTGAGATCCAGTGACTTCACTTGCGACTTGTACGTGAGTCATTCGATCAAGATCCAATGCACATGGTTGATCCAAATTTTGAACTTAAAATTAAACTCAATTTTCAAATGAAGTCAAACTATACCAGAATACTTAAGGAAAGATATATATCTTACTGTAATGTTTTCGATTTTTTCCGAGCAACTTAAATTGTGACTTCAAATTCTGGATCAACTGTGTCCGTTGGATCTTGATCCGATGGCTCATGTACGTAAAGTTGCATTTTGGAGTAAGTAAAGTCACTGGCCTCAAGTTCCACCACCTCATACTTCGTATGTTGCACAAAAACACCATTTGGACGGATATTTTGCGGTTTCCACCATGTACTGCTCCAATCTGTTGTGATTCCACCACTTAATCATCTAATCAACCAATTATACTGGTAAATATTCTCTTACTTTGCATCTCAAACATTTCCCTGACTTTGACTCCCTGAAATGCAGGTCCCACAAGTTGGGGGACCCGGCTGTCAATGACCCAAAGTCAGGAAAGGCCAAGCCAGAGAATCCCCTTCGAGTAGAGCGGGCTGTGGCTCTTCTTGCTGACCGTGAATATTTGATAGAGTGTAGTATGAACGTGCGCTAGTACACTCAATAAAGACAGAGAGAGAGAGAGACGCTGAGGAGGACTTTGAGTTCTAGTACCTCACCTGCCCGAAATAAGTACGCTGGCAGCCTGCCTGCCCTAAGTACGTCCGGTCAAATCGATGCCTTGCCTTGCACGCCGCCTGCGCGCATCCATGTCTTCCCGATGAAATTGTCAGTCCAAAAAAATCGGAAATTTAATTCGGCTCTTGGGCGGATATGCTACCTCGACCCAAAAAAACATATTTTTAATTTTCAAAAAATTCTAACAAAAAAATTCACATGTACTTCTCGATAATTTATGTGTGTTCGTGTAGTTTCGTGAAAAGCCGATATTTTTTGTGGTTGATGTAAGAAGACAAAAGCAAGTATTACAAACAGCTTTATTTTTAGCAATAAATTTTATCTTTTTTACACAGCCCAAACGACAATTTTGTTTTTTATGGAAAGACTTTATGCGCTCTTAGCATGTGAAGATGAAAAGATTTTATGTTGCAGTTCAAACTAAAGGGAGCATACGCACCCAGGAGCCAAAACATCACTCCCCCAAAAATATGATTTGTTTTCTATTTGCGACGCTTCCGCGATGCCTATCACATGTCTGTATAGCCGCATCTAGCACCATCGAGCACGCCCCAATGATGTGCGTATTGTCTTGTCAATTCAATGGTCATGGTAATCTGACCAAAAGATACGTCTTGGAGTACATGTGCGCCTTATTCCTTGAAATGGAGGTAGTACTTTATATTGGGCCCAAATGCGAAAAGTGTTACTCCTCCTATTCTAGTATACCATATTATGTTAGAAGTTCGGATCATGATGAACAAGTTAAATGTAATCTTCAAAACGTACGGCTATGTCAAGTTTGACTAGTGCAAATAAACCCTCTGGCATTAAGAGAAACATCAAATAGTACAAAACACCTGAACAAAAACGAAATTACAACAAAATCCTTGAGATGCCCTTCGTCTTCAACCTCCAGACCGTGTCGACAACACCATGGCCGACACTAATCCAACCCAGGAAGCCAGAATCCTAGGATAAGCAAGCTCGGAAGGTAGGTGGCCACGGCAGCTCTAGCACGTACCAATTCAGCACGCGCGAGGGCCCGCCCAACATCTCAATCGGCACGGTGTGAAGCCAGTCCTCGTCTCGAGCTCTCTCGAAGCGTGAGAGCTCGCCGGATTCTCTGTCGAGAGCAAGAATGAAATTTTCGAGCGCACCGAACACGTACCACTGGAAGAAATGGGCGTTGCACCCCACAAAGAGGATATCCGACAGGCCTGTGTGCGTGGCGTCGAGAGGCACGGTGGCGCCGGAGGAGGTCCAAGCGTGGCCACCAGGGCCAGGCGAGAACACGCAGGTCTTGCAGATGCCGTCATGATAGATCAGGCACGTCACCCTGTAATTTGACAGACTAATGCGCGCCGCAGCGTCCTCGCCATGGAGGGCGGCGCCCAGGAACAAGCTTACGAATGTTGTGTGCGAAACAGCAGGGGGTGGAGGGACCGTCACGTACTGACCTGCCAGGGGATCGCAGACGACGAGACGTGAAGGCTGCTCGAAAGGCTTTCCGTGTTCGGTGTGGTCGAAGTCCGCAAGGAGTAGGAGGCCGCCCCGAGAGTCGGCGAGCTCCAAGCTGAGGTCGCCGTTTGGCGCCCGTGGGAGGAAGTCGAGCGCGAGATTATTTGCGGCGACCCCGGCCCAACATGACGAGGAAGAGGGAACGAAGTGGGGCAGCAAGCCAGACGGACGATAGTGACAATGGGAGAAGTTGATGTGGTAGTGGCCGGCGACTATGGAGGATGGCGCGCCGTGGCGAGCGGAGAGGACACGGAAGTCCTCCGCCGCGATGACCTTGCGCCAGCTCCTGCAGGTGAACGCGGCGCGGACGAGATCCAGAGGCGAGGTGAGGCGCAGGAACACCAGCCCGAGAAGTTCATCCGGGATGGCGTCACCCTTGTCCTCCTGCCCGGACTTCCTCTGAGCATTCTTCCAGCGGGGGCGGTTGTGCCCCATCTCCGGCTGGACCTAGCTCGCGTACGGGGGCGAGGTGTGCTGTAGGGAGGAAGCTAGGGAAGTAGCGAGGCGGCCGGCTTGGTAGAGACTAGAGAGCGAAGAGGAGATTTTTCTCGCTGGGGGAGTTAAGTCGGCATGGGAATTAAGGAGGAGACTTATGTACTGAAAAAGTTCCGTGGAATCAGATTCCTATAGAGGGAGTACTATGTACAGTACTGAGTAGTAATTTTGGGATGGAGGGAGTGCTCAGAGTATCTCAAGATATAAAAAAAGAAAAAGCAAACCAGGCCCTTAGTAAGGGCCCGAGGAAATTGCACGACACACCACTTATTGCTGTGATTGTTGCACAAAACGCACACTTTACTTTTTTTTGCACATATACATCACTAACTATGGATACAATTTGGAATAAAAACTAGTAGTTGGCGATCCCCGATCATCTGATTTTCTCTTACATAGTTTAGTCCTACGTTTGAACCTCCACGCAACATATTACTTTTGTGCAAAAAAACAGGTAAAGTAAGTGTTTTACCCAACGATGACATCTATATGCGGTGGTTTGTGCAATTTCCTCTAAGGGCCCTAAATACAAATAAGAAAAGACAAATGAGTCCCTCTCTCAAATGAAATGAAGATGATCACGTCGATGCTATGGCCGACCGAATCAGCACCATGCATGAACATTGAGTTGCAAAACACCTCACAACTAGTACTTTGCAGCTCAAACCCTCCTTCCGAATTTGAAGGGTAATGAAAGCATCACACGAAAGTGATATCATGTATGTTGAGTTTAGATAGGCTTTTCTACCTAGTTGACTATGTTGTTTGCAAAGTCCATTGCAACTTAATTTATCGTTAATCACCCCTATATCGGCATATATGAGAATCTAGTCAAGCTAGACAACATCGACAATTACATTGTATGAAGATTAATTATGAATTGTACCTACCTTTGGCTTGATTGCAATTTTAGGTCAAACTATTGGTGTCTGTTATTTATTCTACTTGGATGCAACACACACACATGTTTGGCCATTAATTGTTTTGGGCTTCCACACATCTTCGATAGGGGCATGTCAACGTATTTACCTTTTTTGAATTGTAAGTCATGTACCCTTCCTCCCAATTAGATTTGAAATAATAAAACTGATAGCCCAAAAATAATTATGTATATGGTTGCACACAAAGATAATTCATGCATCGTTGGAAATTGCCATCGTAGCTACAATGTATCATATGTCGACATGTGAAAATTGGATTGGTGGTAGTGTGCACATGCACTTCATGTGGTAGCCCCTTGATAGAAAACACACATTTAATTTAATTTTGCTCCTTTGAGCAATAACCAAAAGAAAAAACATATTTATGAGTGGTAAACCGGCCCTTGAAACTAAGAAGGATCCATGCTTACATTTTCATTTTCATGTTTTAAACTTGTTTAAACCTTGGTCAAACCTAGGATTTGACCAAGATTCAAATGGCCATACAAAATTCAAAAAATGAAAAAAAATGAAAAACCGAAGCACATAGTCTTCTTATGTAATACAGTAAGCATTCAAGTTGATAAACAAGGTCTAAACACATTCAAACCAGAAAAATCATGTATCTACCCCCTAACCCTAAACTATGTCTTATGAAGTCAAGCACGAAGAGAACTGGTTTTGGGTTTCAAACAAGGATATTTCAAAAACCCTCCCAAAAGCTTCATTTTGGAGTGACTTAAGAAGGATTCAGGCTTACCTTTACATTTTCATGTGTTAAAATTGTTTAAATCTTGGTCAAACCTAGGATTTGACCAAGATTCAAATGGGCATAAAACTTCAAAAAATGAAAAAAATGAAAAACCAAAGCATGTAGTCTTGTTATGTCATTTAGTAAGCATTCAAGTGGATAAACAAGGTTTGGACATATTCAAACCAGAAAAATCAGGTATCTAGCTACCCCCTAACCCTAAAATCTGTCTTATGAAGTCAAGCATGAAGAGAAGTGGTTTTGGGTTTCAAACATGGAAATTTCAAAAAAAAACCTGAAAAGCTTCATTTAATTTAGAGTAACTAAGAAGGATCCAAGCTTACCTTTTCAATTTCTTGTTTTTAACTTGTTTAAATCTTGGTCAAACCTAGGATTTGACCAAGATTCAAATGGGCATAAAAATTCAGAAGAAAATCAAAAAAATGAAAAACCAAAGCACATAGTCTTCTTATGTCATATAGTAAGCATTCAAGTTGATAAACAATGTCTAGACATATATTCCAACCAGAAAAATCATGTATCTACCCCCTAACCCTAAACTTTGTCTTATGAAGTCAATCATGAAGAGAAGTGGTTTTGGGTTTCAAACATAGAAATTTCAAAAACATCCCCAAAAGCTTCTTTTTTAGTTACTAAGAAGGATCCAGGCTTACCTTTTCAATTTCATGTTTTTAACTTGTTTAAAACTTTGTCAACCGAGGATTTGACCAAGATTCAAATGGGCATAAAATTCAAAAAAAATAGAAAAATGAAAAACCAAAGCACATAGTCTTCTTATGTCATATAGTAAGCATTAAAGTTGATAAACAAGGTCTAGACATATTCAAACTAGACAAATCATGTATCTACCCCTAACCCCTAAACTCGGTCTTATTAAGTCTAGCATGAAGAGAAGTCGTTTTGGGTTTCAAAATGGAAATTTCAAGAACATCCCAAAAGCTTCATTTTAGAGTGACTAAGAAGGATCCATGCTTACCTTTTCATTTTCATGTTTTAAACTTGTTTGAATCATGGTCAAACCTAGAATTTGACCAAGATTCAAATGGGCATCAAAATTCGGAAAAAAAATCAAAAGAATGAAAAACCAAAGCACATAGCATTCTTATGTCATATATATAGTAAGCATTCAAGTTGATAAACAAGGTCTAGACATATTCAAACAATAAAAATCATGTATATATGTACCCCTAACCCTAAACTCTGTCTTATGAAGTCAATCATGAAGAGAAGTGGTTTTGGGTTTCAAACATGGAAATTTCAAGAACCTCCCAAAAGCTTTATTTTAGAGTGACTAAGAAGGATCCATGCTTACCTTTTCATTTTCATATTTTAAACTTGTTTAAATCTTTGTCAAACCTAGGATTTGACCAAAAGATTCAAATGGGCATAAAATTCAAAAAAATCAGAAAAATGGAAAACAAAAGCATATAGTCTTCTTATGTCATATAGTAAGCATTCAAGTTGATAAATTAACAAGGTTTGGACATATTCAAACCATACAAATCATGGATCTACCCCCTAACCCCGTAGCTGGATTTTTTTGAACCTTCATCTCTAGTACTAGGCAAAACCCTAGTTTAACCTATTTAATTATAGATTCGTATATCGATTTTTCTTCCTTTTTATTATTACTATGAAGCACATGTGTATTTGCCCGTCGAGTGAAACTCGGAGGAAGAGGTATCACTCCGAAGGAGAGAAGAAGGGAGAGCATTATGGTGTCTCCCTTTTTCGGTGATGATGTTGACTGTTGTGCAGGGTTTGTTAGTGAGCAGGAGGTGCGAGCGAGCGAGCGAGTCGAGCGAGGCCGAGAATGAGAGAGATTTGTTTTTTTAGAGGGACAACCGAAGGATCCTGAAGGACCCAGAGACTTCCAATACGCATCCCGATGCGTCTTCTCTTGACAAAGAAGATGGCTGGGAGTTTGCGTACCTATTGCACGTGACTTGTGCTCACTGAAGTGTGGGACCTCACGCGTGGGCACCACATGTAAGTGACAGACCTGTTGGTGTAAAAACTTGGTTGATTATTTGTTACCCTCCAAAACCCACCGACGGGCAATGGTTAAGCAACACGAAGAGCCGGGAGGCTCCCAAGGCCGCTTAGTGGACCTTGGCACCTCGCGTCGTCCCGCAGATCTTCCAGCCACGTCCTGGCGGTTGCTAGGGCGTGCCACCTGACCTAGACCCGATCAGGAAGGTGTTAGAGTGCTTCGATTGTTCCTGCATGGTAGACACGTAAACATTAAATACGAGCCCTATCGGCTCTCAGGTTGCCCTGTGGATCGGCTCAAAGAGCCGATCGCCCCATGGTTCACGTTGGATTTGCAATGACATGGGGATCCCGCTTGATCAAAACAAAGCTAAACCGATCTACGACAGTTTAGGGTTTTCACCGCATAACCGGAACGTCCTACGTGTGATCGGGCCTAGCAGCTACGGAAGATGATGCAAACTACCCCTACATGAGGCCTAAAAACCAACATAACGTTGATTCCCGGAACATCCCTTGTAGGGACGGTAAACAACACCTAACGCACTACCGGATCGTTCGACCCCAGCATAAGGCCTAACTATGCAGATATTAAACTAATCCTTGCGGAGCAAGGAGCAACTCTAACGAATCGGATCTACTAAGTAACGAACAAGCAAGATGCTGCCCTTACACCTGGTGTAGGGGCAGCTAGGTGTCGAGGGACGGCATTGCCACGCAGATATGCACGAGAAAGCATCAATGCAAGCCCCTAAACACCTAATGATAAGTAGTACCGCTCGCCATCAACAACGCTTCAGCACGAGCAACAAGGTAGACGAATAAACGTGTACTGCCTAGATCGAGAGATGCGATCTAGGCAGCATGGTGCTTATCCGGAAGAAACCCTCGAAGAAAGGGGTGGCGATGCGCCTGATTTGTGTTTGTTGTGAACGATGATTGTCCTTCTTTTCCGATAACCCTAGATACATATTTATAGTCCAAGGGACTTTCTAATTGAGACGTGCACCTAACCGTGCACGGGCCAGACTCTATCTTTTAATCTAAACACGATACGATCTACTATATTACAGATACACGGGCAATTCAGCCCAAACTCTTAGCACAAAGCCGCTTCATAGACGCTCCATATGTATGTCCTTCAAGCCCATCTTCACTTGCGGCCCACCTCCTGATTTCGCCAAAATCGGGTGGTAACACATGCCCCCCTGGTTTTGATAATGATAATTGCAAAACCATCTGTTTTCTTCGAAGTGTCATGTCGTGGCAGAGCAGAACCGTCGCAATATTCTTCATGATGACGACTGCCTTCCAGCCCTTTCTGCACGATCTAACAGCTTTGGCAACTTCCGAGTAATCGGCTCTTCTTTTTTGTTCCTTCTCTTTTGAGCTATCGGCTTCTAACGGCCAAAAGTCAAACAACCCCCAAAAGAGCCGATGGTGTCGCATCGGCCTCCACCATAAAACGAGCAAGGGCAAACCTAATTGTCCCTCCAAACGGTAACTTGCAACCTCCGTCTGAGAAAGCAAACTCAGATCCCCAAAATCCGCCGCCCGAGCAGCTTCACGAGCTTCAGATCTCAACCGCGCCGCCCCAACTCCGCAGCGCATCAAATGGCGGAATCTTCCAACACCAACGCCATGGTCTCCGGTCTGAAGGTAATACTCCACTGCTCCTTCGCCATTAGGATTAATCTCAGGATTGAACAGAGGAACACCTGAATTAATGTTCTATTCCGTTATTAATTTTAGGTCTCCGATATCCTGTTGCCGCATCCTTCTCTCCCAAATTCCATGTGTCTTGGCCCCCGTTCTTCCGAGAGCCCTGCCCACTTAATCTCCTGTGAGGCCAACAGAATCCCCTTCGTGAATCAGAATTTAGATCTGACTTCCTGGGCCGACTGCCTGCGAGCCTGGCCTAATCCTCCTGAAGGTTGGGTGGCATGGTACAATAGAGTGTCCAAGACCCATTATGCCACCTGGGAAACGATAGGGATAGCCGATGCACTGTCATTATCACTGTCTCCTCTTGAAAAGAATGAGAACATTCTGAAAACCATCGGCTACTTTTGGTCCGACGCACTGAACTGTTTTATGTTTGGTCATGGCCCCATGACGCCAACTCTGCTGGATGTAACCATGATCACAGGCCTTGACATTGCATCCCCCAGCCCCTCTGCTTTTAAGTTGCCAAAAGTCCCTTTCACCCTCTCTTCTAAAACAGAGTGTACAAGCTGGGGCGCCTACCTCAAGCGTTATATGAAAACCAAAGGCCCTGTAACCGAGAGAGAACACACGGCCTTCTTAAACTTCTGGCTGGAGCACTTCATATTCTGTGGTCCTTCTCTCGCCCCAACTAAGAATTACCTTTCCCTGGCCTACGAACTTGCTAAAGGCACCCATCTTGGCCTTGGCAAGCTGTTCCTTGGGGAGGTCTATCGATCTCTCCAGCTGATGTCGGTCAAACTGTTCTCTCAAAGGACAGTAAAGACAGGGGGCCCCTGGTGGTTTATTCAATTATGGGCTCAGCTGTACTTTCAGAACCAAATCCCAGACTTCCCACCTTTGGCCACCTGCACCTTCCCAGATGCTAACGGGAGGGAGATCCGATGCACTAGTTATGGTCAAGCCCTGTATGGCCTCCCAGGCAGCAGGCTAATCCCTAAGGAAGCAGCAGGGTGGTTCCAGATCTTCTTCCAAGGCTTGAGCAACCCCCTGTTCTTCCCTTACACCGAATCGGAAAACTTTGAGAAACCAGTCTCCTTCCGGTTGGACAGCTTTGCCGATGACGTTAGCACCCGGCACTTGTTTTCTATCATGATCCGCCCTTGTTTTCTCCCCGTCGGCATGAGTACCTCTAACCGGATCATCAAGCCCGGCTACGAGTCTTACCAACCGGTGGTAGTAGCTCGGCAACTTGGTCTCGGGCAAGTGCCCCCACACTTCTTTCTTCATCACCTGACAGCAAGCAGAGCTGAACTGCCTGACATCCTTACTGGCCAAAGGTGCTACACCTTCTTTGACGCTCTGGCAATCCCAATCCCCAACAACCTCTGCTTCACCACCACTACCGATGGTTTCGAGACTTGGTGGACCATGTGGAAGACCCATGCCTTCAGAAGAGCTCTAGGACCGTTACTGAAGCAGCTTGATGCCGAATATGACACTACACATCAGGTACCATTGCATATAAATTTCTTGCGATCGTTCATAATGGTTGTCTGAAACCCTGGCTCTATCTCTTGGCAGGAACAAGATGGCCCAGAGCCCACGCAAACCGACGGTTCTCCCTTCACGTTCCTCCCACCAGCCCCGGTGGTACTCTTCTGCCGAAACTCGCCATCCCTGAAACAAGTCATAATGCAAGGCCAGCCGATTTCACCGAAATCGGCTTCCAAAAGTAAAGCATCCTCGGGGCCAGTTGCCCCCCGAGCTTCCACCCAAGCGAGGAAGGCGGTGAGGAAAGTAGCTGCCAGGAAGACCCTGAAGCGCAAAGCTCCCGTCCAAGAAAACTTGCAAGTAAGCCAACCCGTGCCTTGCTTACATTTATCCATCCTCCCGGTCCTTCACAACATGCTTATGCTTCTTTTCACAGACTTCCACCGAAGAGAACTCCAGCGAGGATGCACAGTCTAGACAGAGGGACACGAACCCGGGCAACTCCGAGAGATCCACCACACAGAGCCAGACGGACTCGCCTTCGTCGGCTAGGCAAAGGTCCACTCCCGAACCTGCTGCCACCCCAGCTCCGATCAAAACAGGGTCCCGCGTGAAACGTCGCTGTGTCAAACGGGTTCGCAAAGGCTCACAAGTCTCCTCGCCAAGCCAGGAGGTTTCAAACGTAATTACCTCACCAGTCCATGCCTCATGTCATCTCATTGCCGGCTTGCGTCGACTCACCATTTCTTTTGCAGACTAATGAGACCTCTAGCGGGGACGTTGAAGAGGTACCGAGGCCATCTGCCACACTAGATTTGGCCGCCTCGACAAGTGTGGCTGGCCAAGTGGCTAACCTGGCCAAACCCGCAGCACAGCCGATTATCCCTACACCGGCCGCTCCTCCTTCTTTGGGAGAGGTATATTCCACTCCCTTGGCTCTACCCTTTCATGTGTGATACGTCCAAAACGTATCTACTTTCCCGAACACTTTTGCTATTGTTTTGCCTCTAATTTGTGTATTTTGGATACAACTAACACGGACTAACGCTGTTTTCAGCAGAATTGCTCTGGTGTCTCGTTTTTGTGCAGAAATCCAACTTTCGGGAAAATCCTCGGAATTTCTTCAGATGGCCCTATTTTACCAAAATATTGACGGAGCCAGAAGGGCGAAGGAGGTGGAGGCCCGAGGGCCCCACACCATAAGGCGGCGCGGCCTGGGGGCCCGCGCCCCTATGGTGTGGCCCCCTCGGCCGGCCTCCGACGCCCCTTTTGACTACTTATCGGGTTCGACCTAAAACGCACGGGGAGAAGTCGACATCGCGAAACCCTCCAGAGAGCCGCCACATCGCGAAACTCCGTCGCGGGAGCCAGAAGTCTCCGTTCTGGCACTCCGCCGGACGGGGAATTGGAGGAGATCTTCACCGCCATCACCGCCAACGCTTCTCCATCAACCAGCAATGTTTCCCCCATCCATGTGTGAGTAATTCCCCCGCTGTAGGCTGAAGGGGATGGTAGGGATTGGATGAGATTGGTCATGTAATAGTCATAAGATTGTTGGGGCATAGTGCCTAGTATCCGTAGATGTCACTTTTATGATATTGTTGCAACTTGTTATGCTTAATGCTTGTCACTAGGGCCCGAGTGCCATGATCTCAGATCTGAACATGTTATTGATTCATGAAGATATTCGTTGTTTATGATCTTACCTATAAGTTGTATACACATGTCGTTGTCCGGAACCAATGGCCCCGAAGTGACAAGAATCGGGACAACCGGAGGGGATGGTAGTGATGTGAGGATCACATGTGTTCACGGAGTGTTAATGCTTTGCTCCGGTACTCTATTAAAAGGAGTACCTTAATATCCAGTAGTTTCCCTAGAGGCCCGGCTGCCACCGGCTGGTAGGACAGAAGATGTTGTGCAAGTTTCTCATTGCGAGCACGTACGACTAAATATGGAACACATGCCTATTGATTGATTAGTACTTGGATACCGTTTTATTATTATCTGCAAATGCCCATGCTTTGATTGTTACATGAGTTTCTCTCATCCATGCAACGCCCGTTAAATCCGTCCCGTGCCTACAGTATTTTAATCCTGCTGTTTACTATAATCACTACTGCTGTCTTTATTTCACCACCGCGTTATTTCACTATTTCCACCGCCATCAAACTGTTATCTATAAACTCTTGCGAGCAAGTCTGTTTCCAGGTGCAGCTGAATTGACAACTCCGCTGTTAAGGCTTACAAGTATTCTTTGTCTCCCCTGTGTCGAATCAATAAATTGGGTAATACTTCCCTCGAAGACTGCGATCCCCTATACTTGTGGGTCATCAAGACTATTTTCTGGCGCCGTTGCCGGGAGCATAGCTTTATTTGGAAGTTCACTTGGATTGATATTGTTCGCTGCAAATTCTCCATTATGGGTAAACCTCGCGATACTAAGATCGCCATATTACCATCCACTACAAGGAAAGGTACAACTCTGAGTACCTCTGCTGCTCTTGATTCACCCTCTGTGATTGATAAACTTGTTTCACCGCCACATGCTTCACATGCTGGTACTTCTGCTGAATCTGAAAATTCTCATAATATTGATGATGCTCCTGCTGTGCTTGATAATGATGGTTCGTTAGGATCTTTTCTAGATGCTACAATTGCTAAGTCTAGACAAATTGAAAATACTGAAACTCCTAATGCTACTACACCTGTTAAATCACCTGAACTTGATTATTCTAGTGATGATCTTGATGAAGATTATGTAGAGCTTGATGATGATTTTATAGAAAAATGCAATGCTACTACTGATGCAAGAAAAATTAAAAAGTTGCTGGCAGAACATGCTGTTAGATATAAACCATCTCCTGATCCTCAATTTGCCACATCTCCTATAAACATTAGGGATAAAGATTATGATTTTTCTCTTGACCTATCTCATATAGCTATTGTTGAGAAAACACCCTTTTGTGGTACTGAAAAAGAAAGTGCTGTTGAACACTTGACTGAGTTATCTACTCTTAGTGGCGTGTTTTCTGATGATGTCAAGATGCGTACTTATTTTGTCGCTAAAATTTTTCCATTCTCATTAAAGGATGATGCTAAAATTTGGTATAATAATTTGCCTCCTGGTTCTATTAAAAGTCCAACTGACTTGCGTGATGTTTTCTTTCGAAAATACTTTCCTGCTAGTGCTCAACATGCTGCTTTGCAGAGAATTTATAATTTTGACCAGGAAGATGGAGAGAAATTGCCTGAGGCTTGGGCTAGATTTTGTTCTCTTATTAGAGCTCAGCCTGACCATGATTTAGAAAAGCATGATTTACTTGATATATTTTATAGTGGACTAACTATTGAGTCTAGGGCATACCTGGATAGTTGTGCTGGTTGTGTTTTCAGGAAAAGAACTCCAGACGACGCTGAAGAATTATTGGCTAAAATAGGTCGGAATCATGATGATTGGTCTACACCTGAACCAACCCCGACACCGATAGTGAAGAAGAGGGGTATGATTAAATTAAATGATGAAGATATGAGGGAAGCCAAGAAGTCTCTTAAGGAGAAGGGTATTAAACCTGAAGATGTGAAGAATTTACCTCCTATAGAAGATATATGTGAGATAATTCCCCCTTCATCCATGATTGAGGTACACTCGCTTCAACACTTTACTAGGGAAGATATTCCGTATTCAAAATCTCCTGCTCAATGCTTAGCTGAATTTGATAATTATATTGTTAAGCAAGAAAACTTTAATATGAGGGTAGAGAATCATTTAATGGAAAATTCCCGAGCTATTAGTGAATTGCATGGTATTGTGGAGAGAACCTCCAATGATGTTAAGATACTTGTTAAACATTTTCAAATGGTTCAAACTCAAATTGATCAACTTACTAAAGTGCAAAATGACTTGTTGGGAAATAATTCTAAAGAAAAACATGCTTGTGAAGTAACAACTAGAGGTGGTGCTTCTACCCAGGATCCTCTATATCCTGAAGGGCATCCCAAAAGAGTGGAACAAGATTCTCAACTAATTAAAACTAGTGCTCCATCTAAGAAAAAGAAAAAGAAACATAAGAATGTTGTAGAATCCTCTGAACCTGTTAATGATCCTAATAGTATTTCTATTTCTGATGCTGAAACTGAAAGTGGTAATGAACATGATAAAGATAATGATAAGAATGATACTCCTGATAAAGAAGAAATTGAAAAAGAACCTGAAAAGCCTGCTAAAAATAAAAGGTACACTAAAGAAGATTTTATTACTGAGAAGCATGGTAATGAAAGAGAACCTTGGGTTCAAAAGCAAATGCCTTTTCCTGCTAAGAAACTAAAATCAAAGGAGGAGGAACATTATAATAAATTTTGTGATTGGATGAAACCTTTATTTTTGCAAATCCCTTTGACCGATGCTATTAAATTGCCTCCTTATTCAAAGTATATGAAAGATATTGTTACTAACAAAAGGAAAGTCCCCAATGAGGAAATTTCTACTATGCTCGCTAATTACTCCTTCAATGGTAAGATTCCAAAGAAGCTTGGAGACCCAGGTATACCGACTATTCCTTGTTCCATCAAGAATAATTATGTTAGAACTGCTCTATGTGATTTGGGAGCAGGTGTGAGTGTGATGCCTTTTTCTCTTTATAAGAGACTTGATTTAGATAAATTGATACCTACTGATATATCTTTGCAAATGGCTGATAAATCTACTGCTATTCCTGTTGGTTTATGTGAAAATGTTCCTGTTCAAGTTACTCAGCATTGCTTGATATTAACTGATTTCGTTGTGTTGGAAATGCCTGAAGATGATAATATGTCCATTATTCTTGGAAGACCCTTTCTTAATACTGCAGGGGCTGTTATTGATTGCAATAAAGGCATGGTTACTTTCAATGTGGATGATAAGGAACACACTGTCTATTTTCCCAAGAGGATTGATAAAGTATGTGGAGTCAATACAATTTTTAATGTGAAAACTATCAAAGTGGGATCCATTGATTGTCCTATATATGAGCCTAAAGAAGAATATCAAACTCTTGTGATTGGATCCATATCAATTCAATATAAGGTAACATGATTGATTTGAGGTTTATTTCTTCTTATGTCATATAAAATTTATTTGGTAGCAAGACTTGATCAACCTTGTTAACAAGTATATTTTATTGCATAGGAGAGTTAAACAACACTTCTTTCTTTCTTTCTCCCTCCACTTATTTTATTTGCTGTAGCACTTTTTGTTTTGCAATATGCTTTAGTCATTTAAGATTTTAGAAATCATTTTCCTGCGTAATCATTAATTTAATACCCAGAAATGTGCATTTTTCGAAGTTCTCTAAAAATTACAAAAATTATACCGTTGGTCCTATTTTTCGACGAGGCACCTGGGGGCACCAGAGGATGACCTGTGGGGCACCAGGGGGTGCCACACCATAGGGCGGCGCGGCCAGCAAGGGGGCCGCGCCACCATGTGGTGTGGGCCACCCCTTGCCCCACTACACCATCTCTTTCTCCCAGCACCTTCTCTCTCCCGAAAAAACTCGTACCAAGTTTCTCTCACTCGTGTTTCTGCTCAAGAACTCGCGATTTTTCGATCTCCTTGCTCAGCCCAGATTTCTGTTTGAAATTTGGCACATTTACTCCTTGGTATGTGACTCCTTTGATTGTCCAATTAGAATTTCATTTGGTTGAGTATATCTTGAATATTTTGCTGCTGTAGATAACATGTTTAGTGAGCTTGCATGCTTGTTCTAAGTGGTAGAAATTAGTTTTGATGCATGTTTAGCACTCTAGCAAGTTCCTATAGTAGTTCCCTTCAATTACACACCTTGAAATCAAATTTTATAATGATTGTTGAAAATTTCAGAAAATGGAAGAAGGTGTGCCCCAATTGAACCAAGAAGAATTGGAAGTCCAGCAAGTTTCAAGAGTCAATCGTGAGGAGGGAGTATACCCCTCTTACTACCCATGCGTGGACTTTATGAGAAGTGCGGGGATTTTACAAGATGTGCAAACTCTAATCTCTCGTGCAGGGCTGAGTGGTTTTGTTGAAGGAGAGCCAAGACAATATGCAAAATTAACTATGTCTTTTGTGCAGGACTTCAAGTTCAATTGGTCGCGATCTAACCCCATGGTCCAGTATAAAATTTACAATAAAGCTGTCAACTTGCCATTTAGTGTTTTTTGTGCAGCAATTGGAGTACCGCAATGGGGATCCTGCGAGAAGATCAGGGGAACACCGCGGGAGCTCTCAGATCTTTATACAAGGATTTGTAATGGGAGGAGCCTCTCTAATGATGATGGTAAGATTAGTAGCATTCAACATCCAGCCATCCGCTACTTTGCCTATTTTATTACAAAGTGCGTCCTTGCAAGAAGGACCGGAGGTAAATTATCTGTCCCAGACTTGGCTTTCTTAGCTGCTGCTTTGCAACAGGATAGGACTTATAATTTGGGTGCTTTAATAGCTTGTAGACTTGCTACTAACCGTGAGAAAGGAGGAATTTGTGGAGGTCTTATCGCCTCTCGCTTATTAGCTATGCATGGTGTAGAACCTCACCATTTAGATATTCCGCTTTCTATAGAGAAGCTTGATGTGGTTTCCATGATTAGACATGAGTTTATTTCAGATGCATCTAGTTTGAACAACCTGCATTATAGGATAACTTTGTATAAGAAAAGTTGGAGTATAACTAAGAAAATTGAAAAACTAGTACGATTGCCTGCACCTGCTTTGTTTAACCTTGATGCCAGGAACGGGTGGTCGATCACAGAAAATGAGCTAAATGCATACATAGAAAGAGAAAGCCGTCGTGCGAGGGAAAATGTGGAGGAGACCGAGGAGCATCCCGACTCTTCATCCGATGCAGCAAGCTCCTCATATCAACATCATGGTCACGTGGAGCCTCCACGATATTCTTCTGCACAGGGGCCTTATTACCACTCCATGTATGATCCACCGGCGTGGAACTCCGACCCTCGTTGGGAATGAACTCCACTTAGGCCAAAAGCCTAAGCTTGGGGGGAGGTATACCGGCATCACTCATTCTTTGCATATTATGGTTGCTGGATACTTGTACATACTTGTTTAGTCTCTTAGAGTGGTTTTCTAATGAGAGGGAGATGATACTTGGGGAAGTGCTGTCCAAAAACAGATTCTGTGCTGTTACCGAAAAAATTCGTACGCACAGCCAGAACGTTATTTTGAGTTGCCAATTTTTGAGCATGTTCCCCAGGTTGTTATCTAACTTTCATTAGTTGAACACTTTTTGGTCTGAGCAATGGAAGATTTTTGTTAAATTCGATTTCTGTACTGCTGTCAGGATTTGGCAGATTTCTGTCATCCTGCTTTTCTGTGTTTCTGTTAGTTTGCATTCTTTAGTTTTCGCTTTGTTTCTCTCCTAAAACACAAAAAGACCAAAAATATTTCTGTAGTTTCTCTGCACCATTTGTTTATTTGGTTCCTTGTTCTTAGTTTGCTTTATTTGCTATCGTTGGTTTGCTATAAGAAAACCCAAAAAGATTTTGCTTTGTTTGCTTGTTTTCTTTCGTTCTTATTTCTAATTCGAAAACACCAAAAATATTTGCTGTTCTTCTTTGGTTTGTAAAGTTCATCATGAGTTCAATGGTCTTCGGTGGCTGGAGCGTGGTTTTCATTTCATATTATCCAAGCTACACAAGTGAAAAGGCAATAATGACGATCTACGACAATCTGATTGTGGTGAGAGGCTGGTATGAACTCTATTTGCTTTCATTTTTGTACATATACTCATCCATATGAGCATGCTTAGTTGGTTCATGTGAGGTATATGTTATTTGAGAAAGTCTAGTAGCTCATGATCTCTCATGTTTAGTTTCAATTTATTAATATGAGTAGCATGTCATGGATGTTTGCTTGCATTGTTTTATTCATAAGTAAGTATGGCATTGTGGTATCCTCCTCTGAATAATTCATTTATATCGACTTGGCACATGCTCACGCATGCATATGACTGAACAAAAAGTCAATTAAGCCTCGATGATTTACTTTGCTTCAGAGTTATTGTATCACTTTTATGCCTCCGTTAATTTATTTTGCCGCAAGCATAATTATGACAGTTACTGCTCTCTTGATTTGTCGCTCTCTAGTCTTTTGCTAGCCTTCACTTGTACTGAGCGGTGACGCCGCTCGTGCTTCCAAACACCTGAAAACCAAGTTGCTCCATAAGGGTCCACCATAAATACCTATGCATGGCATTTCAAACCATTCCAAGTAAATTCTCATGCGCTACCTTTAAAACCTTCAAAATGCTTCTCAATTTGTGTTAATGTTTCATAGCTCATGAGGAAGTACGTGGTGTTTAACTTTCGACCTTGTCATTTACTTTTGACGGACTCTCATATGGACTAGTGGCACATCCGCTTATCCAATAATTTTGCAAAAAGAGCTGGCAATGGGATTCCCAGTCCCAAATTAATTAACTTAAATAGACACTCCTCCATGGTTTGTGATTGTTGGACGGCACCCGAAGGATTCGGTTAGCCATGGCTTGCGTAAGCAAAGGTTGGGGGAGTGTCATCATCATAATAAAACTTAAATAAAAAGGCACTCCTTCATGGTATGAGATTGTTGGCAGGCACCCGAGGATTCGGTTAGCCATGGTTTGTGTAAGAAAGGTTGGAAGGAGTGCCACCCAAAAATAAATAAAATGGGAGCCGCTCTTGTGAGTCCGGTTGATGAGGTAGTTAGTGTACCCATTACCATTCGTTGACAACAACAAACACCCCTCAAAATAATTTTACTCCTGTTTTATAAATGAAAAGCTCTAGCGCATGTTAATCCCTGCTTCCCTCTGCGAAGGGTCAATCTTTTACTTTTATGTTGTGTCTCCATTCTTTCTTTGAGCACTATCTTGAGAGCACAACTGTCATTCTTAGTATAATATGCTTGTCTCAAAATATGATTGATTGTGGTATAACTTTGATGCTTTTATCTTTGACAATCACTACTTCTAGTCTTTCTATGAACTCAAGAGGTGCCTCGGCATTTATGTTTTGCCGATCAAATACAGGCAAGCGAGATACCACTTTATCATATTCTCTTATGAACATTGCAATCTTGCTTATATACATGATTCATGGTGCTTGTTATTAATTGTTGGTACTTCTCCATGATTGACATAGCTGTTGGATGATCTTATTTGCATGTATCTCATTATGAACTGCTTAAGTATTAGCCATAGCATGAGAATATATACATCATATGAGCAAATGTGTTCGTGAAAGTTCTTTTATCGCTCAGTTGTTAACTGAATTGCTTGAGGACAAGCAATAAGCTAAGCTTGGGGGAGTTGATACGTCCAAAACGTATCTACTTTCCCGAACACTTTTGCTATTGTTTTGCCTCTAATTTGTGTATTTTGGATACAACTAACACGGACTAACGCTGTTTTCAGCAGAATTGCTCTGGTGTCTCGTTTTTGTGCAGAAATCCAACTTTCGGGAAAATCCTCGGAATTTCTTCAGATGGCCCTATTTTACCAAAATATTGACGGAGCCGAAGGGCGAAGGAGGTGGAGGCCCGAGGGCCCCACACCATAAGGCGGCGCGGCCAGGGGGGCCCGCGCGGCCCTATGGTGTGGCCCCTCGGCCGGCCTCCGACGCCCCCTTTGGACTACTTATCGGGTTCGCCTAAAAACGCACGGGGAGAAGTCGACATCGCCAGAAACCCTCCAGAGAGCCGCCACATCGCGAAACTCCGTCGCGGGAGCCAGAAGTCTCCGTTCGGCACTCCGCCGGACGGGGAATTGGAGGAGATCTTCACCGCCATAACCGCCAACGCTTCTCCATCAACCAGCAATGTTTCCCCCATCCATGTGTGAGTAATTCCCCCGCTGTAGGCTGAAGGGGATGGTAGGGATTGGATGAGATTGGTCATGTAATAGTCATAAGATTGTTGGGGCATAGTGCCTAGTATCCGTAGATGTCACTTTTATGATATTGTTGCAACTTGTTATGCTTAATGCTTGTCACTAGGGCCCGAGTGCCATGATCTCAGATCTGAACATGTTATTGATTCATGAAGATATTCGTTGTTTATGATCTTACCTATAAGTTGTATACACATGTCGCTGTCCGGAACCAATGGCCCCGAAGTGACAAGAATCGGGACAACCGGAGGGGATGGTAGTGATGTGAGGATCACATGTGTTCATGGAGTGTTAATGCTTTGCTCCGGTACTCTATTAAAAGGAGTACCTTAATATCCAGTAGTTTCCCTAGAGGCCCGGCTGCCACCGGCTGGTAGGACAGATGTTGTGCAAGTTTCTCATTGCGAGCACGTACGACTAAATATGGAACACATGCCTATTGATTGATTAGTACTTGGATACCGTTTTATTATTATCTGCAAATGCCCATGCTTTGATTGTTACATGAGTTTCTCTCATCCATGCAACGCCCGTTAAATCCGTCCCTGTGCCTACAGTATTTTAATCCTGCTGTTTACTATAATCACTATGCTGTCTTTATTTCACCACTGTTATTTCACTATTTCCACGCCATCAAACTGTTACTACCGATAAACTCTTGCGAGCAAGTCTGTTTCCGGTGCAGCTGAATTGACAACTCCGCTGTTAAGGCTTACAAGTATTCTTTGTCTCCCCTTGTGTCGAATCAATAAATTGGGTAATACTTCCCTCGAAGACTGTTGCGATCCCCTATACTTGTGGGTCATCAATGTGTTGTATGCTTATATCGCTCTTGTTTGTCTGTCAGGGATGTGATCCTTCGAGCTTACTGACGTTCGATCCTGAATCCATCGAGCCAGCTGCTCCCAAAGCAAGTGAAGAGCCAAGCCTTGACATGGTCCACGGTCCCCTTCAGCGCCTCAAGGCTTTGCTCTCCTCCTCAGTTGAGATCTTGGTTGAAAATCCCGAGGCAATCAAGGGTATCCTCGATGAAATCCAGCCTCATCTCCCCGTGACACTGCAGGTGAAGCTTTGGCCAGCTGCGACCCTGTCGGCTTTCAAGTCAGGAGTGCAATCGGCTCGCCAAAGAATTACCCTTCGTCGCGCTCAGCTCCCATTGAGAGCCGATATTGCAGAGAAATGTCAACGGCTTAACGAGAAAAAGACTGCTCTAGACGCCAAGACTGATACTTCTGCCCACAATGCTGAACTCGAAACCCTGCGCAAGGAACTGGAGAGCCTTGAAGAGAAGGTGAGGATGACCAAGCAGCTCATCCAAGAGAAGGAGACCTTCATTGCCCGCTCTCGAGAGGAAGCGCAAGGCCTCACAGCCGATCTGAAAACCGATCTGGCGGAGATTCGCGCTCTGAGCGGCCAGCTGGTGACAGGCAAAGACGAAGACGACGAGACTGAGATTGCCGAAGTGGATCGTATCCGTGCCGACGCCCTTCGCGCTCTTGATGAATTTCTCCAGAAGAATCTCTCTGTGTAAGCTACTGAATGCTGTACTGAATCGGCTTTGATGAATTAGCCGATCAAATTTGGATTTTTTTTTATTAGCAAGCATACATACTCCGTGGCCTTAACCCTTCTCTGTGTGTATGCCCCCCAAGCCGAATCCTTCGAGTGATTGAAGATATCGGCTTTTCAGCCAATTCAAGATTACCTCACAACTCGCCATGATAAACAGCACAACAGTGAATACACGTGGTGAGAATAATTTTAGCCGATCGCTGGAATCGGCTTCCCTTGCAGTTGTCGATCCGACTATTCATCCGGTGGAGTAGCGCCATTGAGGTTCCGGACATCTATAGCGACGCGCCATCGGCCATCCTTCTTCTTCGTAAGTACAACATTGGAAATCCATTCAGTGTACCTGCACGGCCTGAGGCACCCGGCGTCCAACATCTGCTTGATATCCTTCTTGACTTCTTCGATCTCTTCTGGCTTGTCAGCTGACGTAAACCCATACCCCAGCTTTCCATCGCCTGCGATGTCAGTGTTGAAAACAGGCAAAGCGTATGTTGAGGGTAATACTGGCCGATCGCTAAAATCGGTCACCTTTTCCATTGTGATGCTTGATGAGGGTTTACAACTTCTCGGTCTCTTATTATGGTGACATGACTCGCTGGAGGCACGTTCACGACGTCTTGGGTCATAAATCTCTGACGAGATCCTGAACACTGTGTTTGTACCAGCGGACGTCTCTACATCGGCATCAGCCGATGCCTGTGCATCGGCTTTCGCCTGTTTTGGGCTCCATACTTTCTTTGGCGGGCGCGCCTTTGCCTCCAATGTTTGTTGAATTTTCACGGCCAGATCGGGCCGTGCCTTCCTCAACGTGTACAGGTACTGTGCCTCGGCTTCTTCCAGGTTTCGCAGCCGCTGCACTCTACGCTTCTGAGAATGGCTGAGTCCATCAGGGCACCACCTTGGTCGGTGATACCTATCTTCTTCTCCCTCTGACTCCTCAAAGTCTTCTTCTTGAGATGACTCAGCTCGTTTATTCTGAGGTGTGAGAGGCCCTAGACGCTCGAACACTCAATCTTCATTTGTCCTCTTCCTTTGCTGTCTGCACTCTGGGCAGTTCTCGATTGTTGGCAATCGGCTCATTCCTGAGTCCCAGCAATGTTTAAAGAAAGGACAGTCCCAGTGCTTGTCCACGTTGTCTTGTTCCCTTGACCTCCCTCTAGCGCGACATTCGTACCCGTCGTTGTTTCCATCATGCTGACGATACCTCCTGTCTGATCGACCGACGATATCTCTCATCGTTTTCGTCGTAGCGCCGACGTCGGTCGTACTGCTGTTCATATTTGTTGAGGAGATGCACGGAGAGTGGGCGCTGATACCGTATGCTTCTCACCTCCTCCTCGGTTAGGTACCGTCTATCATCATCTTGGGACCGGTCGCGTGGAACGGCCTCCTCTTTATCTTTGCCACGAGAGTGGCTGCTCTCTGCTTTGTCCGCGCCATGGCGGCTCACAAGCCCTGCCATATTGACACTAAAGGAGAACCCTGGCTCCCTTATGGAGTGGCTGAGATCTACCGTGTTGACGCCATGCGACAGACGCGTGTCTCCTTTGAGCTTGATGCCGTGAGAACGGGTCGTCTCAAAGGAGCCGATGAGCTCGGCTTCACAGATGGCCTTCAGCTCATCGTATTTCTTCTTGTGCTCCGCAGGGAGATCCTTGTATGTGATTTGCTCCTCTGCCATCTCGGGTGTCGGTGTTGACGTGGATGTTGCAGAAGATGTCCCACCGGGCGTGCCAGAATGTGTTACCCTCCAAAACCCACCGACGGGCAATGGTTAAGCAACACGAAGAGCCGGGAGGCTCCCAAGGCCGCTTAGTGGACCCTGGCACCTCGCGTCGTCCCGCAAATCTTCCAGCCACGTCCCGGCGGTTGCTAGGGCGTGCCACCTGACCTAGACCCGATCAGGAAGGTGTTAGAGTGCTTCGATTGTTCCTGCATGGTAGACACGTAAACATTAAATACGAGCCCTATCGGCTCTCAGGTTGCCCTGTGGATCGGCTCAAAGAGCCGATCGCCCCATGGTTCACGTTGGATTTGCAATGACATGGGGATCCTGCTTGATCAAAACAAATCTAAACCGATCTACGACAGTTTAGGGTTTTCACCGCATAACCGGAACGTCCTACGTGTGATCGGGCCTAGCAGCTACGGAAGATGATGCAAACTACCCCTACAGGAGGCCTAAAAACCAACATAACGTTGATTCCCGGAACATCCCTTGTAGGGACGGTAAACAACACCTAACGGACTACCGGATCGTCCGACCCCATAATAAGGCCTAACTATGCAGATATTAAACTAATCCTTGCGGAGCAAGGAGCAACTATAACGGATCGGATCTACTAAGTAACGAACAAGCAAGATGCTGCCCTTACACCTGGATAGGTGTAAGGGCAGCTAGTCGAGGGACGGCATTGCCACGCAGATATGCACGAGAAGCATCAATGCAAGCCCCTAAACACCTAATGATAAGTAGTACTGCTCGCCATCAACAACGCTTCAGCACGACGAGCACAAGGTAGACGAATAAATGTACGCCTAGATCGCGAGATGCGATCTAGGCAGCATGGTGCTTATCCGGAAGAAACCCTCGAAGAAAGGGGGCGATGCGCCTGATTTGTGTTTGTTGTGAACGATGATTGTCCTTCTTTTCCGATAACCCTAGATACATATTTATAGTCCAAGGGGCTTTCTAATTGAGACGTGCACCTAACCGTGCACGGGCCAGACTCTATCTTTTAATCTAAACACGATACAATCTACTATATTACAGATACACGGGCAATTCAGCCCAAACTCTTAGCACAAAGCCGCTTCATAGACGCTCCATATGTATGTCCTTCAAGCCCATCTTCACTTGCGGCCCACCTCCTGATTTCGCCAAAATCGGGTGGTAACATTATTATAGTGCACTAGAACAATGTTTCCTATGGATTCAAGGGTAGGAAATCCAAGTTAACTCATTTCATGACATTATTTTTCCATGAAGCAAAGTTAACACATCTATCAATTGGTACATTTTGGAGTGACTAAGAAGGATCCAGGCTTACTTATTCGTTTTCACGTGTTAAACTTGTCTAAATCTTGGTCAAACCTAGGATTTGACCAAGATTCAAATGGGCAGAAAATTTAAAAAAAAACAGAAAAATGAAAAACCAAACCACATAGTCTTCTTATGTCATATAGTAAGCATTAAAGTTTATATTCAAGGTCTAGACATATCAAACCATACAAATCATGTATCTACCCCCTAACCCCTAAACTCTCTCTTATGAAGTCAAGCATGAAGAGAAGTGGTTTTGGGTTTCAAACATGGAAATTTCAAAAACCTCCCAAAAACTTCATTTTAGAGTGACTAAGAAGGATACATGCTTCCCTTTTCATTTTCATGTTTTAAACTTGTTTAAATTATCTTGGTCAAACCTAGGATTTGACAAGATTCAAATGGGCATCAAAATTCAAAAAAAAATCAGAAAAATGAAAAACCAAAGCAAATAGTTTTCTTATGTCATATAGTAAGCATTAAAGTTGATAAACAAGGTCTAGACATATTCAAACCAAACAAATCATGTATCTATACCCCCTAACCCCTAAACTCTGTCTTATGAAGTCAATCATGTGAAGAGAAGTGGTTTTGGGTTTCAAACATGGAAATTTCAAAAACCTCCCAAAAGCTTCATTGTAGAGTGACTAAGAAGGATCCATGCTTACCTTTGAATTTTCATATTTTAAACTTGTTTAAATCATTGTCAAACCTAGCTAGGATTTGACCAAGATACAAATGGGTGGGCACAAAATAAATAAATAAACAAAAAATGAAAAACCAAAGTACATAGTCTTCTTATGTCATATAGTAAGCATTCAAGTTTATAAACAAGGTATAGAAATATTCAAACCAGACAAATCATGTATCTACCCCCTGTCAATCTTATGAAGTCTAGCATGAAGAGAAGTCGTTTTGGGTTTCAAACATGGAAATTTCAAGAACATCCCAAAAGCTTCATTTTAGAGTGACTAAGAAGGATACAGTCTTCCCTTTTCATTTTCATGTTTTAAACTTGTTTAAATCTTGGTCAAACCTAGGATTTGACCAAGATTCAAATGGGCATAAAAAATTTAAAAAAATCGAAAGTATGAAAAACCAAAACACATAGCATTCTTATGTTATATATATAGTAAGCATTCAAGTTGATAAACAAGGTCTAGACATATTCAAACCAGAAAAATCATGTATATATCTACCCCAAACCCTAAACTATGTCTTATGAAGTCTATCATGAAGAGAAGTGGTTTTGGGTTTCAAACATGGAAATTTCAAGAACCTCCCAAAAGCTTCATTTTAGAGTGACTAAGAAGGATCCAGGCTTATCTTTTCATTTTCATGTTTTAAACTTGTTTAAATCCTGGTCAAACCTAGGATTTGACCAAGATTCAAATATATGGGCATAAAATTAAAAAAACAGAAAAATGAAAGACCAAAGCACATAGTCTTCTTATGTCATATAGTTAGCATTAAAGTTGATAAACAAGGTCTAGACATATTTAAACTAGACAAACCATGTATCTACCCCCTAACCCCTAAACTCTATGAAGTCAAGCATGAAGAGAAGTGGTTTTGGGTTTCAAACATGGAAATTTCAAAAACCTCCCAAAAACTTCATTTTAGAGTGACTAAGAAGGATACATGCTTCCCTTTTCATTTTCATGTTTTAAACTTGTTTAAATTATCTTGGTCAAACCTAGGATTTGACAAGATTCAAATGGGCATCAAAATTCAAAAAAAATTCATAAAAATGAAAAACCAAATCTAATAGTTTTCTTATGTCATATAGTAAGCATTAAATTTGATAAACAAGGTCTAGATATATTCAAACCAGACAAATCATGTACATATCTACCCCTAACCCTAAACTGTGTCTTATGAAGTCAAGCATGGGAATTTCAAGAACATCCCAAAAGCTTCATTTTAGAGTGACTAAGAAGGATACAGACTTCCCTTTTCATTTTCATGTTTTAAACTTGTTTAAATCTTAGTAAAACCTAGGATTTGACCAAGATTCAAATGGGCATAAAAATTCAGAAAAAAATCAAAAGAATGAAAAACCAAAGCACATCACATTCTTATGTCATATATATAGTAAGCATTCAAGTTGATAAACAAGGTCTCGACAGATTCAAACCAGAAAAATCATGTATATATCTAACCCTAACCCTAAACTATGTCTTATGAAGTCAATCATGAAAAGAAGTGGTTTTGGGTTTCAAACATGGAAATCTCAAGATCCTCCCAAAAGCTTTATTTTAGAGTGAGTAAGAAGGATCCATGCTTACCTTTTCATTTACATATTTTAAACTTGTGTAACTCTTTGTCAAACCTAGGATTTGACCAAAAGATTCAAAAGGGCATAAAATTCAAAGAAAATCATAAAATGAAAAACAAAAGCATATAGTCTTCTTATGTTATATAGTAAGCATTAAAGTTGATAAATTAACAAGGTTTGGACATATTCAAACCATACAAATCATGTATCTACCCCCTAACCCTAAACTCGGTCGATCTTATGAAGTCTAGCATGAAGAGAAGTCGTTTTGGGTTTCAAACATGGAAATTTCAAGAACATCCCAAAAGCTTCATTTTAGAGTGACTAAGAAGGATCCATGCTTACCTTTTCATTTTCATGTTATAAACTTGTTTAAATCATGGTCAAACCTAGGATTTGACCAAGATTCAAATGGGAAGAAAATTAAAAAAAAATCAGAAAAATGAAAAACCAAAGTACATAGTCTTCTTAGGTCATATAGTAAGCATATTCAAGTTGATTAACAAGGTTTGGACATATTCAAACCATAGAAATCATGTATCTACCCCTAACCCTAAACTCTATCTTATGAAGTCAAGCATGAAGAGAAGTGGTTTTGGGTTTCAAACATGGAAATTTCAAAAACATCCCAAAAAGCTTCATTTTTAGTGACTAAGAAGGATCCAGGCTTACCTTTTCAATTTCATGTTTTCAACTTGTTTAAAACTTGGTCAACCTAGGATATGACCAAGATTCAAATGGGCATAAAATTCAAAAAAATAGAAAAATGAAAAACCAAAGCACACAGTCTTCTCATATTGTAAGCATTAAAGTTGATAAACAAGGTCTAGACATATTCAAACTAGACAAATCATGTATCTACCCCCTAACCCCTAAAATCGGTCTTATGAAGTCTAGCATGAAGAGAAGTCGTTTTGGGTTTCAAACATGGAAATTTCAAGAACATCCCAAAAGCTTCATTTTAGAGTGACTAAGAAGGATCCATGCTTACCTTTTCATTTTCATGTTTTAAACTTGTTTAAATCTTGGTCAAACCTAGGATTTGACCAAGATCCAAATGGGCATCAAAATTCAGAAAAAAAGTCAAAAGAATGAAAAACCAAAGCTCATAGCATTCTTATGTCATATATATAGTAAGAATTCAAGTTCACAAACAAGGTCTAGACATATTCAAACCAGAAAAATCATGTATATATCTACCCCTAACCTTAAACTCTGTCTTATGAAGTCAATCATGAAGAGAAGTGGTTTTGGGTTTCAAACATGGAAATTTCAAGAACCTCCCAAAAGCTTTATTTTAGAGTGACTAAGAAGGATCCATGCTTACCTTTTCATTTTCATATTTTAAACTTGTTTAAATCTTTGTCAGACCTAGGATTTGACCAAAAGATTCAAATGGGCATAAAATTCAAAAAAATCAAAAAAATGAAAAACAAAAGCATATAGTCTTCTTATCTCATATAGTAAGCATTCAAGTTGATAAATTAACAAGGTTTGGACATATTCAAACCATACAAATCATGTATCTACCCCCTAACCCCTAAACTCGGTCGATCTTATGAAGTCTAGCATGAAGAGAAGTCGTTTTGGGTTTCAAACATGAAAATTTCAAGAACATCCCAAAAGCTTCATTTTAGAGTGACTAAGAAGGATCTAGGCTTATCTTTTCATTTTCATGTTTTAAACTTGTTTAAATCCTGGTCAAACCTAGGATTTGACCAAGATTCAAATATATCGGCATAAAATTCAAAAAAAACAGAAAAATGAAAAACCAAAGCACATAGTCTTCTTATGTCATATAGTTAGCATCAAGGTTGATAAACAAGGTCTAGACATATTCAAACTAGACAAACCATGTATCTACCCCCTAACCCCTAAACTCTGTCTTATGAAGTCAAGCATGAAGAGAAGTGGTTTTGGGTTTCAAACATGGAAATTTCAAAAACCTCCCAAAAACTTCATTTTAGAGTGACTAAGAAGGACACATGCTTCCCTTTTCATTTTCATGTTTTAAACTTGTTTAAATTATCTTGGTCAAACCTAGGATTTGACAAGATTCAAATGGGCATCAAAATTCAAAAAAAAATCAGAAAAATGAAAAACCAAATCTAATAGTTTTCTTATGTCATATAGTAAGCATTAAAGTTGATAAACAAGGTCTAGATATATTCAAACCAGACAAATCATGTACATATCTACCCCTAACCCTAAACTGTCTTATGAATTCAAGCATGGAAATTTCAAGAACATCCCAAAAGCTTCATTTTAGAGTGACTAAGAAGGATACAGACTTCCCTTTTCATTTTCATGTTTTAAACTTGTTTAAATATTAGTAAAACCTAGGATTTGACCAAGATTCAAATGGGCATAAAAATTCGGAAAAAAATCAAAAGAATGAAAAACCAAAGCACATCACATTCTTATGTCATATATATAGTAAGCATTCAAGTTGATAAACAAGGTCTAGACAGATTCAAACCAGAAAAATCATGTATATATCTAACCCTAACCCTACACTCTGTCTTATGAAGTCAACCATGAAGAGAAGTGGTTTTGGGTTTCAAACATGGAAATTTCAAGATCCTCCCAAAAGCTTTATTTTAGAGTGAGTAAGAAGGATCCATGCTTCCCTTTTCATTTTCATATTTTAAACTTGTTTAACTCTTTGTCAAACCTAGTATTTGACCAAAAGATTCAAATGGGCATAAAATTCAAAGAAAATCATAAAAATGAAAAACAAAAGCATATAGTCTTCTTATGTTATATAGTAAGCATTCAAGTTGATAAATTAACAAGGTTTGGACATATTCAAACCATACAAATCATGTATCAAGCCCCTAACCCTAAACTCGGTCGATCTTATGAAGTCTAGCATGAAGAGAGGTCGTTTTGGGTTTCAAACATGGAAATTTCAAGAACATCCCAAAAGCTTCATTTTAGAGTGACTAAGAAGGATCCATGCTTACCTTTTCATTTCATATTATAAACTTGTTTAAATCATGGTCAAACCTAGGATTTGACCAAGATTCAAATGGGTAGAAAATTAAAATCAGAAAAATGGAAAACCAAAGTACATAGTCTTCTTATGTCATATAGTAAGCATATTCAAGTTGATAAACAAGGTTTGGACATATTCAAACCATACAAATCATGTATCTACCCCTTAACCCTAAACTCTGTCTTATGAAGTCAAGCATGAAGAGAAGTGGTTTTGGGTTTCAAACATGGAAATTTCAAAAATCTCCCAAAAACTTAATTTTAGAGTGACTAAGAAGTATACAGGCTTCCCTTTTCATTTTCATGTTGTAAACTTGTTTAAATCTTGGTCAAACCTATGATTTGACGAAGATTCAAATATATGGGCATAAAATTCAAAAAAACAGAAAAATGAAAAACCAAAGCACATAGTCTTCTTATGTCATATAGTTAGCATTAAAGTTGATAAACAAGGTTTAGACATATTCAAACCAGACAAATCATGTATCTACCCCATAACCCTAAACTCGGTCTTATGAAGTCTATCATGAAGAGAAGTTGTTTTGGGTTTCAAACGTTTAAGCCAAAAGCCCCTTTCCAAATATTTCAAACTTACTCAAATTTGGTTCAAATTTGAAAGACATACAAGTTATAGCACACATAGTGCATACATTTTCACACATACTGCACTAGATGCTAACCCTATAGTTTGAGGCCATTTGGATGAGGTCAAAAAAAATCTTGGATTAGAACCGTGTTGTTCGAACCCCGTAGTTGGATTTTTTTGAACCTTGATCTGTAGTACTGGGCAAAAACCTAGTTTAACCTATTTAATTATAGATTCGTATATCGATTTTTCTAACTTTTTATTATTACTATGCATCACATGTGTGTTTGCCCGTCGAGTGAAACTCGGAGGAAGAGGGATCACTCGGAAGGAGAGAAGAAGGGAGAGCATTATGGTGTCTCCCCTTTTCGGGTGATGATGTTGACTGTGCAGGTTTGTCGTGAGCAGGAGGTGCGCGAGCGAGTCGAGCGAGGCCGAGAATGAGAGAGATTTGTCTTTTTTGTGAGAGGGACAGCCGAAAGATCCTGAAGGACCCAGAGACTTCCAATACGCATCCTGATGCGTCTTCTCTTGACAAAGAAGATGGCTGGGAGTTTGCGTACCTATTGCACGTGACTTGTGCTCACTGAAGTGTGGGACCTCACGCGTGGGCACCACACGTAAGTGACAGACCTGTTGGTGTAAAAACTCGGTTGATTATTATAGTGCACTAGAACAAAGTTTCCTATGGATTCAAAGGTAGGAAATCCAAGTTAACTCATTTACATGACATTATTTTTTCCATGAAGCAAAGTTAACACATCTATCAATTGGTACATTTTTGAGTGACTAAGAAGGATCCAGGCTTACTTATTTGTTTTCACGTGTTAAACTTGTCTAAATCTTGGTCAAACCTAGGATTTAACCAAGATTCAAATGGGCAGAAAAAAAACAGAAAAATGAAAAAACCAAATCACGTAGTCTTCTTATGTCATATAGTAAGCATTAAAGTTGATAAACAAGGTCTAGACATATCAAACCATACAAATCATGTATCTACCCCTAACCCCTAAATTATGTCTTATGAAGTCAAGCATGAAGAGAAGTGGTTTTGGGTTTCAAACATGGAAATTTCAAAAACCTCCCAAAAACTTCATTTTAGAGTGACTAAGAAGGATACATGCTTCCCTTTTCATTTTCATGTTTTAAACTTGTTTAAATTATCTTGGTCAAACCTAGGATTTGACAAGATTCAAATGGGCATCAAAATTCAAAAAAAAATCAGAAAAAAGAAAAACCAAAGCAAATAGTTTTCTTATGTCATATACTAAGCATAGACATATTCAAACCAGAAAAATCATATATCTATACCCCCTAACTCCTAAACTCTGTCTTATGAAGTCAAGCATGTGAAGAGAAGTGGTTTTGGGTTTCAAACATGGAAATTTCAAAAACCTCCCAAAAGCTTCATTTTAGAGTGACTAAGAAGGATCCATGCTTACCTTTGCATTTTCATATTTTAAACTTGTTTAAATCATTATCAAACCTAGGATATGACCAAGATACAAATGGGTGGGCACAAAATTCAAAAAAATCAGAAAAATGAAAAACATAAGCACATAGTCTTCTTATGTCATATCGTAAGCATTCAAGTTGATAAACAAGGTCAAGGTATATCCAAACCAGACAAATCATGTATCTACCCCCTGTCGATCTTATGAAGTCTAGCATGAAGAGAAGTCGTTTTGGGTTTCAAACATGTAAATTTCAAGAACATCCCAAAAGCTTCATTTTAGAGTGACTAAGAAGGATACAGGCTTCCCTTTTCATTTTCGTGTTTTAAACTTGTTTAAACCCTGGTAAAACCTAGGATTTGACCAAGATTCAAATGGGTATAAAAATTCAGAAAAAAAATCAAAAGAATGAAAAACCAAAGCACATATATAGCATTCTTATGTGATATATATGGTAAGCATTCAAGTTGATAAACAAGGTCTAGACATATTCTGATGAGGTCTAAGATCTAGCTTGTGGCCTGATCTCGCATTTGACCCGAAATCAACAGGGGAAAAGAGGAAGTGAAGGAAGAACACGAAGAACACGAAGAACAAATCCACACACACGCCAACCCGATACAATCGAATCTTACCCTCGTGGCTCGATGGACCACGCCAATAGAATCAACCGGAAGAGACACGAGGTAGAATTCCGGATGAGAGATCGGTGTTGGAGACGGAGACCGTTGAGGGAGAGAGAGTGGGGCACACTTGAATCTCACTCAAAAGTAGCCAAATCCTCAACAAGAGTTGCCTTGATTACAAAGGGAGTTCTAACCCTAGGGAGACAAAGCTCAAAAGTAGTTTTAAGCCAAGTTTATGTCTAAGGAGTGAAAGGGGGCGTCCTGGGTACTTATATAGGCCTACAGGGCGACACATGGCGAAAAGGTACAAAGTAATCGGATAAGGCAGTTTTGGTCAAGGTAAATCGACGAATCCGGTCAGGAGCCCAGTCAGACCGGACCTGGGACCGGCGCGTCCGGTCCAGACCGGGTCCTGGGCCGGAGGGCGACCGGAGAAGGGTCCCGGCCTCTCAATACTGCGCCCGGTTGCAGCCAGCGGGGGATCCGGTTTGGACCGGGCTGCCCGGTCAGGGATCCGGTCGGACCGGGTCCTGGGCCGGCTGGCTCCCTCCCTTCCTTGGCGCGCTTTGGATGACTTCGGGTCCAGCTCCACGTCCATCTTCACGTCCAGCTGCTCCTCTCCTTCTCTTGACCATGGTGTGTCCTCGTCTCCGGGGTCTTGATGCACCTTGTACCTAATAACACAAAGCGTGTCGGCATGAGGTAGCAATCCATCCAATGGGGTACCGAGATTGAGGGTAGTGAGGAGCGAGTTCACCTTATCATGTAGCGCTTTAACTCGAGCCCGTGTCATGCATTGGTCCACTTGGGGGACTTGTTGGTCTTGGTGAGGAGGTGTCCAAAGGCCACCCCACATCATCTCCCCCCTTGGGAGAGAGTCGTCCTCGACTCTTGTTCCTCCTCATCTCCATGATAGGTTGAGAGGTCCGAGATGTTGAACGTGTTTCTCACCAAGTACTTGGAGGTTGTTATGTCGATGACGTAGGCGTTGTTGTTGATGCGCTTGAGGACCTTGAAAGGTCCATCTCCTCTTTGTTTTAGCTTGGAGTTGCGTTCATGAGGGAACCTTTCTTTCCGAAGGTGAATCCAAACGAGGTCTCCTTCTTCAAATACTCGTTCCTTCTTCTTGGCGTTGAGGCGGTTAGCTTGGCGAAGTACATGCTCTTGTATGGTTTCTCTTGTGTCTTCATGTAGTTTCTTCATGGCGGTGGTGCGCTTGTCGAAATCCATATTCGTCCTTTCATGAAGAGGTAGTGGAAGGAGGTCGAGTGCCGTGTGCGGTTCGAAGCCATATACGATCATGAACGGACTCCGTGATGTTGTGGAGTGCTTGGCTCGATTGTAGGCGAACTCCGCGTGGGGTAGGCACTCTTCCCATGACTTCAAATTTTTCTTCACTAGTGTTCGTAGGAGAGTAGAGAGGCTTCCATTGACCAATTCCGTTTGTCCGTCGGTTTGAGGGTGCGAGGACGATGAGAATAAGAGCTTCACTCCAAACTTTGCCATGAGCGACTTCCATAGATAACTCATAAACTTGACGTCTCGATCCGACACAATGCTTGCCGGTATTCCGTGTAGGCGAACCACTTCCCTGAAAAACAATGAAGCAATGTGTGAAGCATCATCGGTCTTATGGCATGGTATGAAATGAGCCATTTTAGAGAACCTATCAACCACTACAAAAATGGAATCATGACCATGTTTGGTTCGAGGCAATCCTAGTACGAAATCCATACTTATATCGGACCAAGGAGCATAAGGAATAGGCAACGGTGTATAAAGGCCATAAGGGTTGGAAGTGGACTTAGCTTATAAGCATGTTGTACACCGTCGACAAAGGCGTTCCACGTCGTGGTACATTCTTGGCCAATAATAGTGGGTTGAGAGCATGGCATATGTCTTCTCTCTTCCGAAGTGTCCCATAAGACCACCACCATGCGATTCTGGTAAGAGCAAAAGGCGAAGCGACGACATAGGAATACAAAGTTTGTTGCCCTTGAACAAGAATCCTTGGTGTAAATAGAAATCATCGATGGCCTTTTCACTATAACACTTTGCAAAAATTGGGCCAAAGAAAGTATCGGAGGCATATAGTTCTTTGATTTCATCAAGACCCAACACATGGAAATCCAAACGAGTGAGTAAAAGGGTGAGCTTGCGGGAAAGAGCATCCGCCACTACATTGTCCTTGCCCTTCTTGTATTTGATTACATATGGAAAGGACTCAATGAACTCAACCCATTTTGCGTGTCTTTTGTTCAAATTGTGTTGTCTTTTCAAATACTTCAAAGACTCATGGTCGGAATGAATGATAAACTCTTTCGGCCAAAGATAGTGTTGCCAAATTTCAAGAACACGAACCAAAGCATAAAGTTCCTTGTCATAAATAGGATAGTTGAGGCGTGCGCCATCCAACTTCTCACTATAGTATGCCACGGGTTTTCCATCTTGCATAAGAACGCCACCAATACCAAGTCCACTTGCATCACACTCAATCTCAAAAGTTTTTGCAAAGTTTGGAAGGACAAGAAGGGGAGCTTCGGTAAGGCGTTTCTTCAACTCATCAAAAGCATTTTGTTGGGCCTTGCCCCACACAAATGGAACATTCTTTTTGGTAAGCTCATTCAAAGGGCAAGAAATGGTGCTAAAATCTTTCACAAAGCGGCGGTAGAAACCGGCGAGTCCATGGAAACTTCGAACTTGACCAACGGTGGTAGGCGTGGGCCAATTATGTATGGCGTCAACCTTCGAAGAGTCCACTTCAATGCCATTGGCGGAAATCACAAATCCAAGGAAAACCAATTTGTTTTGGGAAAATGTGCATTTAGGGAGGTTTGCATAAAGCTACTCATGACGCAAGATGCATAAGAATTCTCTCACATGTTGAACATGGTCCTCGAGATTTTTGCTATAAATGATAATATCATCGAAATAGACAACCACACTCTTGCCAATGAGAGGTCGCAAGATGTGATTCATGAGACGCATGAAAGTTGATGGAGCATTTGAAAGACCAAATGGCATGACAAGCCATTCATAGAGACCAAGTTTGGTCTTGAATGCCGTCTTCTATTCATCACCAATTGCCATGAGGATTTGGTGGTAGCCACTACGCAAATCGACCTTAGAGAAAATCGTGGCACCACTCAACTCATCAAGCATGTCATCTAAACGCGGTATGGGATGGCGGTAACGAACGGTAATGGCATTGATGGGACGACAATCCATACACATTCGTTGCGTCTCATCCGGTTTAGGAACAAGAATCACCGGAACGGCACAAGGGCTAAGGCTTTCTCGAACGTACCCTTTAGCGAGGAGATCTTGTATTTGGCGTTGAATCTCCTTTGTGTCTTCGGGGTTGGTGCGGTAGGCGGCACGGTTTGGAAGGGGAGCGTCGGGTATGAGGTCGATGCGGTGCTCGATGCCCCGAAGCGGTGGTAGGCCATGAGGTAGGTCGTCGGGGAAGACGTCTTTAAACTCCTTCAAAAGAGACAACAAAGACTAAGGAATGTTTTTTAAGTCGTTAATTTCCGAAGACGATCCCTTGCAAATGAGCACATAGTGCAAGGTGGTGGATGAGTTTGCTTGCACTTCTCTCCACTCGCTTTTGGTGGCTAGGAGGACGCTCTTTCTCTCACTCATAGATGGTTTATGGCGCTCACTCTCCTTTTGGTGGGTCGCTCCCTCTCCTCTCAACTCACTATGGTGGGTGTGTTGTTGTGCCCTCGCTAAAGCCTTCGCATTGTCCGCGATGATTTGGCTAGGAGTCATTGGGCGAAGCTCAAACTTCTTATCCTTGACCGTGAAGGTGTATGCATTCGAGTATCCATCATGTATATCCTTCTTGTCAAATTGCCATGGGCGGCCAAGCAACATGTGGCACACCGTCATGGGCACCACGTCACACTCAATAGTATCTTCATAGGGGCCAATCTTGAAGTTGACGGTGACGGTATGTTGTATCTTGACGTTGCCCTTGTCACTTAACCATTGGACATGGTAAGGATGAGGATGCTTGCGAAGTGTGAGGTTGAGCTTCTCACACAACTCGGTGCTTACTAAGTTGTGGCAACTTCCTCCGTCGATGATGACCTTGATTGACTTGCCACCAATACCGGCACGGGTTTGGAAGATGTTGCATCTTTGGTCTTCCATAGCTTGAGGTTGAGTTGTTAGCACCCTTGTGACCACAAGTGAAGGGCTTGGGTCATGCATGCATAAGAGAGGGTCTTCATTGTAATCTTCTTCATTGGCGACGGCAGCTTGTACAACCGCTTCATATTCGCCTTCACTTAGCGTCTCTATGTCGCTATTTTCCATAGTAATCATGACCTTGGTGTTCTTGCACTCAAAGGACTTGTGTCCTTGTGCGCCACACTTGAAGCAAGTGACATTAGAGGGTCCCGTAGAGGCCTTTGAGGAGGCGGTGGAGGACACCGTTTGCTTCATGCGACTTTGGATAGTCGGTTGCTTGGATGGTGTAGAGGATACGGCGGGCTTGGCACTTGTTGTAGGAGTTGTTGTAGCGAGCTTGGAGGTGAAGTATGACTTGTACTTGGAGTACTTGATGTCCTCATTCACTTGGTGCTCGGCCTTGGAGGCTTGGTGAACCAACTCAACCATGTTGGAATATTGTTGGAACTCCACAATTCTCTTGATGGGGTAGTTGAGGCCATTGAAGAATCTAGCGATGGTTTGGTTCTTGGCGTAATCTTCAAATTCAAGAGATGCCATGGCCACTTTCTTGGCACCGGAGTAGTTGTGTATGCGGAAGATCTTGTCGACCTTGAGTGCCCATGATAGGTAAGCCTCGGCGTCGTCTTCACCTTTGAACTTGGGCATGTTGAACTTGAGCTTGCCATACATGTTCTCTTCATCTTCCAAATTCCTTCGGCGAGGACGGATCCCTTCATCTCTTGCGGCTTGAGGTGGGATAGGAGGTCTTCCACGGCCAACCATAGCATTGGGTTGGTGTTGAAGTTGAACACTAGATTCACTCGGTTCATGATGATGATGTTGTTGAGGTTGTTCACGACGTCCAAGGATGGCTCTCTCATCTTGATCATGTTGCGGTTCTCCTCGTCCCCGTTGGTCATGGCGAGGGTGATTTCGGAGATCACGCCTCGGTGGATCTTGATGACCTTGGTCTTGAGCATCTACATGTGGTTCACTATGAGGTGCCGGTTCCATGTTGTGGATGACGTTGTCGTGGGGTTGGTCGTCACGCCCATGGTGGGCATGGCGATCCGCTTGATGACGATCTTGTTGTAGAACTTGTTCTTGTGGAGGACGTTCATGAGGACGAGCATGGCGATGGAATTCTCCTCGCCTTGAGTTGGAGCGAGAGTCTTCATGACGAGCATGCGGGCGACGAGGTCGATGATGGTCTCCATGCCTTGAGTCGGAGCTTGAGGATGTATGGCGATCATGAGAATAGTACTCTTGCGCCGAGCTTGATGATGAAGAGGAAGTAGAGCGATGTCGATGCCGGCGGCCCAAGTTGTTGATGGCGCGCTCGAGACTATCCATGCGCCGCTCCATGTTTGCATCATTGGCCGCCACTTGGCCATTCAAGTTGTCCGTAGCTTCACGAAGTAGAGATATATCTTGGTTCACAACGGAGAAGTTGTGCACCACTTCTTCATATTGCTCATCGATGCGTGTCTCAAACAAGGTGAGTTGCTCCTTGAACTCTTGGCATTGTGCCCATAGATTGTGTTGGGTAGCCAACCTCTCGGTGTTGCGTAGCACTTCATCCTCCCTTGCCTCGTCTCCGTTCCTATCCATGATAGAAAGACAAGAACTATGTTGTGTATGTTAGTGGAAGAAGACTACCTCGCACTCTTACCTTGGTACGATCGTATTGAGGCGATCAACCGAACCGAGAGCAAAACCAAATGTATCGGGTACACACGCAAAGGCTAGCAAATATGGTGTTAGGTGAGTATGGTGTAAAGCCAAAAGATGAAATCCAAAATTAAGTATGTTGTTAAAAGTGGGTAAGGTCCAAAAACCAAGTGTCAAAAGTGGAGATCACTATAAACACGGAAAAGTTGTGGAACGCACACACGGGATAAGCGGGGTTAGTGCGACCAAGGAATGAGCGGAAAAATGTAAGATCCTATATGCAAGGTGGTGCTCGGTGTCACACTAACACAAGAAGAGATCAAAGCTTGGTTGCAACTTGAGAGACAACAAGATTCACATGCGGCCTCTCTTCTCTCTCTTTTGCTTAAAAGCTTTTTACTCTTTTGTATACGGTGGCACTTGCACTCTTTTGTATCGATGGTGGCACTTGCACTCTTTTGTATGTATGGTGCTACTTGCACTCTTTTTGTGTTTTTCTTGCTTTTTCTCGCACTATGTTCGCGTTAGCCTCGCTTTTACTATTTTGCCACACGAGTCCTTTCTTATAAGCTTGACTCCACACTACACACACACCTCACAATCGGGGCCACGTGCAATGTCTCGCAACACTTGATAAGCAATGCTCGATAGGATAGATCGCAAAAGGAAGAGGGGTTACAAGGGTAATGCAAGTTATACCTAAGATGTGTAGGCGGTGATGAACACGCAACTTGCGATGATGGTGGTGGTGGTGTTAGTCGGCGGTGGTGGAGGCCGGGCCCCGGTCCGGTTTGGGGGCCGGTCAACCGGTTGCTGGGCCGGCTGGTCCGGTCTGGGGCCGGTCAACCGGATTCTCAACCGGCTGGTCGTGTTTCTCTCTCTTGTTCTTCCCCAAACCAAAACCAAAAGATCAAATCGAAGGGAAACGAAGGAATTGGAGGCTAAAAGGTGGGGGAAATAGTAGATCAACACTAAGAACACCAAATCCACGGATCAAAACCACTAAAAACTCAACAAAATCGTATATCCATCCAAAGGCAATTTAGGGCTATTTTTTTGGGATTTTTTGGAAAAAAATTTAGAGACGAAATTGGGTGGGTGGAGGGTCGAAATCGCGGTAACCAAGAGCTGCTGATACCATACGATGAGGTCTAAGACCTAGCTTGTGGCCCGATCTCGCGTTTGAACCAAAATCAAGAGGGGAAAAGAGGAAGTGAAGGAAGAACACGAAGAACACGAAGAACAAATCCACACACACGCCAACCCGATACAATCGAATCTTACCCTCGTGGCTCGATGGACCACGCCAATAGAATCAACCGGAAGAGACACGAGGTAGAATTCCGGATGAGAGATCGGTGTTGGAGACGGAGACCGTTGAGGGAGAGAGAGTGGGGCACACTTGAATCTCACTCAAAAGTAGCCAAATCCTCAACAAGAGTTGCCTTGATTACAAAGGGAGTTCTAACCCTAGGGAGACAAAGCTCAAAAGTAGTTTTAAGCCAAGTTTATGTCTAAGGAGTGAAAGGGGCGTCCTGGGTACTTATATAGGCCTACAGGGCGACACATGGCGAAAAGGTACAAAGTAATCGGATAAGGCAGTTTTGGTCAAGGTAAGTCAACGAATCCGGTCAGGAGCCCGGTCAGACCGGCCCTGGGACCGGCGCGTCCGGTCCAGACCGGGTCCTGGGCCGGAGGGCGACCGGAGAGGGGTTCCGGCGTCTCAGTACTGCACCCGGTTGCAGCCAGCGAGGGATCCGGTTTGGACCGGGCTGCCCGATCAGGGATCCGGTCGGACCGGGTCCTGGGCCGGCTGGCTCCCTCCCTTCCTTGGCGCGCTTCGGATGACGTCGGGTCCAGCTCCACGTCCATCTTCACGTCCAGCTCACTACTAGGAAAAGGCCTATAGATGGAAATGGTAGTACCGGCGCACCAGCAAATCCATGCGCCGGTGGCAAATAGTGCCGGCGCACCAACATGTCGCCGCGCCGGCGATGGAGACTTACTGCCGGCGCACAAGCAAAAAAGATGCGCCGGCGATAAAATTCGAAGGGGACCAGACCAGACCAAAAATCGAGACCCTTACTGGCGCACCACCATGTTGGTGCGCCGGTGGTAAGTTTTTACCACCGGAGCAGCATGATGGTGCGCCGCAGTAAGGGCAGCCATGATTTTCCCTCTCCACACCCCCCCGTGGACCGCCTTTTCAAAAAAAATAAATGAAAATGATAGAAAATTCAAAAAATAAAATCCTTTCAACTGCCCATGTATTATGTAATCTACTTTTCATGAAAATTTGAAAAAATGAATTTCGATATATTATGCAAAATGGCGTCATTTTTCGGTAAAACGGGATTTCTGGTTGCATACGACCTCCGATGAAAAACTTTTTTATATCAAAATCTATCTACGCGAAATTTCCTATTCGAATTCAACGGCCTACGGCCGTTTGGAGAAAAAATGGATTCGTCAATTGGAAAACAGAAACAGGACTTTTTTCAGGTTTAAGATTTGGGTGAAAAAAATAAAAAATTTACCCCCGGCGCACCACCATACTAGGTGCGCCGGCGGTAAGCTGTACTATATATTCATGCCGGCCCTCCTCCCTCTTCTCTTTCCTCACTTCTCCCCCTTCTCCTCTTTCCCTCCTCCTCTTCTCCTTGCAATACTCACCGACGGCCTCCTCCTCCTACTACTCCGGTGACCTCCTACTACTCCGGCTCCGATGACCTCCTCCTCCTCCTCCTCCGGTAATCTCCTCCACCTCGGGGCTCTACCTCCATCTCCGGCCTTCTCCTTCTCCTCCTCTTCCACCACATCCACCTCCGGCCATCTTCTCCTCCTCCTCCTTTCCTAAACCACAACCACCACCTCCGGCCTCATCCTCCTCCTCCTCCTCCTCCTCCTCCTCCTCCTAAACCACCACCACCTCCGGCCTCATTCTCCTCCGGCGCGGCAACGGCGACAAGGCGACGCACGGCCACTGTTTTCGAGGACCCGAGCTAGATGAACCCGAGCTAGATCCAGATCTAGATCTAGATCTAGATCAGGATCGGGCTTTTTTTAATTTCGAAAAAACCGCCGGCGCACCTGGCCTGGTTCGCCGGGGATAATTCATGTTGCTGCTGGCGCACCAGCTGGTGCGCCGGCGGTAACTTGTTACCACCGGCCTGTTCGCACCGGCGGGCTCTGGTGCGCCGGCAATAGCCGTTTTTGGTGTGCCGGCAATAAGGCTTTTCCTTGTAGTGGCTGCTCCTCTCCTTCTCTTGACCATGGTGTGTCCTCCTCTCCGGGGTCTTGATGCACCTTGTACCTAATAACACAAAGCGTGTCGGCATGAGGTAGCAATCCCTCCAATGGGGTACCGTGATCGAGGGTAGTGAGGAGCGAGTTCACCTTATCATGTAGCGCTTTAACTCGAGCCCGTGTCGTTGGTCCACTTGGGGGACTTGTTGGTCTTGGTGAGGAGGTGTCCAAAGGCCACCCCGCATCATATTCAAACCAGAAAAATCATGTATATATCTACCCCTAACCCTTAACTCTGTCTTATGAAGTCAATCATGAAGAGAAGTGGTTTTGGGTTTCAAACATGGAAATTTCAAGAACCTCCCAAAAGCTTCATTTTAGAGTGACTAAGAAGGATCCAATCTTATCTTTTCATTTTCATGTTTTAAACTTGTTTAAATCCTGGTCAAACCTAGGATTTGACAAAGATTCAAATGGGCATCAAAATTCAAAAAATATCAGAAAAATGAAAAACCAAAGCAATAGTTTTCTTATGTCATATAGTAAGCATTAAAGTTGATAAACAAGGTCTAGACATATTCAAACCAGACAAATCATGTATCTATACCCCCTAACCTCAAAACTCTGTCTTATGAAGTCAAGCATGTGAAGAGAATTGGTTTTGGGTTTCAAACATGGAAATTTCAAAAACCTCCCAAAAGCTTTATTTTAGAGTGACTAAGAAGGATCCATGCTTACCTTTGCATTTTCATATTTTAAACTTGTTTAAATCATTGTCAAACCTAGCTAGGATTTGACCAAGATACAAATGGGTGGGCAAAAATTAAAAAAATGAAAAACCAAAGTACATAGTCTTCTTATGTCATATAGTAAGCATTCAAGTTGATAAACAAGGTCTATACATATTCAAACCAGACAAATCATGTATCTACCCCCTATCGATCTTATGAAGTCTAGCATGAAGAGAAGTCGTTTTGGGTTTCAAACATGGAAATTTCAAGAACATCCAAAAAGCTTCATTTTAGAGTGACTAAGAAGGATACAGACTTCCCTTTTCATTTTCTTGTTTTAAACTTGTTTAAATCTTGGTCAAACCTAGGATTTGACCAAGATTCAAATGGGCATAAAAATTCAGAAAAAAATCAAAAGAATGAAAAACCAAAGCACATAGCATTCTTATGTCATATATATAGTAAGCATTCAAGTTGATAAACAATGTCTAGACATATTCAAACCAGAAAAATCATGTATATATCTACCCCTAACCCTAAACTCTGTCTTATGAAGTCAATCATGAAGAGAAGTGGTTTTGGGTTTCAAACATGGAAATTTCAAGAACCTCCCAAAAGCTTCATTTTAGAGTGACTAAGAAGGATCCAAGCTTATATTTTCATTTTCATTTTTTAAACTTGTTTAAATCCTGGTCAAACCTAGGATTTCACAAGATTCAAATGGGCATCAAAATTCAAAAAAAATCAGAAAAATGAAAAACCGAAGCAATAGTTTTCTTATGTCATATAGTAAGCATTAAAGTTGATAAACAAGGTCTAGACATATTCAAACCAGACAAATCATGTATATATCTACCCCTAACCCTAAACTCTGTCTTATGAAGTCAAGCATGGAAATTTCAAGAACATCCCAAAAGCATCATTTTAGAGTGACTAAGAAGGATCCATGCTTACCTTTTCATTTTCATATTTTAAACTTGTTTAAATCTTTATCAAACCTAGGATTTGACCAAAAGATTCAAACGGACATAAAATTCAAAAAAATCAGAAAAATGAAAAACACTACGAACAATGAACAATACTGTTTCGCGTCACCATGTACAGTGTTTCGAGTGATTTGTGTCCTTCACTTCTGATCTGACGGCTGTAGAAGAAAGTTAGAGAACTGTAGCACCATGACTTGCTACTAGCAAGTCAGACAAGCCGCGCCGCAAATGTTCACGGTCAGCAAGAAGAGCCGCAGTCTGCTCTACCCGAAGGGGATTCTCTGGCTTGGCCTTTCATGACTTTGGGTCATTGACAGCCGGGTCCCCCAACTTGTGGGCCCCGCATTTCAGGGACTCAATGTCAGGGAAATGTTAGAGAGGCAAAGTAAGAGAATATTTACCAGTATAATTGGTTTATTAGATGATTAAGTGGTGGAATCACAACAGATTGGAGCAGTACATGGTGGAAACAGCAAAATATCCGTCCAAATGGTTTTTTGTGCAACATACTCCCTCCGTCCACAAATAAGTGTACATGCGGGTTTTCCAAGATAAATTATGAAGTGGAGTAAAAAATGCATTGGGAACATGCATCTCTCCTCTTTAATTTTTTTCACCTCCAATGAGCTAAGTACGAGTAGGAGGTGGTGGAATCTGCAATTCCCTCGCCTATATATAATATACAAGTCGAAGACTACAACCCTCTATCCCTATCTCCTTCCCATCCTCTAAATTCATATTCCATTTAGAATCGTTGGGCATGGAGGTTCCCCCTGGTAGCATTAGAGTTTCTGTCGACTTTGCTAAATTGAGAAGACTGTTCAGCTGCAGAGTGTGCTCTCAACCCATACAACCTCCTGCAATATCGTCGGTTAGTACTTTCTTCACTAGGTTCATCCAGATGTATTTTAATTTGGGCCAACAGTCGTGTTAATTTCCTTGTATTAAGCAGTGCCGTGGGTGCCAGAAGTTGGTATGCGGCAGCTGCTCTAGGATACTGTCCGGTCGCGCGTGCCCGGGATGCCAGGGCGTCTTGCAAGGTGAAAGTCTCTCGTCTGAAGTCATGGAGTTTACCAGTGGATGTTTTCTCCAACCGAATGGGGCGAGAATATCGTTCACCTGCGGTTTGTGCTTTCAAATAGCACGGCGTCCACTATACCAGGTTAGTACTTTCTTCACTAGGTTCCACCCAACTGTATTTTTCTTTGGGCCAACAGTCATGTTAATTTCCTTGTATTAAGCAGTGCGTTCGCAGGGATGGGCGAGGGCACCTTACATGCGGAAGCTGCGTAAGAAACCTGCCCAGTCTCGCGTGCCCGAGATGCGACGGCATCCTCGAAGACGTAGGAGGAAGCAGTTCGATTAATAGATATCCCTCCCTGTTTAAGGTAGATTGCAGCAACGATGGTTGCGACATGAGCGGCGACTTGCTCGAATACTTGCAACACGAGCGGACGTGCGAGCATAAGCCAACGAGACGGTAGGTGGTTGGTCTTGCCGGTCTCGATGGAGAAGATGATCGCGCTTCGAGGCTAAGATCTGAGCTCGTTGGAGAAGGACCAGATGGAGTTTCCTTTTCTAGATCTAGGGTTCTTTTTGTACTTTTGGATGTCTTTTCTGTAGTTTCCTTTTACTTAGAGATTTCTCCTTGCAATCTGTAATCCCACCGTCATAATATAAAAGCAGTGCCGCCAGGTCCTTCGGGACTTTTCTGTGTTCAAAAAATGTATGATTCTATACATGTCGTCTATTTATGTGTGCGATGTTGTATCGCCTATTACCGTGTTTAGTTTGAGTGTGTCCATGTCCTAGTACAAAACTTCGGCATGATGTATCTTGTCACATGTTTCCCCACAAATGAAAATTGGATTGGTGGTAGACAAGTCAAGGCACATTTATATGTGCGACAACCCAAAATGCACATATTTTGCAAAGTTTTGATGCGTGAGTGAAAAGTTGCAAATATATACATAAACTTGGGCCCTAATTCAAAAGTTTGACATGGTTCTTGTGTAGTAGTACCAAGCTCACATGTGGGAAGAAATTAAGCTGGACGAAGTCCAACATGTTGCCAAACTATTTGAAGGGCTATTTTCTAAAACACTGGTATGGCAGTATGGTATTTTCCCTAGCTATGTAGAAAATGATGAACAATCCATGCCTTTTGATTGCCTTTTTTGAACCACCTTTGGCTTGACTTCAAATTTAGGTAGGGCAAAATCATGCGGGGAGGGGACGAGTGTTTCTTTTGGATGCATCGCTCGTATTTGCAAGTTTTTGGGGTCCCACAAATTCAGGGTAGCATCATGCCCCCCTCCCCTACCCCCGAGCTGAAAAATTGTGTTAGCCAAGTAGTAGAATGGCATGACCAACAAGTTTCAAGTAAAATTTTGAATATAACCAAAATGTACCAATTGATAGATGAGTTAACTTGGCTTCATGGAAAAAATACTATCATGTAAATGAGTTAACTTGGCTTTCCTACCCTTGGAACCATAGGAAACTTTGTACTAATACAGTATAATAAGCACCCGACTTATGACACTTACGTGTGGTCGGATGAAACATGGCGTTTCTTTCAAATATAAAGAAATATCTGAAGTCTTCAATTCTACGCGTATGATAATGAATAGCTCAAGGTTATTTTACATATACTAAGATCCATGATACATCAATCTTTTTAATGCGGAGAACGAGTCTATATATGTTTTTTGGTACCTAGTCCATGTTTTCTTTTCGAAATCGGCTCCACGCAGTGTTCACTAAAATAGGCGCAACTTTGTCATATGAAGTCCGTTTTAAGCACTCAAATGTTCAGAAAACATATATATATATGAATGGATATTCACTAAAAATCAAGGTAGGATGGCTGCCGTACCGCCCATGCTTACAAATGAGACCTTGATGGGGTCGGACCGCGTCCATTTTTTTTCGCGCATCCACCAAACCATTTCAACGAAGCCCCAAAACACCGGCGAAAATAGCTCGGGTTGCCGCCTCCAATTTTCAAATGTTCGAATTTCCCATCTTATCCTTTCATCAAAAACGTCCCCAGCGGTTCTTCTCTTATTCGGGCCAAGGCCAATCTCACCCCAGCCATTAAAACATACCACCGGCACAGGCGCCGAATCCCACATCTCTCACGCGTCACCCACCGAATCGGAGCATCTCGCCCGACGACGGTAGTGCACCACCGTCCCACCTCGCCACCACAGCCTCCTGACCAGCCGCTGTAGTGTCCGAGAAGACGTTGTCAAGCAAGCCGGAGCCGCTTCCCCGACGAAGGCGCACACCGCACCATTTGTGCTCCACCATAGCCGACGCCCACCACGCCGGATCCTGCTCAGGGACGCCGTCCACCTCCGCCGCTGCGTCGGATCTGCTTCCCGACTCCCTGGTCTACCGCACGGTGAAATGGGTAGACCCCGCGCCCAACCGGTCCACCGCGCGAAACCAAAGCGTAAAGCCGTCCACTCCCCATGCGAAGGTTGGTGTGTAGCCGCTTCCGTTATGCATTTCATTTCCGAACATCAGTTTGGTGCGATCTGTTTTAGGGGTTCCAAGTTTACTTTTCCTACAATCTGTTTGGTGCTATCTGGTATGACTGTAGTAGAAGTCAAGCCTGCAGAGTGATTAGTCGACATTATTAAACTGCATGTTTATAAATCTTGTAAATAAATGTGTGCCATCTGCTTACCAATTGGCATGCACAGGGAAATCATTTATTTTTGATCTACGCTTTATTCCTTTTTGAGCTATCATCTACTTGCTACTACTAATTTGCCCTTCTACTGCTCTACTCAAAGTTCCATGATAAATCTCGTTAGCATTTTTTCTAATGCATGCTAAAGATACTGTACTAGAGTACAAAGAGGGCCGGAGAGAAAATATAGGCATCACCAGTGAACAATCAAACCCCTCTCCTGTCTCCATCGATAACAATCAATTTTCTTATTCAGAACTTGATCCTACTGAACAAGAGTCTGAGGGAGACCTGAGTAAAGAGGATGCCCTTGTCAAGCACCCTACTCCACCCCCAAGGTGATTGCTCGCTCTTTTCATTGGCATTATTGTTGCATCTTCAATAACTGTGATGTATCCGTCCAACCCAGCCCAAGTTATAGCATTATCATCTGCTTAGTTAACACATAATAATAACATATGTTTCATCATGTCTTGGCTTGTTGTTCTTATGTTCCATAATCGTATCAACCATTTATATGATTTTGTTGATTGAAGTACCATTTATCTCTGGCAGGCATCAGGGACTTCACGTAAGGACGTTTCAAATACCAACAAGGTGAAGAACATAGTTCAACAGGAAGATCAATGGCTGACAGCTCACCTAAAAATAAAAAGGGTTCAAGCTGGTCATGTCAGATCACAAACAAATGCAGTGAACAGAGTAAAAACAAGGTCTCAGACTCAGAGTCACTCTAATCTAGTTGAAAATGATGACCAGGCAAAAAAATATTATAATGTGAAACACCAACATAAAAAGCTTCGACCTAACCCCACATCGGTTGGTCCAAAAGCTGTAGACGGAGCAAATACCAAACCACATGTTCCCCAGCCACCTGTTGCCAATCCAGTTACCCAAGAACAATTCACAGCAGACCCAGTTTCAACAGCAGGTTCTCAACACCTAACTAATCACGATCGCCCGCTGACATTTAGTCCTGCCAGAGACAACTTCTTCCTTAAAGATGATGGTGGGGCCGAATTAGGTACGTGTTCCCTTACATGCTCCTTTACATAAATACCTTGATAGCTTGATGTAATGCTTAAATTTGCAGTTCCACCACGACCAAGAAAACGAAGGGGGCCAACGACTTTGAAATCACTTAAAAATAAGATTGCCCGAATGGGAACAAGATTTCCCATCACATCAGTTATAGCAGGTATCAGAAGGCCACTGGATCCACAAGAATCATCTAATATAGCATCGATCACAGGCATTTTTGTCAGGACTCAAATTCCTATCTTTCCATCATGGAAACAACACGTAAACACCCCTTCCCATTTTGAAGGTTTACTGCACATGTTACATGTAAGTCATTTTCGTAAACAATACCATGTTGCTCGTTCACATGCCCTCTAGCTTGATGTTGGCTAGCTATCTAACACATGAACGGTTCCCATTGTTGTAAACAGACATGTCTTGAGTTTGATGATGACATGAAGAATGTAATCACTGTTATCAGGAGCATATTCTCTTCAGCGTTGCGCCAGGAGCGCCATAGGCTAAAGATGAGATACTTTGCTGGGAGGACTCCTAGCGATATTCCAACAACCTCTCCTATACTACAGATGACTGATGATCAATGGTGTGATCTTGTTGAGTATTGGTCTGCTCAAAAGAATTTGGTATGTTCTGTGAAGACAGTGAGACAAGATCACATTACTGATTCCTTTTTAAGCATGTGTCTCACAAGTCTTCATTTGTAGTTCATCGCTCGAAGTAACATGCGTGCTCGTAATAATGTACGTTTACAACAGCGTACAGGATCTCGTAGCTTTATTGGACACCTCTACTGTATGGTAAGGAATGTTATCTGTACAGCTATATTTAAATTAGTAAATCATTTAGAATTTATAGATGCACAATATACATCGTAAATTGATGTCTCTGTTTTATTTATAATATTTTTTGAAAACTTTCAATTGTCGCATGTCGGCATGTGACGTGGTTGTGAAACTAATTTATATTTTCTCTTACGAAAATATCAGAAGGCAAGGCAAGCATACTGTGAGAGTACAGACAGAGAGATGAGTCTACTTGAGCAATTCAAGGTGTGCCAGACGAGCAGAAATGGTTTGACTGGACATTTTGCACAGAGTGTTATTGTAAGTATTCTCTACTAATGTCAGTTATGGTTTTCAATTGTATGCAGAAATATCTTGTCATATATGTCAAGCTTCATGCACTAGCCAACACAACCAAATGTCCGAACTGGTGGAAAGGGCTAGTACAATTCACTTATATACTTCTCAGCAATATCATGCACATTACGAATTCTACACATGGATCCATGCATATTTTTATAGTCCTGCTATTACGTGTTAGCAATAGAAGACATGTCAATATGATGTAACATGCTCTTACTAAAATGTATATGCGGTAATCAGCCATGCCAGTTTGTAGGATTATTAGAGGTAGTTCATACACATGTCTTCACATTATAATCTCTTCTCTTACACATGTGTAACAACTGAAAACTCCTCAGTCTGACATGAAAGTGGAGCTGGCAAAACCAAAGAAAGATGGTATAGAAAAAACCCAGGAAGAATGTCTGAATTCATTTTCCAAGGTACTACAATGTCATGGTATAGCCAACAACACATTCCTGCGTAATGCTGGGTTCACAACTAATTTGTCGAGGTCCAAGTCCAAGTCAAAGCCCAAGCGCAGGTTGAGGTCCAAGTCATTGTCTTTTTATGTTCTAGAGGAACAACTCAAAGAGGAACGAGCAATAGTGGCTGCACAAAGAGTAGTCATCTGATACGTCTCAAACGTATCTATAATTCTTATGTTCCATGCTACTTTATTGATGATATCTACATGTTTTATGCATACTTTATGTCATATTTATGCGTTTTCCGGAACTAACCTATTGACGAGATGCCGAAGGGCCAGTTCCTGTTTTCTGCTGTTTTTGGTTTCAGAAATCCTAGTAAGGAAATTTTGTAATCGGACGAAATCAATGCCCAGATCTTAGGATCACGCGAAGCTTCCGAACACCCGAGAGAGGCCGGAGGGGGCCACAGGCCCACGACGAGGTCGGCGCGGCCCCGCGCCCCTATTGTGTCGTCGCCTCGTTGACCTTCCGACGCGCCTCTTCGCCTATATAAAGGTCTCTGACCTAAAACCTCGAGACGGAAAAGCCACGGTACGAGAAACCTTCCAGAGCCGCCGCCATCGCGAAGCCAAGATCTGGGGGACAGGAGTCTCTGTTCGGCACGCCACCGGACGGGGAAGTGCCCCGGAAGGCTTCTCCATCAACACCACCGCCATCTTCATCACCGCTGCTGTCTCCCATGAGGAGGGAGTAGTTCTCCATCGAGGCTCGGGGCTGTAGGTAGCTATGTCTCTCTCCTATGTACTTCAATACAATAATCTCATGAGCTGCCTTACATGATTGAGATTCATATGATGATGCTTGTAATCTAGATGTCATTATGCTAGTCAAGTGGATTTTACTTATGTGATCTCCGGAGACTCCTTGTCCCACGTGTGTAAAGGTGACAGTGTGTGCACCGTGTGGGTCTCTTAGGCTATATTTCACAGAATACTTATTCACGTTATGAATGGCATAGTGAGGTGCTTATTTATATCTCTTTATGATTGCAATGTGTTTTGTATCACTATTTATCTATGTGCTACTCTAGTGATGTTATTAAAGTAGTTTATTCCTCCTGCACGGTGTAATGGTGACAGTGTGTGCATCGTGTAGTACTTGGCGTAGGCTATGATTGTGATCTCTTGTAGATTATGAAGTTAACTATTGCTATGATAGTATTGATGTGATCTATTCCTCCTTCATAGTGTGATGGTGACAGTGTGCATGCTATGTTAGTACTTGGTTTGGTTATGTTGATCTGTTATGCACTCTAAGGTTATTTAAATATGAACATTGAATATTTTGGAGCTTGTTAACTCCGACATTGAGGGTTTGTGTAATCCTACACAGTTAGTGGTGTTCATCATCCAACAAGAGGGTGTAGAGTCTAGCATCTATCTATTTATTCTGTTATGTGATCAATGTTGAGAGTGTCCACTAGTGAAAGTATGATCCCTAGGCCTTGTTCCTAAAACTGTTATCGCTGCTTGTTTGTTCTACTGCATGTTTACTTCTGCAATATTACTACCATCAACGCACGCCCAAGCTATTTTCTGGCGCCGTACTACTGCTCATATTCATTCATACCACTTGTATTTCACTATCTCTTCGCCGAACTAGTGCACCTATTAGGTGTGTTGGGGACACAAGAGACTTCTTGCTTTGTGGTTGCAGGGTTGCTTGAGAGGGATATCTTTGACCTCTTCCTCCCTGAGTTCGATAAACCTTGGGTAATCCACTTAAGGGAAACTTGCTGCTGTTCTACAAACCTTTGCTCTTGGAGGCCCAACACTATCTACAAGAATAGAAGCACCCGTAGACATCAAGCACTTTTCTGGCGCCGTTGCCGGGGAGGAACGGTAAAAGGCTCTCATACTTCGGTCCCAGGTAAAGTACTTTTCTGGCGCCGTTGTGTGTGTGCTCGAAGCTATTTCCTTTAGATCCTGCAATTGCATCTTTTTGTTTCTTGTTTACACTAGTTAGGCATAATGGACAACAATGAGCTTGTTATTCTATTTCCTTATTTAAGACTTGGATGGTTTGATGCGAAAATTAAAAAACCTATGGAACACATTAGTATGAACGCTTTGAACACCATTGTTGCTAATGATATGGAAAATTCTAAGCTTGGGGAAGCTGGCTTTGATGAGCATGATATTTTTAGTCCCCCAAGCATTGAGGAGAAAATTTACTTTGATGATACTTTGCCTCCTATTTATGATGATTATAATGATAGTGATCTTTTGGTGCCGCCTACTATGGAGGATAAGTTTAATTATGATTACAATATGCCTCCTATATTTGATGATGAGAATAATAATGATAGCTACTTTGTTGAATTTGCTCCCACTACAACTAATAAAATTGATTATGCTTATGTGGGAGTAATGATACTTTTATGCATGTGAATAAGAATGCTTTATGTGATACTTATATTGTTGAGTTTGTTCATGATGCCTCTGAAAATTATTATGAGAGAGGAAAATATGGTGGTAGAAATTTTCATGTTACTAAAACACCTCTCTATATGCTGAAATTTTTGAAGTTACTCGTGTTTTATCTTCCTATGCTTGTCACTTTGTTCTTCATGAATTTATTTGTGTACAAGATTCCTTTTCATAGGAAGTGGGTTAGGCTTAAATGTGTTATAAATTTGCCTTTTGATGCTCTCTTTTGCTTCAACTACTATTTCTTGCGAGAGTATCATTGAAATTACTGAGCCCATCTTAATGGCTATAAAGAAAGAACTTCTTGGGAGATAACCCATGTGTTTATTTTACTACAGCAATTTTTGTTTTGTTGAGTCTTGGAAGTTGTTTACTACTGTAGCAACCTCTCCTTATCATGTTTTTGTGCCAAGTAAAGTCTCTATGGTAAAGTTGATGCTAGATTTGGATTGCTGCGCAGAAACAGCATTGCTGTCTGTCACGAATTCGCGCAGAAGTCTCTGTAAAAAAATCAAAAAAATCTGCAAATTTACGTGTGTGATCCTCAGATATGTGCGCAACTTTCATTAGTTTTGAGTTTTTCCATCTGAGCAAGTTAAGTGCCCCTGCAAAATTCGTCTTTACGGACTGTTCTGTTTTGACAGATTCTGCCTTTTATTTCACATTGCCGCTTTTGTTAAGTTGAATGAGTTTCTTTGTTCCGTTAACTTTCAGAAGTTTTGTGCAATGTCCAGAAGTGTTAAGAATGATTGTGTCACCTCTTAACATGTGAATTTTTGATTGTGCACTAACCCTCTAATGAGTTTGCTTAAAATTTGGTGTGGAAGAAGTTTTCAAGGGTCAAGAGAGGAGGATGATATACTATGATCAAGAAGAGTTAAAAGTCTAAGCTTGGGGATGCCCCCGTGGTTCATCCCTGCATATTTTAAGAAGACTCAAGCATCTAAGCTTGGAGATGCCCAAGGCATCCCCTTCTTCATCGACAACTTATCAGGTTTTTTCTCTTGAAACTATATTTTTATTCGGTCACATCTTATGTACTTTACTTGGAGCGTCTATTCGTTTTTATTTTTGTTTTGTTTGAATAAGTTCATCCTTGTGTGGGAGAGAGACACGCTCCGCTGGTTCATATGAACACATGTGTTCTTAGCTTTTAATGTTCATGGCGAAGGTTGAAACTGCTTCGTTAATTGTTATATGGTTGGAAACGGGAAATGCTACATGTAGTAATTGATAAAATGTCTTGGATAATTTGATACTTGGCAATTGTTGTGCTCATGTTTAAGCTCTTGCATCATATACTTTGCACCCATTAATGAAGAAATACATAGAGCTTGCTAAAATTTGGTTTGCATAATTGGTCTCTCTAAGGTCTAGATAATCTCTAGTAAAGAGTTTGAACAACAAGGAAGAAGGTGTAGAGTCTTATAATGTTTACAATATGTCTTTTATGTGAGTTTTGCTGCACCGTTTTATACTTGAGTTTGCTTCAAACAACCTTCCTAGCCTAGCCTTGTATTGAGAGGGATTCTTCTCGTGCATCCAAATCCTTGAGCCAAAAACTATGCCATTTGTGTCCACCATACCTACCTACTACATGGTATTTCTCCGCCATTCCAAAGTAAATTGCTTGAGTGCTATCTTTAAACAATTCAAAAGTTATTACCTCTTATTTGTGTCAATGTTTTATAGCTCATGAGGAAGTATGTGGTGTTTATCTTTCAATATTGTTGGGCAACTTTCACCAATGGACTAGTGGCTTCATCCGCTTATCCAATAATTTTGCAAAAAGAGCTGGCAATGGGGTTCCCAGCCCCGAATTAATTAACTTTCATAAAGTTGCAAATAGACACTCCTCCATGGTATGTGATTGTTGGTCGGCACCCGAGGATTCGGTTAGCCATGGCTTGAGAAAGCAAAGGTGGGGAGGAGTGTCATCTAAATAAAACTAAAATAAAAAGGCACTCCTTCATGGTATGAGATTGTTGGCAGGCACCCGAGGATTCGGTTAGCCATGGTTTGTGAAAGCAAGGTTGGAAGGAGTGCCACCCAAAAATAAAATTTCATGGGAGCCGCTCTTTGAAAGTCTGTCTGGCAAGGGGGTTAGAGTGCCCACTACCATTCGTTGACAACAACAAACACCTCTCAAAACTTCACTTTTTATGCTCTCTTTATGTTTTCAAAATAAAAGCTCTAGCACAAATATAGCAATCAATGCTTCCCTCTGCGAAGGGCCTTTCTTTTACTTTTATGTTGGGTCAGTTCACCTATCTCTCTCCACCTCAAGAAGCAAACACTTGTGTGAACTGTGCATTGATTCCTACATACTTGCATATTGCACTCGTTATATTACTTTACATTGACAATATCCATGAGATATACATGTTATAAGTTGAAAGCAACCGCTGAAACTTAATCTTCCTTTGTGTTGCTTCAATACCTTTACCTTGATTTATTGCTTTATGAGCTAACTCTTATGCAAGACTTATTGATGCTTGTCTTGAAGTACTATTCATGAAAAGTCTTTGCTTTATGATTCATTTGTTTACTCATGTCATTACCATTGTTTTAATCGCTGCATTCATCTCATATGCTTACAATAGTATGATCAAGGTTATGATGGCATGTCACTTAAGAAATTATCATTGTTATCGTTTACCTACTCGAGGGCGAGTAGGAACTAAGCTTGGGGATGCTTGATACGTCTCAAACGTATCTATAATTTCTTATGTTCCATGCTACTTTATTGATGATATCTACATGTTTTATGCATACTTTATGTCATATTTATGAGTTTTCCGGAACTAACCTATTGACGAGATGCCGAAGGGCCAGTTCCTGTTTTCTGCTGTTTTGGTTTCAGAAATCCTAGTAAGGAAATATTCTCGGAATCGGACGAAATCAATGCCCAGCATCTTAGGATCACGCGAAGCTTCCGGAACACCCGAGAGAGGCCAGAGGGGGCCACAGGCCCACGGACGATGGCCCGGCCGGCCAGGGGCGCCCCCTATTGTGTCGTCGCCTCGTTGACCTTCGACGCCGCCTCTTCGCCTATATAAAGGTCCCTGACCTAAAACCTCGAGACGGAAAAGCCACGGTGAGAAACCTTCCCGAGCCGCCGCCATCGCGAAGCAAAGATCTGGGGGACAGGAGTCTCTCCGGCACGCCGCCGGGACGGGGAAGTGCCCGGAAGGCTTCTCCATCGACACCACCGCCATCTTCATCACCGCTGTTGTCTCCCATGAGGAGGGAGTAGTTCTCCATCGAGGCTCGGGGCTGTACCGGTAGCTATGTGGTTCATTTCTCTCCTATGTACTTCAATACAATAATCTCATGAGCTGCCTTACATGATTGAGATTCATATGATGATGCTTGTAATTGATGACCCACAAGTATAGGGGATCGCAACAGTCTTCGAGGGAAGTAAAACCCAAATTTATTGATTCGACACAAGGGGAGGTAAAGAATACTTATAAGCCTTAACAACTGAGTTGTCAATTCAGCTGCACGGAAAAGCACTAGCAAGGGGTGATGTGAAAGTAGCATGATATGAGAGCAATAGTAACAGTAACACAGCAGCAGTAGTAGTAATATGAGAGCAATGGTACCAGAAAATAGTTGACATGTAGAACGAGTATATGATGATGAAAGATGGACCGGGGTTCCCAGCTATCTACACTAGTGGTAACTCTCCAATAACAAGTGTTGGGTGAACAAATTACAGTTGGGCAATTGATAGGATTGATAAGGCATTAAGAAAGAACATCAATTCATTAATCATGTAGGCATGTTTTCCATATTTAGTCGTACGTGCTCGCAATGAGAAACTTGCACAACATCTTTTGTCCTACCAGTGGCAGCCGGGCCTCAAGGGAATCTACTAGATATTAAGGTACTCCTTTTAATAGAGCACCGGAGCAAAGCATTAACACTCCGTGAAAACATGTGTCCCTCACATCACCGCCATCCCCTCCGGTTGTCCCGATTTCTGTCACTTCGGGGCCTTTGGTTCCGGACAGTGACATGTGCATACAACTTATAGATACAATCCAAGCAATAATTATAGAGCTCAAATCTAAGATCATGCCACTCGGGCCCTAGTGACAAGCATTAAGCATAACAAGATTGCAGCAACAATAACTTCACAAACTTTATAGATAGACTAATCATAATGTATCATCCATCGGATCCCAACAAACACAACACCGATTACATCAGATGAATCTCAATCATGTAAGGCAGCTCATGAGATCATTGTATTGAAGTACATGGGGAGAGAATACCAACTAGCTACAGCTAGAACCCGTAGTCCATGGGGGAACTACTCACGGAGCATGATGGAGGCGATGGCGTTGACGGAGATGGCTTCCGGGGCACTTCCCCGTCCGGAGTGCCTGTCCCCCGAATTGGAGTTTCGCGATGGTGGCGGCGCCCGGAGTCTTTGGAGTTTCGTCAAGTGGTACGGTGTTTTTAGGTCGAAAGGGGTTAAATAGGCGAAGAGGCGGCGTCGAGAGGGCACCGGGCGCCCTCCTCATAGGCCGGCGCGGGGGCCTGCCGCGCGGCCGTGTGGTGTCGGGGCCCTGGGCCTCCTCTCCGTCTCCCTTCGGTGTTCTGGAGCCTCCCGGGAAAAATAAGATCTTTGGCGTTGATTTCGTCCAATTCCGAGAATATTGCCCGAACAGCCTTTCTGGAACCAAAAACAGCAGAAAACAGGAACTGACACTGTGGCATCTTGTTAATAGGTTAGTTCCGGAAACGCATAAAAACATCATAAAGTGCAAGCAAAACATGTAAGTATTGTCATAAAACAAGCATGGAACGACAGAAATTATGGATACGTCGGGGACGTATCAGCATCCCCAAGCTTAGTTCTGCTCGTCCCGAGCAGGTAAACGATAAAAAGAATAATTTCTGTAGTGACATGCTACTTACATATCCTTGATCATACTATTACAAAGCATATGAAATGAATGAAGTGACTCAAGGCAATGATCTATAGTTGCTAACAAATAGATAACATATAGCAAAACTTTTCATGAAGAGTACTTTCAAGACAAGTATCAAAAGGTTTGCACAAGAGTTAACTCATAAAGCAATAAGTTCAAAGTAAAGGCATCGAAGCAACACAAGGGAAGATATAAGTTTCAGCGGTTGCTTTCAACTTGTAACATGCATATCTCATGGATAATTGTCAACACAAAGTAATATGATGAATGCAAATAAGCAAGTATGTAAGAATCAATGCACAGTTGACACAAGTGTTTGCTTCTAAGATGGAAGGAAGTAGGTAAACTGACTCAACATAAAGTAAAAGAATGGCCTTCAAAGAGGAAAGCATCGATTGCTATATTTTGTGCTAGAGCTTTGGTTTTGAAAACATAAAGAGAGCATAAAAGTAAAGTTTTGAGATGTGTTTGTTGTTGTCAACGAATGGTAGTGGGCACTCTAACCCCCTTGCTAGACAAACCTTCAAGAGCGGCTCCCATGAATTATTTTTATTTTTGGGTGGCACTCCTTCCAACCTTTCTTTCACAAACCATGGCTAACCGAATCCTCGGGTGCCTGCCAACAATCTCATACCATGAAGGAGTGCCTTTTTATTTTAGTTTTATTATGATGACACTCCTCCCCACCTTTGCTTACACAAGCCATGGCTAACCGAATCCTCGGGTGTCGTCCAACAATCACATACCATGGAGGAGTGTCTATTTTTGTTAATTAATTTGGGACTGGGAATCCCATTGCCAGCTCTTTTTGCAAAATTATTGGATAAGCGGATGAAGCCACTAGTCCATTGGTGAAAGTTGCCCAACAAGATTGAAAGATAAAGACCACATACTTCCTCATGAGCCATAAAACATTGACACAAATCAGAGGTAATAAATTTTGAATTGTTTAAAGGTAGCACTCAAGCAATTTACTTTGGAATGGCAGAAAATACCACATAGTAGGTAGGTATGGTGGACACACATGGCATAGGTTTTGGCTCAAGGTTTTGGATGCACGAGAAGTATTCCCTCTCGATACAAGGCTTAGGCTAGCAAGGTTGTTTGAAGCAAACATAAGTATGAACCGGTACAGCAAAACTTACATAAGAACATATCGCAAGCATTATAATACTCTACACTGTCTTCCTTGTTGCTCAAACACTTTTACCAGAAAATATCTAGACCTTAAGAGAGATCAATTATGCAAACCAATTTCAGCAAGCTCTACAGTAGTTCTCCACTAATAGGTTTAAACTACATGAAAAAACTTAATCATGATCTACTTGAGAGCTCAAAACAATTGCCAAGTGTCAAATTATCCAAGACATTATGAGGCATTTTCTATTTCCAACCAAATACCAATAAGTATTTTAGCTTCCAACTTTTATCATTGAACATTAGAAGTAAAACGAAGAACAAGTGTTCATATGAAAAAGCGGAGCGTGTATCTCTCCCAAACAAGAATTGCTAGGATCCATCTTTATTCAAACACAAACAAAAATAAAAACACACAGACGCTCCAAGTAAAGCACATATGATGTGACCGAATAAAAATATAGTTTCAATAGAAGAAACCTGATAAGTTGATGAAGAAGGGGATGCCTTGGGCATCCCCAAGCTTAGACGCTTGAGTCTTCTTGAAATATGCAGGGATGAACCACGGGGGCATCCCCAAGCTTAGACTTTTCACTCTTCTTGATCATATATCATCCTCCTCTCTTGACCCTTGAAAACTTCCTTCACACCAAACTTCTCATAAACTTCATTAGAGGGGTTAGTACTCAAAAAATTTGAATCCACCTTGGTCCTGTAGTGACACATTGCAAGAACTCAATAAAACATTAGCTACAGCTCCCCACGTCTAGAAAGCCTCACATAAAGTCCACAAGAGACAATGCAAAAAACAGAGACAGAATCTGCCAAAACAGAACAGCCAGTAAATACGAATTTTAATAAAATACTTGCGTTCCTCAAATCAGAAAACTCAAAACTAACGAAAGTTGCGTACATATCTGAGGAACACGCACGTAAATTGGCTTAATTTTCTGAGTTACCTACAGAGAAAACTGCCCAGATTCGTGACAGATAGAAATCTGTTTCTGCGCAGAAATCCAAATCTAGTATCAACCTTCGATTAGAGGCTTCACTTGGCACAACAAAACACAAAACTAAGATAAGGAGAGGTTGCTACAGTAGTAAACAACTTCCAAGACACAAATATAAAACAAAGTACTGTAGCAAAATAACACATGGGTTATCTCCCAAGAAGTTCTTTTCTTTATAGCCATTAAGATGGGCTCAGCAGTTTTAAATGATGCACTCGCAAGAAATAGTATTTGAAGCAAAAGAGAGCATCAAAAAGCAAATTCAAAACACATTTAAGTCTAACCCACTTCCTATGCATAGGAATCTTGTACAAAAATAAATTCATGAAGAACAAAGTGATAAGCATAAGAAGATAAAACAAGAGTAACTTCAAAATTTTAAGCATATAGAGAGGTGTTTTAGCACCATGAAAATTTCTACTACCATATTTTCCTCTCTCATAATAATTTTCAGTAGCTTCATGAATAAACTCAACAATATAACTATCACATGCAGCATACTTTTCATGATTTCCAAACACATAATTTTTATCAAGTTCAAGAATAGTGGAATTAAAACTTTCAAACTTACTTTTATTAATAATATAACAAGGTAGGTGATCAATCTCAATAGATATGGGACTCATAGAATAAGTCAAGAACTCTCCAATCCCATTTTCATTAGTAGTACAATTAATATTATCAAGTAACATAGGACCATCATCTAGAGCTTTATCATAAACATTTGCCAAGCAAAATTCTTTAGTACCATGCATTTCGACATCAGGCACAAACAAGGCATTATCATAAGATTTATCAAAGTAGCATGGATTATCATAAATAACAGTAGCATAATCATTCTCACAAGTATTACTCATAGGTACTATTTCAAGAGAATCCACAGGAACATAACATTCAACCTCTTCCGGTAAGCATGGAGGACAATCAAATAGTGTAAGAGATAAAGAGTTACTCTCATTAGAAGGTTGACATGGGTAGCTAATCCATTATTCCTCCTTTTGTTCGTCGCTCTCCTCTTCTTTTTCATCCAATGAGCTTTCAGGTTCATCAATTTCCTCCTCTTTTTCATCCAATGAGCTTTCAGGTTCATCAATTTCTTCTTCCACCGGTTCCTGCAAATTGTGAGTGCATTCTTGTGCATTAATGTGTCTCTCTTTATAATCAAGGATATAAGGATTCCTACTATAGCATTCTATGCATGAATTAAGGATAGTTGAGACATAATCTTTAAGGTCTTTACAAATAGCACAAGTTTCATAATTCTCAACCATGAAGGATTCTATCTCGGAGGCTCCCATAAATAAGACAAATTGTTCTACCTCTTCGAACCCAAAATGAATATAGCAATTCCGGTTATAGTTATTAATACAAAATTCCTCACTAAAGCCACATTGAAATTTAAGATGTTTAGTATCCTGTTGAGAGCAACAGTTTATATCATGGCGTCTAAGCAAGATTCTAGCCATTGTATTCAATTTTTCTATCATAGCACTCATTATTTTACCGTTTCTTGATCCTCTATAATTATTATAACATTCTATAAGCTCCAAGTAGGTTGTAGGTTCTCCCATAACAGAAGTTTTAAATTTTTAGATTTTTCAAATTTTTATGGATTTTTGGGTATATGAGGAAAATAAAACAAGACAAAAATAAACTAGACAAAAGTAAACTAAGCACAAATAAACTAGACAGAAATAAACTAGCAAGACAAAATAAGATAAAAGCAGAGAGATAGGTAGAGTGTACTCCCCAGGTGAACTTATGAGTAGAGCTATGCCTCCCCGGCAACGGCGCCAGAAAATAGTCTTGATGACCCACAAGTATAGGGGATCGCAACAGTCTTCGAGGGAAGTAAAACCCAAATTTATTGATTCGACACAAGGGGAGGTAAAGAATACTTATAAGCCTTAACAACTGAGTTGTCAATTCAGCTGCACCTGGAAAAGCACTAGCAACAGGGGTGATGTGAAAGTAGCAGTGATATGAGAGCAATAGTAACAGTAACACAGCAGCAGTAGTAGTAATATGAGAGCAATGGTACCAGAAAATAGTTGACATGTAGAACGAGTATATGATGATGAAAGATGGACCGGGGTTCCCAGCTATCTACACTAGTGGTAACTCTCCAATAACAAGTGTTGGGTGAACAAATTACAGTTGGGCAATTGATAGGATTGATAAGGCATTAAGAAAGAACATCAATTCATTAATCATGTAGGCATGTTTTCCATATTTAGTCGTACGTGCTCGCAATGAGAAACTTGCACAACATCTTTTGTCCTACCAGCCGGTGGCAGCCGGGCCTCAAGGGAATCTACTGGATATTAAGGTACTCCTTTTAATAGAGCAGAGCAAAGCATTAACACTCCGTGAAAACATGTGTCCCTCACATCACCGCCATCCCCTCCGGTTGTCCCGATTTCTGTCACTTCGGGGCCTTTGGTTCCGGACAGTGACATGTGCATACAACTTATAGATACAATCCAAGCAATAATTATAGAGCTCAAATCTAAGATCATGCCACTCGGGCCCTAGTGACAAGCATTAAGCATAACAAGATTGCAGCAACAATAACTTCACAAACTTTATAGATAGACTAATCATAATGTATCATCCATCGGATCCCAACAAACACAACACCGATTACATCAGATGAATCTCAATCATGTAAGGCAGCTCATGAGATCATTGTATTGAAGTACATGGGGAGAGAATACCAACTAGCTACAGCTAGAACCCGTAGTCCATGGGGGAACTACTCACGGAGCATGATGGAGGCGATGGCGTTGACGGAGATGGCTTCCGGGGCACTTCCCCGTCCCAGTGCCGTGTCCCCGAATTGGAGTTTCGCGATGGTGGCGGCGCCCTGGAGTCTTTCTGGAGTTTCGTCAAGTGGTACGGTGTTTTTAGGTCGAAAGGGGTTAAATAGGCGAAGAGCGGCGTCGGAGGGGCACCAGGGCGCCCTCCTCATAGGCCGGCGAGGCCAGGGGCCTGCCGCGCGGCCGTGTGGTGTCGGGGCCCTGGGCCTCCTCTCCGTCTCCCCTTCGGTGTTCGGAGCCTCCCGGGAAAAATAAGATCTTTGGTGTTGATTTCGTCCAATTCCGAGAATATTGCCCGAACAGCCTTTCTGGAACCAAAAACAGAAAACAGGAACGGCACTGTGGCATCTTGTTAATAGGTTAGAAAACGCATAAAAACATCATAAAGTGCAAGCAAAACATGTAAGTATTGTCATAAAACAAGCATGGAACGACAGAAATTATGGATACGTCGGGGATGCTTGTAATCTAGATGTCATTATGCTAGTCAAGTGGATTTTACTTATGTGATCTCCGGAGACTCCTTGTCCCACGTGTGTAAAGGTGACAGTGTGTGCACCGTGTGGGTCTCTTAGGCTATATTTCACAGAATACTTATTCACTGTTATGAATGGCATAGTGAGGTGCTTATTTATATCTCTTTATGATTGCAATGTGTTTTGTATCACTATTTATCTATGTGCTACTCTAGTGATGTTATTAAAGTAGTTTATTCCTCCTGCACGGTGTAATGGTGACAGTGTGTGCATCGTGTAGTACTTGGCGTAGGCTATGATTGTGATCTCTTGTAGATTATGAAGTTAACTATTGCTATGATAGTATTGATGTGATCTATTCCTCCTTCATAGTGTGATGGTGACAGTGTGCATGCTATGTTAGTACTTGGTTTGGTTATGTTGATCTGTTATGCACTCTAAGGTTATTTAAATATGAACATTGAATATTGTGGAGCTTGTTAACTCCGACATTGAGGGTTCGTGTAATCCTACACAGTTAGTGGTGTTCATCATCCAACAAGAGGGTGTAGAGTCTAGCATCTATCTATTTATTCTGTTATGTGATCAATGTTGAGAGTGTCCACTAGTGAAAGTATGATCCCTAGGCCTTGTTCCTAAAAACTGTTATCGCTGCTTGTTTACTGTTCTACTGCATGTTTACTTCCTACAATATTACTACCATCAACTGCACGCCAGCAAGCTATTTTCTGGCGCCGTACTACTGCTCATTTTCATTCATACCACTTGTATTTCACTATCTCTTCGCCGAACTAGTGCACCTATTAGGTGTGTTGGGGACACAAGAGACTTCTTGCTTTGTGGTTGCAGGGTTGCTTGAGAGGGATATCTTTGACCTCTTCCTCCCTGAGTTCGATAAACCTTGGGTAATCCACTTAAGGGAAACTTGCTGCTGTTCTACAAACCTCTGCTCTTGGAGGCCCAACACTGTCTACAAGAATAGAAGCACCCGTAGTCATCCACCGTATAACTGCAGGATTAGAAGCAAGTCAAGCCCACGTGGGCAACATCCTGAGAAAGTGTGGGAGATGCTGAATACCACAGTGAACACTGACAGTCAAAGGTGTCCCTTGGTTGTGTGAAAGGGTTTGTGATGCTGAACAATTTTGTTGGTGCTTCTATCTGTACTTGTTATGTACCTGGTGGTTGTTTCCTTGGTGATGTGGATTTAATGAAAACTGAATGGATTGGATGCACCAATATTTAATCAAGGTTTAATCTGATTTGTAGTATTTTTTATATTGCGCTGCATGGGAAAAGCATAAGTATTAGTTGTCCCATTGGTGACCATTTTCATACATTATTTTAGCTGATGGGTCCTTGTCCTTGTATCCCTAAAAGGAGGTAGTACTACAGTAAGCTACCAAATTTTCTAGTACAATATTTTTTTAGCGCCAGCTAAATTGAAAATATCTGTCAAGCTCTACAATCTCCCGCCAATAAAATCCAAAATATTCGCTACGTGTTTTTGAATTTAAGTTTCTTTAGGAGATAGTACATGGGAACTGATTTTGGTTGTGATTATGACTTGATGTGACCGTAGGCCTTGGATTCTTGAACAGAGGCAGTACGCCGGTCTACAATTTTTCTAGTACTTATATTGCTTCTACTGTAGCAAAGTTCAAAATGTCAGTCAAGAGGCACCCCCCTGCAAAATGAATCCGAAATATTTCAGACGCGTTTTTGAATTGGACTTTGGAGAACTTGGGTGTAAATGATTTTATGATGATGGCTTGATGGGACCCCTGGCCTTAAATTGCTGAACAGAGCTACTAAGACTTTCTTTCTGGTCATAGTGGGGAGTAACATATAGTAGTGTCATGCGTATGCGGGGGTGGTGTTTTGAAACATGAGAGCATATGCTCCCTCTATTTTGAAATGCATCTTACACATATTTTGGATTTCAAAAAAAATGAAACAAAAAATTCGCATGTACATGTTCTCGTGCTACGCGCTTACAAAGTTGTTTCATAAAAAATCGACTTGTCATGTGACGTGCGTAAAAAGATAAAACTCAGTACTAAAAATAATGCTTTTCACAAGATAAGTTTTCTCTTTTTTACATAGACCACAAAAATATTGGTTTTTCGTGAAACTTGATGAACGAACATATATTATGAATATGTACATGTAAAAAAAATTGCTAATTTTTTTCGACATTTCAAAATATGATTTTTTGGTAGACTGAGCATATGCACCCGGGAGCCAAATTGAATTTCCGCATGCATATGACACTACTCTATGTTACTACCTTCATAATGCATAGTAACTTAGATGTAGTACTATCATGCATGAGTGTATTAGTTAGCATGTAGACTCATTCTATCTTGAAAAGTGTTATGGTAACATAGCTAGTTACCACAACCATCTCTTTCTTCATTTAATATCATGCCATGTCATCAATTTGCCTAGTTTGCAATGCATGTAGCTCTATGTTAATACTCCTTAGTTACTCCCACTATGAGTAGTCTAAGTAGCATGGTCTACCCGGAAGTAGATCCTCTAACGTGCAACAGACAAGTCAGGTAAGCTACACCTCTCTAATTTTCTTCTCCACATCTATATGATTAAGTCTAATTTGATCTAAATTAACTTCCATAATATATGTAAGCCATATGCATTTACAATAATTAGTAACAATCAAAATTATGACTATCTTTTTTAATATTTATACGATTTTTTGTACAGTAAAAATATACAGTGATTGCTACAGTAAATACGTATAGTATTTGTTACAGTTTCCTGAATTTTTTTCTACGTTTTGCACTACTTAAGCACTGTGCTTACCTGACTTGTCATCTCTACGTTAGAGGATATGGTTCCGGTCTACCCCTGGCCTTATATTACAATCACGAGTATATTACTTAGACCATCTGTACAACATACTTTTGTTGCGATTGGATTATTAATAAAGGCCGTGTGAACCACGATGCAGAGGCTGGGGTCATATCCCCTTTTCGAAGAAAAAAAATTACTTAGACCATAGCCTTATTCAAAATCAATTCTCAGTCAAGCTCCAAAATCTCCTACCAATCCCGAAATATTTCGGAAGGACTTTTCAAAATTGATTTTCAAGATACATCATGATTATGATCGTGGTAACTGATTTTCAACGTGATGATGACTTGATGTGACACTTGGTCGTACTAGTACGGTCTCATATTTTTGTATTACTTGGAATGTAGCGAAATTCGAAATCTCATTCCAGTGGCAAAACTTCCCGCCCGAAAAATACAAATATTTCACACGCTTCTAACTTCCCATTCTACCCTCGTAAAGATGATAACAATGTCCATGTATAAGTCGGCTGGTGGGGGGTCTACCCGTCATTGTTTTTCGATCACCACCTCCCTAGCTCCGGAAACTCCCCAAAAAAAATTCATTTCCCTCAGTCTCTCCTCTGAGACCACCCACCGGAACTTCCCAAGTCCCTCTCTCTCCCACCTCCACGACCACCGCACCGGAACATCCCCGCCGGACTTCCCTGGCCTACCCGAGGCCTCGCGATCCTCGTCATCCGGCTATCTGCCGGAGCCGCTTCATCGACGCCGTCATCAACCGGACCGGATCATCTCCGCCGAACCTCGAAACCATATACTCATCCAGCAGTCTACCGCAACCGCTTCAGCTGCGATATCGTCCACCCAACCGGAGCCGCTTCGCCAGATCCGTCGTCCACCGCATCGGATCTAGCTCACCGACACCACTGTGCATTAACCGGATCTGCTTCACCGGCGCCGTGCATGATCTAAACTCTTCTATTGTCGCTTTTACATTGCTTGCCTATAAGTTCTTGTTTAATCTTGGGGGAACCTGTTTGTGCTAACTACGCGCCATTACGTTTTTGCAGATGAGATGAGTAACCATGAAGTGTAATGGCCGTCTCTCCAACCCCATGTAGCATATGTAGTGTACTTCATCACCGGATCTATCAACCCCAGGAAGATCTGCTGTGACTCCCACAGAGTGCTTCTCCTAATGTAAGTCCCTTGTTTTAAAGCCATGTTCTGGGTTCAGATGCTTGTTTGTCTGAAGCTCTTTAAGTTTATTCCTAGCTATGACAGTAACACCCTGCTATTTTCTAGTTCATTGCTAAGTTTAAGCGATTGAACATTTTGGTTTGCATTCCCTGTAGACTGCTCTGTAGATGTAGCCATCATAACTTCTATATCTTGCGCAGTCATTGTTACAAAAATTATAGCCTGCTAATATTCTGTTCATGCCAATTTTGTACTCCCTGAACATGTTGGTTTGCATTCCCTGTACTACATGTGATGTCATTGTTATTTCTATCTACTTTGTCGTAAGCTAACAAAGTAACTGACTACTATTAGTTCCTGCATGCTATCGCTCTGCTATCCTGCAGTACAAATTTATTCAAACTCATCACACTAGCTACTTCGATAATAATTTTGTGTGCCATCGGGTTATTCAAAAGATGCAACATTAACTCGCATCTCTTACTTTGCATGGCACTCACACCTGGAATGCTGAACATATTGGTTTGCATTCCCTCTTCAGCTCTTCTACAAGTTCACAGGAGATCCCACTATATTTCAGTATCTGGTCCATCCTTAGCTCCAGCATTAACTATCCTCTGCGTGTTGCTCATAACAAATTTATGTCCTGAAACATATTAATTTTCATTCCCTTCACTACAACTTCAGGAATGGTGTTGTTATAATTCCTATCTTTTTCATTCCTATCTATTACAGTAACATTCTGCAATTATTTAGTTCATGGCCCATTTTAAGTAATTGCACATGTTGGTTCGCATTCCCTGCTCTACAGCTTTTGCCATCTTAACTTCTATTTGGCTCATTGTTTGTTACAAAAGTAACAGCCTCCTATTACGTAGTTCGTGCCAAATTGAAGTCACTGAACATCTTACTCTGCATTCCCTGTACAAGTAATACCATTATTATTTGTACCTGGTTCGTCGTGAGCTACTAAATTAACTGCCTGCTATCAGTTCTTTCACTACCCTCTATGTGCTGCCTGTTACGTATTTTAAGTCCCTGAACGCGTTGATTAGTGTTCCCTGCACAACAAAGTTCAGATTATAATTCCTTTATGGTTTATTTTTTTGAAGGTGAAACAGTGGGGAAAGTCCCCACTGCAATTTTTATTAATATATAAAAGATGTTACAATTGTACAAGTTGTACAAAGAAACAAAAAAGAAAAGGAAAAGGAAGAAGAAAATAAAAGAAAAGAAATCTAATCTAAGCTATCTAAGCCATTCTCATCATCTTAAAAGTTGAATCCAGACTTTGAATTGATCAGCCCATTTCTTTTTCATTCTGAATGATAGCAAATGTAGCTCTTGTTTGAATACTGTTTTCCAAGCAACAATCGAAGGTACTTGTCCTTCAAAGATCTTCCTGTTTCTGACAATCCATATGGACCAGGATGCCAATATGATAACCTCAACAGCGAAAGGTACTTGCAGCTTTTCCTTAATATCATAAAAAGCTTCGAACACTTATTGTTGGATAGAAATTTGAGGACATATGATAAGCCAACATTCTTGAGCAAAAGGGCAGCTCCAAAAGAGATGTGCAAGTGTTTCCTCTTGATTACACTGAAGTGTGGCACATGTATATGACTGTAAGACACAATTTTTCCTCCTCAATAGATTCCTTGTATTCAGATGATCATGCAAAAGCAGCCAAAAAAAAGAATTGATGCTTAGGTTGGCAAGAAGATTCCCATATCCAAGTGAGGAATTTAGGCGCACTCTGGACTCCAATCAAGAATTTGTATGCCTTTATTGTTGAAAATTTATCAGAGCCCCAAATGTAACACCACGAATCAGAGACATGTTCATTATTCTCAAACTGGACAGAATCACATAAAATCTCAAGTTGTTCAAACTCAGCAAAAGCTTGTTGGGAAAGAGGAAGATGAAACATGTCTTGAAGATATTCCATGTGCATCACCTTGCTGACAGATAAATCTGTTTTTTTAGCAAATGTTAAGAGATGAGGGAACTTCTGATGAAGACAACTATCTCCCCACAAATCTGTCCAAAACAAGGCAGTCTTTCCATTTCCCAGTTTGCATCTAGCCATAGCTTTATAAGAATCAATGAGTTTCAGGTGAGATTTCCACCAGAAGGATCCTTCTAGTTTGATACCTGGTAGTCTGTCTTCATTATAATAAGTGTCCCTAATGAGATTCACCCAAGGAATGTCTACATTGTTGTAGAATTTATCCAGATTCTTCAGAAGTAAAGCTTTATTTTGTACTTCCAAGTTGAGAACTCCCAGACCTCCTTGATCTTTAGGCCTGCATATCTTTTTCCATGAAACTAAAGCATTCCCTTTTGCTTGCACATCTGTAGATTTTTTCCTCCAAAGGCAGTGCCTCATATACTTAATGACATGATCGTTGATTGTAACAGGTACATCCAAGCAACACATAAAAAATATGGGGAGTGAAGCTAACACTGATTTGACAAGCTGCAATTTGCCACCATAATTCAGGAAATCTGCACTACCACCTAGCCTTGTTTGAACTCTTTGTATCATTGGTAAGAAGCATTCAAGAGATGGTTTTGTGATACTAAGTGGCAGGCCCAAATAGGTGAAAGGAAGGGTTCCAACTTTACAATTCAAAGTAGCAGCAAAGTCTGCCAATCTCTCTGCTGATAAATTAATGGGCATCATACTTGACTTCTGGTAATTTACTTTAAGCCCAGTGGATACAGCAAAAGAATGAAGAATAGCTTTTAGGTAGAGAAGTTGTTGAGCATTTGCTTTCATTACAAGAAGGGTGTCATCAGCATATTGGATCACAGGGAAGTCTGGGCAAGGTGTGCAGGGTATGGGTTTTGTGAGAAGGTTTTGCACCATGGCTTGATTCAAAATAGATTGAAGAAAATCAGCGGCCAAGACAAAAAGTAGAGGGGACAAAGGATCTCCTTGTCTAACCCCCCTTTTGCAGTAGAACTTCTTACCAGGTACTCCATTTAACATAACAGCAGAAGTACCAGTAGATAGAATCATTGAAATCCACTTTATCCACCTATCACCAAAACCTTTTGCCTTAAGAGTTTGAAGAATTGTTGAATGTTCAATCTTGTCAAATGCTTTCTCAAAATCCAACTTCAAAATAAGAATCTCTTCCTTTGACTGATGACATTGGTAAAGATACTCAAAAGCCCAACCAAGACAGTCTTGAATTGATCTTTTCTTTAGGAACCCATATTGATTTTTGTGTACTAAGGAAAGGATGATGTCTTGAAGTCTATTTGCAAGCAGTTTTGTGATGATCTTTAACACTGAGTTTAGCAAGGATATGGGTCTGAAATCTCCTGGAGTACTTGGATTGTCTGTCTTTGGTATCAGTGTGATGGAAGAGGAATTTATACTCTCAAGTGAGATATTCCCAGCATGAAAGTCACAAAGCAATTTCTTAACATCTGGAGCAATTATGGACCAGCAATTCTTTATAAATTCATTGTTAAAACCATCAGGTCCAGGAGACTTGTCATTTGGTAAGTGCTTGATGACATCTTCTATTTCCTTGTCAGAAAAGGGTGCTTGCAGAATTCTGTTCATATCCTCAGAGACAGTTGACCCAATGAAATCTTGGAGATTGAACTGCATGGCAGGGTTATCTGACTGACCCATTCTATCTTTAAAAGCCTGCCACAGAATAGCTGCTTTTCCTTCATGATCAGCAATTTCCACTTGGTCTGAATTCTGTAACACTGAAATGTAATTATGCATGTAATTAATAGTGGCCTTTGAGTGGAAGAATTTTGTGTTTGCATCCCCAAGCTTGACCCATTTAATCTTGCCCCTTTGCTGCCAATAAGATTTTTGATTCTGCAATAAAGTGATGAGATGTGTCTTAAGTGTATCTCTCAAATTCCATCCAGTAACAGAGAGGGTTCTGATCTCCTCTATAATATCAATGAGAGTAATCACTTCATTCACCATGCTGATAAGGTTTTTTAAGCATGGTAGATTCTTTGCCCATAGCTTGAGGCTTCTTCTAAGGTTTTTAAATTTTGCATTAATTTTTTTAGCACTGTCATCATGACCCACTGGAATACTCCATGCAGCCTGAACAATTTGTTTGAATTCACTGTGCTGTAACCAATGATTCTCTATTCTGAACACATTTGCTTTTGGAATTTTTGTGTTAAACACAACCACACAAGGAACATGGTCTGAAGTGGGTTTCACAAGAGGGTAGGCAAAGGTAGCTGGATAAGAAATAGTCCAGGAGGAAGAGGTAAAGAACCAATCCAACTTTTCCAACAAAGGGTCTTTCTGCATGTTGCTCCAGGTAAATTTTCTTCCTTTTAGAGGTAGTTCTACAATGCCAAGATTGCTAATTGCCTCATTGAACAATAACATATCATTCAGATCACCACCAGGCTTGTTTCTATCAGAGGGGCTTCTAATGAAGTTAAAATCTCCCATGATTAGCCAATCAGAATCAGGGGGCATGTCTATGTTGGCAAACCAGTCAATGAACTGAGATTTTTTATCAGCTTGGCATGGCCCATAAATATTAGTGAGAATCCATGTATCATTAGAGAGATTACATTTGAAATTCACTGATATAGAAAAATCATTGTGAAAAGCTAGTTCACCATTGAATAAGGAACCATTCCAAATAATAATAAGGCCACCAGAAGCTCCCACTGAAGGCACATATTCAAATTTATTGAATTTTTGGGGCATAATTTCCTTATGTAAGCCAAGTCAAAAGATTCTCTCTTCGTTTCTTGTAAGCAAATAATATCACAACCAGATTCTTCAATTTTATTAGCAAGAGCCACCCATTTCTTATCAGAATTAATACCTCTCAGGTTCCAATTCATCACTTTCCAAGATTTGCAATTATCCATGGAAAACAAAGTAAAGCATACTTTAGGCACCAAGGACACAAACAAGGGAGACTTATCACAAGCATTTGTGTCATACATGTTTTCCTGAATACACAAAAGCATACTGAGAAATCCACAGCTTAACAAGTTCTGATAGATCACTGGGAGCAAACAGGTCCCCATAAAAGCAAATTACATATTGGAATATGCATTGATAACTACTTGGATGCCTTTTTCTTGGGCTGTTGTGCAAGGACAACAGCCTTGTCTTGCCCCTTGTCACTTGTCTTGTTTTGAGCACTGGCTGATGGAATTTTGTTCTTTCTGTGGCCTATAGTTCCTTGTGCTCCAGAAACTTGATTGTCTCCTCCTAGTGTCTTGCTTTTCTTCAGAATACTCTTTTCAACAGTTTCTTCTGACACCTTACAAAAAGACATTGCCAGGTTCTTAACCACTTTAGAACTCATAATTGGTGGTGCAGCATTGCAAGTGAGACAGTTTTTGTCTGCACAATTTGCATGATTTTTATATCCATCATTTAACAGAACTAGCCTTGGACTTCTTCTTACCTCTGATTCAACCAATGCAGCTTTTCCATCTCTTCTCTTTCTTTTTGGAGTAATAGGAGTATCCACTGCCAAGGTGGAAAGAGAGTTCTCTTCTTCTATACCATGCATGGAAAAGCAAGAAGGGGCCTTGGTGGTTGCACATTTATCTGGAATGGCAAACTGAACAAAGGTTTCATTATTCATTGGTTCCTTAAGAATATGCCAAAGCTGAGATGAAAGAAAGCTCTTTGCCCAGTCAAACTTCTCTGGGGTTAAGAGCATAAGAGGTATGAAGTTGATCCAACTCACTGGAATGTCCACCATAGAAGAATTGCTCTGATTTTGAGACTCTTCATATTGGGTGCAAAATATTTCTCCCAAAGACACAGACCCTCTGGAGATATCTTCCTGGTCAAATCATGCTCTTCAGGAATGGGAAAGAAATGTGTCTGAACTTTGCCACGCATAAGCTGAAGGAGTGCTTCATTTGGTGATGCAATGTTAACATTATCAGGCAGGAACACATTATCCTCCATAGCAACTCCATCAAGTGAAGCAGAGTTATTGATATCTGTGGCAGAGGAAACATCTTCAGAAAACTCATCCAGAGAATCATCTTGAGCAGAGTAAGCCTGTAGAATATTAAGAAGTCCTTCTCCTAAAGGCAAGACAGGTTGATCCATGTGCAATGCTAAAGATGCAGATTGAGCTTGAGGAGCATTTTCAATGAAACCCAAGGGGGTATGTGTAGCTGAATCTTCAGAACTTGAAGCAGAGAGGTTGACAAAACTGTGTTCATCCCAAAGGGGAGGTCCTTGATCTTCTGCATCTAAAGCAAACTCTTCCTGTTGAGCAGGCTCCATTTCCACTTCCATTGGTTGAGACTGCTCCTGTTCTGCTCCCATGGCCCAGTGCCCCCATCCATCACCAACATCTGCATTATCTTGATCATCTTGTTGTGCAGGCTGTGCTGGTTGTGCTGGTGCATGGTTAATCAAAGGAGCTGGTAAAGCATGACCAGGCATAGGGTGAGGATCAACTCCTTCATCAGGTAGAGGATCCTCATCTTGTGGTCCCCCTCCAAGAAGATTATGCTGCAGAACCTCCACAAGGAAAGTCCAAGACTCTGCATCAGGTCTTGAGCTCTCAGTCATTCTAATGCTTCTTGGGATGTCCTGCAGATCAGTAACTCTAACTTTAACCAACACACGTCCCTTTCGGTTAGGATCCCTTTCCCATAGCAGTAAAGAGCCAATATCAGCAAAGCATGCATTCAAGTCTTCAGTTTTCATATGATCCAAAGGAGGACCAACCAGAAGCAACCAAACATCTCTATTAAAGGTGACCCCTCTCCAATTAGGACCCTCATCATGTCTAACAAAGGATACATTGACATCACCAAACTGATTAGGGCTAGAGGAAATTAACCTGACCCTATCACTTACATTCCTGAACTGAACGTAAGCAGCTCCAAACGGACAAGAGTGCAGACTAACAAAACCAACTCTAGCCACCTCTGTGAGATATTCCTCAAGCACTTCAGTGATATTTGCAAAGGGAACCAAACCTTCGGGGAAAGGATCAAAGGTGGCGATGGCGTACTGTTCGTGCTCCTTTGGGCGACGCGGAACCACCACCCTCTTAACACCAACGCGTCCGGCAATATGCTGAATCTGGTAGCCAGCCGGCATGAACGGCCTGGGGTCGATTGGAATGTTGGCCATTGTCGTCGCCGGAACCGCCGACTGCTTGGCGACAGTGGTGAGAGGGGAGAGCGGTTGCGGAGCAGCCGATGGTGTCGAATGCGAGGAGGCGGAAGCGACAAGGGAAGGTGATATTTTTTCCCCAAAGAAGAAATCCTTGAAATCCGAAAAGGGGGAAACCTCCTGAATCAATGGGGCCGGCCCATGGGCTTTAAACAAGGTATGGTAAGAATTGTCAGGCCATTGTACAGCATTAAATGTGGGGAATTTGAAAAAAAGGAATCAAGCCTGGTAAACGTGGTCGAGGAGAATTAGACTTTAAAGGAGAGCTTTGAAAGTTTTGTGCGTGATCAGAGGAGGAATCCGTTTGGAATACGGAGTTATGCATGGGCTCCAAAACAGAATTGGAAGGCGACTGTATGCGCTGAAAAACCGACACACGCTTTGCTCCAAAGGAATTCGAATTTTTTCTCTTTACTACTTGCCATTCTGAGTCACTTTCCTTGTAGAACCTTTTTTCTTCTATCAGCCAGTTTGGACCACCATGACCCCAAAGACTCAAGAACAATTCAAACAAAGGCGTGCTAATCTTCAAAAGATTGTAAATTTCAAACCCTACTGCAGATGAAGCCACAGAAAATTGAAAAGTTCTATCCCGTAACAGCTTAACTCTGTAGGAAGCAGCATTCCCTCCAAAGCAAGATTGCAAAGTAACAGCCAAAGTATGAACGTCTAACTTGAAGACAGCTCTTCCAAAAGAAACCACCAGTAAAAAAGCCTTTCTATGAGAAAAGTTGGCAAGGGTAACGGGGTGGCCAAACTTACTTTGACATGCTGCTTCAAAAGAAATTCCTCTTGTGAAGTCCAGGGCAAGATCCTTGTGATATACCCCTGTGCCATTACTCTCTTGAGATATGTGTGAAGAATTGTTTGTAGATTTCAACAATTGCACTCCTTGATTCAGAGAGTCTGAAATAATGCGCTCCCCCACCAACACAGTATGAGATTTGAGGTCAATGATCAAACCAGAATGAACCCTTTCATTTTCCAGAAGGAATCTAGCATCAAGAACCTCCTCCTTCATATCCAGGAGAACCAACCTTTTGGCCTGAGGCCTAAGAATAAGAAATGCTTGAAAGGAGGGAGAACCCTTCTGAAAATGTGAACAAGAAACCTTCCAACGAACAGGGGGAGCTTCTGGGATAGGAATAACATTTGTGTTTTTTGAGGATTTCACCACTTGGAAAAAACTCCTGGAATCAAGAGGAGACTTGTTTGCAGGTGTAGAAGAGTCATTATCAGAAGCAAAAGCCGGCGAGCCAATACATTCACCCACTAAAATCGAATGGTTCTTGAAGTCTAAAATAGCACCAATCTTAACTTGTTCACCTTGAATAGGGGGTCTAGCAGATATCACTTGTTCTTTTGAGTCAATAAGAAAAATCCTTTGAGCCTTAGGCTTGAGAACGAGAAAAGCAGATTTACCCATGGGGATCTTAGTATCCATTTGACCCAAGGAAGAGAAAGTTACCCTCCATCTGAGAGGAGTGGGCTCCGAAAAAGACGAAAAACCAGGAGGTGACATGAGGCATTCTTGCACAAACACCAGATGAGAAGGAAATCTAATGGTAGATCCAGTGTAGAAAACCTCTCCAACACGCAAGGATTTACCAACCAATGGAGAATCTTTATGATTAACTAGAGCCAGCCAATTATTTGGCCACGAAAGGAGAAACCGAGAGGCAGAACTGCTAGTGCCATCGGCAAGAAGAGATTCAAAAGAAACTTTCCAACGGCCAAGAGGAGAGGGAGAGGGAGCCATGGGGGAGATCACCTGAGAGACTAGCTGAGATGGATCAAGATGATCGTGTCAGCAAGGAGGGAGACCGGAGATCACCAGGTTCGCCGGAGAGGAGGGAGGTGATGAGAGGGAGCCATTCTCGTGTCCCCTTTATGGTTTATTACTAGCCATGACAATAAAATGCTGATATTATTTAGTTCATGGCCAATTTAAGTAATTGAGCATGTTGGTTTGCATTACCTGCTCTATAGTTGTTGACATTATAACTACTATCTGGTTCATTCTTTGTTACAGAAGTAAGTGCCTTCTATTATGTAGTTGTTCATGTCAATTTGGAAGTAACTGAACATGTTGGTGTTCTTTTGCTGCACTGCAAATGATACAACTATTGTATCATTCTGGTTTGTCATAAGCCAGGCCAGTACTGCTGCTCTGGTTCAAGTATGTGTACCTTTCGTATTGCTATAGGCATGCGTGTGTGTATATATGCATGAACACACATTCTTGAGAGGTTCCAGCCACATATATAGTGTAATTATGTAGCCCATCGCTCACTATTTTCGGTGTTTAATGCATGAATACCACTGGGATGAAGGGAGTACATACATACTGTTTATCATGCTGGAACTCGTATGTGCATGACTGATCGTGTCTTGATGCAGAGTAACAAAAAACTCCCTTTATAAATAAGGGCAACATCGGACATCTTCAACGAGTGTATCAACATGGTGAGCTGCATGGGACTTAGTAAGTCTGTTGTTTTATTCTAACGTGCTTGGTTATATAAGCCATAAAACATTTCGATTGCTTGTTTATCTTGCACTATCTCAACTGCTTAATGATTAGAAAATCACATTTTTTATTATTTCGATTGCTTGTTTATCTTGCACTATTTCGATTGCTTGTTTATCTTGCACTATCTCAACTGCTTAACACATCAAAAGGAAGCTCCCAGCTTATTATTTGCCATATGTCCACGTTAAAATGTTCTGGTTGTTGCTATGCGGCATGCACTCTTTCTTTTCTTATTGGTAGTCTATATTAGCCCCATACCGGTAGACTATCTGTGCACATTACAATGATCTTGTTCTAATGAGGAAATGGTGAGTTCCAAATTCTTTGGCAAACAACATTGTAGTGTCTTTGCCTTTCCATTGTTGTTGTCTTAACTTTTAATGTCTTTGTTTCAGATATAGGTGGTGCACGGACAACTTAAAAGATTGCCGAATCGCTTCATTGTATTGCTAGGTTTAATTACCATTCAATTTCTCTGGGTTCTGTAATATTTTTTCAAAGCCTTGCAGCTGATGTAATATGTAGTTAGTTTCTATAGTTCTTTCGCGCATTCTTTCTATGGTGCTTGTGGTAAGTGAGGCTATCCGACAGAAATCATGTGCTGCGTAAATATTCTCAGTATCTTTCTATGTGCGGCGCAATCTAAATCACAAATTCCCTTCCCTTCAACGGCCCAATTAAGCGAAATCACATATGTGTCGGCCCACAAATCCTAATGCGCCTAACAGGCCGACATATGAACAGCAACTAAACGGGTTGGCCCACTTACTTATTGGGCCAGCCCACCCGGTGGACCCCACACACTAACTGGGCCGGCCCTACAACAGGAAAGTGGGCCCCACGTTCTTATTAGGCCAACCCATTTGGTAACTGGACAGGGCCGTTAGCAGGAAAGTGGGACCCACAAGCTTGTTGGGCCGGCCCACTAACTTGTTGGGCCAGCCCACCTGCTTTATGGTGGACCCCACTAACTTGTTGGGCCAGCCCAATTGCTTTTGTGGTGGACCCCACTTACTAACTGGGCTGGCCCGGTTACAGGAAAGTGGGCCCCACATGTTTATTGGGCCGGCCCGCCAACCTGTTGGGCCAGCCCACTTACTTTATGGTGGACCCCACTTACTAATTGGGCCGGCCCGGTTACATGAAAGTGGGCCCCACCTGCTTACTAGGCCGGCCCACTATCTTGTTGGGCCAGCCCACTTGCTATATGGTGGACCCCACATACTAACTGGGCCGGCCCTTTAACAGGAAAGTGGGACCCACCTGTGTTTTTTGGGCCGGCCCACTAGCTTGTTGGGCCAGCCCATTTGATCTATGGTGGACCCCACTTACTAAATGGGCCGGCCCGATAACAGGAAAGTGGGACCCACATGCTAATTGGGCCCGCCCACTAACTTCTTGGGCTGGCCCACTTGCTTTATGGTGGACCTCACATGGTAAATGGGCCGGCCGGTAACAGGAAAGTGGGCCCCACATGTCTAGTGGGCCGGGCCTTTTGCCTGTTGACCGATCAAACGAGGGCATTCGGCCCGGCCCATTTAAATTTTGACCAGTCAACCTTAGAGGTTAGGCCCGACCCACGTACCTAATGGACCAGCCCAGCTATATAGTTGACCGGTCAAACTAAGTCAGCCGCCCGCAAACTAAATGGGCCGTCCGCTTAAGCGTGGCAGCCTCGTGTGGGCCTACCATCTACCACGGGGTTTCGGGGTTAACGGCGTTAACGCGCGCCGTCGCACGTGTCGGTTGCATGACTTCGCGGTCAACGGGCTCCGAAACACTTGCATCGATTTTCCGTGGCGGAAGGGCGCCCGAACGCGACGGACCGGAAAAAACGTGGTAGGACATTGCCTGACGCAGTTTCGACCATAGAACCCATATCGTCGGGTTAGGCCCATAGGCAACGAAAAATGGGCCTTAGTTGACGATTTTGGGACGTTGTATATTTGAACTTTTCTTGTAGTGATGTATAAAAGAATATGTATTTGCTCTCCCAGCATGTGTCACATTGCGATCATACTGCCAAGGACGCCCAAGTAGTAATCCACACACCTCCAATGGCAACACATCACACTCTATCTCACCAACATAATCATCAACTATAAATGGCACACGCACCTTATGAGTAATCTTCAGCATACCACAGCTATTTAACCACAAAAGACGCTTAGGTTCAGGAAGACGCCATGTAGACAACCCCAATGCTGCCACCATCGCCTTGCTTATGCCATTAGTACAGCTACCACCATCAATCATCAACTTGCAAGCCTTGCCCTTTATAATGCACCGAGTCTGAAACAAACTCCATCGCTGACCCTTGTCAACTGTCTTGCAAGCATCATCTTCTTGAGTTGCATATTCAACCCGCTCAATGGTACATCCTCCTCAACAGTCACAGTAGTGCCCTTGGTATCAGAGCCAGGTTTCCTCTCCTCTGACAATATTGCCTCTGTTTTGGTGATTGTCTGCACTGGCACAACCTTGGGAACCTCCTTTGGAAGAGACGGAATACCTACAATATCATCCTTGGAACATAGCTGCAACCTCTTGCCAACCTCAGCCAGTGGCGACACAACCCGAAGTGGCTTTTTGAGGGCCTTCACATGCATTCTAGGCTTGTTACCAAACACAAAACACGCACGTAAGAATTCCCGAAAATCAAAACAAGTTGCAGAAATAATTTCCTTCACACGCTTCTCCTTGTTCCACCAATTGTGTATATCTTCATCCACACGTCGAACAGCAAGTGCCAACCATGTAGAACCATCCAAGAACTCATAAGTACCACACCTTTGCAAACCCTGGTGTATATGACTTTCCCACAACTCATAATCTGAAACCAATGCATAATTATGAAGTTTCCACTTGACCGTAGTTTCAGCAAACGACACACCATCTAATATATCAAGGAAATCACTGAAAACATCTCGAGAACTTTTTCCTGAAATAAACCTCTTCCCATAATAATCACCATCAAACAACTGCACCGCGGAAAACTGCGGAAGTGCAAGACTGGACATCAGAAAAAACGTACTGGAAAGTGGTTGCGCTGGCCTGGGAACCTGTTGCTCCGGCCAGGGAGCCGGTTGAACCGGGCTGGGAGCCGGCTGGTCTGGCCTGCCAGCCGGTTTGACCGGGCCTGGGGCCGGTCGGTCCGGTCTGGCATCCGGTTTGACCGGGCCCGAGACCGGGCGGATGGGCGGAGCTCGCAGTAGCGCCCCTGGAATTGATCCGGTTGGCACCAGCCTGTGGGCCGGTTTTGGCCGGGTTGGCCGGCCTGGAGCTTGGTCTGACTGGGTCAGGCACCGGCCCGGCCGGTCCTGGGTCCAGTCGGCCGGTCCTGGGACTGGATCTGGTCGCGAATTGCCTTCTTCTTCCCGATCCCAAACACCAAATTTCGCGATTTGGACATCTGGAACAGCCATGGATGATAGGCAAACTGCACCACAACAGCACCAAACTTCCTCCAACCAACCTCCTTCAACCTAGAGCCAAACTGCTCCGATCTAGAGCCAAACTCCTCTGATGCAAACCGATCTGAAGAGATCGATCAACCAAACCTCGCCGTGAGCAACCCAGAAATCTGATACCACATGATAAGGGGGATCCCAGCAGATCCTCCTAGGTGTTTCCCGATCTTTCACAGCGAGAACCCGGGTAGATAGATACCTCCAATTACGCGCGGAACGCAACCTGGAGTAGGGGATAAATCCATCAAGCAACGTGATGGAGATCACCACGCCTCAATACCAATGCACGACAATCCTTGATGAACACAAGAACCTCCGCAGCAACTATAATAGATAAACGGCGGCGCCATCCCCTGAGGGATGCTTCACCAAGCACACACGCGATAGCGTCTAGAATAAACTCCAACTAGTTCTAACCCTCAAACCCTAGCCGTCCCACCCTTATATGAGGGGGTGGCCGGCCAGCCCCTAGTGGGCCTCTCTACCTTGGTTTGGACAGGCCCAAACCAAACTGACTCAAATCAATAAAAACCCTAATTGGCCCACATATGACCATTACATAAAATAAGATAACTAGGCTGGTGGAGTCCTGAAATTGGGCTCCACATAGGACTTCATGCCCGTATCACAAACAGCACATGCATGCAATATTTTGTGGTTAAGATTTCTTTTGTGAGCATCCAGGAATTTGAATCATCAAATTTGGACACTCGACGAATTTATGGTATTTCAAAACCTTCTGCATAAGTTACTGGCAGTTTAATCAAGAAAATAGGGGAAAAGGAAATGGGCTGGGACGGCTGGGCCTGGCCGGATTTGGCCCAGCGGTGCTACGGCTGCGCGGGAGGAAGAGTTTGAACCGGTCACATCGTGGCCGGCCAGGCTGGCGCGCGGAGCCCACGCTATCCTGCATGCGTCGGATTTTGATCTGACGGTGCACAAGCCTTCGTCCAGCTCACGACGCGGCACGCGTAGATGCTAAACCCTAGCTACTGGGAGGTTTTTCAGGGGCTCACCTAGGGCGCGAGGCACGGTGAGGCAGGGTGCATGCGAGGCGGTGAAGTGAGGGCTACCGAGCAGTGGTCGCGGTGGCCGGAACCGTCGCCGTTTTTCCGGTGGTCGTTGACGGTGATGGAGACGTTGTTCGGTGTAGCGTCGTCTACAGGAAATCCTGGAGAGGGAGAAGATGCGCGTTAGATCGAGGAGAGGATGGAGCTTCCAGGGGAAACAAGAGAGAAGGAAGACGTCGGCGTCTGGCGACGAAACCTTCACCGGCGCTCGCAGACGGCGAGCACGAGCATGGTATGCAGGCAGGAGAGGGGCTCCTCTCCGCTGGGGAGGTGAGCTGGTGGTGGAGGGGGGTTCTGGTGGCGAAGGGGTTGGAACGGAGGAAGCCTATCGCATTTTAAAGGGCGACGCCGGTGCACGGTGCACCGGGTCCGTGGCGAGGGAGAAGGGTTGGGCGGCAGCGGTTGATTTGGCGAGCTGGGCGGCAAGGCTACGTGTAGTGTGGTAGGGTTTTGGAGGGAGGTGGGCGTCGGAGGCGTGAGGGACTGGCGGGCATAGTCGAGTCGCGTCGGGCCTGCCAGCTGTTCGACGAAGGGTCTGCGGTGGGGCTCGGTCGCGTGCGTGCAGTAGGGCTCGGGGAAGTGCTCATTCGTGCGTGGGCGGAATGGTGGAGGTCTCCTCGTCCACCCCACGGCAACAATGGGTACCGCATGGCACCGTGGATTCGTCCAGACGAACGTGCTCAATGGCCATAGGGGGTTTCCTAAGCGCGGGTCTGCGAGGGGAGCTCGCGTGCGTGTTTGGAAGGGAGGGAGGGGTGCAGGGATTAATAGCACAAGGCTAAGGAAATTTACAAAATAAAATTTTGTTAGGAAATGAGAAAGAAAAAGTCAAAGACAAAAAGAGCAACAATGTGATCTATGAATATCCATTCATGTACTAGTAGAATCTCAAGTCCTAGGGTTTAGTGAGAAAGAGAAATTTAATCACACAAATCAATAGAAAGAGAAGTGAAATACTCCAAGGGTTTTGGCATGGTTTATTTAAATAAAACCAGAAATAAAAAGGGGTCACATGAGGATAGGGTTTTTGGGTTTTAGGGATTTACACACAAGTGGAGATTTTCACAAGCAATCATACACCCATACCCTACAAACAATGGAAAGATCAATCATGCATGCAAAATTTGAAAACAGAAAAAGTTTTTGTTGGCCCTAAATTTTGCGTTCCAAAATTTTAAACCAATGCACAAAAGTTGGGTTGTTACAAACCTTCCCCCCTTAAAATGAATCTTGTCCTCGAGATTCTATGGCTAAGAACTGAAGAGTATGGGGAAGTCCTTTAGGAGTTGATCCTCTCATTCCCAAGTGGCTTCCTCCTCGGAGTGATTACTCCACTGGACCTTGCAAAACTTAATCTTCCTTCTTCGGGTGAGACGAAAAGCTTCTTCTAGAATCCGAAGGGGTACTCCTCGATAGGTTGAGTCGGTGTTGAGGTCAAGGGTGCAATTATCGATGTTCTTGAACGTCTCAGGCTTGTCGGGCACTTGGAGGCATCGTCGAAGTAGAGAGATATGGAACACATCGTGGAAATCCGCTAACTCAGAAGGCAGTTCCAGTTGATATGATACTTCACCCTGACGAGCGAGAACTTTGAAGGGCCCAATATATCTGGGGGCAAGCTTCCCTTTGACGCGGAACCTCTGCATTCCCTTGAGTGGCGTGACACGAAGATAGGCATGACCTCCAACATTAAGGTCAGCTCGCGACGCTTGGAATCAGCATATCTCTTCTACTGGGATTGAGCGGCTTTGGGACGGTCACGGATCAGTTGAACTTGTTCTTCAGCTTGACAGAGGTGGTCAGGTCGAAAAACTTGACTGTCTCCAGTCTCGGACCAGTTGAGAGGGGTTCGGCAACGGCGACCATATAGGGCTTTAAAGGGGGCCATCTGCAAACTAGCTTGGTAGCTATTGTTGTAAGAAAATTCCGCGAAGGGTAGACAGTCTTCCCATTTTGCTCCATAAGCAAGGACACAATCACGAAGCATATCTTCAAGAATCTGGTTTACTCTTTCAGTTTGGCCTCCGGTCTGCGGGTGGCAGGAGATGCTAAAAGATAATTTGGCTCCCAAGGTTTCATGTAGGCTCTTCCAGAATTTTGACGTGAACTGAGTACCACGATCGGAAACTATTTGATACGTCCCAAACGTATCTATAATTTTTTATGCTTCATGCTTGTTTTGTTACAATTCTTATATGTATTATGTGCACTTTTCCACACTTTTTAGCATTTTCTGGGACTAACCTATTAACGCAGTGGTGCCAGTTCTGTTTTCTGCTGTTTTTGTGTTTCAGAAAAGTTGTACATGAAAGTTTCTCGGAATTGGGCGAAACAAAATTCCAGAGTCTTATTTTTCCGGGACGAAGACGGAGCCAGAAGGACACGCGCAGGAGAGCTGCCACATGGCAGTACAAAGGGCATGCGCGGCCCCACCCTTGGCCGCGTCTGGCCCATGTACTGGCGCCTCGTCCCCTTGTTTGCTCCGCCCTTCCGCCTATTTATTCCTCGTATCGGGAAAACCCCAGGGACGAGAGCCTCCATCCACGAAAATTTCCGACGCCACCGTCAACCGAAACCCCAGTTCAAGAGGGTTCTGTAGTCCATCCCGGCAGCCTGCCGGAGAGTGAAATCACCGCCGGAGGCCTCTACATCTCCATGTCTTCATCTGAGGTGATGCGTGAGTAGTCCTCCATGGGACCATGGGTCCATAGCAGCAGCTAGATGGCTGTCCTCTCCTTGTTGTGCTTCATGTATAGATCTTGTGAGCTGCCTAACATGATCAAGATCATCTATTTGTAATTGCTACATGTTGGTTTGATGTGGATCCGATTTATAGAGAGATTGCTTTGGTTGAGATTATGTATTATGTTATTATGATCTTGCATGCTCTCCGTTTCTAGTAGATGCTCTGGCCAAGTAGATGCTAGCGACTCCAAGAGGGAGTATTTATGCTCGATAAAGGGTTCATGCCTCTATTTAACCATGGGAAGTGACCTTGTTCTCTACGGTTGTAGATGTGATGTTGGTACTAGGGAGAAAACAGCGGTGTTCTATTCAAGCATAGTTTCATCGTTTACTTTGCACACATTTCTGAAAGCGATAGTCAGTTGCTTGCAACTTAATACTGGAGGGTGTCGCTGCAATCCTGAAGATGGATTATTAGTCATAGATGCAGTTGGATTACGGTCTATGTATATTGTTGTAATGCCCTCATACTTTCATAGCATGTATTCTGCACCAACCATTAGCGTAGAATCTCTGTTTGTCAATTGCCCATCTGTAATTTGTTTACCAGCATATTTATTTTATTGGGCTGTGGACCCCGGTCCTTCTTCTTTTAATTGCAATCTTATACAACATTTTTCTGTTCTGTTCTCTGCAAACAATTCTTCTTCCACACAGTTCGTCTAATCCTTTGTTTTCAGCAAAACCAGTGAGTTTGACAACCTTGCTGAAAGTTGGGGACAATGTACTTGGTTGTTTGTGTGCAGGTCTCCATGTTGCTGCTGACGCCGCGGTGCGCCCTGCCACGAGTTGGTTCACAACACCTCGGGAGAGAACGTTTTTCTCCTACTGGTCGATAAACCTTGGTTTCTTACTGAGGAAAAACTTCCTGCTGTGCTCATCATACCTTCCTCTTGGGGTTCCACTCAACGTTGCGCATAAATTCTCCTTTATCAACTCCGAGCTCCGCAAAGACTTTTTATTGCGCCGTTTCCGGGGAGAAAAGCATCTCTTCTGCGAGGGGAGTCTCTCACTCTCAACTCTTTTACTTTATTATTGTTTTGCTTGCATATTTTATTTTTATCTTGTTTGCATTTTATATCAAAAATCCAAAAAAAATTAGTATAGTTTCTATTTGTGTTGTTTACTTTACTTTGCAAAATGAATGTCCCTGAAGTTGAGGTTCGTACTTTTAAGCAACAAGGGGGTGAAAGTTTGAAAGATGATTGGTATAGAACATGTGATGCTCATCATAGATGTACTAAGAAATATTCTACTATGATTCTTCTTAGGAATTTCTATGTTGGTATTTCTACTTGGAATAGATATGTGATGTCTACGGGTGCTTCTATTCTTGTAGACAGTGTTGGGCCTCCAAGAGCAGAGGTTTGTAGAACAGCAGCAAGTTTCCCTTAAGTGGATTACCCAAGGTTTATCGAACTCGGGGAGGAAGAGGTCAAAGATATCCCTCTCAAGCAACCCTGCAACCACAAAGCAAGAAGTCTCTTGTGTCCCCAACACACCTAATAGGTGCACTAGTTCGGCGAAGAGATAGTGAAATACAGGTGGTATGAATAAGTATGAGCGGTAGTACGGCGCCAGAAAAGCTTGGCGTGCGATTGATGGTAGTAATATTGCGGGAAGTAAACATGCGGTAGAACAGTAAACAAGCAGCGATAACGGTATTTAGGAACAAGGCCTAGGGATCATACTTTCACTAGTGGACACTCTCAACATTGATCACATAACAGAATAAATAGATAGATGCTAGACTCTACACCCTCTTGTTGGATGATGAACACCACTAACTGTGTAGGATTACACGAACCCTCAATGCCGGAGTTAACAAGCTCCACAATATTCAATGTTCATATTTAAATAACCTTGGAGTGCATAACAGATCAACATAACCAAACCAAGTACTAACATAGCATGCACACTGTCACCATCACACTATGAAGGAGGAATAGATCACATCAATACTATCATAGCAATAGTTAACTTCATAATCTACAAGAGATCACAATCATAGCCTACGCCAAGTACTACACGATGCACACACTGTCACCATTACACCGTGCAGGAGGAATAAACTACTTTAATAACATCACTAGAGTAGCACACAGATAAATTGTGATACAAAACACATTGCAATCATAAAGGGATATAAATAAGCACTTCACTACGCCATTCATAACAGTGAATAAGTATTCTGTGAAATATAGCCTAAGAGACCCACACGGTGCACACACTGTCACCTTTACACACGTGGGACAAGGAGTCTCCGGAGATCACATAAGTAAAACCCACTTGACTAGCATAATGACATCTAGATTACAAGAATCATCATATGAATCTCAATCATGTAAGGCAGCTCATGAGATTATTGTATTGAAGTACATAGGAGAGAGATGAACCACATAGCTACCGGTACAGCCCCGAGCCTCGATGGAGAACTACTCCCTCCTCATGGGAGACAGCAGCGTTGATGAAGATGGCGGTGGTGTTGATGGAGAAGCCTTCCGGGGCACTTCCCCGTCCGGGCGTGCCGGACAGAGACTCTGTCCCCCAGATCTTGGCTTCGCGATGGCGGCGGCGGAAGGTTTCTCGTACCGTGGCTTTTCCGTATCGTGTTTTAGGTCAGGGACCTTTATATAGGCGAAGAGGCGGAGTCGGAAGGTCAACGAGGCGACGACACAATAGGGGGGCGCAGGCCCCCCCTTGGCCGCGGCCTCGTCGGTCTGTGGCCCCCTCGGTGGCTCTCGGGTGTTGGAAGCTTCGTGGAAAAATAGGATCTTGGGCATTGATTTCTTCCGATTCGAGAATATTTCCTTGGGATTTGAAACCAAAAACAGCAGAACGGCCCTTCGGCATCTTGTCAATAGGTTAGTTCGGAAAATGCATCAAAACGATATAAAGTGTGAACAAAACATGTAGGTATTGTCATAAAACAAGCATGTAACATAAGAAATTATAGATACGTTTGAGACGTATCAAGCATCCCCAAGCTTAGTTCCTACTCGCCCTCGAGTAGGTAAACGATAACAATGATAATTTCTTAAGTGACGTGCCATCATAATCTTGATCATACTATTGTAAGCATATGTAATGAATGCAGCGATCAAAAAATGGTAATGACATGAGTAAACAAATGAATCATAAAGCAAAGACTTTTCATGAATAGTACTTTCAAGCCAAGCATCAATAAGTCTTGCATAAGAGTTAACTCATAAAGCAATAATTCAAAGTAGAGGTATTGAAGCAACACAAAGGAAGATTAAGTTTCAGCGGTTGCTTTCAACTTGTAACATGTATATCTCATGGATATTGTCAATGTAAAGTAATATAACAAGTGCAATATGCAAGTATGTAGGAATCAATGCACAGTTCACACAAGTGTTTGCTTCTTGAGGTAGAGAGAAATAGGTGAACTGACTCAACATAAAAGTAAAAGAAAGGCCCTTCGCAGAGGGAAGCATTGCTTGCTATATTTGTGCTAGAGCTTTTCAAGTTTTGAAATCATATAGAGAGCATAAAAGTAAAGCTTTGAGAGGTGTTTGTTGTTGTCAACGAATGGTAGCGGGTACTCTAACTACCTTATCAACCAGACTTTCAAGAGCGGCTCCCATGAAGGACGTTATTTCTACCACCATGGTAGATCATCCCTATTCTCTTTTGTTTACACATGTACTTTAGTGTAGTTTATTTTTATTTTTAGGTGGCACTCCTTCCAACCTTGCTTTCACAAACCATGGCTAACCGAATCCTCGGGTCCCTGCCAACAATCTCATACCATGAAGGAGTGCCTTTTTATTTTAGTTTTATTTAGAGATGACACTCATCCCAACCTTTGCTTTCTCAAGCCATGGCTAACCGAATCGTCAGGTGCCTTCCAACATTTCACATACCATGGAGGAGTGTCTATTTGCAAAATTAAGTTGCTTACTGATGAATCAGCAAAACATGTGAAGAGAATTATTAATGAAAGTTAATTAATTGGGGCTGGGAACCCCGTTGCCAGCTCTTTTTGCAAAATTATTGGATAAGCGGATGAGCCACTAGTCCATTGGTGAAAGTCTGTCCGAAGTAAATGACACGATCGAAAGATAAAACACCACATACTTCCTCATGAGCTATAAAACATTGACACAAATAAGAGATAATAGCTTTTGAATTGTTTAAAGGTAGAACTTCAAGCAATTTACTTTGGAATGGCGGAGAAATATCATGTAGTAGGTAGATATGGTGGACACAAATGGCATAGTGGTTGGCTCAAGGATTTTGGATGCATGAGAAGTATTCCCTCTCGATACAAGGTTTAGGCTAGCAAGGTTATTTGAAACAAACACAAGGATGAACCGGTGCAGCAAAACTCACATAAAAGACATATTGTAAACATTATAAGACTCTACACCGTCTTCCTTGTTGTTCAAACTCTTTACTAGAGATTATCTAGACCTTAGAGAGACCAATTATGCAAACCAAATTCTAGCAAGCTCTATGTATTTCTTCATTAATGGGTGCAAAGTATATGATGCAAGAGCTTAAACATGAGCACAACAATTGCCAAGTATCAAATTATCCAAGACATTTTATCAATTACTACATGTAGCATTTCCCGTTTCCAACCATATAACAATTAACGAAGCGGTTTCAACCTTCGCCATGAAAATTAAAAGCTAAGAACACATGTGTTCATATGAACCAGCGGAGCGTGTCTCTCTCCCAAACAATCATTTATTCAAACAAAAACAAAAACAAAAACATACAGACGCTCCAAGTAAAGTACATAAGATGTGACCGAATAAAAATATAGTTTCAAGAGAAGAAACCTGATAAATTTTTTTTTTGAACCTTAGAAACCTGATAAATTGTCGATGAAGAAGGGGATGCCTTGGGCATCCCCAAGCTTAGACGCTTGAGTCTTCTTGAAATATGCAGGGATGAACCACCGGGGCATCCCCAAGGTTAGACTTTTCACTCTTCTTGATCGTAGTATATCATCCTCCTCTCTTGACCCTTGAAAACTTCCTCCACACCAAACTCAAAACAACTCATTAGAGGGTTAGTGCATAATAAAAAACTCACATGTTCAGAGGTGACACAATCATTCTTAACACTTCTGGACATTGCACAAAGCTTCTGAAAGTTAATGGAACAAAAAAATCCATCCAACACAGAAAAAGAGGCAATGCAAAATAAAAGGCAGAATCTGTCAAAACAGAACAGTCCGGAAAGACGAATTTTAAAATGGCACCAGAATTGCTCAGATGAAAATGCTCAAATAGAATGAAAGTTGCGTACATATCTGAGGATCACTCACGTAAATTGGCATAATTTTCTGAGTTACCTACAGAGAATTAGGCCCAGATTCGTGACAGCAAGAAATCTGTTTCTGCGCAGTAATCCAAATCTAGTATGAACCTTACTATCAAAGACTTTACTTGGCACAACAATGCAACAAAACTAAGATAAGGAGAGGTTGCTACAGTAGTAACAACTTCCAAGACACAAATATAAAACAAAGGTACTGTAGCAAAATAAACACATGGGTTATCTCCCAAGAAATTCTTTCTTTATAGCCATTAAGATGGGCTCAGCAATTTTAATGATGCTCGCGCAAGAAATAAGAGTTGAAGCAAAATAGAGCATAAAGAAGCAAATTCAGAACACATTTAAGTCTAACATGCTTCCTATGCATAGGAATCTTGTAAATAAACAAGTTCATGAAGAGCAAAGTAACAAGCATAGGAAGATAAAACCAGTGTAACTTCAAAAATTTCAGCATATAGAGAGGTGTTTTAGTAACATGAAAACTTCTACAACCATATTTTCCTCTCTCATAATAATTTTCAGAGGCATCATGAACAAACTCAACAATATAAGTATCACATAAAGCATTCTTATTCACATGCATAAAAGTATCATTACTCTCCACATAAGCATAATCAATTTTATTAGTTGTAGTGGGAGCAAATTCAACAAAGTAACTATCATTATTATTCTCATCATCAAATATAGGAGGCATAGTATAATCATAATCAAATTTACTCTCCATAGTAGGCGGCACCAAAAGACCACTATCATTATCATCATAAATAGGAGGCAAAGTATCATCAAAGAAAATTTTCTCCTCAATGCTTGGGGGACTAAAAGTATCATGTTCATCAAAGCCAGCTTCCCCAAGCTTAGAATTTTCCATATCATTAGCAACAATGGTGTTCAAAGCGTTCATACTAATATCATTGCTACTAGCATGCAAATAAGATTCCATAGGTTTTTTAATTTTCGCATTAAACCATTCATGTCTTGACTCAGGAAATAGAATAAAAAGCTCACAGATGTTTTCCATTATGCCTTACTAGTGTAAAACAAGAAACAAAAAGATGCAATTGCAGGATCTAAAGGAAATAGCTTCGAGCACACACACAATGGCGCCAAGTACTTTACCTGGGACCGAAGTATGAGAGCCTTTTACCTTTCCTCCCGCAACGGCGCCAAAAGTGCTTGATGTCTACGGGTGCTTCTATTCTTGTAGACAGTGTTGGGCCTCCAAGAGCAGAGGTTTGTAGAACAGCAGCAAGTTTCCCTTAAGTGGATTACCCAAGGTTTATCGAACTCGGGGAGGAAGAGGTCAAAGATATCCCTCTCAAGCAACCCTGCAACCACAAAGCAAGAAGTCTCTTGTGTCCCCAACACACCTAATAGGTGCACTAGTTCGGCGAAGAGATAGTGAAATACAGGTGGTATGAATAAGTATGAGCAGTAGTACGGCGCCAGAAAATAGCTTGCTGGCGTGCGATTGATGGTAGTAATATTGCAGGAAGTAAACATGCAGTAGAACATAAACAAGCAGCGATAACGGTATTTAGGAACAAGGCCTAGGGATCATACTTTCACTAGTGGACACTCTCAACATTGATCACATAACAGAATAAATAGATAGATGCTAGACTCTACACCCTCTTGTTGGATGATGAACACCACTAACTGTGTAGGATTACACGAACCCTCAATGCCGGAGTTAACAAGCTCCACAATATTCAATGTTCATATTTAAATAACCTTAGAGTGCATAACAGATCAACATAACCAAACCAAGTACTAACATAGCATGCACACTGTCACCATCACACTATGAAGGAGGAATAGATCACATCAATACTATCATAGCAATAGTTAACTTCATAATCTACAAGAGCTCACAATCATAGCCTACGCCAAGTACTACACGATGCACACACTGTCACCATTACACCGTGCAGGAGGAATAAACTACTTTAATAACATCACTAGAGTAGCACACAGATAAATTGTGATACAAAACACATTGCAATCATAAAGGGATATAAATAAGCACTTCACTACGCCATTCATAACAGTGAATAAGTATTCTGTGAAATATAGCCTAAGAGACCCACACGGTGCACACACTGTCACCTTTACACACGTGGGACAAGGAGTCTCCGGAGATCACATAAGTAAAACCCACTTGACTAGCATAATGACATCTAGATTACAAGCATCATCATATGAATCTCAATCATGTAAGGCAGCTCATGAGATTATTGTATTGAAGTACATAGGAGAGAGATGAACCACATAGCTACCGGTACAGCCCCGAGCCTCGATGGAGAACTACTCCCTCCTCATGGGAGACAGCAGCGTTCATGAAGATGGCGGTGGTGTTGATGGAGAAGCCTTCCGGGGGCACTTCCCCGTCCGGCGGCGTGCGAAACGAGACTCTGTCCCCGATCTTGGCCGCGATGGCGGCGGCTCTGGAAGGTTTCTCGTACCGTGGCTTTTCCGTATCGTGTTTTAGGTCAGGGACCTTTATATAGCGAAGAGGCGGAGTCGGAAGGTCAACGAGGCGACGACACAATAGGGGGGCGCGGGCCCCCTCTTGGCCGCGCCTCTGTCTGTGGGCTGTGGCCCCCTCGCGGCTCGGGTGTTGGAAGCTTCGTGGAAAAATAGGATCTGGGCATTGATTTCGTCCGATTCCGAGAATATTTCCTTACTAGGATTTCGAAACCAAAAACAGAAAGGAACTGGCCCTTCGGCATCTCGTCAATAGGTTAGTTCCGGAAAATGCATCAAAACGATATAAAGTGTGAACAAAACATGTAGGTATTGTGATAAAACAAGCATGGAACATAAGAAATTATAGATACGTTTGAGACGTATCAATATGTTCTAGATACTCTTATTGGTGGTAATTTCCTAGGTGCTCCCGCTTCGGAAGCCTATGTTTTAATTGTAAGTTTAGTAGGAAGTCCTCCCATTAATGTTGCGAAAACTGAGATCACTTCAGAAGAGGTGGTAAAAAGACTATATTCTTTAGAGAAAAGCTTGCCCAGTTTACTTTTTTATGCTATCCATACTAATGAGTTGATAGGAGGAATCAATAACAAAATTGCTGTTTTGGAGGGTAGCATTGCAAATGATGATAGAACTATTAGAATTGGTAAACTTGAAGAAGCTATGGAAACTTTGAGTTCAACTTCTTCCTCTCTTGGTTTCAAAAAGGAGAGAGCTTTTGTTGGGAAAGAACAAAAATTTATGTATGTCCCTAAGGCACCCAAACCAAAAACCCGTGATATGTTTAAATTTGATAAAACTTTAGTGCAACTAAGAGTAAATTGCATGTTGAATCTTCAGAGGTATCTAAGGTACTTGATGATACAAATGGTTTTTTGGAAGAAGTAATTGATCTTCATGGTTTACCTCTTGATAATACTTGATTTGCACCCTTTCTGCGCCTAGCTCAAAGGCGTTAAAGAAAAGCGCTTATGGGAGACAACACATGTTTTATTTCTGTTATTTTTGCTTTGTTGAGTCTTGGAAGTTATTGGTACTGTAATAACCTCTCCTTATCATTTTTATTTCGTTTTTGTGCCAAGGGTAACCTCTAATAGAAATAAAGCAGTGTTTGGGGTATTTGCAATTCTGAAACAGATTTTGTGCTGGTCATGAAAAAAATTCTTAAAAATCGCCAGAACGTTATTTTGAGCTGCAAATGTTTTTGCTTATGCCCCAGTGTGTTAGCTAACTTTCGTTAGTTTAGCATTTTTCGATTTGAGCAACAGAACTATTTCTTTAATTACGATCTCTGCCTGCTGGTCTGTTTTGACAGATTTCTGCCATGTTTTGCATTTGCGTATTATGCTTCGTCTTTTTGAGTTCTTTTGTGAAAAAGAGCTTTGGAAAGAAGTAGCTACAGTAGCATATGTTAAAATGAGTGTTTGATATGTGCCATTACTGAAGCCTTGCTGGTTTGATATATTTTTATTTGCACTCATGTTGTTAATCAATTATGCTGAGTTTTGTGTGAAGGAAGTTTTCAAGTGTAGGGAGAGAAGGATGATGCAATAAGATAAAGCATGGACAAGAGCTCAAGCTTGGGGATGTCCCCTGGACCCCCCCAAGAAATATCCAAGAAGTACAAGCATCAAAGCTTGGGGATGCCCAAGGCATCCCCTCTTTATCAACAAAAAGCACCAGGTCATTTTTCAACTCGCTATATTTTATTCCTTCATGTGATATGTGTTATCCTTGGACCGTCCTTACTTTTTGCTGTGTGTTTACTTTCAATAAAGTTGTATCCCATCATTCATGTTTACTTTGGAGTGAGACACGCTCCACCGCTTTGCATATTTACTTTGGAGTGAGACACGCTCCGCTGTTTTGCATGTTTATTTTGGAGTGAGACACGCTCCACTGTTATGCATTTTGCGTTGGAGAGAGACACGCTCCACTTTTACATTTATTTGAGTTTCAATAGCTCTCTTGACATTTACTTGTTTTTCATATATGAGAGTTGTTTGGTTTCATTTTGTTTGGAAGCATGAAAAAAGTTTTATGTGTATGTGATGCAAATGGAAGCATTTTTAGACTGTGGCATAGTTATTTTTGCATATCTTGCTAGATGTTATTATCATGATGAGATTGTTAATTATGTTTTCATTATGATTAGTCTCAAATACTGAGAGTGTTTAGTGTGCCATTGAAAGTTTCATGCATTGTTTTTAGCATACAATAGAAAAGCATAATATTGTGGTATATATTCTCATGCGAATGTTTTTATTTGGGTCGACTTGGCACATGTTTTGCGACATGTTATGACTACATTCCAGTCAATTCTTGCCTCTATGATCATTTAGTTTGCAACTTGTGTATCACTTTATGCTTTGATTAATATATTTTGCCGTTGTGCATGATTATGGCCATTATGCTCTCTTAGTTGGTCGCACCCGGTCTTTTTCTAGCCTCCATTTGTGTGAGTATTTTATTCATGCATCCAACCACCAAAAACCAAATGTGCCAAAGTGTCCACCATATCTACCTATATGTGGTATTTCATTGCTATTCCATAGTAGTTTGCTCATGTGCTACCTTTAAATTTCAAAGTATTATATTTTTGTTGCTCATGGGAATGTAGTCAAAAATGACTATTGAGCCTAGCGTGTGTTCCTTGTGTAACCGTAGCTCTTTTAAGTTGCTTGTTGTGTGATAACCATTGAAATACTGGGGACACCTCAGCGTGCTTTGCCGCTGAAAATCATGTGGGTTGCTATGCATGTTCATCTTGTCTGAAATGAAGGAGATTATCCATGCAAAATAGTCTGAGTATACATTTTTGTTAGAGAAGAATATTGGGCCGCTAACCGAAGCCATGTATCATGGTGGAAGTTTCAGTTGGACAAATCCTCAATATCTTATGAGAAATCTTCTAGCAATAAAAAAAATAAGAGGAGTCCATTTATTTGTTGCTCGTGTCGTCCCAGTATGGATGTCCCAAGTTGAAGATGCTTTAAAAATGAGAAATCAAAAGCAATGCATCTCCTAGGACCTTTGTACAGGAGGCACGGGGGTACCCCTTTGTGATACTCGGTTAAAACAACTTGTATGTGATGAGGGAGCTAATGGTGATCTGAGGTGAGTAGGACAAGGTGTGAGCACTAGTAGAAATTATGCATGAGGCTTGCGATTTAGAAGTAGCACTTTTGCACAACCCATATGCTTTGTACTTACTCGTTGACATGAACAACCACCTATCAAAAGTGCATTTTACACTCTTGTTGTTCCAATAAAAAGCTCTAGCACGTGAGTGATCTTACTTGCCTCTCAATGAGAGACCTTCTTTTACTTTTATGTTGAGTCTCCACCTTCTATTTTATGCACCACTTATGAGAGCATAGTTGTCATTCTTAGTTTTATGTGCATGGTCCCAAGATTTTATTGATTGATTCATAATTATGGTATTGCTTGTTCAAACTTTTTTTCTAGTCATCCTTTATAATGTTTTAAAGGTGTCCAAGCATTTATGTTTTGCTTACACTTATGGGACAAGTTGAGTACCACTTTATTATGTATCTATGCTATGCTCTTGACAATCAATTTGCTTTCCATGCACGTTATACATTTTCTTTTGTTTTATTTCTATTCATGTTTTAGCATGGTTATTAAGTTTAATTGTTTGATTATATATATCATGCTTATGTTAGGATTCTATGATTCCAGCTATGTTTGCTTTTACACTTAGATTGATCAAAGTAGTGTGACACCATGTCACCTCAAAAATTATTTGTTTGTTATCACTTACCTACTCGAGGATGAGCAGGAGTTAAGCTTGGGGATGTTGATACGTCCCAAACGTATCTATAATTTTTGATGCTCCATGCTTGTTTTGTTACAAGTCTTATATGTTTTATGTGCACTTTTCCACACTTTTTAGCATTTTCTGGGACTAACCTATTAACGCAGTGCCGCAGTGCCAGTTCCTGTTTTATGCTGTTTTTGTGTTTCAAAAAAGTTGTACATGAAAGTTTCTCGGAATTGGACGAAACAAAAGCCTAGAGTCTTATTTTTCCGGGACGAAGACGGAGCCAGAAGGACACACGTGGGAGAGCTGCCACATGGCAGTACAAAGGGCAGGTGCGGCCCCACCCTTGGCCGCGCCTGGCCCAACTGGCGCCTCGTCGCCTCGTTTGCTCCGCCTTTCCGCCTATTTATTCCTCGTATCGGGAAAACCCCATGGACGAGAGCCTCCATCTACGAAAAGTTCCGACGCCTCCGTCAACCGAAACCCCAGTTCGGGAGGGTTCTGCAGTCCATCCTAGCACCCTGCCGGAGAGGGAAATCACCGCCGGAGGCCTCTACATCGCCACGTCTTCATCCGAGGTGATGCGTTAGTAGTCCTCCACGGGACCATGGGTCCATAGTAGTAGCTAGATGGCTGTCCTCTCCTTGTTGTGCTTCATGTATAGATCTTGTGAGCTGCCTAACATGATCAAGATCATCTATTTGTAATTGCTACATGTTGGTTTGATGTGGATCCGATTTATAGAGAGATTGCTTTGGTTGAGATTATGTATTATGTTATTATGATCTTGCATGCTCTCCGTTTCTAGTAGATGCTCTGGCCATGTAGATGCTAGCGACTCCAAGAGGGAGTATTTATGCTCGATAGTGGGTTCATGCCTCTATTTAACCATGGGAAGTGACCTTGTTCTCTACGACTTTAGATGTGATGTTGCTACTAGGGAGAAAACAGCGGTGTTCTATTCAAGGGTAGTTTCATCGTTTACTTTACACACATTGCTTAAAGCGATAGTCTGTTACTTGCAACTTAATAGGGTGTCGCGGATGCAATCCGAAGATGGATTATTAGTCATAGATGCGGTTGGATTACGGTCTATGTATATTGTTGTAATGCCTGCATACTTTCATAGCATGTATTCTGCACCAACCATTAGCGTAGAATCTTTGTTTGTCAATTGCCCATCTGTAGTTTGTTTACCCAACATATTTATTTTATTGGGGAGGCGCCTCTAGTGAACTGTGGACCCCGGTCCTTCTTCTTTTAATTGCAATCTTCTACAGCATTTTTCTGTTTTGTTCTCTGCAAACAATTCTTCTTCCACACGGTTCGTATAATCCTTTGTTTTCAGCAAAATCAGTGAGCTTGACAACCTCGCTGAAAGTTGGGGACAATGTACTTGGTTGTTTGTGTGCAGGTCTCCACATTGCTGCTGACGCCGGCAGTGCGCCCTGCCACGAGTTGGTTCGCAACACCTCGGGAGCGAACGTTTTTCTCCTACTGGTCGATAAACCTTGCTTTCTTACTGAGGGAAAACTTCCTGCTGTGCTCATCATACCTTCCTCTTGGGGTTCCACTCAACGTTGCGCATAAATTCTCCTTCATCAACTCCGCGCTCAGCACTATTCTCTTGGGAACTCAGTGGAGACTCACTATCCAGGACATATACAGATCAGCCAGCTTGGTTCCATGATAACTCACCTAGACAGGGATGAAATGTGTAACCTTGGTAAGTCGATCTACAATAACCCAGATGGAGTCGTGACCATGCTATGATTTAGGAAGTCCAGTGATGAAGTCCATTCCAACCTCTTCCCACTTCCACTCGGGGACTTGGAGGGGTTGGAGCAGCCCAGCTGGTCGTTGATGCTTAGCCTTCACTTTCTGGCACACATCATAACGGGCAATGAAAAAGGCTATCTCACGCTTCATACCGTGCCACCAGAATTGTTTCTTCAGGTCTTGGTACATCTTGGTTCCTCCGGGGTGGATTGAGTAGGGGGTGTCGTTGGCTTCCTTCATGATGAGTTGTTTCAGGACTTCAATATTAGGTACACACAGGCGTCCCTTGTACCACAAAACTCCTTCGGCATCAATCGTGAAACCAGGAACTTCCTCCCTATCCATCCTACGCTTAATTCCTTCGATACTCTCATGACCCACTTGAGCTTCCTTGATTTGAACGAATAAGATAGGTTTTAACTCAAGACTAGCCAGATAACCATGGCTGACCAACTCGAGGCCGAACTCCTCCAGTTCTTCAAACAGCTTGGGTTGAGAAATCTTGATCAGGGCGTTCAATGAACAGGGTTCTCGACTAAGGGCATCAGCTACGACATTGGCTTACCTGGGTAATAATGAATGCCGAGATCATAGTCTTTAATAAGCTCCATCCATCTGCTTTCCCTCATGTTCAGCTCCCGCTGAGTGAAAATATACTTCAGGCTCTTGTGATCGGTGTAGATCTCGCAGCGATTCCCAACTAAATAATGACGCCAGGTCTTCAGTGCGTGAACCACAACAGCAAGCTCTAAGTCATGGGTGGGATAGTTCATCTCGTGCGGTCGAGACAAATAAGCTATCACCTTGACTTCTTGCATCAGCACACTTCCCAAACCAAGTTTCGATGCATCGCAGTATACATCAAAATCCTTGGTGATATCAGGCATGGTCAAGACGGGGGCTGTAACTAATCTCTTCTTGAGTTCCTGAAAACTGGCCTCACATTTGTCGGTCCACTCAAACTTCTTATCCTTCTTCAACAACTGCGTCAAAGATCTCGCAATGCTGGAGAATCCTTCAACGAATTTACGGTAATAACCTGCCAATCCTAAAAAGGCGTGGACTTCGGTCTGATTTGTAGGGGCTTTCTTCTCCATGATGGACTGAATTTTGGACGGGTCGATATACACTCCACCGACAAATATGACGTGACCAAGGAACCCTACCTCTTTCATCCAAAACTCACATTTACTAAACTTGGCATAAATCTGATGTTCTCTGAGAGTTCCCAAAATGATCCGTACATGTTCAACATGCTCCTCTTCATTCTTGGAGTAGATCAGAATATCGTCGATGAAAACCACGACGAACTTGTCGAGGTACTTCATGAACACCTTGTTCATGAGATTCATGAAATAGGAAGGGGCATTGGTTAGTCCAAAGGACATCACGGTATATTCAAATTGTCCATACCGTCTTGGGAATTTCTGACTCTCGAACTTTGAGTTGATGATATCCAGTACGGAGATCTATCTTAGAGAAAACTCGGGGTCCATTCATCTGATCAAAAAGATCTTCAATCTTAGGAAGGGGGTATTTGTTCTTGATGGTAACATCATTCAGTTTCCGGTAATCCACACACAGGCGGATAGTACCGTCCCGCTTATCCACAAAGATAACGGGAGATCCCCAGGGTGATGCGCTAGGACGAATCAACCGTTTCCTCAACATGTCATCCAACTGCTTCTTCAACTCAACTAGTTCTTGAGGGTTCATCCGGTAGGGTCGCTGAGCAATGGGGGCAGTTCCGAGAACTAGCTCAATGATAAACTCAATATCCCGATCAGGGGTCATACCGGGTAACTCATTGGGAAAAACCTCAGGGTATTCACAAGCTATGGGTACTTCATGCAGGGCTGGACTGGCGACACTCTTCTTGCATAGGACCTTCGAGGATGCCATGGTGGCTACATGTTCAACTATATCGCCGTCCTCAGCAGTCAGGGTTATGGCTCGGCGAGCACAGTCTATATGTCCCTTATACTTAACCATACAATCCATACCTAGAATAACTTCCAGACCTTGCTCTCCCAATACTATCAGGTTGGCATGAAAACACTTCCCTAGAATATCTATAGGAACCTCTTTGCATGTGACGAGGGTGCTCCTCGGCAATGCCCACCTTTTCGGGCTTAGGGTTGATGGAATCCTGCAGGCTGACACGAGACATCGGATACCAAACAAATGGGGAGAGAGATTTACCCAGGTTCGGGGCCCTCGATGAGGTAAAACTCTTACTTCCTGCTTGTCTGATCTTGATTATTGAAACTATCGGGTTAGAATGGGGTAGCCGAAGGCTTCGACTATGATCTCGTCGAGAGGCTAAGATTTCTGATGACCTAGCTCTACACTTGTGGTGGTTATGTCTATTTGTGATTGTGTGTCCCTCGGCAGACCCTCTCCTGGCCCTTATATTGCGAGCCAGGTCTCAAGAGTTCTATCCGGGTTCGACTAGGTTACAAAGAGTTCTACATCTAAACTTTCCTAGTTTCTTCGTCTTCTTGCCTTGTTCGTCAAGAATCCTTCTTTGGAACCGACATATCGACCCACCTTGGTCGATGGATGATCTTCATGGGCCCCTGGTTGGGTCGTAGGAGGTAGCGTAATACTAGTTACCCGAAGGGTAATGCCCACATCAGTAGCCCCCGAGTCACTGGCCGAAGAAGCTTTGGGCAGGGACTAAAATTGTCTTCTATCAAACATTCATAATTGTCGGAAGATCTTGACTTCTTTGAAATAGAAATGTGATCTATGAGGGTCCATTCATGTACTATTAGAAGCTCAAGTCCTAGGGTTTAGTGAGAAAGAGAAATTTAATCACACAAATCAATAGAAAGAGAAGTGAAATACTCCAAGGATTTTGGCATGGTTTATTTAAATAAAACCAGAAATAAAAAGGGGTCACATGAGGATAGAGTTTTAGGGTTTTAGGGATTTACGCACAAGTGGAGATTTTCACAAGCAATCATACACCCATACCCTACAAACAATGGCAAGATTAATCATGCATGCAAAATTTGAAAACAGAAAAAGTTTTTGTTGACCCTAAATTTTGCATTCCAAAATTTTAAACTAATGTATAAAAGTTAAGTTGTTACAGCGTCCGTGCCGCCGCCTATTTAAGAGCTGGAGATGCTCTAAGCCCCACAAGAGGTAAACGGGACCTGTATAAAAACACAGACTGCTACCAACTTCAAAACCACCCCCACACTTGCCCACTCCACTAGGTGCCCAGGTCCAGGGCCGAATCACAACATTCATAACCACAACAGAAAATCCGTGAACTCACAAGCCGACCCCTCGCAGACTCCCGTACGTACACGCCAGACGAAGACGTCACGACAACCGCCGCGGCGCCGCCGAGGCTGACCGTCGATGGCAACACCCGCGTCGCGCCGGCATACTGCCTCAGACGCCGGCGCCACCACGGATGACACGCGCGTGCTGCTCGCCCTGGCCGTGCTCTACGGCGCCATGTCCTTCCTAGTCTACCGCGTCATCCACATGGACCACGTCGCCCCGCTCGGCCCGGACGCGCCGCCGGGCGAATTCTCCGAGGGGCGTGTGCTGCAGCACCTCCGCCGTCTCGCCGCCGACATCCCTAGCCGCCAGGTCTGCCTCCTGCCTTGCGTTAGTAGTCTCAGTTCCCGGCCATCTTGGTCAGTCGTGAGATGTGAGTTTCTTTTTTTTTGCAGGAGGGGAGTCCGGGGTTGGAAGTCGCGGCGCAGTACATCAAGGGGCAGCTCGAGGGGCTGGCTGCGCATGCTGTGGCGGAATACAGGTCAAACTTAATCCTTCCTTCTTATTTCCCTTTTCTCAATGTTGTTGGTGTTGATTTGAATCGTCCATGTTGTGTTTGTTGGAATGCCTGCTCTGATTGTGAAATATACTTGGGGTGATATTTAACCTGGAAGTGAGTTGATTTTGGTAGTCTCGGTTGTTAGTCTGTGGGCTTTGCATAGTGTCCTAGCCTCCTCAACCACGTATTGATTGAGAACATAATCATTGTCTGGAGGGACAAAGTGTCGGTTTCCTAGGATTTGCTATGGTTCCTGATGTCTGCCCTTCATTTAGTCTATGCCTCCATTGGATATGTTTTAGGAACAAAACAAGTACTCCCTTGGTTCCAAAAAAAAGCTGCTCAACTTTTTCTAGATATGGATGTATCTATAACTAAAACATGTCTATATGCATCCGTATTTAGACAAAGTTGAACAAATTTTTTTTGGGACAGAGGGAGTACATAAAGATGTGGCTGAAACAAGACAATTGTGGGCCCAGGTAATTCTGTTCTCAAACTATCATTTGAAGCCGTCTGATTGTCCAATCTTTGGAACAACCAGTGGTGGATCTAGACTTTTATCATAGGGTATGCCACAACTAAATTTTGATTTGCATTTTGGCTGAATCCATTTACCAATTCCATATAACTTTAAAATTTGCAACATAAATTAATATAAATGCAATAAATAACATGTAATTGAAAGATTAAGTTAAAAAGTGATGTAAGTACGACATTCAGCGGGATGATTATCGTGCAGCCTACGCCGTGCTGTCGTGGCCACGGGCTCCTGGCGGTAGGTATGCAGCATCTAGTTCCTCTCCTAGCTGTCCGCTAGACGATGTCGTCTGGAACTCCAGATGAACAAGAATTCGAGTGAGCTGTAGGCCGAGTTAGTTGTATCGGCAAAACAAACCAGCTGAATGAATTTAATGAAAAAAACAAAGCACGCACAACCTGTTAGAACTAATCTTGATTAGTTTAGCCAATTAGTCTACCTTTTTTTGCGAATAGCCAATTAGTCTAGCTGCATACCAGGTTAGCCAATTAGTCTACCTGCATACCCGACTGAGTTCTGTATGAGTCAGTACTAGCTAGATGCTGGAAGATACTACATGAGCTATTCTTTCTGCTGACACTAGTACTAGTCCTAGCATATTAGAGCGAGCCTAGCAACATGAGCTAACAAGCAAGCGAGCTGGCCACGGGGTATGCCATGGCATATACGGCATACTCTGTAGGTCCGCCACTGGGAACAACGGCAGCTTCTTCCATCATTCTAGCACTGCATTGCTTCGCTGGACCAGGAGTTAGTGATGGCTTGTGAGCTCTGCTGACTGAGTATTCTTAAAGTTAAACTCAACTGAGCCCAGGAGTGGAGCTACCTTTGGTATAAACCAGGGCAAATAACCTGAGTTGCCATGAGGTACCCACTAGGGACTTGCTCCGAAGCCAAAGCCGACTACAACTTAACTTATTATATATAAACGGTAACGCAATGGCTTAGCAAACGAAATTCATATTTGTTTACATGCATGGTAGATGGTTTCCCTATTTTGAACATTGTTGCTTGATGAGACACCGATGTTAACATTTACTTGTGTAATTTGCTCCGAACTAATAGATAAAGCAACAGTCTAAAACCTACATAGATGATTGCACTAAAATAGATCGTTCTTCTATAAACAGTCTATAACCTACTTCGCAATGGGCACCTTGGATTGTATATAACATAAAAATTACCTCTTTCGAAACAACTAACTTCAGAGGCGCAGGAAAATAGGAGATTGGAGTAAGTGATTTGCCATGTTCTGCCGTGTGCCTCTATAAAAGGGGAAGTGAATAGAGAGAATGAGAGATGTGCAGGGAACACCTAAGGCGGAAGTTTATATAGTGGGGTATAAACAATTTTCTTAATTAACATACTCCCTCTGTTCTATCTTAATCTACGTTCTAGAAAAATCAGACAAACTAGTACTGCATTTATTAGTACTACTTAGATAGGTAAACAACTAATCGAAGCTACATTGAATGTAATGACACCCAGTAGAGAGAGCAGGACCGCTTCGTTTTCTGTGTTCTTGTTGACTAAAAGCTAGAATGTAGATTAATATGGATCACAAATTTGACATAAAATGTTGATTAAAACAGAACGGAGGGAGTACACATAATACCGAGCTAGGGTAGTACTAATAATTGAGGGCCAGTAAACTTTTAGAATGATGGGGAAAACGCTATGTATATCGGTGTTATGTCACACATGCATGTTGTGAGTTTTAGAATGATGACAACTTGTTGATTAAAATGCTGAATTATGATGTGCCATCTTATCTGCTATACTAAAACTCCTTACTTTGCTGCTGCTGGCGAAGACCTTGACCCTTGATTAAATTATTCCAGGAAAGAATACTGAGGGGTCTGTGCTTTTCAAACTTGCTCAAGTTTTAACTTTATATCCCTTGTTTCCTGAAGGCTTTCAGCAGCGTATGTTGATCACACAGGGATACCTTGCATCAAAATTTTACATGTTCATGTTGCAGCTCCTAATATAATTGTCGCACTTTCCCTACTATGAATCTTTTTAATAAGAGAAATCTGGTGCATGATATATTTATCTGAAAGAATGATTTCATTTATTTTATTTCCATTTATAATCATTCATCGACTCTATTTTTTTCTCTTGCAGAATAGAGGTTGAAGAAACACTTGTTAGTGGCTCTTTCAGCATGATGTTTTTGCGCCACAGAGTAACTCTAGGTTACAGAAATCATAAAAATATTGTTATGAGGTAGTCTATATAATATCATACTCCCTCCGTCCCACAAAAAATATTGTTATGAGGTAGTCTATATAATATCATACTCCCTCCGTCCCACAAAATATGTCAAAGGATTGTTAAAATTTGGATGTATCTAGACACTAAATAGTAATAGATACATCGAAATTTTGACAACCCTTCGACATGTTTCGTGGGACGGAGGGAGTATGACTTTTTCCCCATTCTATGATTTTGCTTCATCTTCATCATCAAAGTTTCAGTCGCAATCTTGATCAGGTTGATATATCTTTTATATTACAGTATTGCCTAATTTAGTGTCTTTTCCATTTCATCATCAAAGTATCAGAACATTACATCACATGTTTACCACCTATTTTAGCAAAAAAAATCTTTTATATTACTTTAAAGACGATCTTCCTATTTTAGCAAAAAAAAACATTTTTATTACTGTTACTGCCTATATTACTGATTAAGTTACTTCCTATATTACTGCTTTATCTTCATCATCAAAGTTTCAGAGCATTAAATCACATCTTTATCGCCTATTTTAGCAAACAATATATCTTTATATTGCTGTAAAGATGATATACCAGAAAAACAGATCGATGCAATTTTGAATACCTCAAAATTAGTAAGATCCACATCATATAATTAAGTTCACACCCATTTGAGTGATGAGTTACTATCGTTTGAAGTATTTTTCATGTTACAAGACTGCAACTGAGATTTTTTATTGAACTTATGAGAAAGAAAAGACAGCTTAAGTGATGTTCCTTTTCTGTACAACTCATAATAAACAAAATCTAAATAATTGCACATATAAAGCTCAATTAACACATTCATTTGGGCTAATGTCATGCAAACACACAATATATCTCACTGATAAATCCATTTCTACAAGTATTAAACAGTTTGAGTCCCTATTCGTCGATAATACACACATGCAATCTCCAAAGCAAAAATTGTAATTGTGACCTCAGAGCGGAACATTATTTACCTGCATGCTCAGATCCACGACACAACCTTCCAACTTGATTTTGGACACGGGAGACTAAATTGGGAGCTTGCGCATACTGCAAATTTGAAGACGAGACAAAAATCACCCCGGAAGGCAAGAGAAGCCTGTTCCATGGAGAATAGGTGGATGTATTTGGACTGGGAGGGTACATGAAGGGAGATGATGCCTTGAGTGACAAAAGAGAAGGGAGGCGCCGGTTATTGGGATTGAACTTCCTATTAATGTTTTTGAGATCGAGCTGATTAGTCACAGGTTGTTGGGAAGGGGGAGGAGCGAGAGGACAGAAAATTAAGTTGGTTAGTCTCAGGGGCACGCATAGACGACAATCCACCACGTTGGTACCGTTGGCACCATCACCAACTCCTTTAATTTGTCAATTGCTGAACAACTCACTAGGCTGGTTCTCTTCCGGTTTTACATTTTTTTTTCCAAATTTTTATAACTACTCCAACTGTCCTTTTTTTCGAGAAAATGTAAAAATACATTGCGTTTCTTTTCATTGCATAGAAGGAGAGTTCAGAATTTGGTTACAGCCTCCTCAAGGGATGGCATGTTTACATGAATGCGAATTAGTGTACATGGAAGGTCATCGGCAGCAGAACCCTTAGGGCTTCAGCGCCAGCTCTAGCCCATAGCGTTGCTTCCTCTTTGATGCGTGTGATGAGCCTGGAGATGGACGGCTGCACTCCATCGAAGACGCATTCGTTACGCTGTTTCCAGATGAGCCAGGGGATCAGGAGCACCATTGAAGCGAGGTATCATGGTCTGGAGGTCGGCAAGTCACTGGTAGCCATGCAAAGATCTCATACCAGATGTGGCGGGAGAAGGGGCAGGCTGTGAGGAGATGGCGCATTGTTTCTGGCTCTGGGTCACATTACAAGCATAGTGGGTGGTGCTGCAGACCGCGACGCTGTAGTCGTTCTGTAGCATCTGTCCTGATTAGTGAGCCATAGAAAGAACTTGATACGTGGCGGCGCCCAGGTCTTCCAGGATCAGTTTCGAAGCCCTGCAGAGCGTAAACCCCTGGAACGTGGCTAGGTAGATGGAGGTGGAGTGCGCGGAGTATTTGCCGTCAGCGCCCTGCTTCCAAATCAGCGTGTCTGGCTGGTGGCGATGCGCTCGATTTGCCGCCAAAGCAGCAAGTACTGCGCAATTTCGTGGATGCCATGGATGTCGCGTGCCCAGCTGTGCGCTTTCAGGCTGTCGTCAACTGTCCGGAGCTTGCGCTGGCACTTGGGTATGCAGGCATACAGAAGCGGCGCGATTTCACGGACAGAGCAGCCAGCCGTTGATCCAACGGTCCTCCCAAAACTTCGCCGTCCGCCCGTCCTTATGTTCCAGAACAAGGAGGCGAAGAATAGCACCTGCTTGTTTGCAGTGAACTGCAAGTCGAGGCCGCTCCAGGCATGGTTGAGGTCGGTCCGGCTGAACCAAAGCCAACGTAGGTGAAGTGCCATGCCAGTGCGCTCGATGTCTGTCTTGGACTCCAAGGCCGCCGTGTGAGGTAGGTCTGCAAACATGGCATCAGTTGACATGATAGCTGCCTCCGTTGGCGTCTGCACGCCCAGCCCATAGGAAGCCCCACTGGGTTTTCTCGAATTGCTTTACTGGCTTCTTCGTGGCTGCAAGTACAAGCAATTGGTGGATTGGGATGGCGCTGAGCACTGCGCCAGGTGTCCTGCCTTATTCATGAGCCATGCCTTCCAGTTTGGCAGCTGAGTGGCCACTCTGTCAACGACAGGCTGCATTTTTGTGCTTGTGTTTCTCCTAACTGTCAAGGGGATGCCGAGATATGAGATAGGCATGTCAACGATCAGGCAGTCGATGCTAGCAGCAATCTCCTGGGCATCGTGGGGCTCGCTATGCAGAATCATCGCGGAGCTCTTCATGCAGTTGACAATTAGCTCGGAGGAGCGACCAAACAGGTGCAGAGTTGCTTTCACCGCGGCGATGTCCTCACACGCGGGGTGGCAAAACAACATGACATCGTCAGTGTATAGTGAGATCGCCGGCACTGGACTCCAGCTCTGCTTGTGTGCATGGTTCAAGGGGGCATAAAATGGAAGTAATAGTTGGCGGAAATGGATCATGGTTAACCCTATTTTTGATGTATCTCAACAAAAAAAACACCTTTATCCTCATTAACAGGGGGTAGATGCTCTGTCAAAAAAAAAAAAAAAAAAGGGGGTAGATACTGGAAAATTATAAATAGTCTACTTGCTAGTATTCTAAGAGGCCAAACAGCTATTCCTGATAAACTGTTATATTGTTGTGGAATTGAGCGTCAGTAGCATACAAAAAAATAGAAACCCAGTTGTATGTATTGCTGCCCATGGTTTTCTTGTCCAAACTTGTCTAAAACGTCCCATTGTGGGATTTGAGTCACCTTGAACACATATGAGCCACTTCTACTTTCGTTAGTGTTAGAGCATATCCAGCAGTAGCCCTTCATCAGGGCCCCAAAACTGCTTTTAAGGCCCGGCTGCAATCCCTCAGCCCTTAAAAACAGTGTCCAACTCCAGCAGTAGCCCTTAAATTTCAGCCCTTTTTATTTTCCACAATTTTTTTAACATGTACTCTATGTATATGCACAATTGGAGACCACAATATATCAAAATGTTCTACACATAGGATTCAACTATTTTCAAATTCACAATTCCAAATAACACAACTAAAATTTCCCTAGAATTTTTTTAACACAACTCAAATTCACATTCAAATTCCAGCAACATAAACATGAAAATGGCAAATAATGGTAGCAATTGTCATACAAACATCACAAATAGTTCATCACAAATTACTGACCACCAAAGTGCATGCAAATGCTCAACAAGATCTTCTCTCAGTTGCTCGTGCGTTTGCTTGTTCTTGGTCCGCCTATATCGCCAAGAACTCTGAGAAGAGAAGAGGATCACGGTGCTGATAGTCCTCCTTCGACAGCATCTCGTTGTCCTCATTCTTGTAATCAAAGCCCTCTTCCTCGCCTCTCTCATCCTCAATGATCATGTTGTGCAGAGTCATACAAGCTGTCATGATGTACATCAAAGTCTCTTTGTCCCACCATTTTGCTCGATCTCTCACCATTGCAAAGCAAGCTTGTAAAACACCGGATTCTCTCTCAACATCTTTTCTGACACCTTAGCTTTACAAAATGACATCTCTTTCTGCCCTGTGGGTTGGAAATTTGCTTCACAAAATTAGCCCAAGAACGGTAAGATGCCACCTGCAAGATAGTATTCCAAGGCGATCTTGTGGACGGAGGCAGCGGCGACGAGCTCAGGGTAGGGAGCGTGCGCGGCGCCAGACGGCATGTCGGCACTCCCAGATCCTGAGCGGGAGGGGGGGCACAAGGCGGCGGGAAGCTCAGTGGAGGTGGTAGGTGCTCGGCGAAGGAATGGGGCAGGTGGAGGCAGCCGATGGGAGAGAATGAGAGTAAGGAATGGACAACCGTATAGGGAGGACCCTAATCCACCCAAAGGAGAAGGGGCTGGAGTTAGGGGCCTCCCTATTTTAAGGCCCTTTCTGGAGAGTGTTTTTGCCCCCAGCCCTTAAAACAGCATAAGGGCTGTGTTTAGGGCCCTGATGGAGATGCTATTACAAAGTGCCAACTGACAATGCAACCTTTGTTAATTTTGGCTATATGTTTTCTCGTAAAGAATAATTTTAAAAAAATATTTCTAAGATATAACAATTAATTACAGGATTTCATCAAATGTTTCAGAAGAGGATGAACCATCCCTTTTGGTGAATGGACATTTTGACAGTCCACTTGGATCTCCTGGCGCAGCAGACTGTGGTTCCTGTGTTGGTAAGTACAATCTCTTATTTGTCTGAAAGAATGTGGTTCTTATTGTACAAAATTTTATCGTTGCGTCATGTGTGTTTGGAACATTTCCTGTCCAGCATCTATGCTTGAGCTATCACGACTCATCATTGAGTCTGGGTGGGTGCCTCCTCGGCCAGTGATTTTCCTTTTCAATGGTGCCGAAGAACTTTTTCTTCTGGTATGTGACTGTTAAACTACATGTGCAAAATTGCACGTACATACTGCATTAATTGAAAAGGATGTTTTGTGGTTTTGTTGCTTCAACAAAAATGCCTTGCAATGACTCAGCTGATTGGAATGTGAATTCGTCCATACAGAAGGTGCTGTTTTAGTCGCAGCGTCCGAGCCTAAGCTAATTTTATGGCTCTAGCAAGCTCTGTATTTTTGTTCCTTCACGGGGTTGAAACATATGAGACTGCTCCAGATATTAATTTCTTATTGGTTAGAAAATGGTAAAATAATAAGTCGGAATAAAAAGAAGTAAAATAATGCTCATGTCATTTTCATATATGTTGACCTGTGCATACTCAATCAAGGAACTTAGCTTATCCTTAATGCTTTTAAACCAGGGTTCACATGGTTTTATAAAGACACACAAATGGAACAGCACAATCGGTGCTTTCATCAACATTGAAGCTTCTGGAAGTGGCGGTGCTGGTATTTGTCGCACTTATCTCTCGTTTAGTTTTTGAAACTCATTTTAATTCAAGAGGGGGAGACATGCTTCACCTTTTGATCCCTCCTTATAGAAGTGATATCCATGTATTATATTTTATTGTCCAATCTAATGATTGTTTACCGTCCTGTTATTATGGTTGTATGCTTCATTAACTTAGTTGGTAATACACATTAGCTTTAGTGTATTTACTCTTGGAATAGTAGCATCTTCTGGTTGAGTAGATGTTGAGGTTGCCATGCCCTAATCCGTTTCTGCCTGCACGAAGTTCAGTATTGCTGTGCAGTCCTTGTTCATTGACAACTTATAATTTTTTTTGCCTCTATGCTTTTTTATTTTACCAGAATTGGATCGACGCTCAATCCATTTATTCACTATATAGTTTGGCTCTCATAGCTGTTACGTTTGAGTTGTCGTCTTCATGTTGCTTCTATGGAGATTCCTGTGCAAATGGGGCATCAGCTTGGATCGTTGAATGTAGACTCTGTTTTTATGTCACGAGTGACTTTAGTTGTAGGATTTGTAGTATTCTGGTGTACTAGTTATTGTGCAGAAGTCATAAACCTACTATATAAGAACATGTGTGACTTGTATGTGTTGATTTTACAATGAAATGTCACCCTGGCCATTTTTCTTTGCCTCACCAGATTTAGTTTGTCAATCTGGACCGGGATCTTGGCCTTCTCGTATTTATGCTCAGAACGCAAAGTATCCGATGGCAAATAGTGTTGCTCAGGTTCTTGTTTCTGAACTTTCTTGATTTCTCGTTCTATACAAGCTTCCAAAATGGCGTACTTATCTTTTCTGGTCTTCTTTTTCTTTGAGTTGTGTATGCAACTAATGAAAATGAACTGGCAATGCCATCACCGCATTCCACCTTACCAGAAAACCAATGGTACATTTATAATCTCAACCTATAGGGTCTTAAAGGTCTGTTTAGTGATATTTTCACAATTCCTGCTGTACTGTTCACTATTACCATCTTCATGGTTGAGAGCTCTGGGTTGTGGCAAGCAAAATAAGCTTAACTTCCTGGAATGCTTATAAAGTGGCATTAACCTGTGTTTTGCTTGCTCTCTTAAAGTTTGTGTTACCAACAGAATGTATGTTGTAACAGAAACCAGGACGCTCCTGCATCCCAATTTCCTTGCTGTGAAGCAATTGACTTGTGCAATGGCATAGCAATGTTGAGATTTTTTTTGATTTTCTACAAATGATCTGATGACTTGTCCATTGACAAGTATAGGTAAGGCAAACATATGTATGATTGACATGTTCCTGTCAACTGCATCATAGATATGGGAAGGTCCGGGTGGGCGTTGGGGTTTGCACAACAATTTGGTTTGAGTTATTCAGGCTTCAATCTGACATCCGAGATTCTCCCGAATAAGTTAAGCCTGACAGTTCATGTTCAGGATTTGGGTTTTTCCGAGCCACGCATGAAGTGCAAACAACCAGTGGCGGAGCTTTAAAAAATTACATGGGGGGGCCAGGATAAATGAAAGCACAAAAAATTGTTCTTAACATATATTAACATGAGCTATTACTCAATTCTTTTGGACCCATGGCTGTTGAAATTGAAAAAATTGAAGAACAAATTCGTAAAAAATTCACTGTCCTATCAAATTGCTAACCAAAAATTTGGGGAAAGAAAGAAAAGTAGAGTACTACATGGGTAGGAATTTGCATATTTGCCACGCATTATTTTGCAAAAGTGCAAAAATTTCCAGAAAAATGGAGAAGATTAGAATATAGATTCAATCACAGTGTTGATTTGCGGTTTGTGGATCTCCGGCCGGTGGCCATGTCCATGCGGCGCGGCCGCGGCGATCTCCTGGCCGCCCCTTGCGGATCTCCGGCCGGTGGCCATGTCCATGCGGCGCGGCCGCGGCGATCTCCTGGCCGCCCCTTGCCCGCAGGTGACGATGCGGCGCCGATGCCTCCGGATCCGCTAGCTCCTACTCCACCGATTCCCCTGAGCCACTTGTTTTTCTCAGTCTAAATCGCTAGACCTAGCCATAGCGAGGCAACCTCCACCCATGTCTGTTGTTTCTGTGTAGAGAAAGAACTGAGAGGAGCATAGCATAGATGGAACGTAGCGGCTAGTGCGTTATCATGATTGGGCCTTGGATGCATAGTGTAGGCTTTTGGGGAAATTGTGGATGGGTTGGTCACTTGGACCTCCACACCCTCTCATATATATAGCTCAACTTAGCCTTACATGTTAACTCATACACTAGAATAGTCTAGACACTACTACTATACTAACACTCCCTAGAATACTCTAGACTTTGCTAATAAACTAACTTAGATTCTAGCACACTACTGGAATATTCTAGACTTTCCTAGGAGACTACTACTAATCTCCAATTCCCCTAGAGCATTCTAGACTCTACTAGAGTACTATTACACTAATCTTAGATTCCAACACTCCCCCTCAAGATGGGCGATGGATATCTATCATTCCCATCTTGTTACATGCCAACAAACATTCCTTACTACCTAATCCTTTGGTTAGACAATCTGCTATTTGTTCTCTAGAGGTTACATGGCTTAACTTCAAGGTTCCTTCGTCAAGCCGTTCTTTAATGAAGAATCGATCTATTTCCACATGCTTTGTTCGGTCATGCTGAACGGGATTGTTAGCAATGTTTATTGCTGACTTGTTGTCGCACCAAAGATTCAATGGCCCTCTCCGCAGTAGCTTCAATTCTGATAGGAGGCCTTTCATCCATAACATCTCACACAAACACACCGCCATTGCTCTATACTCTGCTTCTGCAGTTGATCTTGAGACCACATGCTGCTTCTTGCTCCTCCAAGATACCAAGTTTCCTCCTACGAAGACACAAAAGCCTGATGTTGACCTTCTGTCATCAAGGCAACTTGCCCAATCAGCGTCACAATATCCCTCCACACTCAAGTGCCCATTGGCCTTGAACCATAGACCTTTTCCAGGACTTCCTTTCAGATAGCGTAAAATTCTATAAGCTGCCTCTAGATGTCCACTTCTTGGGTCATGCATGTAGCGGCTCACCACACTCACGGCATAAGATATATCAGGTCTCGTATGGCATAAATAGATAAGTCGACCAACAAGCCGTTGGTAGCGCTCTCTATTAAATGGATCTCCTGACTGAGCACATAGCTGGTGATTTTGCTCAATAGGAGTTGAAGCAGGCCGACACCCAAGCATACCAGTCTCATTGAGTAGATCCAACACATATTTCCGTTGAGAGATAACTATTCCTTTAGGAGATCTCGCAATCTCAATACCCAAGAAATACTTGAGTTGTCCTAGATCCTTAACCTCAAATTCTCTGCTCAATCTCATCTTCAGCCGGCTTATTTCATCATTATCGTCTCCAGTGATAACAATGTCGTCCACATAAACTGCAAGGATGGTAATACGACGCCCTGAATGCCTATAGAACACGGTATGATCCCTATTACATTGCTTGTAACCCATATTGCGCATGGCTCTCCGGAACCTATCAAACCATGCCCTTGGTGACTGCTTGAGACCATACAAAGACTTCTTCAATCTGCACACCTTCCCCTGGGTGTTGGAGTTACTAAAGCCAGGTGGAATGTCCATATAAACTTCTTCCCGGAGATCTCCATGCAAGAAAGCATTCTTGACATCCAGCTGATGCAAGGGCCAACCAAAGTTAGCAGCACAAGAAATAAGAGTTCTTATAGTACTCATCTTTGCAACAGGCGCAAAGGTCTCGTCATAGTCAATCCCATATGTTTGACTGTAACCCCTTGCAACCAACCTTGCCTTGTATCGTTCTATTTTCCCTTCTGGGGATTGCTTCACGGAATACACCCATTTGCAAGTAACTGGACGTTTTCCAGCTGGAAGAGTAACAAGATCCCATGTATTGTTCTTCTCAAGAGCTTTCATTTCCTCCAACATGGCCTCGTACCACTTTGGGTCTTGTTTTGCTTCTTTCCAATCTCTTGGGATCACCACAGATTGCAATGATGCGATGAAGGCCCTGTAGTTCGTAGATAGAGATGCATATGATACATAATTAGCAATGTCATGCTCCTCCTGGTACCAATTTGGAGGTTTCTAGCTGCAGCTTGGGTTCCTTTTCTTAAGGCAATGGGCAAGTCCATTGAATCCCTCGTAATAGATGGACCTGCGTCATCAGACAATTCATCAGTTTCAACACCTGTTGGAGCATGTTGCTCCCCCTGCACCTGTGTGTCACTTGTCGTGGGAGCCTGTTGTTGCACATGTTGCTCCCCCTGCACCTGTGTGTCACTTGTCGTGGGAACCTGTTGTTGCTGCTGCTCATGCTGCGATTTTCTCCGTGTATACACTTTCAAGTTCTCTTCCTCGTTTGGCTTTCTCCATCTCTCTTCACTTGTAGCTTGTCTCCTTGTAGACACCCTTAGATTTTCTTCCTCATTTGGCTTTGTCCATCTCTCTTCACTAGTAGGAGATGGAATTGAACCAACAACAACTCTGGATGGTTCATGTTCCTTTGTCCTCAAAAGTTCACTCTCCCCCTCTCGACTAGCTTCGATTGTGCTAGGAGAGTCAAAGTCAAACAACGAGCTGAGGTCCGTCTTCTCTCCATAGAACGGCTCAGACTCTCTAAATGTCATATCCATGCTAACAAATGTTCTCCGCTCACTAGGGCTCCAACACTTGTAGCCCTTTTGTCCAGATGGGTATCCAATGAAGATGCACTTCACAGCACGAGGATCCAATTTTCCCACCGAAGGTCTATGGTCTCTAACAAAGCAAGTACACCCAAACACCTTTGGCGGAACAATGAACTCATTTTGGCCATAGATCATTTCATATGGAGTCTTCATCCCAAGCACTCTTGAGGGCATCCGGTTGATGAGATAAGTAGCAGTCATAACCGCTTCACTCCACAAGAATTTGGGCACATTCATGGTAAACATAAGTGATCGAGCCACCTCCAGCAGATGACGATTCTTCCTTTCAGCTACTCCATTCTGTGGAGAAGTATCAGGACATGAAGTTTGATGAAGTATTCCTTTTTGGGAAAGAAAATTGCCAAATTCATTGTTCACATACTCCGTCCCATTATCTGTCCTGATAATTTGAATACTAGCGTTGAATCGATTTTGGACATATGCATAGAAGTCCTTGAAGCATGTAAACACCTCACTTTTATGTTTCAGAAGATATATCCAAGTCATTCGGGAGTAGCAATCAATGAAGGTGACAAAATACTTCATCCGCTAACAGAGACCACCGGGGAAGTCCATACATCAGAGTGAATCAGTACAAAGGGCAACGTGCTCCGCAGTCCACGACTCACATATGATGTCCTGGTGTGTTTTCCAAACTCACATGCATCACACACAAGTTTTTCTTTGTCCACCTTCTTCATTTCTTCAGGGAATATCTTACTCATAGTATCAAAGGACATATGGCCCAATCGACAATGTTGGAGTATCAACCTTGCCTCATCATCATTGGTAACAACTGTGAGAGCAGTGCACAACGCTTCATCGGTTTCCCTTCTATCCAAGTACCACAATCCCTTATGTCTCACACCTATCCCAAGCCTCCTTCCAGTCTTCCTCTCTTCAATTATACAATTATATCGATCGGCAATTATTCGACAATCAATATCATCAACCAAAGAGCTCATAGACACCAAACTCACCGGAAACGATGGAGCATATAATACCGAAGACAATGTAATGGACGGAGTGCATTTCACTGTGCCGACCCCTTTCACAGGTTGATAAGTTCCATCGGCTGTTTGGATTGTCTCTTTATGCATGGGTGGATGTGGAGTATATGATGCAAACTCACTCCACTTACCCGTGACATGTGTTGATGCTCCCGAATCCAGAATCCAATTTGAACAAGTTCCATTTAATGCAGGAGCCTGACTTGAGATTGCTTCTTCTGTTTGTGCAAGATTCACACAATTTCCTAGGATAGTTGTTTTTCCACTTTGTTTTGGAATTTCTGCACTCTCCCTTGATTGTCTCAACTTCTCAATCTCCTTGAGCAATTGAGTCATTTTCTCAAGTAGCTTCTCAATTGTTTGATTCTCCCCCATTGATCAATATTGCTGAAAATCACCAACAAACCAGCTTATGTGCTTCTTCTCTTCTTTGCTATATTTGACCTACTCTTGCAGATCTCCCGACCCCTCTGGATCTTTCTTCTGGTTGCACACGCAGCTTAGGTCTCTCCTCTGTCCTCTACTCGCACACGCAGAAATCAGCACCTTTGCTTCTCCCTCTTCACTGCAAGCCACAAGCAGCTGCACCTCACCCAGCTGCTCCCTTTACCACCACACCGAACTTTGCAAGATTCACCACCACTCCGAACGCTGCAGACGGTTGGCTCCGCACCTCTGCAGCAGCTCACATCAACACTTCTACCTGGGCAGCACTCCACTCCTCTGCCCGTCTGTTGTATTTCCCCTGGATTTTGCGGAATTCCACCTCACTCCACCGAATCACCACAGGCAGCCCGTAGCACACACCATCACTGCCTCTAGCTCTGATACCATGTAGGCTTTTGGGGAAATTGTGGATGGGTTGGTCACTTGGACCTCCACACCCTCTCATATATATAGCTCAACTTAGGCTTACATGTTAACTCATACACTAGAATAGTCTAGACACTACTACTATACTAACACTCCCTAGAATACTCTAGACTTTGCTAATAAACTAACTTAGATTCTAGCACACTACTGGAATATTCTAGACTTTCCTAGGAGACTACTACTAATCTCCAATTCCCCTAGAGCATTCTAGACTCTACTAGAGTACTATTACACTAATCTTAGATTCCAACACATAGGAGTTACTAACTTTTTTGCAGAAAACATGGGCGGGCCATGGCCCGGTTTTGCTTCACAGAAGCTCCGCCAGTGCAAACAACTAAAAGTCTAAAAAAAGATCATCCATTTTCGTTGTCCTGTTATGGGAAGTAAGCAGCTACAGGCTGCGCTGGGAAGCCGAGGAGGGGTCGCCGCCGGCTAGGGTGGCAAAGAACATGGTGGCGGCAGCGGCAGATGGAGTAGGAGTTGACGTGGTCGTGGGTCTTGCATGTGCATGGGAGGCGAGAGAGGAGAAGGAGGTGGCCCGATCGGGATCGGGTGAGAGAGAGGGAGACGAGCGGCAGTGAGGGATGGGATTAGTTGGAGCTATGCTGACGCATGTCTGCGTGAGTTAGTTGTTTAACATAGCAGCCGGTGACCTAACTGCTCTATAATTTGTTGGACTTGGGCCTGAAGTGGAAGTTCTTATATTGGGCTGATGTGCTGACTATTCCGAACACTGGACTTTCTAATTATTGACTGCGGGTTAAATCCTGAAGTTCCCCAATTAAACTCGGGATTTCACTGCCACCCGATATAGCACCCGATATTTCGGGCTTCAGGTAATATGGGTTTGGGCTTTGGGTTTTTTCGGGAAATAAGGTCTACTTCAATAAGGTCAAAAGCATTTACACTCTTCTGTAACAAAAATTTCCTACCATTCGGTTATGTGTCGGATATATTCTGTAACAGAATGGACTGTGCTTCATATATGCAGGATATGTTTGGAATAATTCCAGGTGATACAGATTATAGGATATTTGCTGAAGACATTGCAAACATCCCAGGACTTGATATTATCTTTGTTCTTGGTGGTTATTTTTACCATACTTCTTATGATACACTGGAAAACCTAATGTATGTGCTAACCATTATCCTGATACAGTTTCTAATATTTCATTTGAAATGCTTTATTATATAATTATATTTTCTTTTTCAGTCCTGGAAGCATTCAAGCGCGTGGTGAAAATTTATTCAACCTAATAAAGGCCTTCACAAATTCTTCCATGCTACTAAAAGAGAGTGAGAGATACAATAAAGCTGTTAATGACAAAATAAACAATCCGAGAGCTATCTTCTTTGATTACATGACTTGGTTCATGGTATGTTGACTGTATGGTTGCTAATTGGCAGCATAACAATATTACGGTGTTATCTTCTGAACAAGTTCCCTTTCTCACTTTCTCTACATTGAAAATTGTAGCTACCATATACGCTGTACATCGTTAAGGATAATGAAGCATGTATCTCATTCATTATTTCTTGCAGCTAAATTAACATCTTAACTCTTTTTATCCAGATATTTTATCCACGTGATGTCTCTCTGATTCTTCACAGTCTTCCTGTGGCTGTTTTCCTTCTTACACCACTGTTCCTGAACATCCCAAAAATTACCATGATGTCAATGTTTCGGACTATTCTGGATTTAGCAAGAGGTATGTGATTAAAATGTACTTGGAAAATGGTATGATATTGTTATTTACCTACTAGAAGTTGCAACAAGTACCTTTCAACTTGTACTTCTATATTGAACTAGCAACAGTGTATAGTGCATGTTTTACACAATATCACACAGTGACATATTGTTGTATGTGAGGCCCATGTAGCCCAGGCCCATATACAAGACATGTGGCTTGGCTGACCTAGAAGAGAGAGAGAGAGAGAGAGAGAGAGAGAGAGAGAGAGAGAGAGAGAGAGAGAGGGAGAGAGAGAGAGAGGGAGGGAGGGAGGGGAGGGAGAGAGCACTAGCTGCTCCTTGCTGCAGCCGACAAAACACCCAAGCATGAGGTATGCCTCCCCTGTTCTACATGGTATCAGAGCTAGGGGTGATGGTGGCGGAGGTGCTGGTGTAGCTGCCGATGGTAGGGTGACGGAGAGGAGGCTGCTGTGCGTCAGGAAGGGAAGAAGCTCAGGCTGGGCTGCTGTTGCTGCTCGCTAGGGAGAGGAGAAGCTGGTGAAGCTTGAGCTGGGAAGAAGGGAGGCAAAGAGGAAGCTACTGCTTGCTGGAGCAGATGCTGTGTGGCTGCTGATTGTAGAGAGGGCTTCCGCTGCTGCTGATTAAGAAGGAGAGAGTTAGAAGACCCTTGGCACAACTGGAGCACACTGTCAGCTGATATAGTGAGTTTGAAGGAAATGCTCAGCGGGACAAAATGCGGGAACTATTAACCCTGAAGCAGGTAGGATCAGTCGAGGAGTATAAGAAGCAATTCGATAAGTTGGTTTATCAAATCAAGCTGTACGATCCAAGTGTGGGAGGCATGTTTTTGGTGCAGAGGTTTATTCTGGGATTGAAGGAGGAGCTCAGAGCTGCCGTCGAGGTTCAGTTGCCAGATAGTGTAGCTGAGGCGGCATCCTATGCTGCAGTACAAGAAGCGGTGCTGGAAAGGCAGAAATATCATGGAAGTAAATCATGTAGCAAAAAACAGTATTCCACTGGGAGTAGAGGTGAGCACACAGACAACACTAGTCCTCAGTACAGGTTTGAAAAAGGGGAACTGTGGAGAGCAAGACAACTAAAGGATTATAGAAGAGCCAATCAACTCTGCTTCAAATGTGGGGAGAAATTTATCCCAGGTCATCAGTGTACTCTACCAGCAGGTGCACACGTCAAAGCAATAGAGGCAACTGAAATTTTATCTGATGAAGTGTTAAATGCCTTGGAACTCAATGGAGGAGACAGTCCTGAGGGCATGTATCCCTCAATGCCTTATCCGGAACAGAAGAAGATGGCACAATTCAGATAAGAGCACTGGTGGGAGACAAGGTGATGTTGCTCCTCATTGACTCGGGCAGCACCCATAGCTTTGTGGATAGATCATTGGTTGACAAGCTGCAGCTGAAGCCAACTGACATTCCACCGCTAGAGTGAAAGTGGCCCATGGTGAAGTGATCAATTGCACGGCAGCAATCCCTGATATGCAGTGGTGGGCTCAAGGGAATACTTTCAACCACACTATGAGAATTCTTCAATTGGGTGGCTATGATGGCATTTTGGGCATCGATTGGCTCAAGAAATGTGGGTTGATGACTTGTGACTGGCCAAACAAATGGATTAAATTTACCAATCAGAGGAAATTAATAAAACTGCAAGGCCTGCTCCCAAAACGACAAACCAAACTCACAGAACTGTCAGTTGACCAGTTCGTCAAGGCAATCAAGGGAGATGACATTTGGGCTGTAGCAGAATTGACAGCAGTGGAAGGAGAAGAAGCGACCGTAGGCATCCCATCTGTTGTTCAGGCAGTTTTTTTTTTTTTTTTTTTTTTTTTTTTTTGCTGCGTTTATGTTAAAAGCCGGCACAATCAGATGCCAGAAGGTTCACAATGTACATTGGAGGTACTCTTAACCAAGAATTACATAATTTATTCACGCAGCCGAGCTTAGCTAAACGATGTGCAACTTCGTTTCCCGATCGCCGCATGTATCTGATCTCATGATCCTCCAAGGACTGAAGCATCCGCTTGATATCCTCCACGAGAGGTCCGTGAGCCGACCTGTCCTGCTCCCTTCCCTTCAGCTTTGCTACTGCAGTTCAGACTCCAACACCAGCTTGGTGACCCCAGCTTCAATCGCCAGCTCGCAAGTAGCTCAGTTCTCTCCGGATCGTTTGCAGAGGGGAAAAAATGGCATGCCCCAGCATTGAAACTGCCATGATGATCCTGAAGGACCGCACCCACACCTCCAGAACCATCAACCGCTAAGAAAGAGCCATCTGCGTGTCTTGTACCATCCTTCAGTCGGCGGGAGCCAGCGCTCCTCCTGAGCTGCTGCAGATGGTGGCGTGACTGACTTCATCTTCATGTCCATCCATTCCTGTACAAGGTAGATGATCCTTTTAGTAATGCTTCCTCGTTACGAGCCAACCACATTTGGTAAATCATCATCAGCCACACCGCTAGTTCCTTATCGTCGGCCTTGCCCATCCACTCTAGCATCCAACTACAGATGTCTTGCTGAGTGCGCACCGGAAACGTAGGTTCTTGGAGCTGAAGTGCGGACTGTTCTCGCACAAGCTCCCAGGTCTGAGCAGCGTGAGGACATGCCCAGAATCTGTGTGTCAGCGTCTCCTCTCGGTTGCAGGCAGTGCATCGGACACCAGGCTTGATATTCCTTCTCTGTAGCTCTTGCCCAACTGCAAGTCCGTTTTTCATTAGTCTCCATGCATGGACCTTTACCTTGCCCGGTACATCAGCAGCCGAGAGAGCTAGCCATCCCTTATGATCATCACAATTACCCGATGAAGTAGCATGACCAGTACGAAGGAGATTGAGCTTGGGTCTTTAGATGGTATGCCGATTTCACACTGAATATCCTGTTCTTGGTGTAATTCCTGTTGGTTCTAAACCACTATATTGCTGTGGCTAGATGATACACACACGCACTAGAGACTAGGAGAAAACTCACGAGTGACACAAGGAGCTAGGCAATTTTCTCTTCTCTTATTTGCTGCTACTTGGTGCTTTCATCAGGGATACAAGGTGTGGTATTTATAGTACCAGGCTGCACTAGTGTGAACAATAATATCTAAGTCTAGCCGTACTGACAACATATCCTGACTACTGCTAAAATCTTGACTTACTACTAGTTACTAGTGGTGCAATGTCCAACGTTCATACTCCATGTGTTTTGAGTGCTGCACATGCATGCATCACGCCGGTGCATGGTGCATCAGTTTATTCAACATTCACTCCCTAAGCTCATGCACTTACAGGAATCTTGATCATGCCAATCTTGGAACGCAGCTCCTCGAACTTGATCCGGCCGAGTGCCTTTGTCAAGATGTCAGCCACCTGGTCCTCTGTTCTGACGTACTCCACTTCAGCCCGTCCATCCTCTACGCACTCCCTAATGTAGTGGTATCTGGTTTCGATATGCTTACTGCGATTGTGGATTTTTGCTGAGGGAGATCGCTGATTTGTTGTCGATGCGAAGCGTCACGCCACCAGGCGCAACCTTGTTCATGTCGCTGAGAAGACGTGCGAGCCAAACTCCTTGGCACGCTGCTGTCGTGGCCGCGACGTACTCTGCCTCGCAGGAAGACAGAGCAATGACCTTCTGCTTCTGTGACTGCCATGTGATGGGGCTCGATCCGAAGAAGAACAACACCCCCATCGTGCTTTTCCGGTCATCGACGTCGCCGGTCATATCACTGTCGCTGTACCCGATCAGCTTGGGATCGGTAGTCCTCCCGTAGTGGCACCCATAGGACCGTGTCCCAGCGATGTACCGGAGGACATGCTTCACCGCGGACATGTGCTCAGTGGTGGGATTCTCCATGAAGCGGCTCAAGTACCCAACAGCATATGCAATGTCAGGTCGCGTGTGCACGAGGTAGCGCAAGCTCCCGACAATACTCCGGTACAGAGTGGTGTCGGCGGGTGGCGCCGTGCTCTTCTTGCTCAGCTTGAGGCGGCTCTCCATGGGAACAACAGACGGGTTGCAGTCAGCCATACCGCACTTCTCAAGTATCTTGAGTGTGTATGCTGACTGGTTGATGGTGATGCCCGTGCTGTCCTGGTGCACCTCGATACCCTGATAGAGGGTGAGTAATCCGAGGTCACTCATCTTTAATGAGCTTGCCATCTCGTCCTTGAACCGGCTGATTTCCTTGTTGTCGTTGCCGGTGATGATCAGATCATCAACGTACACGCCGACAAGCAACCGTGAGGTGCCGTCACCGCGTGCGTACATCGCTTGCTCGGACGGACAACGCATGAAGCCAAGCGAGATAAGTCTCGCGTCTAGCTTTGCGTTCCAGGCACGTGTTGTTTCAGGCCGTACAATGCCTTTTGGAGACGGAGCACCTTGTGCTCCTGTCCCGCCACCTTGAAGCCGGGAGGTGGGTTGACGTAGACCTCCTCGTTGAGGTCGCCTTTGAGGAAGGCGGTCTTGACATCCATGTGATGGACCGCCCAACCTTCATGCCCGGCGAGTGCGAGCAATAGGCGTACTGACTCAAGGCGAGCCACATGAGCGAGGACCTCGTCGTAGTCGACTCCATAGCGTTGCACGTAGCCTTTCGCAACAAGGCGTGCCTTGTACTTGATGATGGCGCCGCGCTCGTCGCGCTTGACCTTGAAGACCCACTTCAGGCCAATTGGGCGATCGCCGGAAGGGAGGTCGACAAGGCACCAAGTGTCGTTGTCCTCGATGGATGCCATCTCCTCGAGCATCGCGCGCCGCCATGGCTCGCTCTGCTCCGCCTCGATGAATGTGGCGGTCTCATCGGCAGCTACGAACTGCAGCTCCTCTAGTTCGGGACCGAGAGCGGCACCAGCGTTGTTGATGTTGTCGAGGGTGCGGAAACGAAGAGGCTCGTCGCCATTGTCGGGGCCATCCAGCGCGGCCATGGCTGCACTTGTCGGTGAGACGAAGCTGACACGCGCCGTAGGAGCCGATGTTCTAGGCGTGCTCGGTGCGTTTGTTGGAGCGGAGTTCGGCAGTGCACGCCCGTCTTCTGCAGCTGGTGTGGCATGTGGGCCACATGGCACCTTGTAGGTGACGTACTCCACAGTGAAAGACTCGCCAGAGTCCACCACAGGTTCATCACCGTCCTTGCTCCAGTTCCACCTTGCCGACTCCTCGAGCACCACATCACGGGTGACATGGACGCGGTTGCCCACAGGGTCATAGACCCGATAAGTCTTCCCGCCATCCTCATAGCCGATGAAGACCATGGGCATGCTGCGGTCATCCAACTTCTTCAGGTTGGGCTTCACCACCTTCACATGTGCGACACACCCAAAGGTGCGGAAGAACTGCACCGGCGGTCGCTCGCCGTGCCAGGCCTCGTAAGGCGTCTTGCCCTCCACGGACTTGGTCGGGGCACGGTTCAGGATGAAGATGGCCGTTGTGACTGCTTCTCCCCAAAACTTGCCCGGCATTTGTGTAGCCTTCATCATACTCCGGGCCATTTGCACCACCGTTTGGTTGCGGCGCTCGACGACGCCATTTTGCTGCGGGGAGTAGGGCGCGGTGAGGTGTCGTTGTACGCCACGGTCGGCGCAATACTCAGAGAACTCGGTTGATATGAACTCGCCACCGCGATCGGTGCGCAGCGTGCGTAGCTTGCGGCCGGTCTCCACCTCCACCCGAGCCTGAAAACGCTTGATTGTCGTAGCCGCGTCTTCCTTGGCGCTGAGAAGCACCAGCCACATGTACCGTGTGAGGTCGTCGACGAGGAGGAGAAAATATTTCTTCCCCCCAGGTGTGGCAGGTGTGATTGGGCCACAAAGATCACCATGCACCAAGTCGAGGCGTTGCTCGGCTCTGTAGTTTGCCTTCGCAGGGAAAGGAGAGCACCGCTGCTTGCCGACCAGGCAGCTGTCGCGGAGACTTGGTCAATCTGCGGCAAACCACGAACCATCCCATGTTGCGCAAGTTTACGCAGTGCATGGAAGTTCAAATGGCCATACTTTGCGTGCCAGCGCCATGCGGTGTCACCGCCTATGCATGTGGAGAGGCACACAAGTTGTGCCACTGTGAGCTTGAACATGAACTGGTACAAGCGGTTTGATGCACGCTTGACCGATGCAAGGATGCGTCGTTGGCGGTCGCGGACCGTCAGGATGCCATTCTCGATGAGAGTCTGGCAGCCGACCTCGTCGAGTTGCCCGAGACTCAAGATGCTTGATTTTAGACGAGGGATGAAGTAGACGCCTGTGAGCACCCGATGGCCACCGTCGCGGTCGCTGAAGATGACGGTGCCTCGACCCTTGATGTCAACGACGGAGCCGTCACCGAACTTGACTGTTCCAGACACGCGCTTGTCTAGCTCGGTGAAGCAAGCGGCGTGCCCGGTCATGTGGTTCGTCGCACCGGTGTCCAGGTACCAGCGCTCATCACACTCCCCATCCGTCTTGCCGAGGTGAGCCTCAACGCACTCCTCGTTCAACTCCACCAAGGTGTTGACACCCAGCTCGCAAACCTGCACCATTAGGAGGCCCGGGTCCTCATCCTCTTCCGCCTGAATGAGGTTGGCCTCGCCCTCGTCGCGCAGCCGTTTCCGGCACTCGTGTGCCCAGTGGCCCTTCTTGCCGCAGTAGCGGCACTTGTTGTCCTTTGCGGCTTTCGACGTGGAGCCGTTCCGGGCATTGCCGTGGGTCGGGGCTGCGTCCAGGACCACGTGCTTGCTTGCCGTAGTTTGACGCTCCGCTTTGTGCTCGCTTGGAGCGTGCGAGCCACTCTAGCTCCGTGAGCAGCAGCTCGCCGACGGAGCCTGTGTTGTTGTCGACGTCGTTCCTCTCCTCGACCACCTTGAGCCGACCCGTCAGATCCTCGATGGTCATGTTCTCGAGGTCGAGCAACGTCTCGATAGCGCATAACATCTGGCTGTACTTCTTGGACACCACGGCCAAGAACTTCAGCACCACCTTGTCCTCAGGAATATTGTCACCGAGGTTGGCTAGTGCGCTCACTAGGCCGGTGAGGCGCATTGAGAATGTGTTGACGCCCTCACCGTCCTTGAACTGCTGCGCCCCGTACTGCTTGCGAAGGGGCTGCGCCTTCGCCTTCCGGACACGGTCGCTGCCGACGTGAATCGCCTTGAGCGTGTCCCAGGCTTCCTTCGCCGTGTCCTTGACGCCCAGCGTCGAGATCATGTCCGGCGGCACGGTGCAGAGCAGCGCCTCCATCGCTTGACGGTCGAGCTCTCGCTCGGCCGTGCCTGTCTCGATTGCCGACCATAGGCTGCGTGCCTCAAGCATGACCTGCATGAAGAGTGCCCAGTCTCCGTAGTTGGAGCGTGTGAGTGGAGGGAATTGTGTCGAGCCTGCCGCCCGTACCACTTTTTGCACTACCACCTGCGACGCCCGTGCTGAGTCGTCGAGCGTTGCAAGTGTTCCTGGTGGCGTGAGAGCAACACGGTCTCCATTCCCTACCATGGTGGATCGCTAGACTCAATGCTCTTATACCAAATGTTGGTTCTAAACCACTATATTACTTTTGCTAGATGATACACACACGCACTAGAGACTAGGAGAAAACTCTTCACGAGTGACACAAGGAGCTAGGCAATTTTCTCTTCTCTTATTTGCTGCTACTTGTGCTTTCATCAGGGATACAAGGTGTGGTATTTATAGTACCAGGCTGCACTAGCTAGCAGTATGAACAATATCTAAGAAGTCTAGCCGTACTGACAACATATCCTGACTACTGCTAAAATCAATCTTACTACTAGTTACTAGTGGTGCAATGTCCAACGTTCACACTCCATGTGTTTTGAGTGCTGCACATGCATGTGCATCACGCCGGTGCATGGTGCATGAGTTTATTCAACAATTCCACGCCATGTAGTCATCTGTTCCGGCTCTACCCACGGGAATTTTCAGTATGTCATCCGTGTCCGCGTCATAAAAGATCTCTCGCAGTTTCTCCTCATTCCAACCAATGCCATTTGGAAGAAGCAGTTCTTCCACTCGAGCCACTTCGGTACCAGGCTTCTGTCCCAATGGCCTTTGGGCACTTTCTCTAGGTATCCAATTGTCATTCCATACAGAAATACTCAACCATCACCAATTCTCCAGATAAATCCCTCCTTCAGAGGTTCTCTGCCGTGCATGATGCTCTTCCAAGTGAACGAAGCATTCTTTGGACATCCAACATTTAGAAAACCTACATTTTTGCAATACCGAGCTGTGAGAACTCTGGCACATAGAGACTTAGGAGACATCACCAAGCGCGACGCTTGCTTTGGAAGAAGTGCCTGATTGAAAACCTCATAGCTCCTAAAACCCATACCACCACTTCGTTCAGGCAGTGTTGGACCAGTTTCAAGAGGTGTTCCAAGACCCACAAAAGCTACCACCACATAGGACAGTGGATCATGTAATCAATTTGTTGCCTTACTCCCAACCAGTAAATGCACGACCCTATAGGTACTCACCCTTGCAGAAGAATGAGATAGAAAGGCAAGTGGCCGAGATGTTGAAAAATGAAATTATTGTGCCAAGTATGAGCCCCTTTGCATCTCCTGTGCTACTGGTAAAGAAGAAAGATGTGAGCTAGCGATTTTGTATCGATTATAGAAAGCTAACTTGATAACTGTCAAAAGCAAGTTTCCTATGCCGGTTGTGGATGAGCTTCTTGATGAGCTGGCCGGAACAAAATTGTTTTCCAAGCTGGACCTCAGGGCTGGCTACCACCAGATCAGAATGGTGGATGCAGATGAAGCTAAGACTGCTTTCAAGACACATAGTGGACAGTATCAATTCCGAGTAATGCCTTTTGGGCTTACGAATGCTCCAGCCACGTTTCAGTGCGCCATGAATTTGATATTTGCACCATATGTCAGAAAGTTCCTGTTGGTTTTCATGGATGATATTTTGGTCTACAGCAAGAGCATGGAAGACCATGTAGAACATCTGAAGGTCGTGTTTCAAACACTACAACAACACCAGTTCTTTGTCAAGTACAGCAAGTGTTCCTTTGCTCAAAACAAATTGGAATACTTGGGGCACATAATTTCAGATCAAGGGGTTTCCACAGACAAGGAGAAAACAAAGGTGATGTTAGCATGGCCCACGCCTACCAACACCACTGAGCTAAGAGGGCTTTTGGGACTCACTGGCTATTACCGAAAATTTGTGAAACGGTATGGCATATTAGCAAAACCTTTGACCTTGTTACTTCAGAAGCAAGGGTTTCTCTGGGCTGCCGAGGCTCAGTCAGCCTTTCAACAATTGAAAGAAGCAATGAGCCACACTCCTGTCCTCGCAATTCCAGATTTTGATAAACCTTTTTGCGTTGAGACGGACGCGTGTGCAACAGGAATTGGTGCAGTGCTTTTACAAGAAGGTCATCCAATTGCATGCTATAGCAAAGCACTGAGTGTGAACAATAGAAAACTATCTATTTATGAGAAAGAATTTCTGGCCATCATGATGGCAGTTGACAGGTGGCGATGCTATTTGTCCAGGGGGCCATTTGTCATCAAGACGGATCACAAGAGCCTGTGTCATTTACAAGATCAGGTGCTAACAACTGACCTGCAGAAGAAGGCAATGACCAGATTGGTGGGACTGAACTTCGCCTTTCAGTACAAAAAGGGGGAGGATAACAAGGTAGCAGATGCTCTGTCCAGGGTGGGACATGTGTTTTCACTACATGCAGTCTCAGCTGGAGTTCCACTATGGTTGCAAGAAGTTGTCAACTCATATGCTGTCGATTCTAAAGCTCAGACATTACTGATGGAGTTAGCTGTGACTGGCACAAATTCAGAGGGATATGCATTCCAACATGGCTTGATCAAACTACATGGCAAGATTTGGATTGGTGCCAATCTAGGACTCCAAACCAAGTTAATTCAGGCATTTCATGCAAGCGCACTTGGGGGTCACTCGGGAGCCTTGGCAACATATCAGAGAATGAACAAGTTATTTGCCTGGTCCGGGATGAAATCTGCTGTCACAGACTATGTCAAACAGTATAGCGTCTGGCCAAGCACGAGCATTGCAAACCAAATCTCAATGGATTTCATCGAGGGACTCCCAAAATCTGCTGGGTATGATTTCATCCTCGTGATCGTTGATAGATTCACCAAATACGCCCAGTTTATTCCCCTGAAACATCCTTACTCTGCTTCTTCGGTGGCGAGAGTTGTCTTCAACACCATTGTTAAATTGCATGGTATGCTGGTGTCCATCGTGTTGGACAGAGATAAAGTCTTCACAAGCAAATTCTGGACAGATTTGTTTGCCCTCTTTGATACAAAGCTCAACATGAGTACAGCGTATCATCCAGAGTCGGATGCACAGACTGAGAGGGTCAATCAATCCCTTGAGATGTATTTGCGATGTGCAATTCATGATACTCCCAAGAAATGGTACAGTTGGCTGTCTCTTGCCGAATTCTGGTACAACCCATCGTATCATTCAGCCATTGGGTGCTCTCCTTTCAAGGCTTTGTACAAAGAGGAGCCACACTATGGCTTGCTACCAGATTTGCAAGAAATATCAAATGCTGACGTCAAGGACTTTCTCCAGGAAAGACAGTCGTGCTCGGATTTATTGAAGCAGCACCTGGAGAAGGCACAACGATGTATGAAACAGTATGCCGACAAGACTCGAACTGATAGAGAGTTCCAAGTGGGTGATTTGCATATCTCAAGCTCCAGCCATATGCTCAATCGTCCATTGCAAATCGACCGTATCCCGAAGCTTGCCTACAAGTTCTATGGGCCATTTCAGATTGAGGCAAAGTACGGCCAGGTCGCCTACAAGCTCAAGTTGCCAGACAGTAGCAGCTAGATCGTACTCTATCTCATCAACATACTTACCAACTGTAAATGCCACACGCACCTTATGAGTAACCTTCAGCATACCGCAACTATTCAACCACGCCAGATGCTTAGGTTCAGAATGACGCCATGTAGACAACCCCAATGCTGCCACCATCGCTTTGCTTATGCCATTAGTATAGCTACCTCCATCAATCATCAAGTTGCAAGCCTTGTCTTTTATCATGCACCGAGTCTGAAATAAACTCCACCGCTGACCCTTGTCAACTGTCTTGCAAGCATCATCTTATACCTTCTTGAGTTGTAAATTCATCCCACTCAATGGTACAACCTCCTCCACGTTAGTGTGAGAACACACCACCACCTCGTCCAGCTCCGTGGACTTCGCCAAAAATCTAGCTTGTAGAAATTGCTTGAAGTCCTCCCAAGTAACCGTTGTAATTGGAATACCTTTCGTAGATCTTTCCTCACGCCAACTTCTAGCAACCAGTGTATCCGTACGCCGGCAAGCAATCATATGTTCAGCACTTCCACCAAAATTGTTATCAAGCGCAAAGCATCTTTCAAACCCAAGGACCATGTGTGATTCCCAAAGCTGGTATTCTGCTGGCGTCACGGAACTATCCAATCTCCATTCATGTGTAAGTCTAGTATAATCCCCACCACGAATAGCAACATAATCACGGTACACACCATCTGATCGGTCAGCCAAACGAGAGTTTCGCTGAATCCATCACTCTTTGCGCAGGACAAACAGCAGCAAAAGTAACAAACAGCAACAGCAGGGGCGGCAGTGCCGGCCAAGGGCGGCGGCAGTGCCGGCCTAGCTGCCATGGGTGGCGGCGGTCCTGGCCTCCTGACGAACTTCCGCAGATGAGAAAAACATGAATTTTCTTGCTTTCGCAGCGAATTCCGGCGGCAGCAGAGTATTCTGCTGGCGTACTATCCAATCTCCACTCATGTGTAAGTCTAGTATAATCCCCACCACAAATAGCGACATAATCACGGTACACACCATCCGTTGGTCAGCCAAACGAACAGTTTTGCTGAATCCATCACTCTTTGCGCAGAACAAACAGCAGCAAAAGTAACAAACAACAACAGCAGGGGCGGCAGTGCCGGCCTAGCTGCCATTACATGGGTGGCGGCGGTCCCAACCTCCTGACGGAAAATCTGCTCGAACTCGAACTTGCGCGGACGAGTAAAACGCGAATTTTCTTGCTTTCGCAGCGAATTCAAGCGGCGGCAGAGATGTTAGTGCCGCGGTAGAGATGCAGCAGCATGATCCCTCCTTCCATGTCGATCTCCAACAACTCCCAAACCAATGTTCCTCTTTATCTGATGAGATCGATCAACACGTCCTCGCCGTGATCAACCCAGATATTTGATACCACATGCTATGAGGATGCAACCTAATCCTCTACGGGTTTTGCCCGATCTTTCACAGCGAAACAACCTGGTAGTATGAACTCCCAATCATGCGATGAACCACGCGATGAACGCAACTTGGAGAAGAGGAACAAATCCAGCAAGCAAAGCAACGTATCGATGAACAATATGCCTGAAACCCTAACTTGATAATCCTTGATGCACACACGAACCCACACGACGATCTTTATTGCAAACTAATAGCCGTCCCCGGCGGATGCTAACCCACGATCACACGTGAAGTTGTTTAGACTAAACTTCAATTCTTATCTAGTCTAGCCCTAACCCTAGCCGCACCAGCCCTTATATGAGGGGGTGGCCGGCCAGCCTAGATGGGCTTGACCTAGTTCGACTCGGACAGGCCCAAATCGAACACATACAACTTAAAAACCCTAATTGGCCCACAACATGACCCGGCTAATAAAATAACATAAACCCTATCATAAATAGTTGACATAACCTTAGACTAATCATATCATATCTAAGGTCATCCTAGCATGTCAAACTTCGACGAAATATCGCCTAGCTTGGTGTAGTTTTGAAATTGGGCTTCACTTTGTCCTTCATGCCCGTATCAGACTAAGAAATGCAGCCTAGCGTGTTGCAAGATGGGAATGATGGGCCCCATGCTCCTTTTTTTGGCACTGGGCAGCTTTCCAAAAGCACATTTATTTATTTATTTTTTGTGTATGAAAATTATTCAAATGCATTTTGAATAATTTCTTAAACTGCACCTTTTTTGTTTACAAAGAACTATGCTTTAAAGTAGTTTTGAGACTATATTATTACTAACAAGATAGAGTCGTTAATCACCACTCAACAATGAAGCCACATGAGACCAAGAGGCAAAATTTAAGTTCCACATCTGTAAAGATTTATGAATTCCTCTGTTTTTGGCTTGGGATGAACCTTAGCTTGGTCAACTTTTGCAATCATACTACGACTGTTTTGTAGAATGTACAGGATTCTAGTTCAGAGCAAAATATTGTCAAATAGCTAATCCTGTTCCCAATCTAATAGACAAAGGATTACCATGTTTAGTTCAAAAGATTGTATGGTTGTTTGTAAGAATTTTGTGCTATACTTTCTGAACTGTATCATGATGGCCAACAGTAACTGTATCTCACATGTACTCACAGGAATGTTGCTTCATGCATTTGGTGTCATCCTTGCAATAGTCATTCCTGCTATGGCTGCAGGTCTTAGATTGTTGTTCACAAAGAATGCAATGAATTGGTAAAAATAAGATCTTTCTGGTATTTTACTGTGATGTCTGTTCATAGTATGATTATTATTATTATTATTATTATTTTTATCCCCTTCTGTACTATTTAGAAACATGGCTATGCATTTTAGTCTTGTATAAGGTAGGGTAAGGCGGCGACCATGTGTGTTGTGGTTCGGGTCGACTACTTCCTTGTACCTTGTCCTTTGTCTCTCACTGCTCTTCAGTATTGCAACATCTTTCCTTTATGGCACTGCTCAACTACGCTCAAGGAGATACACCCAATCTGTTTTTGTTGCAATTGCAACATCAATCTTTCTTGTCTCATGTTGAAAACCTTAGGCATTGGTGTGTCTTAACTAATGTTATTTGACCACCTTCGAACTTAAGCATGCGTCCTAAAATTCTATTTTTTTTCTGTATTTGCTATTTTTTAATTCCTTCCAAGTGAACATTTACTGTTTATTCTATTTAGTTCAGATTATTTCTAATGTAAGTTTACAAGTTCATATTTGTTCTTCATTTTGTGCTTGCAGGTTTGCTCACCCTTATTCGGCATTTTTTATGTTTGTCCCCGCATCATTGGTCGGTTTATTGTTGCCAAGGTTTATATGGGTATTTTTCTTATTGATAACATGTTAATTGGTATTATCCATTTGTCCTTTCATTTGTTTGCACTTTGCATACTTGTATATCAGGTTGCTTACCATTCATGGCGAAGAACACACACATTGTTTTTGTATTGTATTAGTCACAAGCTTTAAAAAGCACTAAGGCGTAAATTTCTATTTTTGCCTCTGCCTAACGTCTATCTTGCGTTCTGCTGCGTCTAACATCTGGGCACACTTAACCGATCGCCTAGCCACACTGTTTTAACCATGCTTAGTCATTGATATTTAAGAGAAAAAATGTCACTTTTCAACACTAAACTCTGCCAAAAGTTCACGTTTTGACTCTGAACTATAAAAACCGCCTGAATTGCAACATCAAACTATTGAAACAGTCCACATTTCACCCTCAGGTGGTGCCATGGATGCCACGTATCCTGCCGTTAATAAACAATCAAACAATGTAAGAACAGAAAACAAACTTTACTGTTCGGATTGAAAACTTCCATGCAAAAATCTATATATGGAAAAGTGTACTTTGTCCATTTAAAATGGTAGTTCAGCTTTGCATGCCCTCTATTTCTGCTGACCAATCAATTGAACAAAAATGTTTTATCGGCTGTGCTATCTTCTATATTTAAAGCACCAGTCAGGAGATTAGTCAATTGCTTCTGTCATATAGTTTGTTTCTGGAGTCTTAGTTCTTCTCCTGTAAAATGGGCATGTAGTATTATTTATGCTGAGACAATTTGTTCTTCATTGAATAATTGCAGTTTTGGTTCTGAGGCATATCAGTTTGGATCAGACATTATGTCTTAAAACATTGATAAATCTGCTTAATCTGTTTCATTAATAGAATTTGTACAGCTACATAAAAAAGGTCGTAGCCAGTGTTGAAAGCTCCCACACATTCTGGGCCTGGGGAAGGGAATCTGTACAGCTACATGTACCTTTTAATTAAAAAATCTGTTTTTTATATCCTAGGGGTTATCGGAGCAATCACATTTTTGGGGTGCTTTTGGTCTCTATTCTCTAATAACTTTGGTAAGTTCTGTAACACCTTTCATTTCCATTTACACATAACTGTTGTTTAAATACTCAACTCTGTCTTACTATATATCAAAAAAAAAACTCTGTCTTATTATCGTAAGATGATTCTTCACAATCTATGGCCAAGACCTTCCATTTTCATTTACACATCACTTTTGCTTAGTTACTTGACTGAAGCTTTATTTTCTGAAGATGATTATGAGCGTTTTATGGCCCTGAGTATGGTTGTTACCTAATATGTTATCTGAGTTGTCTTATGAACTTTAGTATCAAGTTCAAAAGCTATTCTTGTGACCTAATGCTACAGTACCGAGCAGGTTTAGTGAACATGTGGTTCAGTTCAGGTTGGTGATCTACTGCCGGACGAGCTAACATTATATTTCGATCCACACATCACCAAAAACGACTCCATTATTTTCTATGGCCCTTTTGATAGTTATGAGGCTTAGGTTCCCATGAAAATATATGCTAGGTCTTAGGCATTCATGATTGGCATGTATGGAAACTGATACAGTGATATAAGATGTGATTCCGCGACGAGGATGGTGATTTTATCCTGGGAAGGAGATCCATGCAAAAAGGTTTTTCAGAGTTTGGGGTAACTATTTCTTTGTCTGGTTTGGCCTATTTGATTCGTAGAATTCAAAAAATGTAGGAATAGAAAAAACACTAGATTATGATGTCATGCCACTTAAATCTGACATGATTTAGGTTTGTTTGATGGTACTGATGAAGATCAAAGGATTCTTTCCAAGAGGTTAGGGACTCTTCTTGGTTCGGCAAGGAGCGTGAGAGCGATCCGTGCTCCACCGCCCTCGATGCGTACAGGGGAACACAGCGCCGCAAAGACACGACGGTCTTTTTATCCAGGTTCAGGCCGTTGCGGTGTTGGCCCTAGGTGTCGCTGGTGTGGAGATGTCATCCGGGCGCCGTGGATAACCTATTCAGGCTGGGTGCTGAGTTTGCGGAAGCGGTTTCTGATGTCATCGAGGCGGACCTTGGCTTGCACCTCACGCTCTATACGCCAGTCAGCTTTTCTTGGCTGCCTGACGCTTGATGTACCTTCACAGAGCATCAAAACTCAAACCACAAATAGAAATGGGAGAGAATGCTGCAAACAAGTAGAAATTCCCCAACTTATAGTGGTGTACACGGGGCCGGACCTGGATTCATTATCCCACATGCATGTCTTCCGGGCATACTCGGGGATACCCGTTGCCGAGATCGACACAGCCACAACATTATGGTTGCCGGGCGGACCTGTGCACAACTGCTTCGTCGCCGCCTGGACGGACCATGCCGCAACATCATAGTTTTCGGGAACCCGCTGTGCGCAACCGCATCACCTTTTCTGGGACGGACCTAGGAGCAACATCATGGTTGCCTGCCATGGATCGGATCAGGAAGCCGTCTATTGGCGCCTCATGGGAGCCATGGCGGGAATGTTAGTCCAGCGGGGCCGCCCATTCTGCGAGCCGGCTTAGGCATGCCGTTTTTGCTTCCTAGGCGGGCAGCCCCGGCCCGCAGGTAGGACTCATTGCAAGGGACATGAAAAAGGGCTTGAGTCCGACAGATGGCACATTTGCTGGCGTGCCCAACCTGGCACTGCTTGCCGTCGTCGAGGGGGAGGGGCGCGGCACCACAGAAGTTTGTCAATCTCCTCCACCCCTTTGCCGAAGCTTTGAAACGGACTTCCGAATGTCTTTGGCGGCGACATCTCTTTACCCCAAGGGGGGCGTTCTGATGAACGTCGACGGTTGACTCCGCAAGGCCTCTCCGACGGTCCTCGGATGGCCAGAAGATATTCAAGCGAGCCAGCTAAGGTCTCTCACTGGGAAGGTGCCGTGCGTGCCCTTTCGTCGGTTAGAGGGAGGGGGGGGGAGCTAGTGGTGGCGGAGTTCTCCCTGTCACACACTAACATCCGGTCGCTTGTCGTGTCGTCTTCCGGTGCCTGCTCCTTGCCGGGCGCCACCGGGCTCAAGGCGCCGATCCCATCAGCCAGATCATGCTAGATCTGGTCACACCCTTGTCCCCGCTTCGTGGCAGACTTCTTGGCCTTTGTATAAGTTCCCTAAGGGGGTGCGCGTCTTTCTCCCTTCTGCGCACACTTGATTGTTACCGTGAACAGCTCTGCGAAGTTGATCTTGTGAAAGTACATCTTCTCCCACATCCTTTGATCACACACGTTCAAGGAGAACAATGCGGTGACCTTGCCTGCCGACATGCCTAGAATGGCGAACGCGGTCATGGTGAAGCTGAGGAGGCCCTTGCTCGGCCTTTGCATGATCTCAGAGATTCGACCGAGCTTGGGGGCGCCGCTAGAGCCACAAGCACCAGGCATTGGTAGGCGGCTAGCCTCCCAAGTGCCACCGCCCTTATGACCTCTTTTAGAGCCGACCTAATCAAAGAGGCCCTAGTAGAAATTATGAGACCTAGGCATGTATGTGGTTATCTAGTGCATTATTTGGCTAGAAATAAAAAGGATGAAATCAAATTTGGACGAAAGTGTTACAAAAGTTATCTTGCCTTCTTTAATTGTTGATGATTTTTATTTTATTTTAGCATTAATATCATTAACTTCTATACAAACAAGTATTAAGAGTTAGCTTGATTTGTCTACGAGTTGGTACTTAAATTCCTAGGAACTGGGCTTGAGTCATTGACTCCTAATCCTTGTATACAAGAAAATACTACCGTGACGCCTTCTGATTTGGATGAGTCCCTCATGTTGCTCCTCCCCTGCCACCTCCTACCGCTTTCCCTTGTCCCTAGAGGCGGTTGACAGGAAAGCCCATGAACCGCCGGTGAAGGGGGCGGCGAGGATCTGGCGCCTTGCGGATGCTACTTCTGACGACATCGCGGGGATAGTGGGCTCTGCAATGGGCGGATGCTACTTCTGACGACATCGCGGGGATAGTGGGCTCTGCAATGGGCTCCATGTGCCAGTGCCTAGGGCGATGGCTCACATGATCCCGAGCCTAGGTTCATCGCAGGAGGTGCATGGCGGCTGGTGCTATCTCTAGCATTGACGACACTAGATTCGGGAAAACCACAACTCTCCGTGATGTGCGGATCAAAAGCCGGGGCAGTGGCTCCAGATGATGGTGGTGACACCAATCTTGCGGTTGGTGGTGATCTAGCCGGCTCTGGGTTTGCGGAGGCGCAAATGCCGGTGAAAACTGCGTTGACTTCGGTCAAGGCAGAAGATGGCGACATATTTGCATTGTTACCTTTTTCAAGGCATTGTTGTTGCAGCTCTAGACTTCTCGCCGAGGCTGCTCCCATGAATGCTAGATCTGGGTCTCTCAGATCGATAGCGGTGCCTGGCGCCGTTCTCTCTTACGGGGCATTGTTTTTGGGGCAGGTGTTGGCTGGAGCGGCATGGTTTCTTACTTGTCGAAGATGGTAAGTCTCGGCAGCATGGTGTAGCGGCGGGGTGTCACACAGACACATGATGACTGACGCGCATAGGGTAGTGGCTAGCAGCGAGAAGTTGTTGGCTCAAACTGCCTACATAGCAAGGACTCAAACATAACTATCTATAGATTAAAGGGGTTTCCACAACTTACATGCCGGCCCGCTGCTGGTGGTGACGCTGTCTGGGTTTCGCGGTGGGGCCGGCGACGAGAGGTTTGGTTAGGTCAATGATTTGATTCCTATACTAAAGATAGGTCTCCGGAAGATGGCGATGATGACTTCTCTCGGTGTTTACTGAACTTCTCTATGTTTACTGAACTTCTCCGGCGACTTCTCTCGGTGTTTACTGAACGTCTAAACTTTTCTGTCTGCTGCTCTATCTGATCTCGTCTCTTTTTCGGCTTGGTGGAGGGGAAAGAAAGACGGAAAGCGTTGGTCAGGAGGTGGGGTGGTTGGAGATTTTGTGGTCGATAGAAAAGCGAAAGCAAGGGAAGGTTCACGTGGGGAATGGGATCACGGGCGCGGTGTGAAGCTGTGATTGCCGATCATCGTTGAAGAAGAGAAAGAGAGGGAGAAAAAAGCCCAAACGAAAGGGAATGTGGCAGGAAAGAGAAGTGGGCCGGTGAGGGAGAAGGGCTGCCATGAGATGTCGGGGCTGGAGTGGGCCGCCGACAGAGAAAGGAACAGGCTAGAAACAGGCAGAAGGCCAGAAAGTGGTTGACCCACAAATTCGAAATTACCTGGACTTTGCCGAAAGCAGGAATTAAAAGAGAGGAAAAAGAAACAGAAAAGAGATGGAGAGAAAGATAAAATAATTTTTATTTAAATATTATTTTGTTTGACAAAAGCATGCAGGTGAAAAATGCATGATGATGATGGCACAACGACGTGGAAAAACAAAAACAACAGGAAACACTACTGTATAGGTTTTTTTTCGGGTCGTTACAATGGCGCTGTGGTGCTCCATGCTCCTTTGCTTGTGGACATGGCTGCTAAAGTTTTCTGTCGCCTGGACACGGCTGCCTATGCCCTGTCGCCTTTGCCATCTGCACAATGTCTATCAGAAAAGAAAAAATGGAGGACATAATTAGTGTTTTGTTTTAAGGCTATTTTCCACAAGATGTGTTTTACTTGGCCAATACGACCATCCAAGCAGACTTGGAAGTTTTATTTGGGGCCAGTAATTTGGACCCAGATTGAGCTGAAAACTCAAATTTACGTTCTCAACATTTCTTTATGGGTTGATTTTTTTTTTTTAAAGTTCTCAGCTGGCAACCTGGGACGTGCATGTGCATCCTGTAAATGTTAAATTTATAGCTGATATATAGAACTACTATCGTGTTGAAAACCAGAAGGCTTCTATGCAGCAATATACTATTATTAGTCGAATCAAGTTGTGTTGTTACATACAGAAACTACGAATGGTAAGATAACAGTCTTAGGTCTACAGAGGAATTTATTTAGTTTAATCTCCATATGGTTCCAAACTTGTTTTTATTGTTGTAGACAAATTATTTTCTCTGGTAACACCTGTTTTGTGTTGTGCCTATATCATTTGCGTGCAGGCCTACATGCTAGCTGGGCTGAGTGGAGGTTTTCTGACATTTTTCATTTCCATGTCCCTTCTTCTTGGGAGTTTTATCTCTAGCATCAGCAGGAAGCTGTTGAGCCAGCAGCAATCACCCAGGTATCCACACTCTCTTATATCATTTTTTTTCTTTTTTTCGAGAAAATGCAAAGGACCTTTGCGTTTCATTTCATTGAAAAGGTAGAAGTTTGCTTACAGGTCTCCTAGGAGACATTTTTTTTCTTATTTGTTCTGTTTATAACATTAATGGTGTCGACAGTTTGTTGCATGCACATGTTAATGTATTGTGTGTAACTAGCACCTTGGTTATCAGAAAGTCATGATGTCTGATGTTCATGTCTGACTAAGAACACGATAAATTAAAACTTACCGAAGAGAACTCGATAAAAGGTGCACGTCAGTAATGCTGCTTTTTAATTTGAAATGTAAGCGGGGACAATCCGTGCAGTTAAATATATCTAATGGCTGTCAGGTTCATAGGTAAAGTCTCCATCCCACATGAAGTTGGATTACTAGATTTCATCAATAAATGTAAATTTGCAGTACATAATTTTGGGACATGTAAAAGCTGTAACAACATATTGTAATACTTCCTCCATTCCAAAAAAAGCTGCTCAACTTTTCCTAGATACAGATATATCTATAACTCAAATATGTCTACATAGATCCGTATCTAGACAAAGTTAAGCAGCTTTTATAGGGATGGAGGGAGTAGACGAATTAATACCATAAAGACTTATTTGGAGTTGGTGGGGGAGTACTGGTTATATCGTTGGTTGGAATAGTGAACAAGAGAGAAGCCCACTTCCAAACATCTGGTAGAGACTAGGGTTCTACCGGGTCTAGGGCGGAGGTTGTAAGGGTGGAAGTGAGGGCGGAGAGGCTGGAGGGCTCGGCGCCGGCGGCTGGGCGCCGTCGCGGAGGAAGGAGGCGGCGGCTAGGGTTGGGTGTGGCTGGGCGCAGGGTCTCTCCCTTCAGGAGACGAGACAGTATGATACTGAATATTTGTCTGATTAATCTCGAAGGGATACAAGTGTTTATATAGGAGGACGGCCTCCTCTAAACCCTAATTTACTTGGGCTAAGCCCCTAATTTACTTGGGCTAAGCCCATAACTAGCCACTAGTGGGCTTCCTGCGTGTATAAGTCAAACCGACCATAACATCTCTCCCCGCCTTCTCAAACAGCTCGTCCTCGAGCTGAACTTGAAGCTGCGGCGGAGATCTTCAAGCTTCTCCCAAGTCGCCTCGTCCTCTGGCAGGCCTGTCCAATGCACCAAGACGTGCCAAACACCACGGCGCTGCTGGGCCTTCAACACGCGAGCCACACTCGCCGGGGCAGGCTCGAGACGCCCATCCGAAGTAGGTGGAAGAGCTGGTGGTGCAGAAGGAGGGTCGCCCCTGTAGGCCTTCAGGAGACCGACGTTGAAGACGTCGTGGAGGCGCGAGCCCGCGGGCAACTCAAGGCGGTAGGCGAGCTTGCCGATGCGCTCCACACACGGAAAGGACGGCGTAACGAGGGCCCAACTTGCGCCGGGAGCGCGGGTCCAAGGAGGGTCGTCCGGTGAAGAAGGCGGAGCCGACCCGTCGCCCACCGTAAACTCCGCCTCGCGATGATGTGCATCATAGTACCTCCGAGCTGCCGAGCTCGAAGAAGTGGGCGCGTCTCGGCCGTATCTCGTCGTGGGTACGCAGCGGTCATCCGCCGTCTCCGGGCCGTGCCGACGCATAGGGAAGCATCGCCGGTGGTGGCCTCCCGTAGACCATCTCAAAGGGAGTAGTGTGCAGCGCGGAGTGGTAGGACGTGTTGTAGCAGCTCGGCCCACGCCAACCGTCCACCCAAGCTCGTGGACGATCCCCGGTGATGCAGCGCAGGTACATGGCGATGATCTTGTTGACGACCTCGGATGGCCGTTCGTCGAGGATGAAACGCCGTGCTCATGCGGAGCTTCACGCCCGCCAACCCAAAGAGGTCCCTCCAGACGTGACCCGTGAACACGGGATCACGATCACTGCCGATGGGACGGAAACCCGTGGAGGCGAACGATGCCGTCGAAGAAGGCGCGTGCCACGGAGGCCGCCGTATAGGGATGGCCGAGGGCGATGAAGTGCGCGTACTTGGAGAAACGGTCGACCACCGTGAGGATGACGGACTTGCCGCCAACCTTCGGCAGTCCCTCGATGAAGTCCATGGAGATGTCCGCCCACACTGGGACGGCACGTCCAGCGGTTGTAGTAAGCCCGCCGGACGAAGCGTCTCCGTCTTGTTCCGCTGGCATGTGACACACGCCCGCACCCAGTCTCGCACCAGGACGCCATCCCCTGGAATGTAAAAATCAGCGCGGAGACGGTGCAGGGTCTTCTGGACGCCCTCGTGACTTGCAGAATGCGCCAAGGACAAGGCCTGGTGGCGCAGGTCTCCATGATCCGGCGCGAAGATGCGGCGCCCATGGAGTAGTCCCTCGTCTAGGCGCCATGGCGCGGCCAGCTCGCCATCGGCCAGGCGCTGGCGCAGCTGCTGCGCATCCGCGGCCTCGGCAGTAGCGCGGCAAACCTCGTCAATGAAGGCGAAAGATGGCCCGGAGTGGATGCAGAGGGCCGCACCGACCGTGGGCGCGTCCACGGCGTCGTCGATGTCGCGGACAGGGCGTCGGCGAGTGTTGAGGCGGCCGGGGCGGTACTCGACGGTGAAGTCGGCCGAAGAGCTTGCTGATTCACGATGTTGCGGCACGTGGAGAGGCGCTGATCCAGCAAGAACTTCAGGTAGTGGTCCGTGCGCACACGGAACGTCCGCCCCAAAGATACGCCCGCCGGTGGCGCACCGCCTGGACCAGCCCGATCAGCTCGCTCATATGCGGCGAGCTTGTGGTGGCGCGCGGCGAAGGCGGGCGAAGAAAGCGAGTGGCCCTGGTGAAGGACGGCGCGCCGATGCGGAGCGTCGCGATCCACAAACGGCTCGTCGAAGTCCGGCATCTGAAGTCCTAGATGTACCGCCGGTAGTATCCCGCGAGGCCCAAAAATCCGCGAAGAGCTCGCGGCGGCGTCGGCCGGCGGCGGCAGCGCGACCTTGTCCGCGTCCATCGCGACACCGTCGGCGGAAATGACGTGGCCCAAGTACGCGACGGAGGTCGTGCCAAACGAGCACTTCGAGCGCTTGAGATGAAGACTATGCGCTCGAAGCTCGTTGAAGATGATGGCCACGTGCTGCAAGTGCTCCGCCCAGGATGCGTTGTAGATCAAAATATCATCAAAGAAAACAAGCACAAAGCGGCGTAAGTAGGGGCTGAGCACGTCGTTCATCAGGGCCTGGAAGGTCGCCGACGCGTTGGAGAGGCCGAACGGCATCACCAAAAACTCGTAGTTGCCATGGTGAGTGCGGAATGCCGTCTTGGCGATGTCGTCCGGGTGCATGCGCACCTGATGATAGCCCGAGCGCAAGTCGAGCTTGGTGAAGAAGCGAGCGCCATGCAGCTCGTCCAGGAGCTCATCCACGACGGGGATGGGGAACTTGTCCTTGGACGTGACGGTGTTGAGGGCGCGGAAGTCGATGCGCCACGTGCCGTCGGCCTTGCGCACAAGGAGCACGGGGGCGCAGAACGGCGACGTCAAAATCCGAATGATGCCCTGTGCATGACGCCACCGGCGCTCGAGCTCGTCCTTCGCACTGGGGTACGGTACGGCCGCACGGCGACGGCGCCGTGTTCGGCAGTGTATGCGGTGGTCACGGGGCCGCGAGGGGGAGGCCTGCGGCTCATCGAAGAGGTCGCCGTGCTGCTGAAGTAAGTCGGCCAGGAGCGGATGCGCCTCGTCAGCGCGGCGGCCATCGGGTGTAGGCTGCGGGGTGCCGCTGCCCAAGCCCGTCCGTGAACACGGCGGCCGCCCTCGCGCCAAGAGGAGGGACATCACGTCGAGGTCCCACAGGATGGGGCCTAAGGTGCTCAAGAAGTCGAGGCCGAGGATGAAGTCGTAGCAGCCCAAGTCGATGCCGACGCAGTCGATGGAGAACGGCTCGTCGCCTACGAGCACGGGAACCTGTCGCGCCACGCCCGCACGTAAGACGGTCCCCGTTGGCGACGGTGACGCTGTACTTCTCCGATCCCGCCGGGAGCGAGGCGGCGCATGGCGGTGTTGGACGGAAGTTGTGCGTCGAGCCCGTGTCCACCAGCGCGGTGAGACGCTCCCCATTGATCGTCACCGGGAGCAGCATCGTCTTGGCCGTCTTGATGCCCGCCATAGAAGAGAGACGACGAAGGCGGACGCGTCGACCGGCGCGTAGGTCGTGACACCGGCCTCGGTGATGGTGGCGGCGCGAGCTCGGCGGTGAGGGCCTCCGCGTCGGCGTCGTCGACGGTCTCCAGGTAGAAGAGGCGGGCGCACGTGTGGCCCGGCGCGTACTTCTCGTCGCAGTTGAAGCACAGCCCCGGCGGCGCCGCTCGAGCTGCTCCGCGCCGTCGGCCGCTTGAAGGGCGAGTCGGCGCAGAGGGCCCGCGGGCGCGGCCGGCGGCGCGGTGGGCGGTGGCGTCGGGGCGGGTCGGAGCGCGGAACGAGCGCTGCCACGTTGCGCGTAGACCTGCTGCATGGCGATGGCGCGCTGCTCGTAGGCCCGTGCGTAGTACATGGCCGTCGCAGGTCCGCGAGCTCGCGCATCTCGACGTCGACGCGGATGTAGTCGGGGAGGCCGCCGACGAAGAGATCGGCGCGCTGCCGCGCCGAGACGCCCGGGATGGCACGCGAGCGCTGGCGGTCGGCGAAGTCCTGGACTGTGGTGGTGAAGGCGAGGCGTCCCAGGTCGGCGAGGCGGCTTCCGCGTAGGTTCGGCCCAAACCGCTGGAGGCACAGGTCGCGGAAGCGCTCTCAGGACGGCATCCTGCTCGAGGGCGTAGTACCAAGTCTGCGCGGCGCCCCGTAGGTGATAGGAGGCGATCCACATGCGGTCGGCGCTGAGCGTCCGCTGCCCCCGAAAAAACTGCTCACACTGGTTCAGCCAGTTCGGGGATCGGTGGCGCCGTCGTAGGTGGCGAACTCCAGCTTGGTGAAGCGGGCGGCTGCTGTGGCAGAGGCGGGACCTCGGGAACGCCTCCTGGCGGCCGGGTTGAAGGACGTGCTCGCGGCGAAGGGGGCCGCAAACCCGCCAGGACCGCCAAAGGGGTGGGCGGGCTGCTGAACCGTCATCCGCGCCGCAGTCTGAGTGTAGATGGGCGACGCGTCGATCCATGTGGGAATTGGCAAGGGCGATGGCGGCCACCACGCGGGGCGACCGTTGCTGGCGGCGGAGGCGGGCGGAACGGCGGCGGGTGGGGGCGGCGGGTGCTGGCCGGCCTTGATCTCCGCGAGCTCGAAACGGATGGCGCGGAGACTGTCGGCGAGGTCCGCCAAATTAGCGGGCAGGAGGTCGAGTCCCGTGGGGGCGGCGGCGGCCTGGTCTCCGTTGGCGGCGGCGGCTCCCTGCAGCGCGTGGGCGCCTGTCATGGCGGCGGCGGTGGCGGTGGTGGTGTTGGTGGCGGCGGCGGACGTGGCGGCGATGGGGTCGACGGGGGCTGTTGGAGCCCATGAGACCTAGGCAATCTGATACCAAAGTGGTAGAGACTAGGGTTCTACCGGGTCTAGGGCGGAGGTTGTAAGGGTGGAAGTGAGGCGGAGAGGCTGGAGGGCTCGGCGCCGCGGCTGGCGCCGTCGCGGAGGAAGGAGGCGGCGGCTAGGGTTGGGTGCGGCTGGGCGCAGGGTCTCCCGTCTCCATTCAGGAGACGAGACAGTATGATACTGAATATTTGTCTGATTAATCTCGAAGGGATACAAGTGTTTATATAGGAGGACGGCCTCCTCTAAACCCTAATTTACTTGGGCTAAGCCCCTAATTTACTTGGGCTAAGCCCATAACTAGCCACTAGTGGGCTTCATGCGTGTATAGGTCAAACCGACCATAACAACATCACACTACATTCGCTTCCAGATCTGTTTGTGTTAAAAATATTTAGAATATTGTGCAGGTCATTGTTTGGATATGTGATACCAATGATCCCATGTCTCCTGTATTGTGTTTACTATGGTGGGTTTCTTATCCAGTTTTCAATTGAGAAGATGGGAATGATGGGATCTCTTCCAAAACCATTAGGTTAGTAAACTTTCATTCTTTCTGATTTCAGTTTAGCATTTCTCATGTTACTGTGTCATTCACAAAGTTTTGTGAGAATAGTGGAAAAACATATTTCCATTGATGTCAGTAACACAGCATGCCTCCCCGCAAAAAAAAGGCAACACAGCATGCCAACTGATTTTATTTGATACAAGGGAGACTATCTGATATCAAAATCATGAAAATATTGTTATTTTTGCTATGCTGCATGGTTGTTAATTCTAGCAATTAGAGATGAATTAGTATTTATTAGGGATATTTAGTCACATTTTGCTCCTATGCAGGATATTTTGTGCCTGATATTATAGTTGCAGCGATGGTTGGATTAGTGGTGGGTTGGAGTTTCGGCCCATTAATACCTATTACTAGCCGTTGGTTGGCCAAAACATCCGTTCTCCAGTGCCTTTTGCAAATTACAGTGGTTGCTATGGCTATTTCATCCCAACTATTTCCTTACAGCACTGGAGCACCAAAAAGAGTTGTGCTTCAACACACCTTTGTTACAGGTTTGTTTCTTTATGGGCTGCTGGAATTAGCAGAAAAATAATCAGCAACAATTTGTATAGTACTAGCTGATTCATTGGGAAAGGAACGTTAAGTTTTTTTTTTCCAGGATGATCTCTGTATTTCGAGCTACTAAAACTACATTCAGCTGAAGCTGCTACACTTCTGACTGAAAACATTTTCTCAGTCTCAATCAAGAACTGGAATAAAGTTACTTCAAAAAATATCTAGTGATTGAATAACTGAACTGTTTTTCAAACTTCCATGAAATTTTTGTTGTCACAGCAAACTCTATCTCGGTTCCTGTTTATGATATCCACTACCAAACCCTCAGCTTGTTTCGATATTCCCTCCGATCCAAATTAATTGACTCCACTTTGTCTAGATCCATACTAATTGACTCTATTTTGTCTAGATACGGATGTATCAAGATGCGCTTGTTGACTAGATACATCCGTATCTAGACAAAGTGGAGTCAATTAATTTGGATCGGAGGGAGTACTTTATTTGATCGTAGCAATTCTCCATATTTTTTACATCTCCATTTTGGTGCTTTAACATGGACGGAAGAAGAATTGCCTTAGCTTATGGATATATATGACCTGTCCAAGATATATTGAACTTAGGAGTTATGATTGTATTTCTTGATGAAATGCACGTTCAATGACATTTTCAGATTCTAATAACATTGTGGAGTCAAACTATGGTTTCTCTGTGGTTGATGCTAATTCGTTGGAGTTTGTTTTCAACAACGCACCTGAGGCAGCAAAATGGTTAAAAGATAACTCGGAGTTATCCTTGAAAGAAAAATATTGGTCCGATAGAAGCTCGTGGGTGGTAAGTAAATTTGCTCAAAAACATAGATAATGTAACATTCAGGCAAATACTTGCAGGTACCATTTAGTACATCAATCTAGTTACCAGAGAAATCTGAAAGTAGTAAAGATATTTGGTGCCTTTTGTTGTAGGTCATATCTTGACCTGTATGTAGTGAGATAAACAGGCAGGGTGATCACTCATCAAAAATAGAATGACCTTTGAATAGAATAGGAGGCTGATAATTGTCCATACAGATATGCATCGAAGATTTCTGCCATTCTTTGTTCTTTAGTATTTGCTTTCGTTTGTCATATTTTGCAGGCATTATATCCTGTCCCTTTCTTGTTCTCTGGGAGTTTAAAATTTCCTGCACAGACTGAAGAGATTAGAAAGCACTACCAGCATTTTCCCAGGCTAGTTGTTCAGAAGACACTGAGTAACAATTGGACTCGAAGGGTGCATCTAGAGCTTTCCCTTGGGTAAGAATTTTACTACCATAGGTTCGAAAAGCAAAACTAAAAAGCAAGATTTAAACCATGATGTCTTGTTACTTTTCCATTTTTTTCTGTTATGCGTGTTTCAGTTCATTATCGGAGATTTGGACCACATCGCTCAATATTACTGGACCATTATCAAATTGGTCCTTTGCTGACAACACACTTCCAGGTGCTTATAATTACTTTGTCCATTCATTTGCTTTATCTTCTTTAGCTATCAAGCGGCTAATATTTTATTTTGCATCAGCTCCTCAAACTGTAAGTGGTGGACCACCATCATATATTTGTCGACTTACTGGACAAAGTAATGAGAATTGGTCTTTCTGGTTGGAGGTAAGATCGTCACCAAACCCATGACAATACTTGACAGGCCCTGCTGGTTTGGTATTTGAATCACGTGATCTATAAATTCTGGCATACTGGGTCATTTTAACTACTTCGATATGCCCTGGTTAACTGAGCCATTACTTGGTGCTTCCTCCACTTGACTTTACCTGTTGACCAACCCTCCATTTTAGTTAAACCTGTCTAACTGACTTAATTAACTGCACTCTTGATCTCATTGAATGGACTATCGTGAAACAACATTTCCCAATAGTTATGGCATAGCAAGACAAAAGGATTATTCTTCACCATCGATGCGTACAGAAATCCATTTACTCGAAGTGCTAAGCATCTTTCTGAAATAATTGCAGGCCAACTCTTCTGAACCATTGAGAATCGATGTAGCTGTACTAGACCAGTTTCTTGTTGATAGTACGAAAGAACTGAAGAGCCTCTTCCCAAGCTGGGCAGATATGACAGTGTTCACCACATTTTTCTCAACGTACCATTTCCATTTGTAAGATCGTGTATAATTGAAAATCTGTTTATTGAGGAGGGGGGAATGGAAAAGGAATGTCATGCTTTGGGTCAGAGTGTACCATCTTCGTATTTGTAATATATTTATGACAATAACTTAATATATATATAGCAGTTTTACAAAAGGGTACGAAATGAAAAACAACACAATTTGTTTAGTGGTGGCATACTTTTCTCCGGTCAATGCAAGGAGGTTGCTCCAATATTTTTTCTTCTCTTGTTCGTGCGTTTGTTATTATTTAGAACTGCAGGCCTAGACGTGAACCAAAAGTAGGCTGCATTTTTTATATTTTATATCGTGCCAGCTAGGTCTTAACTCAGGACCTCTTTGATGTCATATAAAACTGTATGCACTGAACAGTTCACCCAGAACCTTAAGGAAAGAAGAGCCATGCATTTATACTTCAACAATTTTATCTTTTTTTTCGAGCCTGCTAAGTTCTGTCGAACAATCAAAATGTTCACATGAACTGAGATAGAATTAGGAACGCCAAGCCACATGTGGCCTCACTGTCTAAAAATATTGAGTGCTTAGTGTCGTGTGTTGACGAACTTGGACAGCAGGGATGCCACGCACCCCTTTCTGTTTGGCAAAGGACGTGCAGAATCTCCTAGTTAGAGCATCTCGTAGAGCCCGGAAATGCGTGAACTAAAAAAGTGAAGTTCAGTTTCCAGAAAAACTAGCTTCGAGCGAAAAACTTAAAATTGATATGCCGCGGAAGATTTGATCATCGCAATACAAGTTTGCCGATGAAATGCATAGTCATACATACATAATTTACATACGCATCACAAAATGAAGATCTTAATCTACTAGTCCTCCGCCGTGCGACCTAAGAGCAACTCTAACAGATACTGAAAAAGTTGCCGGAATAGAAAAATTCTAGCGAGTTTACGGGCTGGCCGAAATAGGCCTAGAACAGAGCGCAAACTCGCGGCCCGGCCCGTAAAAGAAGTTCTGGGGCCCGAGAAAATTGACGGCCGCCCCGTATTTATACAGGGTGCAGGGGCGAGTTGGGTTACAAAACCCTACTCCCCCGCCGCCGCGTCTCCGCTCCACCTCTAGCGAGCATTTTCGTCGCCGTCTTCGGCTCTTCTGGTCCGCCGCCACCACCCCTCCCTCCACAATGGCGCGCGCAAGACAGGCCGGTAGGGGAGGGGGCCAAATAGGCGGCGGGAAATCACCACTGCATCCGCCGGGTGTGCGGTCGGAGGCGGACCGCGCGAGGCGGGCGCGCTCCAATGGAGCTTGGAAGCGGGCGGCACGCAAGTGACCGCGTAGGTTCGCGCGCCGGCCGGTGCACTCGGAGGCGCGCGAAGGGGAAGCCGTGGCGCCCCCGCTGGCTCGTGCAGCCTGCCGCGCGGCGACGACAATGACGACGACAAAGACGGGGAACCTCTCACCTGCGGGAGCTCGGCGGAGGCGTCGCCGGCGCAGAAAAACCCTCCTCCACCGCTAGAACAGCCCCGGTAACAATCCCGGGGCTAATTTCATAGTTTAACTAGTCAAATTAACGAGGCGGAGTAGGGTCAGTGAAGTATTTTGAGTAGTATTTGTAAATTATGTTCGAATGTAGCTCGATCGGAGCAAGATTTGGTTTCATTTCGCATGATCATCGAAGAAAATTTTCCCACGATATTTGATTTCCGTTTTTCAATTCGCGTTTTCGGTTTCTATTATGCGCGGTGACTAAAAACATCTAAACTAAAAAATTCGGGAGACCGAACTCCGTGTTTTCGGTTCGAAAAAATATGGGCACTACTAGAGATGCTCTAAAGATGAGTAAAGTTCAGCCCCAGGTTACTTACCGGGGCTTCTAGGAGCGGTGGAGGACGGGGTGGCAGAGGACGGCGGAGGAGGACGCGGCCTACTCGGGGTCGAGGTCTACGATCTCCTGCAGCACGCGGCGGACGTGGGCCTCCCTCTGCGAGGCCTCGTACAGGCACACCTGCCAGACGGTCTCCTCCTCCTCGTGGTGGAACCACGCGTGTGCCTCCGCCTCAGATATGACGGCGACCTGCTGGATCGCCGTCGACTCCTCGTTGTTGAGGACGTAGTCGCCGCTAGAAAATCTGCACATCGCCTCCTCCTCTTCCTCGTTGCTTTCGTCGACAGGCGGCAACAGGGAATAACATGATGCTCCGGAGGAAGAGCCCTCGCCTCTATTGGCGTAGCGGGCGAGCTTTCCCAAAGGCGTTAGCCCCCCCAGTTGGTGCACTGCCGGGCGCTGCGCTTCTGCGCGCGCTCAAAGCGGTTCCACTTTTTCCGCTCCACCTCCAAGCGGAAGACTGGGGTTGCGGCTGCAATATTCCGCCGCCAATCCTACCGCCTCCCCTCCCCAGTTGCCGCCGCGAGTCATGCGGTAGAGTTAGAGGCCGCGGATGCGGGAAAGCGGCGGCGGATGAGAGCGGATTGCTCGTTGGATTGGAGCAGCGAAAGACGGCGGAATGGCGGAGGGGAGTAGGGTTCCCGCGCGGCCCGTATATATAGGGGGCGCGCGTCAAGTTTCTCGGGCCCTCGAGAAATTTTTTCAGGCCGAGTTGAGAGTTCAGGCTCTCATCTGCGCGGCTTTCGGCCCGAACCCGTAAATTCGTCAGAAAAAATTAGTTCCTCGAAGAGAGTTGCTCTTAGAGAGAACCTCTATGGCGAGTTCCTCGAAGATGTCTAAGGATGAGACCCTTAGACATCTTCTAGAAGGTCTGTGGTAGTGGACTACATAGCCTTGGCTGGCTTGAGGAAATCCCTGCTTGAGCAAATCCCCCTTAGACATCTTCTAGAAGCTCTGTGGTAGTGGACTACATAGCCTTGGCTGGCTTGAGGAAATCCCTGCTTGAGCAAATCCCTACGCTCCTCTTGTTCTCCTTCTTGGACCTCTTAAATATGCTTGATGGGAGCCTTGGGTATTTGTAGTACAAGCAACACATCTTCTAGTGCCTCCCCCTTTGCTGTAGTTGGACCTTGAAGCTCTTCATCTCCACGAAGAGGCAACTCAAAGCATTGCCGTTCTCCCTACAGGGCGATGTGCGCGCATAAACCTTATCTCTCAGAAAAAGCGGTGCAACCCATGCGTCAGGATCAGTGGGACCCCCGGTACCACTGAGCCAACAGTAGCCCCTAGGCATGGGTCGGCAATGTTTTCTTATTGTTCACCGGACAACGAGGCTTCCGATTTGCTGGGGAATATCGCCACAAATTACCGAGCTACACCCTTGATGATGCGTGGGTCCTAGATGTGAAGGTTGATTGACTTGTCTTGCTAGTCGGGCAGACTTAGCATGTCAGGGGGCCGACGCGAAGTGTCGGCCTGCGTAGACCTGCCGCGCTCAGCAACAGACAGTCGAGTGGCCGCTGAATCAAGGAGCTGTGCCACTCCTTGACTTCTTTGACCCATCCGCCCGCACCTCGATTCCTCCAAGATCAGAAACCTCAAGGGACGTGTGTTAGTTATCAAACATCGCCATCCTGGGAATCGTCGGATAAATAGTGCACACGGGAGGGGAATCGCCGGCGAGCCCCCACACCCATCCTATTTAAAGGCACTGACATGGGGGGTCCTCTCCAATTCATTCTCCTTCCTCCTACTCATCTTCTTCCTCCAGATGCACCACTTCTAGCTTTCTCCATATACTCTGCCTGCACCTCTTCGTTCACCCCCAATGGCGCCCAAGCCTAGGGGCAAGGGAAAGGACACGACGTGTCTGGCTTGTCAGTTTGGCAATGGCAGTGGGAGGAATGGCAGCCGGCGAAGGCATTTTCCCCTGGAATGAACAAGGAGGGGACCAACAAGCTAACATGCACCGTCGCTTCCATGCACAACAAGAGTAGCCACACTGGGATCTTCCCCATCGGCACCACCGGCTTGACCCCATTTGACGTGTGCATCTTCTCGTGCTTGCTCTTTGCGGGGGCTGGTGCCACCCATTTTGGTGTTCCATGCGATGCTATCATTGTATAGCCTCCTCCTTGGACAATTGCACCCCAACGCCCTCTTGACGCTCTCTATCTTCTAGTACCTCTGCGAGGGATTCGTCGGTGGCACTCTTCAACCACTACGACTACCCCCGGGTTGAGACGAGCGGAGCAGTCTTGGGCTTGGTCACCTTCCATCTCTGGGAAAACCTCGGTGACCACTTCATCCCGGTGGACAAGAAGAAGTGGGAGGAGTGGTGCCACACCTGGTACTACGTGCGCTTATCGGAGCCTGGCAAATCCTTCGCCGAGCCCCCACCGCCACCGACAAGCATAAGGGGTGGTTTGACCACTACAAGAACTTGGAGTATCATTGACAAAACATGGCTTTTGTTTGAGAAATCCTTCAGTGAATGTCATTTTCATGACGGTTTTGCGTTTTCACGTCACATATCGCGTTTTGGGCCGCTCGGATCTGTAAAATCGTGACGAGCGGCCTCTGAACATCAATGATTGTCCAGAAAGTAGCGTCGCTACAGGTGGGCGCCCGAACAGGGGCCTCGAGGGGGGGTCACAAGATCTAGGCTTTAGGCCACTGGACACACACGACACTCCCTTTACACGGTTCCGTTCACGTACTTTTCTGTCTGCCGCCTGCTTTTCTGACCCGGCCCACACTTGCCCGCACAATAGTCCAATGCCTATAGCACCGGGACCCATAAATCACTAGTGGAAAAAAGGCTATCTGTGGCGCACCAATATCAAATTCTGTGGCGCATATCCAGGTCGCCACAGTTACCACGCGACTAGTATTGAAACTTATGTGGCGCATATGTACGTGCGCCACAGAATTTTGAAACTTCTGTGGCGCACCATGCCAATATGCGCCACAGAATTGTCTCAAACTTCTGTGGCGCACCATGCCAATATGCGCCACATAATTTTTTTTTGAATTTCAAAAAAAAGTGGCGGCCGGATCTAGATCTAGATCTGGGCCGCCGGAATTTTGCCGATTTTTTTTTGGTGGTGGTGGTGGTGGTGGTGGTGTTGGTCGGTGGAGGAGGTGGTGGTGGTGGTGGCCGGTGGAGGAGGTGGTGGTGGCCGGTGGAGGAGGTGGTGGTGGCCGGTGGAGGTGGTGGTGGTGGCCGGTGGAGGAGGTGGTGGTGGTGGTGGCCGGTGGAGGAGGTGGTGGTGGTGGTGTTGGTGGAGGTGGTAGTGGTGGTGGTGGTGGTGGTGGTGGTGATGGCCGGTGGAGGAGGTGGTGGTGTTGGTGGTGGTGGTGGTGGTGGTGATGGTGGCCGGAGGTGGTGGTGGTGGTGGTGATGGTGGTGGTGGTGGTGGCCGGAGATGGTGGGGGTGTTGGTCGCCGGAGGTGTTCACCGGAGGAGGAGATGGTGGTCGCCGGAGGAGGTGGTCGCCGGAGGAGGTGGTGGTGGTCGAGGAGGAGGAGAAGGTGGTGGTGGTCGCCGGAGAAGGGAGGAGGTGGTGGTGTGGGAGGAGAAGTGAGAAGATGGAGAAGTGGTGGAGGGGAGGTGGAGGAGAAGAGGTGGAGGAGATTGGCGCCGGCCAAATTCAAAATTTTCGGGCCAAACTTCTGGCGCACGGACCAGTGGTGCGCCACAGAATTTTTTCAATTTTTTTATTTTGCAGGAAAAATACTTTAACTGGCCGTAACTTTTTACTCTTTCCGAATTTTGAGATTCTAAAAATTGTCCAACCGGGCAAGCCCATAAATCACTAGTGGAAAAAAGGCTATCTGTGGCGCACCAAAATCAAATTCTGTGGCGCATATCCAGGTCGCCACAGTTACCACGCGACTAGTATTGAAACTTCGTGGCGCATATGTACGTGCGCCACGTGGCGCACCATGCCAATATGCGCCACAGAATTGTCTGTCAAACTTCTGTGGCGCACCATGCCAATATGCGCCACAGATTTTTTTTTTGAATTTCAAAAAAAAGTGGCGGCCAGATCTAGATCTGGGCCGCCGGAATTTTGCCGATTTTTTTGGTGGTGGTGGTGGTGGTGGTGGTGTTGGCCGGTGGAGGAGGTGGTGGTGGTGGTGGCCGGTGGAGGAGGTGGTGGTGGCCGGTGGAGGAGGTGGTGGTGGTGGTGGTGGTGGTGGTGGCCGGTGGAGGAGGTGGTGGTGGTGGCCGGTGGAGGAGGTGGTGGTGGTGGTGTTGGTGGAGGTGGTAGTGGTGGTGGTGGTGGTGGTGGTGGTGGTGGTGATGGCGGTGGAGGAGGTGGTGGTGGTGGTGTTGGTGGTGGTGGTGGTGATGGTGGCCGGAGGTGGTGGTGGTGGTGGTGGTGGTGGTGATGGTGGTGGTGGTGGCCGGAGGTGGTGGGGGTGTTGGTCGCCGGAGGTGTTCACCGGAGGAGGAGGTGGTGGTCGCCGGAGGAGGAGGTGGTGGTGGTCGGAGGATGAGGAGAAGGTGGTGGTGGTGGTGTTGGTGGAGGTGGTAGTGGTGGTGGTGGTGGTGGTGGTGATGGCCGGTGGAGGAGGTGGTGGTGGTGGTGTTGGTGGTGGTGGTGGTGGTGGTGGTGGTGGTGATGGTGGCCGGAGGTGGTGGTGGTGGTGGTGGTGGTGGTGGTGGTGATGGTGGTGGTGGTGGTGGTGGCGGAGGTGGTGGGGGTGTTGGTCGCCGGAGGTGTTCACCGGAGGAGGAGGTGGTGGTCGCCGGAGGAGGTGGTCGCCGGAGGAGGTGGTGGTGGTCGCCGGAGGAGGAGGAGAAGGTGGTGGTGGTCGCCGGAGAAGGGAGGGGTGGTGCTGGTGGGAGGAGAAGTGAGAAGATGGAGAAGTGGTGGAGGAGAAGTGGTGGAGGAGGTGGAGGAGATGAGGTGGAGGAGATTGGCGCCGGCCAAATTCAAAATTTTCGGGCCAAACTTCTGTGGCGCACGGACCAGTGGTGCGCCACAGAAAAAAAATTTCAATTTTTTTATTTTGCAGGAAAAATACTTTAACTGGCCGTAACTTTTTACTCTTTCCGAATTTTGAGATTCTAAAAATTGTCCAACCGGGCAAGCCCATAAATCACTAGTGGAAAAAAGGCTATCTGGCGCACCAAAATAAAATTCGTGGCGCATATCCAGTCGCCACAGTTACCACGCGACTAGTATTGAAACTTCGTGCGCATATGTACGTGCGCCACAGAATTTTGAAACTTATGGCGCACCATGCCAATATGCGCCACGGAATTGTCTGTCAAACTTCTGTGGCGCACCATGCCAATATGCGCCATAGATTTTTTTTTGAATTTCAAAAAAAAGTGGCGGCCAGATCTAGATCTAGATCTAGATCTGGGCCGCCGGAATTTTGCCGATTTTTTTTTGGTGGTGGTGGTGGTGGTGGTGTTGGCCGGTGGAGGAGGTGGTGGTGGCCGGTGGAGGAGGTGGTGGTGGCCGGTGGAGGAGGTGGTGGTGGTGGTGGCCGGTGGAGGAGGTGGTGGTGGTGGTGGCCGGTGGAGGAGGTGGTGGTGGTGGTGTTGGTGGAGGTGGTAGTGGTGGTGGTGGTGGTGGTGGTGATGGCCGGTGGAGGAGGTGGTGGTGGTGGTGTTGGTGGTGGTGGTGGTGATGGTGGCCGGAGGTGGTGGTGGTGGTGGTGGTGGTGGTGATGGTGGTGGTGGTGGTGGCCGGAGGTGGTGGGGGTGTTGGTCGCCGGAGGTGTTCACCGAAGGAGGAGGTGGTGGTCGCCGGAGGAGGTGGTCGCCGGAGGAGGTGGTGGTGGTCGCCGGAGGAGGAGGAGAAGGTGGTGGTGGTCGCCGGAGAAGGGAGGAGGTGGTGGTGCTGGTGGGAGGAGAAGTGAGAAGATGGAGAAGTGGTGGAGGAGAAGTGGTGGAGGAGAGGTGGAGGAGATTGGCGCCGGCCAAATTCAAAATTTTCGGGCCAAACTTCTGTGGCGCACGGACCAGTGGTGCGCCACAGAATTTTTTTCAATTTTTTTATTTTGCAAAATACTTTACTGGCCGTAACTTTTTACTCTTCCCGAATTTTGAGATTCTAAAAATTGTCCAACCGGGCAAGCCCATAAATCACTAGTGGAAAAAGGCTATCTGTGGCGCACCAAAATCAAATTCTGTGGCGCATATCCAGGTCGCCACAGTTACCACGTGACTAGTATTGAAACTTCGTGCATATGTACGTGCACCAATTTTGAAACTTCGTGGCGCACCATGCCAATATGCGCCACGAATTGTAAACTTCTGTGGCGCACCATGCCAATATGCGCCACAAATTTTTTTGAATTTCAAAAAAAAGTGGCGGCTAGATCTAGATCTGGGCCGCCGGAATTTTGCCGATTTTTTTGGTGGTGGTGGTGGTGGTGGTGGTGTTGGCCGGTGGAGGAGGTGGTGGTGGTGGTGGCGGTGGAGGAGGTGGTGGTGGCTGGTGGAGGAGGTGGTGGTGGTGGTGGTGGTGGTGGTGGCCGGTGGAGGAGGTGGTGGTGGTGGTGGCCGGTGGAGGAGGTGGTGGTGGTGGTGTTGGTGGAGGTGGTAGTGATGGTGGTGGTGGTGGTGGTGGTGATGGCCGGTGGAGGAGGTGGTGGTGGTGGTGTTGGTGGTGGTGGTGGTGGTGGTGGTGATGGTGGCCGGAGGTGGTGGTGGTGGTGGTGATGGTGGTGGTGGTGGTGGCCGGTGGTGGGGGTGTTGGTCGCCGGAGGTGTTCACCGGAGGAGGAGGTGGTGGTCGCCGGAGGTCGCCGGAGGAGGTGGTGGTCGCGGAGGAGGAGAAGGTGGTGGTGGTCGCCGGAGAAGGGAGGAGGAGGTGGTGGTGCTGGTGGGAGGAGAAGTGAGAAGATGGAGAAGTGGTGGAGGAGAAGTGGTGGAGGAGAGGTGGAGGAGAAGAGGTGGAGGAGATTGGCGCCGGCGAAATTCAAAATTTTCGGGCCAAACTTCTGTGGCGCACGGACAGTGGTGCGCCACAGAATTATTTTTTCAATTTTTTTATTTTGGAAAAAATACTTTAACTGGCCGTAACTTTTTACTCTTTTCGAATTTTGAGATTCTAAAAATTGTCCAACCGGGCAAGCCCATAAATCACTAGTGGAAAAAAGGCTATCTGTGGCGCACCAAAATCAAATTGTGGCGCATATCCAGGTCGCCACAGGTACCACGCGACTAGTATTGAAACTTCCGTGGCGCATATGTACGCGCGCCACAGTGAAACTTCGTGGCGCACCATGCCAATAGGCGCCACAGAATTTTTTTGAATTTCAAAAAAGTGGCGGCTAGATCTAGATCGGGCCGGGAATTTTGCCGATTTTTTGGTGGTGGTGGTGGTGGTGTTGGCCGGTGGAGGAGGTGGTGGTGGTGGTGGCCGGTGGAGGAGGTGGTGGTGGCCGGTGGAGGAGGTGGTGGTGGTGGTGGTGGCCGGTGGAGGAGGAGGTGGTGGTGGTGGCCGGTGGAGGAGGTGGTGGTGGTGGTGTTGGTGGAGGTGGTAGTGGTGGTGGTGGTGGTGGTGGTGGTGGTGATGGCCGGTGGAGGAGGAGGTGGTGGTGGTGTTGGTGGTGGTGGTGGTGGTGATGGTGGCCGGAGGTGGTGGTGGTGGTGGTGATGGTGGTGGTGGTGGTGGCCGGAGGTGGTGGGGGTGTTGGTCGCCGGAGGTGTTCACCGGAGGAGGAGGTGGTGGTCGCCGGAGGAGGTGGTGGTGGTCGCCGGAGGAGGAGGAGAAGGTGGTGGTGGTCGCCGGAGAAGGGAGGAGGTGGTGGTGCTGGTGGGAGGAGAAGTGAGAAGATGGAGAAGTGGTGGAGGAGAAGTGGTGGAGGAGAGGTGGAGGAGAAGAGGTGGAGGAGAGGCGCCGGCCAAAAATTTTCCAAACTTCTGTGGCGCACGGACTGGTGCGCCACAGAATTTTTTTTCAATTTTTTTATTTTGCAGGAAAAATACTTTAACTGGCCGTAACTTTTTACTCTTTTCGAATTTTGAGATTCTAAAAATTGTCCAACCGGGCAAGCCCATAAATCACTAGTGGAAAAAAGGCTATCTGTGGCGCACCAAAATCAAATTCTGTGGCGCATATCCAGGTCGCCACATTACCACGCTAGTATTGAAACTTGTGGCGCATATGTACGTGCGCCACATAATTTTGAAACTTCGTGGCGCACCATGCCAATATGCGCCATTGTCTCAAACTTACGCACCATCCAAATATGCGCCACAGAATTTTTTTTTGAATTTCAAAAAAAGTGGCGGCCAGATCTAGATCTAGATCTAGATCTGGGCCGCCGGAATTTTGCCGATTTTTTTTTGGTGTTGGTGGTGGTGGTGTTGGCCGGTGGAGGAGGTGGTGGTGGTGGTGGCCGGTGGAGGAGGTGGTGGTGGCCGGTGGAGGAGGTGGTGGTGGTGGTGGTGGTGGCCGGTGGAGGAGGAGGTGGTGGTGGTGGCCGGTGGAGGAGGTGGTGGTGGTGGTGTTGGTGGAGGTGGTAGTGGTGGTGGTGGTGGTGGTGGTTATGGCCGGTGGAGGAGGTGGTGGTGGTGGTGTTGGTGGTGGTGGTGGTGGTGGTGGTGATGGTGGCCGGAGGTGGTGGTGGTGGTGGTGGTGGTGGTGGTGGTGATGGTGGTGGTGGTGGTGGCCGGAGGTGGTGGGGGTGTTGGTCGCCGGAGGTGTTCACCGGAGGAGGAGGTGGTGGTCGCCGGAGGAGGTGGTTGCCGGAGGAGGTGGTGGTGGTCGACGGAGGAGGAGGAGAAGGTGGTGGTGGTCGCCGGAGAAGGGAGGAGGTGGTGGTGCTGGTGGGAGGAGAAGTGAGAAGATGGAGAAGTGGTGGAGGAGAAGTGGTGGAGGAGAAGTGGTGGAGGAGAGGTGGAGGAGAAGAGGTGGAGGAGATTGGCGCCGGCCAAATTCAAAATTTTCGGGCCAAACTTCTGTGGCGCACGGACCAGTGGTGCGCCACAGAATTTTTTTTTTTTTTTTGCAGGAAAAATATTTTATTGCCGTAACTTTTTACTCTTTCCGAATTTTGAGATTCTAAAAATTGTCCAACCGGGCAAGCCCATAAATCACTAGTGGAAAAAAGGCTATCTGTGGCGCACCAAAATCAAATTACGTGGCGCATATCCAGGTCGCCACAGTTACGCGACTAGTATTGAAACACGTGGCGCATATGTACGTGCGCCACAGAATTTTGAAACTTCGTGGCGCACCATGCCAATATGCGCCACGAATTGTCTGTCAAACTTCGTGGCGCACCATGCCAATATGCGCCAATTTTTGAATTTCAAAAAAAGTGGCGCCCAGATCTAGATCTAGATCTAGACCTGGGCCGCCGGAATTTTGCCGATTTTTTTTTGGTGGTGGTGGTGGTGGTGGTGGTGTTGGCCGGTGGAGGAGGTGGTGGTGGTGGTGGTGGCCGGTGGAGGAGGTGGTGGTGGCCCTTGGAGGAGGTGGTAATGGTGGTGGTGGTGGTGGTGGCCGGTGGAGGAGGTGGTGGTGGTGGTGGCCGATGGAGGAGGTGGTGGTGGTGGTGTTGGTGGAGGTGGTAGTGGTGGTGGTGGTGGTGGTGATGGCCTGTGGAGGAGGTGGTGGTGGTGGTGTTGGTGGTGGTGGTGGTGGTGGTGGTGATGGTGGCCGGAGGTGGTGGTGGTGGTGGTTGTGGTGGTGGTGATGGTGGTGGTGGTGGTGGCCGGAGGTGGTGGGGGTGTTGGTCGCCGGAGGTGTTCACCGGAGGAGGAGGTGGTGGTCGCCGGAGGAGGTGGTGGTGGTCGCCGGAGGAGGAGGAGAAGGTGGTGGTGGTCGCCGGAGAAGGGAGGAGGTGGTGGTGCTGGTGGGAGGAGAAGTGAGAAGATGGAGAAGTGGTGGAGGAGAAGTGGTGGAGGATAGGTGGAGGAGAAGAGGTGGAGGAGATTGGCGCCGGCCAAATTCAAAATTTTCGGGTCAAACTTCTGTGGCGCACGGACCAGTGGTGCGCCACAAAAAAATTCAATTTTTTTATTTTGCAGGAAAAATACTTTAACTGGCCGTAACTTTTTACTCTTTCCGAATTTTGAGATTCTAAAAATTGTCCAACCGGGCAAGCCCATAAATCACTAGTGGAAAAAAGGCTATCTGTGGCGCACCAAAATCAAATTCGTGGCGCATATCCAGGTCGCCACAGTTACCACGCGACTAGTATTGAAACTTCGTGGCGCATATGTACGTGCGCACAGAATTTTGCTTCTGTGGCGCACCATGCCAATATGCGCCACTTGTCAAACTTCTGGCGCACCATGCCAATATGCGCCACAGATTTTTTTTTTGAATTTCAAAAAAAAGTGGCGGCTAGATCTAGATCTAGATCGATCTAGATCTAGATCTGGGCCGCCGGAATTTTGCCGATTTTTTTTGGTGGTGGTGGTGGTGGTGGTGTTGGCCGGTGGAGGAGGTGGTGGTGGTGGCCGGTGGAGGAGGAGGTGGTGGTGGTGGTGGTGGTGGTGGCCGGTGGAGGAGGTGGTGGTGGTGGTGGCCGGTGGAGGAGGTGGTGGTGGTGGTGTTGGTGGAGGTGGTAGTGGTGGTGGTGGTGGTGGTGGTGATGGCGGTGGAGGAGGTGGTGGTGGTGGTGTTGGTGGTGGTGGTGGTGGTGATGGTGATGGTGGCCGGAGGTGGTGGTGGTGGTGGTGGTGGTGATGGTGGTGGTGGTGGCCGGAGGTGGTGGGGGTGTTGGTCGCCGGAGGTGTTCACCGGAGGAGGAGGTGGTGGTTGCCGGAGGAGGTGGTCGCCGGAGGAGGTGGTGGTGGTCGCCGAAGGAGGAGGAGAAGGTGGTGGTGGTCGCCGGAGAAGGGAGGAGGTGGTGGTGCTGGTGGGAGGAGAAGTGAGAAGATGGAGAAGTGGTGGAGGAGAAGTGGTGGAGGAGAGGTGGAGGAGAAGAGGTGGAGGAGATTGGCGCCGGCCAAATTCAAAATTTTCGGGCCAAACTTCTGTGGCGCACGGACCGTGGTGCGCCACAGAATTTTTTTCAATTTTTTTTTTGCAAAAATACTTTGCCGTAACTTTTTACTCTTTCCGAATTTTGAGATTCTAAAAATTGTCCAACCGGGCAAGCCCATAAATCACTAGTGGAAAAAAGGCTATCTCGCACCAAAATCAAATCAAATCCAAGTTCCACGACCACCGTAGAAACCGGCGCATTTTGAAAACTGGCGCCATGCAAGAATTGTCTATCAAACTTCTGTGGCGCACCATGCCAATATGCGCCACATAATTTTTTGAATTTCAAAAAAAGTGGCGGCCAGATCTAGATCTAGATCTAGATCCGCCGGAATTTTGCCGATTTTTTTTGGTGGTGGTGGTGGTGGTGGTGTTGGCCGGTGGAGGAGGTGGTGGTGGTGGTGGCCGGTGGAGGAGGTGGTGGTGGCCGGTGGAGGAGGAGGTGGTGGTGGTGGTGGTGGTGGTGGCCGGTGGAGGAGGAGGTGGTGGTGGTGGCCGGTGGAGGAGGTGGTGGTGGTGGTGTTGGTGGAGGTGGTAGTGGTGGTGGTGGTGGTGGTGGTGGTGATGGCCGGTGGAGGAGGTGGTGGTGGTGTTGGTGGTGGTGGTGGTGGTGGTGGTGGTGGTGATGGTGGGAGGTGGTGGTGGTGGTGGTGGTGATGGTGGTGGTGGTGGTGGCCGGAGGTGGTGGGGGTGTTGGTCGCCGGAGGTGTTCACCGGGAGGAGGAGGAGGTGGTCGGAGGAGGAGGTGGTGGTCGCGGGAGGAGGAGGAGAAGGTGGTGGTGGTCGCCGGAGAAGGGAGGAGGTGGTGGTGGGTGGGAGGAGAAGTGAGAAGATGGAGAAGTGGTGGAGGAGAATTGGTGGAGGAGAAGTGGTGGAGGAGAGGTGGAGGAGAAGAGGTGGAGGAGATTGGCGCCGGCCAAATTCAAAATGTTCGGGCCAAAGAGGCGCACGGATGGTGCGCCACGAGAATTTTTTTCAATTTTTTTATTTTGCAGGAAAAAATTTTAACTGGCCGTAACTTTTTACTCTTTCCGAATTTTGAGATTCTAAAAATTGTCCAACCGGGCAAGCCCATAAATCACTAGTGGAAAAAAGGCTATCGTGGCGCCAAAATCAAATTCGTGGCGCATATCCAGGTCGCCACAGTTACCACGCGACTAGTATTGAAACTTCGTGGCGCATATGTGTGCGCCAGAATTTTGAAACTTCTATGGCGCACCATGCCAATATGCGCCACGAGAATAGTCGTCAAACTTCGTGGCGCACCATGCCAATATGCGCCACAGAATTTTTATTTGAATTTCAAAAAAAAGTGGCGGCCAGATCTAGATCTAGATCTAGATCCGGGCCACCGGAATTTTGCCGATTTTTTTTGGTGGTGGTGGTGGTGGTGTTGGCCGGTGGAGGAGGTGGTGGTGGTGGCCGGTGGAGGAGGTGGTGGTGGCCGGTGGAGGAGGTGGTGGTGGTGGTGGTGGTGGTGGCCGGTGGAGGAGGTGGTGGTGGCCGGTGGAGGAGGTTGTGGTGGTGGTGGTTGTGGAGGTGGTAGTGGTGGTGGTGGTGATGGCCGGTGGAGGAGGTGGTGGTGGTGGTGTTGGTGGTGGTGGTGGTGGTGGTGGTGATGGTGGCCGGAGGTGGTGGTGGTGGTGGTGGTGGTGGTGATGGTGGTGGTGGTGGTGGCCGGAGGTGGTGGGGGTGTTGGTCGCCGGAGGTGTTTACCGGAGGAGGAGGTGGTGGTCGCCGGAGGAGGTGGTCGCCGGAGGAGGTGGTGGTGGTCGCCGGAGGAGGAGGAGAAGGTGGTGGTGGTCGCCGGAGAAGGGAGGAGGTGGTGGTGCTGGTGGGAGGAGAAGTGAGAAGATGGAGAAGTGGTGGAGGAGAAGTGGTGGAGGAGGAGAGGTGGAGGAGAAGAGGTGGAGGAGATTGGCGCCGGCCAAATTCAAAATTTTCGGGCCAAACTGTGGCGCACGGACCGTGGTGCGCCACGAAATTTTTTTCAATTTTTTATTTTGCAGGAAAAATACTTTAACCGTAACTTTTTACTCTTTCCGAATTTTGAGATTCTAAAAATTGTCCAACCGGCAAGCCCATAAATCACTAGTGGAAAAAAGGCTATCTGTGGCGCACAAAAATCAAATTCGTGGCGCATATCGCCACTTACCACGCGACTAGTATTGAAACTTGTGGCGCATATGTACGTGCGCCACAGAATTTTGAAACTTCTGTGGGGCACCATGCCAATATGCGCCACAGAATTGTCTTCAAACTTCTGTGGCGCACCATGCCAATATGCGCCACGAAATTTTTTTGAATTTCAAAAAGCGGCGGCAGATCTAGATCTAGATCTAGATGGGCGGAATTTTGCCGATTTTTTTTGGTGGTGGTGGTGTTGGCCGGTGGAGGAGGTGGTGGTGGTGTTGGCCGGTGGAGGAGGTGGTGGTGGTGGTGGCCGGTGGAGGAGGTGGTGGTGGTGGTGGCCGGTGGAGGAGGTGGTGGTGGTGGTGGCCGGTGGAGGAGGTGGTGGTGGTGGTGTTGGTGGAGGTGGTAGTGGTGGTGGTGGTGGTGGTGGTGATGGCCGGTGGAGGAGGTGGTGGTGGTGGTGTTGGTGGTGGTGGTGGTGGTGGTGGTGGTGGTGATGGTGGCCGGAGGTGGTGGTGGTGGTGGTGGTGATGGTGGTGGTGGTGGCCGGAGGTGGTGGGGGTGTTGGTCGCCGGAGGTGTTCACCGGAGGAGGAGGTGGTGGTCACCGGAGGAGGTGGTCGCCGGAGGAGGTGGTGGTGGTCGCCGGAGGAGGAGAGGTGGTGGTGGCCGGAGAAGGGAGGAGGTGGTGGTGCTTGGGTGGGAGGAGAAGAGAGATGGAGAAGTGGTGGAGGAGAAGTGGTGGAGGAGAAGTGGTGGAGGAGAGGTGGAGGAGAAGAGGTGGAGGAGATTGGCGCCGGCCAAATTCAAAATTTTCGGGCCAAACTTCTGTGGCGCACGGACCAGTGGTGCGCCACAGAATTTTTTTTTCAATTTTTTTATTTTGCAGGAAAAATACTTTAACTGGCCGTAACTTTTTACTCTTTCCGAATTTTGAGATTCTAAAAATTGTCCAACCGGGCAAGCCCATAAATCACTAGTGGAAAAAAGGCTATCTGTGCGCACCAAAATCAAATTCTGGCGCATATCCAGTAGCCGTTACGCGACTAGTATTGAAACTTCGTGGCGCATATGTACGTGCGCCACGAATTTTGAAACTTCTGTGGCGCACCATGCCAATATGCGCCACAATTGTCTCAAACTTCTGTGGCGCACCATGCCAATATGCGCCACAGAATTTTTTTTTCAAATTTCAAAAAAAAGTGGCGGCCAGATCTAGATCTAGATCTAGATCTAGATCTGGGCCGCCGGAATTTTGCCGATTTTTTTCTGGTGGTGGTGGTGGTGGTGTTGGCCGGTGGAGGAGGAGGTGGTGGTGGCCGGTGGAGGAGGTGGTGGTGGCCGGTGGAGGAGGTGGTGGTGGTGGTGGTGGTGGTGGTGGCCGGTGGAGGAGGTGGTGGTGGTGGCCGGTGGAGGAGGTGGTGGTGGTGGTGTTGGTGGAGGTGGTAGTGGTGGTGGTGGTGATGGCCGGTGGAGGAGGTGGTGGTGGTGGTGTTGGTGGTGGTGGTGGTGGTGGTGGTGATGGTGGCCGGAGGTGGTGGTGGTGGTGGTGGTGGTGGTGGTGGTGGTGATGGTGGTGGTGGTGGTGGCCGGAGGTGGTGGGGGTGTTGGTCGCCGGAGGTGTTCACCGGAGGAGGAGGTGGTGGTCGCCGGAGGAGGTGGTGGTGGTCGCCGGAGGAGGAGGAGAAGGTGGTGGTGGTCGCCGGAGAAGGGAGGAGGTGGTGGTGCTGGTGGGAGGAGAAGTGAGAAGATGGAGAAGTGGTGGAGGAGAGTGGTGGAGGAGAAGTGGTGGAGGAGAGGTGGAGGAGAAGAGGTGGAGGAGATTGGCGCCGGCCAAATTCAAAATTTTCGGGCCAAACTTCTGTGGCGCACGGACCAGTGGTGCGCCACAAATTTTTTTCAATTTTTTTATTTTGCAGGAAAAATACTTTAACTGGCCGTAATTTCTTACTCTTTCCGAATTTTGAGATTCTAAAAATTGTCCAACCGGGCAAGCCCATAAATCACTAGTGGAAAAAAGGCTATCTGTGGCGCACCAAAATCAAATTCTGTGGCGCATATCCAGGTCGCCACGTTACCACGCGACTAGTATTGGCGCATATGTACGTGCGCCACAGAATTTTGAAACTGTGGCGCACCATGCCAATATGCGCCACTTGTCTGTCAAACTTCTGTGGCGCACCATGCCAATATGCGCCACAGAATTTTTTTTTTTTTAAAAAGTGGCGGCCAGATCTAGATCTAGATCTGGGCCGCCGGAATTTTGCCGATTTTTTTTTGGTGGTGGTGTTGGTGTTGGCCGGTGGAGGAGGTGGTGGTGGTGGTGGCCGGTGGAGGAGGTGGTGGTGGTGGTGGTGGTGGCCGGTGGAGGAGGTGGTGGTGGTGGCCGGTGGAGGAGGTGGTGGTGGTGGTGTTGGTGGAGGTGGTAGTGGTGGTGGTGGTGGTGGTGGTGGTGATGGCCGGTGGAGGAGGTGGTGGTGGTGGTGGTGGTGGTGATGGTGGCCGGAGGTGGTGGTGGTGGTGGTGGTGGTGGTGGTGGTGATGGTGGTGGTGGTGGTGGCCGGAGGTGGTGGGGGTGTTGGTCGCCGGAGGTGTTCACCGGAGGAGGAGGTGGTGGTCACCGGAGGAGGTGGTCGCCGGAGGAGGTGGTGGTGGTCGCCGGAGGAGGAGGAGAAGGTGGTGGTGGTCGCCGAAGAAGGGAGGAGGTGGTGGTGCTGGTGGGAGGAGAAGAGAGAAGATGGAGAAGTGATGGAGGAGAAGTGGTGGAGGAGAGGTGGAGGAGAAGAGGTGGAGGAGATTGGCGCCGGCCAAATTCAAAATTTTCGGGCCAAACTTCTGTGGCGCACGGACCAGTGGTGCGCCACAGAATTTTTTTTCAATTTTTTTATTTTGCAGGAAAAATACTTTAACTGGTCGTAACTTTTTACTCTTTCCGAATTTTGAGATTCTAAAAATTGTCCAACTTTGCAAGCCCATAAATCACTAGTGGAAAAAAGGCTATCTGTGGCGCACCAAAATCAAATTCTGTGGCGCATATCCAGGTCGCCACAGTTACCACGCGATTAGTATTGAAACTTCTGTGGCGCATATGTACGTGCGCCATAGAATTTTGAAACTTCTGTGGCGCACCATGCCAATATGCGCCACAGAATTGTCTGTCAAACTTCTGTGGCGCACCATGCCAATATGCGCCACAGAATTTTTTTTTGAATTTCAAAAAAAAGTGGCGGCCTCTAGATCTAGATCTGGGCCGCCGGAATTTTGCCGATTTTTTTTGGTGGTGGTGGTGGTGGTGGTGTTGGCCGGTGGAGGAGGAGGTGGGGGTGGTGGCCGGTGGAGGAGGTGGTGGTGGCCGGTGGAGGAGGTGGTGGTGGTGGTGGTGGTGGTGGTGGTGGCCGGTGGAGGAGGTGGTGGTGGTGGCCGGTGGAGGAGGTGGTGGTGGTGGTGTTGGTGGAGGTGGTAGTGGTGGTGGTGGTGGTGGTGGTGATGGCCGGTGGAGGAGGTGGTGGTGGTGGTGTTGGTGGTGGTGGTGGTGGTGGTGGAGGTGGTGGTGGTGGTGGTGGTGGCCGGAGGTGGTGGGGGTGTTGGTCGCCGGAGGTGTTCACCGGAGGAGGAGGTGGTGGTCGGTGGTGGTGGTGGTCGGAGGAGAGGAGGAGAAGGTGGTGGTGGTCGCCGGAGAAGGGAGGAGGTGGTGGTGGTGGGAGGAGAAGTGAGAAGATGGAGAAGTGGTGGAGGAGAAGTGGTGGAGGAGAAGTGGTGGAGGAGAGGTGGAGGAGAAGAGGTGGAGGAGATTGGCGCCGGCCAAATTAAAAAATTTCGGGCCAAACTTCTGTGGCGCACGGACCAGTGGTGCGCCACAGAAAAAAAATTCAATTTTTTTATTTTGCAGGAAAAATACTTTAACTGGCCGTAACTTTTTGCTCTTTCTGAATTTTGAGATTCTAAAAATTGTCCAACCGGGCAAGCCCATAAATCACTAGTGGAAAAAAGGCTATCTGTGGCGCACCAAAATCAAATTCTGTGGCGCATATCCAGGTCGCCACAGTTACCACGCGACTAGTATTCGTGGCGCATATGTACGTGCGCCAGAATTTTGAAATTCGTGGCGCACCATGCCAATATCTGCCACAGAATGTGTCAAACTTCGTGGCGCACCATGCCAATATGCGCCACAGAATTTTTTTTTGAATTTCAAAAAAAAGTGGCGGCCAGATCTAGATCTAGACCTAGGCCGCCGGAATTTTGCCGATTTTTTTTTGGTGGTGGTGGTGGTGGTGTTGGCCGGTGGAGGAGGTGGTGGTGGTGGTGGCCGGTGGAGGAGGTGGTGGTGGCCGGTGGAGGAGGTGGTGGTGGTGGTGGTGGTGGCCGGTGGAGGAGGTGGTGGTGGTGGTGGCCGGTGGAGGAGGTGGTGGTGGTGGTGTTGGTGGAGGTGGTAGTGGTGGTGGTGGTGGTGGTGGTGGTGATGGCCGGTGGAGGAGGTGGTGGTGGTGGTGTTGGTGGTGGTGGTGATGGTGGCCGGAGGTGGTGGTGGTGGTGGTGGTGATGGTGGTGGTGGCCGGAGGTGGTGGGGGTGTTGGTCGCCAGAGGTGTTCACCGGAGGAGGAGGTGGTGGTCGCCGGAGGAGGTGGTCGCCGGAGGAGGTGGTGGTGGTCGCCGGAGGAGGAGGAGAAGGTGGTGGTGGTCGCCGGAGAAGGGAGGAGGTGGTGGTGCTGGTGGGAGGAGAAGTGAGAAGATGGAGAAGTGGTGGAGGAGAAGTGGTGGAGGAGGAGGAGAGGTGGAGGAGATTGGCGCCGGCCAAATTCAAAATTTTCGGGCCAAACTTCTGTGGCGCACGGACCAGTGGTGCGCCACAGAATTTTTTTTTTTTTTTATTTTGCAGGAAAAATACTTTAACTGGCCGTAACTTTTTACTCTTTTCGAATTTTGAGATTCTAAAAATTGTCCAACCGGGCAAGCCCATAAATCACTAGTGGAAAAAAGGCTATCTGTGGCGCACCAAAATCAAATTCTGTGGCGCATATCCAGTCGCCACAGTTACCACGCGACTAGTATTGAAACTTATGTGGCGCATATGTACGTGCGCCACATCGTGCGCACCATGCCAATATGCGCCACGAATTGTCTGTCAAACTTCTCGCGCACCATGCCAATATGCGCCACAGAATTTCAAAAAAAAGTGGCGGCCAGATCTAGATCTAGATCTAGATCTGGGCCGCCGGAATTTTGCCGATTTTTTTTGGTGGTGGTGGTGGTGGTGGTGGTGGTGTTGGCCGGTGAAGGAGGTGGTGGTGGTGGTGGCCGGTGGAGGAGGTGGTGGTGGCCGGTGGAGGAGGTGGTGGTGGTGGTGGTGGCCGGTGGAGGAGGTGGTGGTGGTGGTGGCCGGTGGAGGAGGTGGTGGTGGTGTTGGTGGAGGTGGTAGTGGTGGTGGTGGTGGTGGTGATGGCCGGTGGAGGAGGTGGTGGTGGTGGTGTTGGTGGTGGTGGTTGTGGTGGTGATGGTGGCCGGAGGTGGTGGTGGTGGTGGTGGTGGTGGTGATGGTGGTGGTGGTGGCCGGAGGTGGTGGGGGTGTTGGTCGCCGGAGGTGTTCACCGGAGGAGGAGGTGGTGGTCGCCGGAGGAGGTGGTCGCCGGAGGAGGTGGTGGTCGCCGGAGGAGGAGGAGAAGGTGGTGGTGGTCGCCGGAGAAGGGAGGAGGTGGTGGGGAATGTTGGGGAACACAACCACTGTCTGCACACATGTATCTGACCTGCAGCACTCCATCCCGCGTGTCAGGTACTGACACGACCTTTCTGTGTTGGGCCGCCCATTCTGACAGCCTTCTTGCCAGCGAACTGGACCACTCCTCCACATGTCAGTTTCCATGCAAAAAAAATTGCGCATGTGAGATTACAAGTGTCTACATGCCGTGAATTCTAGACACGTGGCCCCACATGTTAGAGCTGGACCACATGTTAGGCAGCTTGGTGGGCATACATCATCTGTCGGGCCTACATGGGTCCCATGTGTCATTCCCGTCGAGCCCACATGGAGACGTGGGATCTACTAGATTTACAAGATGTCCCACCTGTCAGTTACGCATCGAGGTCTCTGGGCCATATTGGTTGACTAAAGTCCCAATGCCTATTTATTTAGGTTGAAACAAGGCACACAGAGAAAATTATTGGGCCTAAATAACTAAGGGTAACAGGCTTACGCAATAAAGATGAATGTACAAGGATGTCGCCTAGAGGGGGGCGGTGAATAGGTGGGTTGTAAAAACTTCTACTTGAGGGCTTAACAAGGAGGAATAAAACTAAGGTTTACTTGTTAAGCACAAAGACTATCAACTAGGGTTTCCCTATGTGCACCAACAACCTATGCTAAGCATGATGAGCAACAAGGTGATAGCAAACTAGATATAGAACATCAAGCACGAATGCTATCACAATGTAAAGCGCATAGGTAAAGGGACTCGGGTTGAGAACTAACCGGTGCACGAGGAGACGACGATGTATCCCGAAGTTCACACCCTTGCGGGTGCTACTCTCCGTTGGAGCGGTGTGGAGGCACGAGGCACTCCAATAAGCCTCTAGGGCCACCGTATTCTCCTCGAGCCTTTCCCACCAAAGGGAAAGCCTCGATCCACTAAGGGGTCCTTGAGGGTGGTCACCGAACCCGTACAAGCTTGGGGCAAACACCCAAGTATCAAGCTTGAGGCAAACTCCACAACATCGGAGGCTCTCAAGTACAAGGCCATGAAGGCTACAACACGCTACACACGGCAACAAGGCCACAAAGGCTCCAACGCGCCACAAACGGCTCCAAAGCCACAAAGCCTATAACGAGCCACAAAGGCAACAACGCCACAAAGGCAACTACGCCACAAAGGCGACAAGGCCACCAAGACATAAAGGCCACAAAGGCTACCACGCCACAAAGGGGACAAGGCCACGAAGGCCACAACACCACTAAGGTCAACAAGCCCTCTAGGGTTCCCTAGAGGGAACTCACACGAACTCACACGACACCGAAACCCTGGAGAGAACCCAAACCGATGCACCTAATACGATGGCTAAGAACACCACTAAGATGCCCAAGTCCTTCTCTCCCAAATTCCAACAAAGCTACAAAAGCTATTGGGGGAATAAGGGAGGAAGAACAAATAGGAGGAGGAACACCAAATTACTCCAAGATCTAGATCTAGCAAGATCCCCTCACAAGGAGGGGGATTCACTTGGTGGAGCACTAGATCTAGATCTCCTCTTTCCTTTCCCCCAAAAAGATGCAACAAATAGTGGGGGGAACAAGAGGGGAAGCAAGCTCTTCAAGGTCAACAATGGAGGAGAGAGAATAGATGTGGAAGAGCTAGTGTTGATGGAGGAGGGATAAAGGTATAAATAGGGGCTCCACAAATATGTTCGTTGGGGCAGAAAACTAGACAGATTCGCGCACAACCGGTACTACCGCTTGTTGAAGCGGTACTACAGCTTATGTGTAAAACAGCATCCAGAAATAAGCAATAATGCGACCCGAACCGGTACTACCGGAATTGGAACCGGTAATACCGGTTGTGTCCAAAAACAGAGGAAACAACAAAAGAGAGAGAGAGAGAGAGAGAGAGAGGAGCAGCAGCGTTGCAGTGTAGCAGGTGGGGCCAACAGCGCAGCATGCGGGCGGGCGTGCGAACACAGTAGCGTGGGGTGGGTCGCTAGGTGAGCTGGGCCGGTGGGGGCAGCTGGGCTGAAGGCTGAAGGTGGAAGAAATCGGGCCAGCCGGTACTACCGGCCCGGGTACCGGTCCGGTACCGGCCTGCATCTAGGGCTTGTAGAGCCCATGCCGGTACTAGGCCGGTAGCCCGAGCGGTGGTACTGCTGCCCCATTTCCTTTTCTTTTTCTGCGATGGAGAATCCTCGATATCTTGAGCTAGGAAACTCGAAATGCAGCGAAACCAACTTTGCTAGAAAGAGGACGACGAGAGCTACCTCCACACAAGGTGAAAACAATAAAATGAGTGGAGGATGATTTTCTTATGAATTTACAGGTGCAACCTCTCAATACGGTAAACCGGGAAAATCATCCAACTCGAACACGCAACATGAGATGCATCCCGAATCCGTTTCCGATAAGTTAGAGCTTGTCATGAGAATGAACACAAGCTCTAAAACATATCATGGATAAGAACCAACAACAACCAAGAAACACGATGCAATGCATGCAAGGTTTGAGCTCTCTTCGATGATGTGACCAACTATCCTACTGAGCACAACCTTGTCCTTGCGCATTCCACTCGAGTCGGCAAGCTCCGTCTTCACCCCTCTTCATCATTGTACATGCCACCATCTTCTTCCAACATACATGCCACTATCTTCATCCATCTTCTACGCCGTCTTCATCCCTCTTCATCTTCTCCACCGTCTTCTTCATTGCACTCGATCTTCTTCATCTTGCAACCTTGAGACCAACATATGGCTCAAGCATTGCCTATGGACAAATGGTAATATATATGAGAGTTAACCATAATGCAAATGGAGATTCTTGAGAGCTTCAATTAGTTACACCAACATGCAAGGCAATGAATAGCATAACTTGAAGCACATGATTTTCCAAAGAGTATATAGAGCTAGGAACACAATGTGGAAACAATGCCAAGAAAAACTCTCACAAAAAAAATTCAAAAGAATGGCAATAAAACCATTTTAGGCAAAATGGGATTTGTTGGAGGAAACATCTCACATAGGAACAAGATAATCTATAATATCAATTCTATGTGACACAACCTCAAGTATTCACATTTTCTAGGTTTGTAATATGCACAATGCATAATACTCCCCATAATGTGATAAATGAATTTTTCATACAAGAGGCAAATAAGAACCACTAGATATAATTAATGGACATTATAGAATTTTAATTCATCATGTCACACATTTTAAGATTGTGAAATGTACAAAGCATATCACTCCCCCAAAATAGGATAGTCCATTAATTTCTCACAAGAGCCAACAATTAAGATATCAACAAGATGCAAAAGGCTCAACATAAGAAAAATTGTACATGATGTGCCACCCAACATATATAAACATGATAGCAAGATAAGCAAGTAGGAAGCACAACATACACAACCACATGCAAGGTACAAAACCAACACATGTAAAAGGCGCGAGTAACTTTCAATGTAAAGGAGTTGAGGTCTCGTTACCACAAGGAGGAGCATAGATAAATGATGGAAGAAATAAAAACCAATGACTTGACTTGAGAAAATAAGAATGATGAAGACCCCTTAATTCTTCATGAACAAGTCAAGTCTCCAATGCCCTCCAATCATACATATTGATCAAATTTTGGCTTGTTGATCCCCAACCAAGTTGGGTCCTAAGAAGTTAGTCACAGTAGGCTTGGCAACCCAAATTGTTCTTTTTTACGAAACCACATTGAGTGCCAACATATTTGGCAAACACATTGGCAACCTTATCCTTACGAAGAGAATAAGCACCATCGATCAAGATAGGGTTGGATGAGTTGCCAATAGTGCAAAAGGAGGAGATGTGGCCCTTCTCACAGCATATGTAGCATGCCCTTCTCTTCTACTTCTTCTCACTTGATTTCTCCACAACGGGAGCCTTGGCTTGATCCTTCTTGGGTAGCGGCCTTTCTTCAACTCGAGGTAGAACATGAGCTCCATCTTGAGGTGGACCTTGAGCTCCATCTTGAGCATGATTCCCTTGTTTCTTCTTGCCAAGTGGCTTCTTCTTCAAAGGGCAAGATCTAACATGATGCCCTTCAATCTTGCACTTGAAGCACACAATCTTGGCGGGAACCTTCACATGTCCTTGGCCCTTCTTCTGCTTGTGCATGGTGGACTTCTTCTTGTTGTTGGAGTTGAATCCAAGTTCACTCTTGTCATTGGGGATTGTTGCCCACTCAACATGCGTCAAGTTTGCTCTTCCCTTCATGACCCTTTACGAAGTCCTTCTTCAAAGAAGTGACTTGGGCCTCGAGCTCTTTGATTTCTTATACATGGTTAGTAACAACACAAGTACTAGAGGAAGTGGAAGCTTCATTGTTAGAGCAACAAGGCAAGGTAGGTAATTCACCACAAAATATAGCAATAGCATGAGTGGGTGAATTACAAGCACTAGCACATGGATTGTTAGAGCAACAAGGCATAGAAGGTAATTCACCACAAGATATATCAATAGCATGAGTGGGTAAACTACAAGCACTAGCACATGGCAAAATAGCATTTTGAGAGGCACTGCCAGTACCGAAATGAGGCTCACAAGATATTACCTTTGTCATGATAGTCTCATGAGCTAACTTTAGCACATCATGAGAGACTAGAAGATCATCATGGGAGCTAGAGAGCTTTCCATGACTTTCTTCCAATTTCTCATAATTGATTGTTAGCAAAGAAATTTGAGCTCTTAGCTCAACATTCTCCTTCAAGATGGATGCTTCACAAGATGATAAGGGGTGGCCCGATCTTCTCGTCGAGCGATGGTAGATGGTGGATGATAACTCGCGAGATGCCCTCGAACTCTCCGGCTGTTCCCCCGCTGCCAGTGCAACAGATCTTCAACCCTATGGATATTCGCAACACCACACGCTTGCGCACGTAGCCGCCGACCACGAAGCGGTAAATTGCAATCTTCTAATTCCCAGTGGAACATCAGATCACACGAAACTTTCAGTAAAACTCCAGATCAATACGAATTGGAGAGTATAATTTCAGAGAAATGCGTATAGCAGTTCAACTAAACATATTTTTGTCTAAAACATAGTCTAACCCTAATATTACAATCTGACTATCTATTTATTGAGGTGTCCGAGGCAGGGAAGCGTTGGCGCGTTTGGACGTGGTCAAGCAGAACTCCATCTCAAGCTGGACCTCTCTTTTGGCATGATAGTAGAGCAGCTCCAGATGCCTAGCTAAGTATCCTGGCCGCATAGATACAGCGCACATACCACATGGATGGATCAATGCATGCATTACGTGAATGGCCAAAACACATGGTTGGCCATCTCTTTATGCATTACGAGTGATATCACATGCATGTAGATGAATTAGCTTGGTCAACTTCATGTGACTTGTAGTTCCATGTATTCCATATTCGTATCTCCTCGTGGGATATATTCTGGAGCACCACTTCTTATGTTTGCACTTGTGTGATCTTCGTCTGTTGCTCGCCTTATAATCGATTTTCATAGTTCGTCTTTTCGTCGTCTTCCATCTGTTGGTCGCCTTCCTTCCTCTCCTCCCGCTGGCGCCATTCCGATCGACCTCAAATCTAGTCAAATAATAATACAACGACTTAGGTAGTATATTATTCTCGGATATCAAAGTGTTATTTTCGACTAGGAATAAATTCACCTGATAATAATCATCAATTTGACTTAGTATTTCCTTCCAGCTCAAACATGTAGAATCATCATATTCCATGAATATATCCTCATCATCCTCCCTTTCTTCATGAAAAGCCGTCCTCGGCTTTTGGTAAACTGAAAGTGGAAGAAACAAAAAGAACAACGTGTACGCAGAGTATATGTACATATAGAATGTTGTATCAATTATGCGTACATGAGTAGTATTCTCATAATTCAAATTGCAACTTAACTTGCAAGTATAAGTGAAGCATATAAAAATACGATCACGGCGAGGAACAAATATGTATACAGTCTTATTGTGCAATATTAACTCAAGTGTTCTTACAGAAGACCGATGATCAAATTTTCTATAAACAAGGGTAAACCAATCCAGGATATGTAGATGTATAGATATGGGATACCATGCTTTTACTGCGCTACTCTGATATGTAGAATAAAAAAATATATGACCATGCCAATAACTCAGAGTGTATAATGTGCAACTCAGTTTGCAAATATAAGTGAAGTATAAATATGTAGCATATAGATGCAACATGTGTTGGGACAAACACAACGGCTCTGAGAAATCTGATTCTATTCTAGCAGGATTAGAACAATCCAACATGGATAAATTTCATTTGTTGGCTGTAACATAGCAACTAGACTAGAATTTAATTTCATAGTATTGTGAACATGATCTAAAGTCCCATAGCAAAAGGACATCGACACATAGCATATGTCGCTGAAAATAGCAAGTTTTAAATTGCCAATTCTATCACAAGTAATGCATATGTGATCCACTAGAAAGTTTTCATCCATGCTATAGTCACCAATGAGATTAAACATGGAAGAATATGCATAGGTGCTAGAATTCACATATGAAATTTCAGCAATCTTATCCATAGCACATCGCAGATTTATAGGTTCATTTAACATGATATAAGACATAATATCATCAGGCGGTATTCTTGCAAGTACTTCCTTGTGTGTAATCAATACCACATGATCAAAATTTGAAATTTGCAATTCATCACATGGTGTTGAAGTATATGTGCAAGTCAAATCCAATAAAGGAACCAACAAAGAAGTAGACTCACAAAATTATGTTGTAACGGTTGGTTGTAGTTTTAAGATGGCACTATGCATAGTAACATCCTCCAATGTAGAAGGTACCACCGTCACCTCATCCAGTGATGCAGGTTGTTGTACATTCAGCTCCCTTTCTTCAAAAGCAACCTGCATTTCAGAACCAACAAAAATAGAAGTAGAGAGCATTACATTAGTAGACATATCCTCACATGTCCTATCATCTACTACACTCATATATTTTTTTTGTCTCGTACTCTCAAAGTGTATGCTCTCAACCTCACATATAGTGGAATCACACAACTCACTTTTAATAACACTCTCACTTAATTTGGCTGTGTGGCTCTCATTCTTACATGGGTTGTGATACACATCCTGGTCACGATGACATATAATAGAAATGTCACCATCCATCATGATCTTGTACTCCGCGGACAAGCAGAACTCTTTTGTTCTCTCCTTGCGAAGGAGATGATACTCATGAAATTTGTCGGCTGGAGCACACAACAAAGCACGCCGTTTCATATTCCACTTGAAAGACATTTTCTTCACATCACGACAAGATTGAACATGAAACTTGTGGCACCAAGGTTTTCCCAAGAGAATGTGACACGAGTCAAGTGGCACAGGAGATACAACACATCGAACAACCTCAGTATGCCCGCAGATAGTAATAGGAACATCGGCAGTGTGTGAAATCAGCAATGTACCATATGAAGAATGCAAGAGGTATGGCACTGTACGGGCACTTGTGGGTAGTTGCAATTTCTCGACAACCTCAGTACTGATTAAATTGATACTAGAGGAACCATCAATAGTGGTGGCAGCGCATCGCTCACCAATCAGCACACTATGGTGGAAAAGCCCATCACCATCAAAAGTACCACGTTCTTCCTCCCAGAAAGTTTTGCTGCACAAAGACCTTAATCGTAAAGGAACCTCCTTTTTCTGCATCACGTCACAAGCACTAGAAGACATGATTAGTAGATTAGTGCAGTAATTCAAAAATTTGGTGGTGGTACTCTCACAACTCACTCAAAACTGAAAGAAACAATGTATCTTACCGTTCCAAAGAGAACTATGAAAGCTTACCAACTTGTAGTGGTAGTACGTGTGCGGATGTGATGAAGCGAATACCGAGGGTGAAAACTATCACACGACAAAACAGGGTATATGGTGGAGCTTGGTTGGGATACCGAACAACACCGATTCATAAAGCCTAGTGCTGATCGTATGACATGAGACCCACGGAAACATACACGGTGGAGATAAATGGGGCAATTGCAACTATATGGATGAGCTGGAAAAATTATGTATGTCGGAGTAATGCTCGTGTTGCAATGCACAAGAGAGACGCTAGCAAATAGCTCAATAATAGGGCACACGATTGCTCAAAACTACTTAGTGCAACGCAATAATGCAAACAGCAAACAATGCTCCAAAAAGATTGATATCAATATATATTTCCGGCCACCTTTCTTTTCCTTTTTTATCAATACGGTAGCTACAGTACTTTCGATTTTTTTCCTCTTGTTTTTTTTTCCTTCTTGATTCTCCTTTTCTATTTCTGAACCAGGCCACACAAGTTATTCACAGGAGCAAACAGAATAGTCTGCCAAATATATAGCACTTTCCAACCTAAACTTGAGCAGCCCTTGAGCGTGAAAAATACTAGTCTCGTGGGAAAGTTCCTAGCACAGATATTTTAGAAAGGCTCTGGCTATGTTTCGCAAAGTTAAAGACTCCGTACATCAGAAAAATAAAAGGGACTCAAACCAAGACTTAGACTTGCACTAGAAGGCATACAATATATGTGCTCAGACGAGCGTGTGCGCTAGACAGCAGACAAACTCTATGACGAGGGCTGGTAAATCCGCCGACAGGTGTTGCTGAACTATGATTCCAAAGTCCAAACTCCTGCTATGCTACTCCACGTGAAGGAAAAAAAAAGAACTTTGACTAGGACACGGCAATCGAGAGCTGAAAAGACAAAACCCAGCACTCCACGTGAAGGGAACTAAACTGCCAAACAAAACGCCTTACGGCAGATTTTTTTTTTCTTGTTTTCCTTGTTGGAGCGCACACGATACAAAGATAGATGCAGATTAAATACTCCGACGACCGAGACTTCAAAGACACGAAAACAGACCAAAGAAATCTAGACGCACCTACGACTCAATCGGAAGAAAAAGGTAACGCGAAGAAAAGACTACGATCAGCAACTAAACCAGATGAACAGATGCAATCAAGGGCTATGACAAATATTTTTGTGAGGCTTTTTCTATATAGGAGGAAAATAAAAACTAATCTAGGGATAAATTTTGTGGATGCTCACCGAGTAAACCTGAGAATCTGATACCAAGATGATATGTATTGGCATGACCATTGTGTTGCACAGAACGGTCATAGAGCCAAGGCCGACCCAATAGTAGATGACAAACCGTCATAGGAACCACATCAAAGTCAATGCAATCCTTATACGGTCCAATCTCAAACTCAACATGCACCATGTGGTTTACCTTCATCTCACCATTGTTACTCAACCACTGAATATAGTATGGATGCGGGTGCGGTAGATACTTCAACTTCAGCTTGGTACACAACTCCTTGCTTGCTAAATTGCGGCAACTCCCGCCATCAATAATGACCTTGCAAGCCTTGTCAGGACCAACCAAAGCCTTGGTTTGGAACAAATTGCAGCGTTGAGTATATGCACTAGGCAACACATTAAGAGCACGCTGCGACACAACAATAGTGCGAGCATCAGAAGGATATGCATCTTCACCATCAGTGTCATAGTCATCATCGTCTGGAGCATTTGGATCAACATCATCTCCAGTCTCATACTCATTGTCCTCATTGATAATCATGACTTTACGGTTAGGATAATCTCTCTTGAAGTGACCCTTGCCACCACATGTATGACAAACCATATCACGGTTGCGCGCAGTTGACATGCTAGAACCACTCGTACTTGCAGCAGATTCGGACTTCTTTGGGTTAGACACATTGGAGCCCGACTTACTAGGCGGAGTAGAGTATGGTGCAGAACGCGTCGAAGGCGCCGGCGCCGCAGGCGCGAGGCGTGAAGCGCCCAGCTCCCGTAGCACGTCCCTTAACCTTTGCTTCTTCAGCCAACTGTGATTCAGCTTCTCGTGCATGATGTAACAATTGATTCATATTGGTGTAGCTGTAATGACGAACAATGCCTTTGACATCATACTTCAATCCATTGAGAAAACGCTGCATTGTCATCTCTAAACACTCACGGACACGGCCACGCTGCATAAGCATCTCCATCTCCATGTAGTACTCATCCACAGTCTTCACACCTTGCCTCAACAGGGTTAATTTATCAAATATTGTACGCAAATAATTAGTGGGCACAAACCGAGCATTCATCGCCTCCTTCATAGCACGCCATGTAATAATAGGCAGCTCACCATCTGCTTGGCGATTACGAACAAGTGCACCCCACCAACGCAATGCATAACCATCAAATTCGGAAGAAGCAAGCTTGATCTTCCTATCTTCAGTGTAGTTTGGATGTAAGCTCCATAATTTCTCAATCTTGAGCTCCCAAGTGAGATCTTCTTCAACATCAGCTCCGCCTTCAAACTTGGGGATGGAAAACTTGGGCTTACCCAATCCATCTACTTCATCCTGTCCACGACCATGGCGGCCAAGTGGAGCCCAACCACGGGGACGATTAGCACGACCAGGGATGTCATCAGGATCTTCATCTTGTTGTTGCTGTTGGTTTGTGAGATTGTCAACAGCCAATTGTAAAGTTTGAAGAGTACGCTGAATATCTGTCATTTGATCCGACATTGCAGTAACGGTCTCATTAGTAGCATCCATCTTTTGGTTGATCTCTTCAACCGTGCCTCTAAGCTCGTCATCCTGAGTGCGGAATTCACGTCGCATCTCATTACGAAGAGCTTCAAACTCCCTCCATGTGATAATATCTGCAGAATCCTTGTTTTCCTGGTTAACAAGCTTATGATCACTAGCAGACATGATTAGTAGGTTAGTGCACTAAATCAAATAATATATGGTGGTACTCTCACAACTCACTCAAAACTGATAAGAAAAGGAGATCTTACCGTTCCAAAGTAAATTAGTGTTGCTTACCACTTGTAGGAACAACTAGTGCACGGATGTAGCGAAGCGAATATCAAGGGTATAAGAACAATCACACGACAAAGCAGGGTATATGTGGGGCTGTAGGTAGGCTACCTATGTGCACCAATAACAAGCTCTAGCGCTGACCGTAGACAACCAAAGATACTCACACAAGGCGATAAATGTGGCAATGCAACTATATGGATGAAAGGTTGCAATGCACTCGAGAGACGCTAGCAAAGCTCAACGGGACAGGCACAAGATTGCTCAACTACGGGTGCAGTTAAAGAAAAACTTAGGCCTTCTCTTGATTCAACTAGCACTTCACTTTTCTTTTTGTATTTTTCTTTTTGTAACGCAGCTATGTAGCTCTTTTTGCTTCTTTTCAAATTTTTTTTTGATTTTATGACTCAACTCCTTGATAACACGGCCAACAAGATATGCAAAAGCACCAAAACCCTAATGAGCAGCCTGTCGAGCGGTAAAACTAGTCTCTTCTGGGGAAGTTCCTAGTCACGTATATCGAAAGGCTGTGGCTATGGTTTGGACAAAACACACTGTATGCTATGTGGACTCGGAGTAAACAAAAACTGACACAATATGATAAACTAGATAATGTAGAGACACAAACCCTAACAATTCTACTAGATGAAAGAGAAAGGTACGCAAAAACAATTACGAAAAGCAACTAAAACTCGAAATTAGTGCAAGCTATGGCTATGGCAAACCCTAATATTATATTCTGACTATCTATTTATTGAGGTGTCCGAGGCGGGGAAGCGTTGGCGCGTTTGGACGTGGTCAAGCAGAACTCCATCTCAAGCTGGACCTCTCTTTTGGCACGATTAGTCAAGGCCCAAAGCCCACGTCAGCTGCAGATGATAGTAGAGCAGCTCCAGATGCCTAAGTATCCTGGCCGCATAGATACAGCGCACTACCACATGGATGGATCAATGCATGCATTACGTGAATGGCCAAAACACATGGTTGGCCATCTCTTTATGCATTAGGTGATATCACATGCATTTATATGAATTAGCTTGGTCAACTTCATGTGACTTGTAGTTCCATGTATTCCATATTCGTATCTCCTCGTGGGATATATTCTGGAGCACCACTTCTTATGTTTGCACTTGTGTGATCTTCGTCTGTTGCTCGCCTTATAGTCGATTTTCATAGTTCGTCTTTTCGTCGTCTTCCATCTGTTGGTCGCCTTCCTCCCTCTCCTCCCGCTGGCGCCATTCCGATCGACCTCAAATCTAGTCAAATAATAATACAACGACTTAGGTAGTATATTATTCTCGGATATCAAAGTATTATTTTCGACTAGGAATAAATTCACCTGATAATAATCATCAATTTGACTTAGTATTTCCTTCCAGCTCAAACATGTAGAATCATCATATTCCATGAATGTATCCTCATCACAAGAGGTAGAGTTAGTAGCACAAGCATCACCAATAATATCACAAGGAGAAGACAACTTAGAAAGCTCTATTAGGTTCGAAGACTTAAGTTGCTCATGTGACTCGGTGAGTTTGATGAGCTTACTTGCATTCTCGTTTGCATACTCACGCTCATGCTCTTTCATTTTCTCAATTATTTTTGTGCTCTCAATGGCAAAAGCCAAGATTTGCATAAATTTAGAGGAAGCAAATTTCTTCTTATGAAGACCATGGAAGACCAACTCACCAATCATGTTTAAGGAAGCAACATTAAGTTCTTCCATATCATCATCCTCATCATCACTAGATAGATAGGGTTCCAAAGAAGGAGATACCTTATAAGCCCTAGCCATAAGGCATTTGTAAGAACCGTGAGATGATGAACATGATGAAGTAACTGAAGCTCCATCCATGATCTTGTCTTGGACCATAGTATCTTTGGTTTCCTCTACATTGTTAGTCACACAAATACTAGAGGAAAACAAAGCATTTTTATCATGGCAACAAGACAAGTCAAGCACATCATCATGGGATGTAGATATGCAAGGACTATCAACACTAGCATGTAAGGTATTTCTAGTGCTATAAGTGTTCAAGTCCAAAGATGAATCATTGCAATGGGATAGGGATGAAGGATCATCAAGAGAAAGCTCACTATCAATAATGCAATGTTCATCACCACTCACCATGCCATTACCTCGAGTCTTACCACACATTGGTGAAGTGGAAGGAGTGCAATCATCCTCAATGGTCTTAGACGCACTATATGTATCTTGAAGCTTTCTCCAAAACTCATGAGCACTGTGGAAAGGCGCGATGGAGGAGATAAATACATGGCTCACAACATGGCAAAGCACTTTAGTAGCTTGAGCATCTAGATACGAGTTTTTCTTCTCCTGATAAGATGGATTTTGTGGATCCTTAGGAGGAGAAAAAACCCATATCAAAAATTTGCTCCATATGTGGGTGCAAGCCCCGAAAATGATCAAACATGTAGAATTTCGAAAAATCATATTTAGTGCCATCAAATGTAAAAGTGTCATTGTGCACTAATCCTCTAGCCAACATCTTTACTCTCAAGGCGGTGAAGCCTAATAAGATAAGAGACCCCTAGCTCTGATACCAATTGAATGTACAAGGATGTCTCCTAGAGGGGGGGGGGGTGAATATGCGGGTTGTAAAAATTTCTACTTGAGGGCTTAACAAGGCGGAATAAAACTAAGGTTTACTTGTTAAGCACAAAGCCTATCAACTAGGGTTTGCCTATGTGCACCAACAACCTACGCTAAGCATGATGAGCAACAAGGTGATAGCAAACTAGATATAGAACATCAAGCACAAAGGCTATCACAATGTAAAGCGCATAGGTAAAGGAGCTCGGGTTGAGAAGTAACCAGTGCACGAGGAGACGACGATGTATCCCGAAGTTCACACCCTTGCGGGTGCTACTCTCCGTTGGAGCGGTGTGGAGGCACGAGGCACTCCAATAAGCCGCTAGGGCCACCGTATTCTCCTCGAGGCTTTCCCACCAAAGGGAAAGCCTCGGTCCACTAAGGAGCCCTTGAGGGTGGTCACCGAAACCGTACAAGCTTGGGGCAAACACCCAAGTATCAAGCTTGAGACAAACTGCACAACACCGGAGGCTCTCAAGTACAAGGCCTCGAAGGCTACAACACGCCACACACGGCAACAAGCCACAAAGGCTCCAATGCGCCACAAACGGCTCCAAAGCTACAAAGGCTACAACGTGCCACAAAGGCAACAACGCCACAAAGGCGACAAGGCCACAAAGGCTACCACACCACAAAGGCGACAAGGCCACAAAGACAACAACACCACTAAGGTCAACAAGCCCTCTAGGGTACCAAGAACCCTAGAGGGAACTCACACGAAGTCACACGAGACCGAAACCCCAGAGAGAACCCAAACCGATGCACCTAATGCAATGGCTAAGAACACCACTAAGATGCCCAAGTCCTTTACTCCCAAATTCTAACAAAGCCACAAAAACTATTGGGGGAATAAGGGAGGAAGAAAAAATGGGAGGAGGAACACCAAATTACTCCAAGATCTAGATCTAGCAAGATCCCTCACAAGGAGGGGGATTCACTTGATGGAGCACTAGATCTAGATCTCCTCTCTCCTTTTCCCCAAAAAGATACAACAAATAATGGGGGGTACAAAAGGGGAATCAATATCTTCAATGTCAACAATGGAGGAGAGAGAATAGATGTGGAAGAGCTAGTGTGGATGGAGGAGGGAGAAAGGTATAAATAGGGGCTCCACAAATATGTCCGTTGGGGCAGAAAACTGGTCAGATCCGTGCACAACCGATACTACCGCTTGTCGAAGCGGTACTACAGCTCATGTGTAAAACAGCATCCAGAAATAGGCAAAAATGCGACCTGAACCGGTACTACCGGAATTGAAACCGGTACTATCGGTTGTGTCCAAAAACAGAGCAAACAGCAAAAGAGAGAGAGAGAGGAGCAGCAGCGCAGCAGTGTAGCAGGTGTGGCCAATAGCGCAGCATGCGGGCGGGCGTGTGAACGCAGCAGCATATGTGCGACGCAGCTGGCGAGCGGTAAGCCAGCCGGGTCAACGCCGCGTCTCCCGTGCGGGAGCGTCGAGCGAGCACGCAGCGGCAGCAGCGCGTGAGGTGGCCCAGCGAGCGTGTGCGCGGCAGGCGCGGTGGTTGTGTGGAGCTGGGCCGTTGCGGGAGCCAGCGGCCCAAGATGGCGTGGCCCGGGAGCGGGATGCGCAGGCGGCCTAGGTGTGGGCGGCGACCTAGGCTGGCGCGGGGTGGGCCGCTGGGTGAGCTGGGCCGGTGGGGGCAGCTGGGCAGCTGGGCAGCTGGGCCGCTGGGTGAGCTGGGCCGGTGGGGGCAGCTGGGCCGGAGGCTGGAGGTGAAAGAAATTGGGCTGGCCGGTACTACCGGCCCGGGTACAGGTCCGGTACCGGCCTGCATCCATGGGCTTGCAGAGCCAATGCCTGTACTGGGCCGGTAGACCGAGCGGTGGTACCGGTGCCCCATTTCCTTTTCTTTTTCTGCGATACGGAAACCTCGATATCTTGAGTTAGGAAACTCGGAATGCAGTGAAACCAACTTTGCTAGAAAGTGGACGACGAGAGCTACCTCCACACAAGTGAAAACACGGAAGTTAGTGGAGGATGATTTTCTTATGAATTTAGAGGTGCAACCTCTCAATACGGTAAACCGGGAAAATCATCCAACTCGAACACGCAACATGAAATGCATCCTGAATCCGTTTCCAATGAGTTAGAGCTTGTCATGATAATGAAAACAAGCTCTAAAACATATCATGGATAAGAACCAACAACAACCAAGAAATACGATGCAATGCATGCAAGGTTTGAGCTCTCTCCGATGATGCGACCAACTATCCTATCAAGCACAAACCTTGTCCTTGCGCATTCTACTCGAGTCGGCATGCTCCGTCTTCACCTCTCTTCATCATTGTACATGCCACCATCTTCTTCCAACATACACGCCACCATCTTCATCCATCTTCTACGTCGTCTTCATCTTCTCCACCGTCTTCTTCATCTTGCAACCTTGAGACCAACATGTGGCTCAAGCATTGGCTATGGACACGAACTAAGAGAGAATATCAATACAACCATTAGTCCATAGGGATTTTCATCAATTAGCAAAACCACACATGGGCGCTCCATGTCCTTTCAAAAGTAATCAGTTTTGGGAAGAATTCAGGTTCGATGACAACAAAGGCTTATTTCGTTAAATTATTCTGGGCTTATGGTGGCCCGTCTAGCATGCACACAACGCTAGTCTTCTAGTTGGCCCTCCTCAGCATCCTGCGAGCCACAAGCACTTCAAGGTAATTATAATGGGCCCAAATAGGACTGGATACATAGGGGCCTTATTTTGGGGGAGTAAAAGCCACTTTTAGTGATGCAAATTGTTACAGGCCTCTATATACAACACTGCCTACAACACTAGCAATAATAACAACATGAGCAGTGATGAGTTCATTTGTAGCTTGTTTTAACATCGTTATTTCATTAAGTTATCATTGATTATTAGTAGGATCTTTGTATTTTTTACCGAGCTACCGCGCCCTTTTATGCTTGTCCAAACAGGATCTTGAAATAATAAGGCAGTGATGAAATATGAATGAAAACTGTCATTTTCTGGCATTTTGACGTGATAGAAATCATTTTAGCACTTAATTATGCACCTGGGTGAAAGGAGGATGCGAGGATAACTTCCAGTAACTTTAGCGGGCATCGGTACAGGGAGAGCTCGCCCGTACCATCCGCCCGTATGACGTGCCAGAAGCACCGCCCTGTCAAATAATTTCGCCTCGAGCAGACATCAGAGAGATCCGAGATACACAGCTCCGAAAAACAGAGAAACACCACCTCCGATCAGATATAGAGAAGGAACTTTGGAGAATACAACATCCGGGCTGCTACCTGGAACCTCGGAGGACAAGGCATCATCCCCTTCATCATCAACAACTGCATCACCAACGCCATTCACCTCCAACCATAGTTGTAATCCTAATTGCTATTGTTGATTTGTATTCGAATCCATTCCATTCCTTTCATCCCCTCCATAAGATTATGATGATGTTCTTGATTGCATCCATGTGTGAGTAGTTCCATTAGTTCTTGGAGAGATGGAGAAACCCTAGCATGAATATGAGATGAATCTAAGATGATTTATGGTTTTAAGTATCAATGTGTGTTAGTTCTCTCTCTTGATATTATGTGTTGTGCACCATGTAATATCTGCCATATGGTCTCGAGAGGGAACTACCCTTAGAAGTGTGGTAACGTGAATGGCGAGAAGTTACATTAACGTATCGACACTTTAACACATGGATGAGGGGGATAAGAGGGACTCACCAAGCTCATATCGATAACCCTGGGGTAAAGCCCTTAATAGAAATAGTCAATATGTGGCTTGCAGAAGACTAGCTGCTGTGGTTATTTAGAGATGCGATGATCGATGGCTTTCTCGGCACATCTTATTACGGAGCTCTCCCACACACAATATGATTAAAATTATACTTCATCTTGATTAACATGAATCCTAATGCTAGAGGTGGATCCAATAAACCTTGAGAACACTTTTTCTTATTAAGTTTCATCCCATTTCCTATAACGATTTTTACTGCTTTATTTACTTTATTTTCAACCATTTACAACACCCCCTTAAAACATTTTGAGATTAGAAATCAATTTACAATTAATCTTTAATATGTAGTAGCAAGGGGAATTAAGACCCTAACTAGTAGCTCCTCGTGGTTCGATACTCTTATTTCGAAACTAACTACAATTGATTTGTGTTCTTGCAGTTATCAAGCTATTTTCTGGCGCCGTTGCCGGGGAGCTCAACGGTTTTGGTCTTTGTTCTTAGTTGCTAATTTATTATTGTTTTACTAAAATTGTTTAATAGTTTCAGGTAACACAATGGATTCTCTTTGGCTTATGAATAACCTTGATACAGCTGAATACCTCAGAAGATTCAACGGAGGGCTTGGTAAAGAATTCCCAAATGGGAGTGACGTGGAGTATGCGATTCACCCATGCTTTATTGATATTATGAAAGAGGAAATCTTTGCAGGAGATGATCCCGATGAGGATCCTTATAATCATTTACATTTCTCTACTGAGTTGTGTTGGACAATTAAACTGAGAAACTACTCTGGTGATGAATTAAACTTAAATTGTTTAGTCAATCTCTAACCAACTCTGCATTATCTTGGTATAGAACTTGTCCTGCAGAAAAGATCGATACTTGGGAAAATCTCATGAATGAATTTATATTTCAATTCTATCCCAAGGTTAAGTCCGCTGAAGCGGAAGATTCATAACCAATTTCAAGAATCGCCACGGTGAAAGTATGATGAGAGCCTACCTAAGGTTTAAATGTACGGTTCAAAGTTGTCCCCATCATGATTTACCACCTTGGTATGTTTTACATGTCTTTTTATGGAGGGCTTGAGCAAGATAATAAAAGGGAATTAGATATGCTATCCGGTGGATATTTTATGGAACTCACCCCGAGAAAGCTTGGGTACGCCTAGACAAAGTTCATAGAAATATAGAATCTCAGGGCCTTGATCTTGGAAGTGAGGGAGACATAGAAATTGAACACGACTGCTTAAATTCTTAAAAAAACAACAGAAAATTAAAAGAAACCGCTAATGAGCTTAATCTTGATGATGTTATGGTACTAGATGTTCTTCAAGCTTTTATAGAATTCATTGAAGCACCCAAGAAGGAATGACTTCATTACACTCCGCAACCTCAAATCATTGAAGCAGCACAAGTTGAAGCTGAAGCACCGAAAGTGGTACCCATTGAAAGGACGGCCTTACAATGAGCCGCTCCCTTTCCCAATGACAGTGGCAAAGCACATTAGAGCTCAAATCCCTACAGAACAAAAAAGAAGAAGAGATGAAAGAGGTGAGAGCAATAGAGGTGAAATTTAGTAATGAGGAACCTATGTATGAAGTTGCAAATGAGGAAGGTAGGTAACTAAGGAAGGTATTTTAGCTATGTATGCACATTGCAATGTAGTTGAGCTCGATTCTGAAGCCTCACAATTCATACAAGGTATGGTTAAAACAAAAAAAAATGTGGACAAGCCTGTTTTACCTTGCACTTTTGGTGGGTCCTCTTATTCTGGCCTCTGTGCTATTGGAACACATGTTAACGTTATTCCTTATAGATTTTATTTTGGTATCCAAGATGAACTTGAACATTCACAATTAGAAGACACAAATATGACAATAATGCTAGCTAATAAGACTCTTCGAGTTCCTATGGGAGTAATAAAAAAATGTACCTATTACAATAGGGCCTTACACTTATCCCATTGATTTTGTTGTCACTGATATGCCAATTGATTCTCACAGCCAGATCATTTTCGGAAGAACTTTCTTAAACACTGCAGGAGCTAATATTGATTGTAGGAAGGAAACTATGTCTCTTAAGTTTGGGGAGGAAGTGGTGAGGTTCCATTTCTCGAAGTTTGCTCATAAACCGATTGTCGAAGACATTGAAGAGGAAGAATTTGAGGAGGAAGTTAATCTTGCTAATCTTTCCGCAATCCTTTATGATACTCCTGGAGATGATTTGGAAGTAAGTTTACTTGGAAATGAAAATGCTATTATAGAATTAGATAAAAGTAATATTGAAAAATGTTTGGAATCTATCCCTTTAACTAATAACTCAATTAATGAGAAATATGAGGAACCTGAAAGAAAGGGAGATGAAGATTTACCACCTCCATAACTGAAACATCCTCCGCCGGATTTTAAGTATAGGTTTTTGGATGAAACAAATAGATATCGTGTTATTGTAAGTACTAACCTTTCAGAAAAGGAGGAAGAACAGTTAATGATGGTGCTTAAAATGCACCGTAAGGCCTTTGTGTATTCTTTGGATTACTTGAAAGGGATCAGTCCCTCGATAGCCACTCATAGAATATTCATGGAAGATGGAGCCCAACCAGTTGCTGATTTTCGGAGAAAACTTAAACCTGAGATGAAGGAAGTGGTAAAAAGAAATCATCCGCCTCCTCGATGCAGGTATCATTTGTGATGTCAAAGAAAGTGACTAGGTGAGTCCTGTTCATTGTGTCCCTAAGAAAGGAGGATTTATTGTTGTACCAAATAAACACAATGAAATGGTCCCAACTAGAACTGTTGTAGGATATAGGATGTGCATTGATTTAAGGAAATTGAATAAGGGAACTAGGAAGGATCATTACCCATTGCCTTTTATAGACAAACTTTGGAAAGGCTTGCTAGACACTCAATTTTTTTTTATCTGGATGGATATTCTAGGTTGTCCCAAATAGCTATACATCCAGAAGATTAACTGAAAACAACTTTCACTTGCCCTTTTGGATTATATGCTTATCATAGAATGCCTTTCGGTTTGTGAAATGCACCAACTATTTTTTAGAGATGCATGACCGCTATATTTGCCGATTATATTGAGCACATAATTGAAGTGTTCATGGATGACTTTTCTGTCTATGGAACTTCGTTTAACCATTGCTTGCGTAATTTGCATGAAGTGTTGTAGAGATGCGAAGATATCAATCTAGTCTTGAACTGGGAGAAATGCCACTTTATGGTTCAAGAAGGGATAGTACATGGACATAAGATCTCGGGAAGAGGCATAGAAGTTGACAAGTCAAAAGTGGAAGCCATAAAAAAATACCACCTCCATGAGATATCAAAGGTATCAGAAGTTTCCTTGGTCATGCTAGATTTTATAGAAGGTTCATTAGAAATTTTTCTAAAAAGAGCCCTTACTAATTTGTTATAAAAGATGTTCAGTTTAAGTTTGATGAAAATTGTCTTCATGCTTTCAGCATTCTTAAGCAAGCTCTACTTAAAGCTCCAATGATAAAACCACCTGATTGGAAAAACCTTTTGAGTTACTTTGTGAGGTAAACCACGAATCTACCGAAGCCACTTTGTGCCAGCGGGATGGTGTAACATCCCAAGAGTAACACCTTGCCCCTTTTATCTTTCTTGCATTGTTATCATCTCATCATGTTGCATTCATGCATATCACCACCTTTGGTTTTTATAAAATTGCATTTGGTTTTGGTTTTGTTTTCGTTTGCTTGCTTGGTCTTCTTCTTCCTCTCTCTTGGTTCATCCTCTCCCTCTTGTGATGTTCCAAGAAAAGCTAACAAGCCTAAACCTATCCCTCTACTTGACCTATATTTCAAATAGGTTATGCCAAATTCTTATATGGTTGCTATAAACCTACCTCTCCTCTCTATTTTATCAATGCTATTAATATGATCTTGAGTTGGGATTTATCCTTTCTCAAATGGTTGACCTACTTAAGGTTTACCGATATTTGAATACCAAATATTCTCTTATCCTTTTACTATCTCTATGTCTTTCCTCTTGTTCTCTTTATCTTTTTATTCTTGTACTCAAGCCTACCATAGGCCGATCCTTCTCTGAATTCAAAAGTCCTTTTCAAATTTCAAAATCTGCTTCCCTCAAATTTCAGAAAAGAATTTATAAATGAGAAGAAATAAAAACTGAAAGCTGAAAAGAAATAAAAGAAAAACTAACCTAGCCCATCTAACCTAACGCTACAGCCATCTATCATAGCTAACCCAACCCATCTAACTAAACCCAGCCGGCAGCCTTTTTCCTTTGGCCAGCCCGAGCCCAGGTGTAAGAGCATCTCCACTCGTCCCCCCGACGAGGCCCCCGGCGAGCGTTTTTTCCATCCGGACGGCGTAATTCGGCCCAGTCGCGCCGGTTCCTCGTTTTCGTCCGGATTGGGCCTAAATTCATCCGGCGATCCCACGCCATCCCCGGCCCCGGGGGCGCTAGGACTCCGGACGAAAGCGCGGGAAATACCGAGGAAACTTCCCGCGCGTCTGGTGGCCCCAACTTGTCGGCGAGAGAAACCGATCGTCGTCCTCATCGCATCGTCTTCCGCGCGCTGTAAAAGCCTGCGGCCGGTCAGCATTCGCCGGCCGCGTAGCATCCACGCGGCGAGTTAATGCCGTCGCATCGGCTTCCGCGAACGCATCGTCTTCCACGCGTCATTAATCGCCGCGGCGGCCGCCGCGCCTATTTAAGCCACTCCGCTCGCCGCGACGCCCCTGCTCCACTCTTCCTCCATTCTCCCTCCCCTGCTCCACCCTTCCTCCACCTCCGACGATGTCGTTCTCCGACGACGACGGCGCCGCCGCCAATGGCTTCCCCCGCCGGTCGCTCCATGATGACCCACAAGTATAGGGGGTGTATCGTAGTATCTTCGATAAGTAAGAATGTCGATCCAAACGAGGAGCAGAAGGTGTTGGCAGCAGTTTCGATGGAGGATTCACTATAAATGCTCACAGACAAGTATTCAGGGGGTTTTGATGTAACAATAAAGTACGAGTAAGTAAAATGCGAGAGAAATAATTGCAGCGAGTGGCCCAATCCTTTTTAGCACAAAGGACAAGCCGGTTTGATTACTTATAATGACCAAACGTTCCTGAGGACACATGGGGATTTTAGTCTAGTACTTTCGCTTCATGTGGTTTAATAATCTTCATTGTTTTGATAAGTGTTGTGTGGGTGAACCTATGCTAATGCACCGCCCTTCCTAGGACTAATACATACTTGTGATTATACCCCTTGCAAGCATCCGCAACTACAAGAAAGTAATTAAGATAAATCTAACCACAGCCTTAAACTCTGAGATCCTGCGATCCCTCTTGCATCGATATACTAACGGGGGCTCAGGTTTCTGTCACTCCGGCAACCCCGCAATTAGCAACCGAATACAAGATGCACTCCCCTAGGCCCATAAATGGTGAAGTGTCGTGTAGTCGACGTTCACACGACACCACTAGAAGAATGACACCACAACTTAAATATCATAACATTGAATATTACTCAACCATAATTCACTACTAGCATTTAGACTTCACCCATGTCCTCAAGAACTAAACGAACTACTCACGAGACATCATATGGAATACAATCAGAGGTGATATGATGATGAATAACAATCTGAACATAAACCTTGGTTCAATGGTTTCACTCAATAGCATCTACAACAAGTATAGAATAACACCGGGAGAGTTTCCCCTATCAAACAATCAAGATTTAACCCGAATTGCTACAGCGATGACGAGGTGCAGCGGTGGTGATGGCGGTGTAGATGGTGGAGATGATGATGATGACGGTGGAGATGATGTCCCGCTCGATGACGATGGCGATGGCGTCGATTTCCCCCTCCGGGAGGGAATTTCCTGTCCGCCGGAGAGCTCTTTTCTCTGGTGTTCTCCGCCCCGCAGAGGCGGCTGTAACCCTCCGTGAGGTCCTCTCTGTGGCTTAGGTTTTCGGGACGAAGGACGCGAAGAAGGAGGCGAAAGGGGCTGTGGGGCCCCGAGCATAGGGTGGCGCGGCCAGGCCATGGGCCGCGCCGCCCTATGGTCTGGGCCCACATGGCTCCTCTCTTCTTCCCCTTGGCTCCCTCCGTCATCTGGAAAAATAATTTACGTGAAATTCCATTCCACAGTTGATCTTCCGAAACATTGCGTTCTGACGGTGCTTTTTCCAGCAGAATCCTGGCTCCGGTGCTTGATCCTCCAATGATGATGAAACATGCAAAATAGATGAAATAACATAAGTATTGTGTCCCAATATGAAATATATCAATGAATAACAGCAAATTATGATACAAAATAGTGATGCAAATTGGACGTATCAACTCCCCCAAGCTTAGACCTCGCTTGTCCCCAAGCGAAACTGAGCTCGATAAACAAGACCACATGTTTATGGAGTGAAGAGTCGATAAATAAAATACGGACAAGAAGCATCATATTCATTCACACAAGACATTCTAGTAAACAACTTCCTCATATAACTCATCTTTGAAATAGGTAAAGAGAAATCACAAGTAAAGGTGCATAAGAAATCATAATTGGTGATGGAAAACTTTGTTCTTGGTCAGAGAACTACTAATGGATTGTACTTCTAAGCAAAGCTTTTATATTAGATTTTATAGCTGAGCCTTCATATTTAAGCATAACAATCTTTTCATAATCATTGATAACTTCAAAGTCATATTCATTCAGATAAAATTGGTACTAAACAAGAAAGTATAAGAGACATAATTAACTGAATCATAGCATAAATGATTGGTTCACAACAACTCAATTGCTTGCTTGAGATAGAGAGAAATAGGTTTACTGACTCAACATAAAAGTAAAAGATAGGCCCTTCGCAGAGGGAAGCAGGGATTAAATCATGTGCTAGAGCCTTTCAAGTTTTGAAATTATATAAAGAGCATAAAAGTAAGATTTTGAGCGGTGTTTGTTGCTGTCAACGAATGGTAGCGGGTACTCTAACTCCCTTGCCAAGCGAACCTTCAAAGAGCGACTCCCATGAGGGACGGCATCTCTACCAGCAAGGTAGATCATCCCCCTTCTCTTTTGTTTACACATGTATTTTAGTTTTATTAAGGATGACACTCCCCCCAACCTTGGCTTTCTCAATCCATGGCTAACCGAATCCTCGGGTGCCTTCCAACATTCACATACCATGGAGGAGTGTCTATTGCAAAATTAAGTTGCTTACTGATAAATCAGAGCAAAACATGTGAAGAGAATTGTTAATGAAAGTTATTAATTTGGGGCTGGGAACCCCGTTGCCAGCTCTTATTGCAAAGTTATTGGATAAACGGATGTGCCGCTAGTCCATTGGTGAAAGTCCGCCCAACAAGATTGAAAGAATAAACACCACATACTTCTTCATGAGCTATAAAACATTGACACAAATAAAGAGTAGTAGTTTGAATTATTTAAAGGTAGCACATGAAGTATTTACTTGGAATGGCAGAAAATACCATGTAGTAGGTAGGTATGGTGGACACAAATGGCATAGGTTTGGTCTAAGGTTATGGATGTATGAGAAGCATTCCCTCTCGATACAGGTCTTTGGCTAGCAAGGTTTGATAGCAAGCATAAAGGTTGAGGGAAACAAACAAATATACATATGATAGAAACAATCATGCATCTTTCTCATAAGCACAAGCAATTTTAACTTAAGAATACTAGGCATAGAGATAATAGAGTAATGTATCTAAGTGTATTTCTCTCTTCTATTAAACATCAAGATGTTGTTGCTATTGACCAATACTAAGTTTGCCAAAACCAAATAGATTTACTTGATGCTCCCAAAGTGATATCAATACTCATGTCAAGAGTAATCATATAATGGAGATTGCAAACTAAAATAAGGTGTGCAAAAAGTAAATGATAAGACTTCTCATTAATATTCCATAACGATAACTCACACCAACGGATACATAGATAACTAACTAAGAGAGATACTTCCACATTGCATACTATTCCATATGATAACTTCCCTACTCATGATATGACACTACTTGATAGTAAAAGATAAAGGTGGTGATGTGATACCGCGGCACTCCCCCAAGCTTGGAATAAACCAAGGGGATGCCAATACCGATGATGAATTACTCCTTCGGTGATGATGGTGATGGATTCTTCTCGCGCTTCATAAGGATCTCCTTCAGCTTCAGCTTCTCAATTTTGCAATTCTGCACCAAAACCTGAAGAGACTCATTGTTACCCGAGTGTGGCGGTGACGGCCTTGTGCTGGGATTTGAGTAATATTCCAGCATTCTGCGAAGTCGTTGGTTCTCCTCCTGAAGTATCTCCACTTCCCTTCTTAGAGCACGATATTGATCACAAAACTCATCAGCAACCCGTATGGCTTCCTCCACACAAGGGAAAGAGTCGAGGTCCAGAGCAGGCGGAAGAGCTCCCTGCAAGTTATGAGAAAAAGAACGTCCCAGTGTTAACCGATCCCACCAAGATTGGCTTACTCCTCGTAGTTTCCCACTCTCCTTTTGCTGATGCTATCTTCTCCTTCTCCTTATTGATCCTTTCATCCATCTCTTCCCTCCAAGGCCCCTTGTCTTTGTTGTTGGAGACCATGGTGCTTCTAGATCAAAACAAATCTGGCAGAAAACAGCTCGAAACAAAACACGACGAGAAAACGATATTACGGACCTCCAGGGGTCCGGGGATTATATAGCAATTTTCGCGACAAAAGGAAGGTTCGAACAGTCGGAAAGGGGCAACGAGGCGGCCAGACCATAGGTCGGCGCGGGTGGGGCCGCGCCGGCCTATGGTGGCACGCCCGTGCGTCCTTTCCACTCCGTTTCGAACTCGTAATTTTTCATATTTTCTAAAAACAGCAGAAATAATGTTCGGAAAGGTAAACGCGGACTTTTTATTACCTATACTGTTACCTATTCAAAGTCCAGTTCTGGCGGACTGTCAATTTGTCCTTTGATGAAAGCCTCCGGTGTTTCCACTTGAATAATATCAACATCAACATTATAAGAATCACCCGAGATATAATGCTTGAGTCTTTGTCCATTCACCACTTGTGTAGCATTGCCTTGGAGAGAGCTAATTTTAATTGCTCCTGAACGATACACCTCCTCAACAACATATGGTCCTTCCCACTTCGAGAGTAATTTCCCTGCAAAGAATCTAAGACGAGACCGATACAATAGGACTTGATCTCCAACATTAAATTCTCTTTTAATGATCCTTCTATCATGCCACTTCTTAACTTTTTCTTTAAAGAGTTTAGCATTTTCATAAGCTTCACTTCTCCATTCATCTAGAGAACTTAATTGCAACAACCTCTTATTACCGGCTAATTTAGGATCTTTATTTAGTTCTCTAACAGCCCAATAAGCTTTGTGCTCTAGTTCTAAAGGTAAATGACAAGCTTTTCCATAAACCATTTTATAAGGTGACATTCCCATAGGATTTTTATAAGCAGTTCTATAAGCCCATAGTGCTTCTTTCAATTTGCTAGCCCAATTCTTTCTAGATTTATTAACAGTCTTACCCAAGATAGCTTTAATCTCTCTATTTGATAATTCTACTTGACCACTAGTTTGAGGGTGATAAGCGAAGCAATTCTATGATTAATACCATACTTAGCAAGAGTTTTTCTAAAACCTCCATGAATAAAATGAGAACCTCCATCAGTCATAATATATCTAGGTACTCCAAATCTAGGAAATATAACATCTACCAGCATTTTTATAGAGGTCTCACCATCAGCACTTTTTGTAGGTATAGCTTCTACCCATTTAGTAACATAATCAACAGCGACAAGTATATGAGTGTTACCATCTGAAGAAGGGAAAGGACCCATGAAGTCGAATCCCCAACAATCGAATGGTTCAATAACAAGAGTATAATTCATAGGCATTTCATTGCGTCTGGAGATATTACCAACTCTTTGACATTCATCACAAGATAAAATAAATTTCCTTGCATCTTTGAAGAGTGTTGGCCAATAAAAACCTGATTGTAGAACCTTTTGCGCGGTTCTATCTCCAGCGTGATGTCCTCCATAAACACTACCATGACATTTATTCAATATCTCCTGTTGTTCATATTCAGGAACACATCTTCGCATAATACCATCCACTCCTTCTTTATATAAGTGTGGGTCATCCCAAAAATAATGCCTCAAGTCATAAAAGAATTTCCTCCTTTGCTGAGCTGAAAAGGTTGGAGGCAAATACTTTGAAACAATAAAGTTAGCATAATCTGCATACCAAGGGCTCTCTCGCGAGCTCACCTTTATTACAGCCAATTGTTCATTTGGAAAACTATCATTAACAGGAACAGGATCATAAGCAATATTTTCCAATCTAGACAAATTATCAACAGGATTATGAGCACCTTTCCTATCTATAATATGTAAATCAAATTCTTGCAACAGAAGTACCCATCTAATAAGCCTTGGCTTAGCATCTTTTTTGTCATAAGGTATCTAATTGCAGCATGATCAGTATGAATTGTAACTTTCGAATCAACAATATAGGGTCTAAACTTATCACAAGCAAAGACTACAGCTAACAATTCCTTTTCAGTTGTAGCATAATTTCTTTGAGCAGCATCAAGAGTCTTACTATCATAATGAATAACATTTAATTTTTTATCTACCCGCTGTCCAAGAACAGCGCCTACAGCAAAATCACTAGCATCACACATAATTTCAAAAGGCAAATTCCAATCAGGAGGTTCGACTACAGGAGCAGTTGTTAAGGCTTTCTTTAGAGTTTCAAAAGCTTCCTTACAATCATCATCAAAAACAAAAGGTACATCTTTTTGAAGAAGATTAGTAAGAGGCTTTGAAATTTTAGAGAAATCTTTAATAAATCTCCTATAAAACCCAGCATGACCAAGAACACTACGAATACCTTTAACATCCCTCGGATAGGGCATCTTCTCAATTGCTTCAACTTTAGCTCTATCAACTTCAATACCTCTCTCGGAAATTTTATGTCCCAATACAATTCCTTCATTAACCATAAAGTGGCATTTCTCCCAATTAAGAACAAGGTTAGTTTCTTCACATCTCTGCAACACTTTATCGAGGTTTCGCAAGCAATTATCAAAAGAATTCCCATAGACAGAAAAATCATCCATGAACACCTCTACAATACTTTCGCAAAAACCATGAAAAATAGCAGACATGCATCTTTGAAAAGTAGCAGGAGCATTACATAAACCAAAAGGCATACGCCTATAAGCATAAGTTCCATAAGGACAAGTAAACGTGGTTTTCTTGATCTTTAGCTTTAACAGCAATTTGTGAAAACCCAGAATAACCATCAAGAAAACAAAAATGAGTATTTTTAGATAACCTTTCTAGCATTTGATCAATAAAGGGTAAAGGGTAATGATCTTTCTTAGTAACTTTATTAACTTTTCGAAAATCAATGCACATTCTATAACCTACAACTATTCTTTGAGGAATAAGCTCATCATTATCATTAGGCACAACAGTCATTCCTCCTTTCTTAGGAACACAATGCACAGGACTAACCCATCTACTATCAGCAATAGGATATATAATACCAGCTTCAAGAAGTTTTAATACCTCGTTCCTTACCACCTCTTTCATCTTCGGAATTAGACGACGTTGATGTTCAACAACAGGCTTGCATCTTCTTCCATATTAATAGCATGTTGGCAAATAGAAGGAGAAATCCCTTTCAAATCATCAAGAGTATAGCCAATAGCTCCTCGGTGTTTCTTCAATATTTCCAATAACCTTTCTTCCTCAATCTCTGAAAGCTTAGAACTAATAATAACAGGATATATTTTCTTATCATCAATATGAGCATATTTAAGATTATCAGGTAAAGGCTTTAAATCAAAAACAGGATCTTCCTTCGGTGGCGGTGTTGTACCCAAATCTTCCACCGGTAAATCATGCTTGAGAATAGGTTGACGAAGAAAAATTTCCTCAAGCTCATCTCTTTCTTTCCTAAAAGCTTCACTTTCACTATTCTCCAAATGTTGCTGCAAAGGATTATTAGGAACAAGAACAATAGATGCACACTGCTCCATTTTAAAATCATTACTAGGCAAGTCAGCTTTATAAGGAGTTTTGGTAAATTTAGAAAAGTTAAATTCATAAGGTTCCCCAGCAAATCTAGTCAAAATTTTCTCTTTCTTACAATCTATAATAGCTCCACAAGTATTTAGAAAAGGTCTACCAAAAATGATAGGACAATGATCACTAGCAGCAGAACCAAGTACCAAAAAGTCAGCAGGATATTTAATCTTACCACATAGAACTTCCACATCTCGCACAATACCAATTGGAGAAATAGTTTCTCTATTAGCCAGATGAATAACCACATCAATATCTTCAAGTTCACAAGAACCAATTTCGTGCATAATCTCCGTGTAAAGCTCATAAGGAATAGCACTAACACTTGCACCAATATCACATAAACCATAATAGCAATGATCACCAATTCTAACAGATAGCATAGGAACACTAACTTGTTTGGATTTATTAGGATGTGAAACAATATTAGAAGCATCTTCACAGAAAATAATATGACCATCCTCCACATTTCAGTCACAAGATCTTTAACTATTGCAACAGCAGGTTCAATTTTAATTTGTTCTTCAGGTTCTTTAGGTTTCTTTTCACTTTTATTAACTGCACTAGATATGACAGAGTACTCCTTCATTTTAGCAGGGAAAGGAGTTTTTTCAATATAAGCTTCAGGAATAACATTATCAACAATTTCAATCACTACACATTTGTTTACAGATGAATCAACTTTATCCTTATACGGTTCATGATACTTATCAAAATTCTTCTTAGGCAGTTCATAATGAGAGGCAAAAGCTTTATAAAGATTTGCAACAACTTGGGAATCAAGACCATATGTAGCACTCATATTACGAAATTTATCAGTATCCATAAAAGCTTCAATGCATTTATAATCATAAATTATACCTGATTCTCTATCTTTGTCGTTCTCCCATCCTTCAGTATTTTCTTGGATCCGATCAAGAAGGTCTCTTTTAAACTCTTCATTCTTGCGTGTAAATGATCCAGAACAAGAAGTATCCAGCAAGGTCTTGTCTTGAAAAGAAAGTCTTGCATAGAAATTATCAATAATAACATTACCAGGAAGCTCATGAATGGGGCATTTGAGCATTAAAGACTTCAATCTCCCCCAAGCTTGGGCAATACTCTCTCCATCATGAGGCCAGAAATTATATATGCGGTTCCGATCTTTGTGAATTTCACTTGGAGGATAAAATTTGGAATAAAATAAAGGCACAATGTCCTTCCAATCAATAGAATCACCATTCTTCAGCAATTTATACCAGTGCGCCGCTTTACCAGACAGATATAGTGAATAGTTTCTTCCTAACTTCATTCATAGAAATACCTGCACATTTGAATAACCCGCATAATTCATGCAAAAACAATAAATGATCACCAGGATGAACAGTTCCATCCCCTTCATAGCGGTTATCCATAACACGTTCAATAATTTTCATAGGTATTTTATATGGTACTACTTCCTCACCTGGCGCTTCATCCACTACCGTTGCAGTAGTAGTAGATTTCCCAAATAGAAATTGAAGAGAAGATCTCTCCATAATGATTTATAGCAGCAGGCAGAAATAAAATCAGCACAAACAGTAAATTTCCTTACCAATTCCGCTTACCAATAGCGCTTCACTCCCCGAACGGCGCCGAAAATAGTCTTGATGACCCACAAGTATAGGGGTGTATCGTAGTATCTTTGATAAGTAAGAATGTCGATCCCAACGAGGAGCAGAAGGTGTTGGCAGCAGTTTCGATGGAGGATTCACTGTAAATGCTCACAGACAAGTATTCAGGGGGTTTTGATGTAACAGATGAATAAAGTACGAGTAAGTAAAATGCGAGAGAAATAATTGCAGCGAGTGGCCCAATCCTTTTTAGCACAAAGGACAAGCCGGTTTGATTACTTATAATGACCAAACGTTCCTGAGGACACATGGGGATTTTAGTCTAGTACTTTCGCTTCATGTGGTTTAATAATCTTCATTGTTTTGATAAGTGTTGTGTGGGTGAACCTATGCTAATGCACCGCCCTTCCTAGGACTAATACATACTTGTGATTATACCCCTTGCAAGCATCCGCAACTACAAGAAAGTAATTAAGATAAATCTAACCACAGCCTTAAACTCTGAGATCCTGCGATCCCTCTTGCATCGATATACTAACGGGGCTCAGGTTTGTCACTCCGGCAACCCCGCAATTAGCAACCGAATACAAGATGCACTCCCCTAGGCCCATAAATGGTGAAGTGTCGTGTAGTCGACGTTCACACGACACCACTAGAAGAATGACACCACAACTTAAATATCATAACATTGAATATTACTCAACCATAATTCACTACTAGCATTTAGACTTCACCCATGTCCTCAAGAACTAAACGAACTACTCACGAGACATCATATGGAATACAATCAGAGGTGATATGATGATGAATAACAATCTGAACATAAACCTTGGTTCAATGGTTTCACTCAATAGCATCTACAACAAGTATAGAATAACACCGGGAGAGTTTCCCCTATCAAACAATCAAGATTTAACCCGAATTGCTACAGCGATGACGAGGTGCAGCGGTGGTGATGGCGGTGTAGATGGTGGAGATGATGATGATGACGGTGGAGATGATGTCCCGCTCGATGACGATGGCGATGGCGTCGATTTCCCCCTCAGGGAATTTCCCCGGCGGATTCCTGCCCGCCGGAGAGCTCTTTCTCTCTGGTGTTCTCCGCCCCGCAGAGGCGGCTGTAACCCTTCGTGAGGTCCTCTCTGTGGCTTAGGTTTTCGGGACGAAGGAGTACGCGAGAAAAGGAGGCGAAAGGGGTTGTGGGGCCCCCATAGGGAGGCGCGGCCAGGCCATGGGCCGCGCCGCCCTATGGTGTGGGCCCACAGTGGCTCCTCTCTTCTTCCCCTTCTGGCTCCCTCCGTCATCTGGAAAAATAGGAATTTACGTGAAATTCCCTTCCATAGTTGATCTTCCGAAATATTGCGTTACGGGTGCTTTTTCCAGAATCCTGGCTCCGGTGCTTGATCCTCCAATGATGATGAAACATGCAAAATAGATGAAATAACATAAGTATTGTGTCCCAATATGAAATATATCAATGAATAACAGCAAATTATGATACAAAATAGTGATGCAAATTGGACGTATCACTCCACCAGTGGGAGGGCCACCTCCTCCACCAGGCGGGGTACCCCTGCCCGCCGGACACGAGGCCTCCCGGCGGCGGGTGGAGGCTTAGTCGTGGCGGCGTACCAATCCCGCCGCCGCCTCGGGGCGACGCCCTCGACGCCGCCATCGAGGAGGCGCGGCTCACAATGACGGACGAGGAGCGCGCCGACGAGCGCCACCACCCCGACAACTACACGCGGTGGAATTCGTACTTCCTCCGGCGGTGGGAGCGGGAGTTGGCGGCCTACGACGGCCCGCCGCCTCCGCCTGCGCGCAACAACGCCGCGGGACGCCGACGGTGGTGGAGCGCGCCGGGCCGGACGCTGGAGAACGTCCTCGAGCACATCGAGGGCGGAAACTTCCCGTGCTGACGATGCCCCCTCCATCGAGGGCATCGGCGAGCCGCCGCCGGGGAAACGTCTGGCAGCCACGGCGCATGGCTGCCAGCTCGTCGTCTTCCGGATCGGCGCCGAGGCCGTCCTTGGCGCCGGTGAAAAGGGAGGCGACGTCTCCATCGACGCCGGCGCCGGCGCGCGTCAAGAAGGAGCCGGCGTCTCCAACGCCGACCAGAGGGCGCAGCAGCGGCGCCCTCGTCATCCGCGACCAACCCTCTTCGCCGCAGCCTGGGCGGAAGAGGACGAAGAAGGAGGCCGCCGCAAACAGGCTCGCCGAGGAGGAGGCGAAGCGCGCGGAGGATGCCGCCATGGCGGAGGCGATCGCCAGGTCGCTCAAGGACCTGGTGCCCGCCGACAACGCCCTCCCCGAGGACGCCGCCCTGGAGTGGTCGAGGCGCGACTGGGAGCGCCAGGAGGCGGAGCAGCAGGCGAGGCTGCTGGACCTGGCCGCCGCGCAGCGACTCGCCGCCCGCGCCGGCCGCGCCGCCACTCCAACCGCCGCCGCCGATGTCGCTCGCTACGGCCGGCCTGCGACACCTCCATCCGGCGTCGCCGTCCCATTCGTCGACCTCGAAGCGTCCGACGACGAATGGTACAAGCCATCCCCGCCTCGGTGGGGAGACGCCGGCCAGGGCAGCAGCAGCCAGGCCGCGCCGCCGCAGGTCGACGACGACGGCTCCGACGACGACGGCGGCGACTACACGGTGTTCTACCGCCATTTGGGCATGTAGAGCGCCGTATTTTTAAATTAGCAGTTGAATTCTCCTAGCCGAATTCGAAATATAGTCGAATTCGGCCTCTATGTATGAACTTCGCCCGTTATATAGTAAATACCATTAAATTTAGTCTAAATTCGCCCGTTTTTAGCCGTAGTTTGTCAAGTTTCCGTTTTTCAAATTTGCATCGTCGTCTTCGCCTGGGGACGCGGCTGGGAAACTACTCCTCCCCATGCTAAATCTTCCTTCAATCCGGACGAAAATTTAGCCGGATTTGGGCGTGGGGAGGACCAACAAGTGGGGATGCTCTAACGATGGAGACGCAGTTCATGTATGTCTTCTTCCTTCTGTACGAACATGTCCAGCACCACATGATCCTCTACCTCTCTCCGATGCTTGCCACCTGCGTCCTCTCCCCTTAAGACCCACAGGAACCCTAGCTCTTTGTAAGGTACTAGGGAATTTCTATTTCATCTCTCGATCCACAGATACAGGAAGAGGTTTGAATCAAGCCGATCTCAGATCCAGCCTATTCTCTCCTTCTACCGCACGTACTCACAGAGTAGTGTTCATCCTTTCGTAAGTTCCAAGCCAAGTACAGCACCGGCGCTCAGGCCTTAAGTACAGGAAACACGCACGCACTCACACGTAACAGCTCATTTGGCCCACTGCGGCCCGAGTAGCCACCCAGGTAACTTGCGCGTCCTCGTGGGCCTGGTCCTGGGTTCCTTCCTGCCGTCTGGAGTCACAGCATTGGAGTGGTTGGCGCCTTGTGATGCCAGGTTGCTGACATTCCCCCCCTCTTGTTCACCTGCTTGCCCCCAAGCAGGAGCATGCGGGAAAACGCTGCTGAAGCTCTTCCATGTCTTCCCAGGTGGCAGACGAAATCGGAGCCCCACTCCATTGTACAAGGACTTGGACGACCGTGCGAAGACCAGCTTGGCGGACTCGACGCTGCAGCACTTGAATGGGAACCTGAAAGACAGCATCATCATCGGGAAGGTGTGGTAGTACCTGATGCTTTGGTCCAATACAAGGCTTCAGCTGTGAAACATGAAAGACAGGATGAATTCTGCTTGAATCTGGAAGCTTCAGCTTGTAGGCAACTTCACCAATGCGCTGAATCACAGGAAATGGTTGAACGCGAGTTTGTGGTTAGCTCGACGCGCTACAGATGACTGAATGTACGGCTGAAGTTTCAAGAACACTTCGTCACCAACAGAGAAGGAACGCTCAGATCTGTGTTTATCAGCTTGGTGTTTCATACGTTGCTGCATACGAAGCAGATGCTGTCGGACAGAAGCAATCACCAGCTGCCGGTCAGACAACCAAGTCTGGACATCTTCCTCATCAATACTATCAGAAGCTGTCACACCAAAGTAACGAGGCTGGCGACCATATATGACCTCGAAAGGAGTTTTTCCCACAGAAGAATGCCAATTGTTGTTGTACCAAAATTCACAGAGACTCAACCATTTAGACCATTGGTTGGGATGAGCACTGATGAAGCATCGAAGATAGCATTCAATAGATTGATTAACACGCTCTGTTTGGCCATCCGTCTGGGGGTGATGGGCAGTACTCATGTTCAATTCCGTGCCAGTAGCTTTGAGAACCCCCTGCCAAAACTTGCTAGTAAAGACTGGATCTCGGTCAGAGACTAACATCTTTGGCATTCCATGAAGACGGTAGACAGAATCAACAAAGAGATCAGCCACGGTGGTAGCAGTGTATGGGTGCTTCAAGGGTACAAAATGTGCATACTTAGAAAATTTGTCGACGACAACCATGATGCAGTCGAATTGGCGAGACTGTGGCAACCCATCAATGAAATCCATCGTGGCCATCGCCCATGGACCCGAAGGCACAGGAAGGGGTTGCAGCAAGCCAGCAGGCAGGGTACGCTCAGGCTTAGCTTGCTGGCAGATGTGACAATTGCTGACAAAAGTCTTGACATCCTTTTTCATACCTGGCCATTTAAAGAGAGAAATCAAGCGGCGATAAGTGACTGGAAACCCCGAGTGTCCACCCAAGGGGCTGCTGTGGAATGCCAACACAATTTGCTGTCGTAACGATGGATTACCACCCACCCAAATTCTCTTCTGATAACGAAGCAAGCCATCTAAAAAGGAGTAATCTGTGGCAGAAGACGGGTCAACAGCCAATTGCTGAATTTTTTCTTGGACAAACGAATCCTGACTATAGCTGTCAACAACCTTATCGAGCCAAGTCGGCTGAACTGTTGTAGCGACATAAACTTCAGAAGAATGCACTGGCTTACGAGACAGAGCATCGGCAACACCATTTAGGGTGCCTTTCTTGTACACGACCTTGTACTGCAATCCCATTAGTTTGGTCAGGGCTTTTTGCTGCCAATCAGTGTGAAGACGCTGATCATCCAGATGAGTGAGACTTTTGTGATCTGTGCGAATCACAAATTCCCCCATTTGCAAATATGAACGCCACTGCTCCACAGCAAGCAAGATTGCCAAATATTCCTTCTCATACACAGACAAGGTACGATTTCTGGGTCCCAATGATTTGCTCACATAAGCGAGAGGGTGTCCATCTTGAGATAGGACTGCACCAATCCCTATGTCGCAAGCATCTGTTTCCACGACGAACTGGCGCTTATAGTCTGGCAATGCAAGGACAGGAGCTGTCATAAGTGCTGATTTTCAGGGTTTGGAATGCAGTTTCAGTACTATCCGTCCAGACATACAGCGAGCCCTTTTTCAGCAATGCTGTGAGCGGTTGGCTGATGATAGCATAGTGGCGAATAAACTTACGGTAATAAACCGTAATGCCTAAGAACCCTCGCAGCTCCTTGAGATTGGTTGGTACTGGCCATGTGCGGATGGTCTCAATCTTGGAATCATCAGTCGCAACACCAGAAGCTGATATCACATGCCCGAGGTAAGAAATCTTCTCCTGAGCAAAAGCACATTTAGAAAGCTTCACCTGCCATTGGTCCTTACGCAGAATGCTCAAAACTTGCTCCACATGCTGGAGATGATCCTCATAAGTCACACTGTAAATGAGGATATCATCGAAGAACACCAGGGCAAACTTACGGAGTACAGGTGCCAAGGATGCATTCATAGCAAACTGAAAGGTAGCAGGAGCTCCAGTCAAACCAAACGCCATCACTTTGAACTCATAGTGACCGTTATGCGTTTGAAAGGCAGTTTGGATTCCTCTCCCGGAGCTAAACGGATTTGATGATAACCAACTCGTAGGTCTAGCTTTGAGAACCAGCGTGCACCAGCCAACTCGTCAAGCAATTCATCGATAACAGGCAGAGGATACTTTCCTTTGACAGTAAGAGCATTCAGATGACGATAATCGACAACCAATCTCCAGGTTTTGTCCTGTTTCCTGACAAGAAGAACCGGAGACGCAAAAGGCGAGTTGCTGTGGGTGATAACCCCCAAACGCAGCAATTCCTGGATCTGTTGCTCAATTTCAGACTTCAATTCAGGAGCTACTCGATAGGGTCGCATAGACACAGGACGAGGTCCTGGAATAAGAGGTATCTGGTGGTCATATTGTCGTCGAGGAGGAAGGCCAGTAGGAGCATCAAACACCGAAGCAAACTGATCCAGCAAGGACTGCAAATCGGGCCGGAGCTTCTGTTCTGCCTCATCAGGAGCTTCACGAACAATATGTAATTCCAACATAGCATAAGTCTGTCCAGGGGTATCTTCACCATGTAACACAACTAACTGATCTGCAGTTTGGAACGCTATCCACTGTTGAGCCCAATGAGATAACATAGGACTATGCTTTGCCAGCCAATCAAGTCCCAATATGCCATCATAGTTCTGCAGATTAAGGACACGGAAGGAGTCACAAAACTGATACCCTTGTGAAGACCACTGCAATTCAGAGAACCCTTCATCACAGTGCAAGATTTTTCCACCAGCCACCTGGACTTGGACTGTATTACTGAGCTGTGTTTTTCCAGAGAGTAACTGGGCAGCATGCTGATCAATGAAACATGAAGAACTGCCAGAATCAATCAAGAAGGATAAGCTGTGACCCTGGATTTCGACCATAATTCTCATCGACTTGGTCGCTGAACCAGAAGACACCGCAGCAGCCGATAGCATCATCAGCTGTTCAGATGATTGCTCTTCAGAAGTTTCTGACTGCGAGTCATTCTCAGCTAATCTCATATAGTCTATCATTTCCTGGACAACATGAAGTTGTATAGCTGCCTTGCACTGGTGGTCACGTCCCCATTTCTCTCCACAAACAAAGCAGAGGCCCTTGGAGCGACGATAAGCCTTCAAGCTAGCCCACTTATCCTCAGCACCCGTTCGACCATTCTCTGCAACACGTTTCTCTTCAATAGGTTTGTTAATCCACTTAGCTGGCGGCACAGGAGGAGGAGGAGGTAACGGATGAGCTTGCGGACGCCTACTGGAGTGTCCATGAGTACCAAAATGACCATTGGCCGGGGCAACACCATCAGCCAATTCCTCGTACAACAAGGCTAAGGTATATGCAGTATCCAGATCAACAGGTTGTTGAATCGCCACCAACACTCGCACAGCAGGTTGCAACCCATCAAGGAAACGAGTAATGTAATGCAATGTGTTCGGCTGTACCTCATAGGCCGAAATTTGATCCACCAGATCAGAGAATTTCTGCACATACTCTTCAACGCTGCCGGTCTGAGAGACATGGAACAATCGACGAAGAAGGAGTTGATGTTGATTCCGCTGGAAACGAGCATGGACTCCCTGGACAAACTCCGACCAACCCGCATCAGGAAACTTGTTCAGAAATGCCTCCAACCAGGTTGCAGCAGCTCCAGTGAACAGCGACGACGAGTAGGAAATCCACATCGGCTCTGGAGTTCCCCATCTGTGAAAATACTCCTCGCAACGCCGTTGCCACAATTTGGAGTTCGCTCCGTCGAATTGTGGTAGTTCGACGCGCGGGGCCGATGCAATGGCATCAGAATGGAGAAGTCCAGTACTGGAACTCGTACAGAGCGATGAGATCTGGCCGGAGTGCATACCTCCGACCGGAGGAGGATGGTGCGATGCACTGGCCTTCCCCCGGTGTAGTGGATCATCGCCGTGCCCTTGGCCGACAGCTCCATCCCCCGACTGCCAAGTGGTTGGCGTCGGCGCCCGTCCCGCTGATGTGCCTGGGGACGAACGGATGGCGCGGTCCACATTGCTCGACAGCGCCGCGATCTCCGCGCTGAGCGAGCCCTTGACGGCAGCGAGCTCCGAGCCGTAGCGATGATGCGCGGCCTCGAGATCGACGCCCATCTGGTACTGCGCGGTGGCGACGGTGGCGCTGAGGTCCTTGATTTGGTTGTTCGTGTCGTCGAGAGACGCCCACACCGCATCGAGGATCTCCTTTTTGTAGGCGATGAACTTGGACTCGTAGATCTCCGCGGACTCCGTCTTGAGGAGATCGTAGAGAGCTCGCGACTCCGGCGACGAGCTCTCCATGGCGGCGGCGCGGCGGCGGACAGCGAACCTCGTGGGGTGGTTGTGGGTGGGAATCTCCAGGATGGGGATCGAATTGGTCTCTGATACCAAGTGTAAGGTACTAGGGAATTTCTATTTCATCTCTCGATCCACAGATACAGGAAGAGGTTTGAATCAAGCCGATCTCAGATCCAGCCTATTCTCTCCTTCTACCGCACGTACTCACAGAGTAGTGTTCATCCTTTCGTAAGTTCCAAGCCAAGTACAGCACCGGCGCTCAGGCCTTAAGTACAGGAAACACGCACGCACTCACACGTAACAGCTCATTTGGCCCACTGCGGCCCGAGTAGCCACCCAGGTAACTTGCGCGTCCTCGTGGGCCTGGTCCTGGGTTCCTTCCTGCCGTCTGGAGTCACAGCATTGGAGTGGTTGGCGCCTTGTGATGCCAGGTTGCTGACACTCTTTCCTTCCCACCGCGCCGCCCTTTTTCCTTTCTCCACTTCCTGCACCTCTCTGAGAGACAACGAGAGAAAAACTGCGACTTGCCGACGACCGCCGCCGTCGCCATGACCGTCCTCGAGCTCACCTGACCGGGGGAATTGCACCACCACATCTTCCTCTTCCTCAAGGTCTACCTCACGGAGCAGGAGACGCCAAGTTCTGCTCGGCAACTTTCGTCATCGCCAACGTCTACCCGGCCACCTCGTCGTCCTCGTCTCCGGCTACCTCCTCTGTCTCCCCATCCTCGTCGTCAAGCACCCCAGGGTGAGCAGCCGCATGCCCTGACCTTCCTACTTGTTTCCTTGCTTCATCTGGTCCGAGTTGAGAAGGAGAGACGAGATCAGACGAGATCGAGTTCACATCAAAAACGCCCAGTTTTTCTTCTCACAGCACCTGTCTTTCGACACATCTCCTCGCCAGCACAAGCCACTCCAGCTTGCGTTCTTCGCACCGTTGTGAAGCTGCGAGTGTGGGCTACAACTTTGGTTTTGGAAGCGACCAATTTCGATGCCTGTAGGCGACGCCATCTTCGTTCAAAGATCTGTCCAGAAAACAGTTTTCAGTTTCGCTGACCCTCGCCGTGTCACGGGCTCATTTTTCCGGCGATCGCCGCCGTAGACACGGTGCACCAAAACCACCCAAACCACCTCCATTCGAATCTTCGCACATCTGGCAAGCTCAACTTGTCGAGAGCCTCGCCTAGGCCTGCCCAGATCTCTTGCTTTCGTCACTTTAAAATCCGTGCAAAAACCTGTCTACAGGAAAACGGCGCTGTCGATCTTCAGTTTCACGTGTTCAAAATTCAGTTAACTGCGAACCATCACTTCTCTTTGTTTGAACCCTGAAGCTAATCAAATCCGACCTAGTAACCTACTGGTTACGCCTTGCTTTCCGACCTACGCATCCAGGGTTCAAATCCTGGCCTGCGCAAGACTGAAAACCCCTTTTGCAAACTGCTGTTCATCAATATTTTTTGCCCCTGCCTATTTTCAAACGTTTTAAAACTGTATTTTCCAAAATCCAAATCACACAAACTTTATATGCTGGAGTATCAGAAAAACATGAACTACCCAACCATGTACTTTGTTTCAACATTTGAACAAATAAAATTGGGTCACTTTTCAAATCTGAACTTAATTGATGAAATCTTGCTTAATTCATAACTTTTGCTCTACAACTCCAATTTGCATAAATTTTATATCAAAATGCATCAGAAGAATGTGAGGAATTCAAATCTGCATTTATCATGCATCATTGGCATCATCCCTGGTTCGAAATAATTAAAATTTTGCAACTACAACTAAATGTTATGTGAGGGTGTCTAACATTTCTTGCTATATTCGAACACCCCACTTAATTATGCTATGCATGAAACCCTTGCACCTCATGCATCATATTGCGCATTGCATTTCCTTGTATTGATTTGTGCCTTTACTTTCTTGTATGTGCTATTTGCGTCTTCTCGAGTAGACACCGACGCCGAGCAGTTTGAGCAGGAGTACGAGCACCCCCAGGAGGATCGTGTTGGTGCTTCTACCTCTGATCTGACAGGCGAGCCCACCCCTTCACCTATTTTACATTTTCATGCTCTTTTGATCTATTGCTACCCTTATGTTGCGATTCTGTTGTGTCACGTGTCCTATTCCACCTGTCACCCTATATGATCCGAGTTACACCTCCTTGCCCTACCTGATGTTTGTTGATTGCCAGCTTTGCGAGTCGTAGGCGAGTTTAGGGTATTTGTTGATATCTCGAAATGTTCGGGATATCTTGTTGGGATGTGACACATGTACTATTTTTTTTCGAAAATGAAGTGGATAACTTTTGCTACAATTAAAATTGCTAAGGGATAATAATATTGCAGAGGCATCGGTGAGCCCCTTTGCGAAAGCATCGGATATTTGTCTCGCTTGTGTCCCCTAGGACCCGAGTTCTTATTATCTGTTTCCAAGACTGAGCGCGCTAACCACTCGTGGGAGGTTTTATCGGGACCCCCCATCACCCATTACCATTTCTCAAGTCTGTTTTTTTTTTGAGAAAAATTTCTCAAGTCTGTTGAAAAGGGGGCCACAACCTTGGTTTTATTTGCCTATGCCATGTATGTCATGTATGCCATGCTTTACTTACTGTTGCCTTCGGGTGTTTACTTCCTGTTGCCTTCGGGTGTTTATATTCTGTACTGTACCTCGCGGGACGTTTAGCGAAGCGTGTGGTTTGCACGCCTAGCCGCCGACGCAAACCCTGAGTCCGCATCGGAGTACGGCCGAACTTCGCTTCGGGTAGCTTAGTCGGGTGGCCCCCCTAGGCATTCTTGTTGATCTGGGAACGGTCTTGTTGTGAGACTCCACCATAATTAAGCGGGTTCGAGCATGCGTGTATGGTAACATTGGTGCACCCCTGCAGGGTAAATCTTTTTGGAAAGCCGTGTCCGCGGTTATGGACGACTTGGAGCTGTTTAACTCGATCATAGAACAACTTACACCTAATCTTGTCGATAATAACTTGCTAATTACTTGCGTAGTAAGTTAGCACTACTACAATGGATATGGAAATAAAATTGTGAACTGTGTGAGTGCCTTGTTAGTACCTCTTGGCTAAGGGGGATCGCCTCGGCTGGGTTTTGTTTGCACAGTATAGAACTGCTAGATTATGCGCTCTCTCACCTTCTCTAATAGACGAATGTTGTAGCGTGTCTCTATTGGTTAGTTGCTTTGCTGCCGCTAAGCTCCACCATATAGCCGGGCGAAGTTTACACCGCCCACCAGCAAGCATAGCTGGTCTTGTCTTGCAAGTACGTGCCAACGGTACTTACCCTCGTTTTTCTTCCTCTTTTTCTGGAACACGCTTTTCGACAAACATGTACGACAGATGATGAGCAGTTCGCAGGTGGCTACTTTGTCGAGTTCACGGACGATGACTTCGTTGCGTAGCAGGATCGTTCCTAAGGCAGCAGCCTGTGGCTTGTTGGTTATGGACCCCGCTTGGTTATCTTCAGGACTCTTAGTCCCATTTGGATCTTGTCTGTACCTAGACTATTTGCTACCTCTATGTATGATGTACTGATGGGATATGTGTCCCTTTGTGTGTCATTTGGATCTTGCTCAGTAGAGCGTTGCTATATATAAACTTTATTTCCATCTTTTGAGTCTTAGATGGTTATGTTGTCATATTGAATCTGTATTCCACCCTTGTACCCTGTGCACCGTGCGTGTATGTTTGAAGTGCACAGGAAGGTGTAGCACTCAGGCTTGGAAAGCCTAACGTGAGCCTATGAGGTGGGTGTTGTGTGCATAGGCGTGTCGAGCTTTGCTTGGCCTACCCATAAGCTTGGGAATGCGAGGCGACCTCACGGTCCTTTGTAGTGACCTCATGCACATAAACCCCTTATAACTGCGCGCTCTGGGTTTTCCTACTCCTGGGGCTTACAGATGGTGATGAACTTAATATCATACATCACTCTAGCCGTACTCTAAATGATGCACATATAGACTATCCTTTGATAGAGAAAGAGTTGTTTGCAGTTGTGTTTGTCTGTAAGAAGTTTAGATCGTATATCACTGACTCGAAAGTTAGAGTCTACACTGATCATATGGGCTTGAAAGAAATCCTTGAATGGACAGACCTTAAGACTAGGATGATTCGGTGGATTTTTCTTTTGAAAGAATTTGATGTGCAGATCATACAAAGAAGTGAAGAACAACTCGAAGATCGAGAATTTGTGGACGAAGAAATATTACCACGCAACATATCCACAATTTTTGTTCCACTAGGTACTCTTCATTTTTGCGAAGATGTTTCTCCCATTCTCTGTGATGGTGCTAGCAAGCATTTTCTACCCACCATATACAGAGGAAAAGGGGAAGAATATGATAGTCAAGAAAGCAAGGTAGTTTTTACTCATAGCTATTGCAAGAGAGTTGATGAAATTTTATTAGTTCGAAGTTTTTAGTTTTCAATTCATTTGCACGCGTTTTCGAGGTCTTTGCAATTTTCTCAGCTGGAAGAAGTTTTCACGACCTCGGTACGGGTGGACGGTACGACCGGACCTGCCCGTACCAGTGGTCGCTAAACTTACTGGATGTTTTTCGTAAGATGATTTTCCGGTTTTGATACCAGTACGGGCAGGTGGTACAACCGCATCCGTCCGTACGGGTGGTCGCCATTTTGTGGAGCAACGGACTAGTTGTCCGAAACACCCGTTATGCATACACATTCACGATCCCATGATCAGTGTGTCATGAAGGCATAACCGAACTGGTATCAAATACATCATCCATTACAGTACGGATTGAAAAGATTACAACATGTCACATGACCCAATACTTACATAAGAGCCGCAATGGCAGGAGATCAACGACCACAAAGAGGAAATACTTCACACGAAAGCGTTCCAATGGCCCAAGTCATGCCATAACCCTACATGAAACTGACTGGGAAGACGTTCCTAGCTCGCATAGACGTCCTCAACTCCTTCTTCATCTGTCGAAATCCACCAAGGCTGGCTAAGTAAATAGCCAGGGACAAAGCCATGAGTACACTATGAATTGTACTCACAACCCACCTTAGAGAGAAGTAAAGGATATGCATATTTGGCAGTAGCAAGGAACATGCACTATTCTAGGGTTACAAGGAGTGAGAGATAGTTTTCTTTCGAGAGTACGACATATCTATATCTTTGTTGAAAACCTTTTTGAAAGCAATTTACTATGAAGACTAATAGGTAAGGGTGACCCATTTTCCTTTCCGGCCATCTCAGTATGACCAAAACATCTTTTCCCAACTTTCCACCGTACCTCCTAGTTACATTTTCCCAGTCCACTGGTAATCTTTCCCAACTCATTTTGGAAACTCATTTATGAGACCAAGGTTTTCTTTGATACTCAAAACTTCCATTACCACGTCCATAACCGCGGACACGGCTATTCGGATAGTTTTACACTCTGCAGAGGTTGTACACTTTCTCCACAAGATTCGAATACTTATCGTGTGGGCATCATCCCTGCATAACAACATATGCCACGACAAGCACCCGATCGTAGTTTTTCACCTGCTCGCCTTAGCCTAAGACATGCCGCCCAGAGTTGTACCTCCCAACACCAGAGTCCGAGGGACTGTTTACCCAGGAGTTGCAAAGTCCCTGGCTAGCTCGACCCTCCGGAATGCCGCGACCAACTGCGGGGCAACTTTCAATGGGAGCTCTTAGGTTGTACACCTCCCATTTGTACGAGAAGGAAAGGCGTCCCATAACACTGGGAAGGCCACGGTCGATAGGTGTCCATGCTCGGACTACCCTTTACAATTGCAAGACCCAAACTAAGGCGAGACAAACTACTACGCTACGCCCTGTAACATCCCAAAAATTCAAAGCAAAGAATAAAATGAATTTCCCTTATTCCAAAATTTGGAGCCAACAAAAACTTGGTTTGATTTTAAATTGTGTGCATAGTGTTCATGCATGAATGTTTGGATGTTGCCATGAATGTTTGTTTGATATGTTTCTAAACCCAAAACCATGCTTATTGGATCAAAGAGAAACAAAGCAAAAGAAAAGAAAATAAAAATAGAACCATATATGAGCATATGGCCACATTTGCAAATATTAACCTATGCCATGTTTAGTTTGCTTAGATGGTTTGAAACCATTAATAAACTCAACCTAATACTCAATGAACCCAAAACAATAACATTTGAATCAAAGAAAAGCAAAACAAATGAAAAGAATAATAAAAACCAAGGCACATATGATAATGGTCATTTTGGACTTTATTAGCATGATGCCTACTTTGAACACCTGTGGTTTTTCTTTTCTAAACCAAAAACCATAATCTTTTTGCCCAGATCTCAAGTACACATAAAAATGAGTAAATTGGTGTTGGCCAAACTGGCTGAATCACTTTCAATTGCTTATAATAAGCATCCAAAGTGGCAACATTGAAATAGATTCAAGATCACCTCAAATTTGATTTTCATCAAACAACCTCAATTTGCAAACCAATGCCACCAAGAGATGTCAAATAATACTAGAGTCACACCCATAAAATATTTTGGAAAAATTCAAAATAAAATCTCTTGCGGCCATTTTGTCAAACACTTGGTGTGCACAAATCAGAGAAGTGCATACACTCTAAAGTCCAGTGTGTTTTAGCCTAAACCCTATCTCCAATTGTCAATCTCAGTGCCCCCTTGAATCCTCTGAACAATGGCAAGCATCTGCACCAATGATCACAGATGATCATCACCATGGCATGGCCATGCCGTGACCACCATGCCACTCACCATGCCATCCCTCTCTCCTCTCTTCCCTGGCTGACCTCACCATGTCCTGGAGGTAGCCCTCACTCCACTGACCCTGCTGGTACACACCACTGGCCAAGGAGAGCAATGCTCGGCCCAGACAAGGACGCGCCCACGTCACCCAAGGACGCCAGCGCGTGCACGACCACGTCGACGCACGCACGCCAGAGCACGGCCTTGCCCCGTCGCCTCCGTCCTCGCCTCGCCATCAGCGCCCGCCCTGAGCATCGTCACGACACCAGGAACCTGCCAGACAACGTCACCAGCTCCCCCGTGCCCTGCCGCCGTCGCTCTCGTCGGCGACCTCCACCACAGTACCGCCGGACACGATGATCTCACCATCGTGTTTGACCACCGTTCGCTGCACCACGAGTATCGTGACGCTCGCCATGACGCCGTGAACAACACACCGTCCTTGCCCATGCCCCTGGTCGCCTGTAGTACCACCTCACCGTCCGCCACTGTGACCACCCGCAGCACATCGTCGACCCTATAAAAGGAGCACTCCCCCGTGCTCATTCTTCACGCCATTCTCCTCCACTCCTCTCACTGACCCTCCTCAAGCACTGCCCCATCCCAATTTAGCCCACTAAGCCCAATTGCTGGCCGGAGACTCGCCGGAGCAGGAGAAGGTGGAGTTGGAGTTACAAAGCACCCCCGGAGCTGCCGCGACAACAGTCTGCTTCCTCTTCGTCCGCAACATCGATCGCCGCCAACCCCGACCATCACCAGCCACCGGTGAGCCCTCCGACCCCCTAGGTCCACCGTAGATAAGGTTTGAGCTCGCCGTCGACGATGACGAGCCTCGGCTGTCCGATCTTGTTCTAATCCAACGCCCCTGATTCGTTAACCTTTTCTCCTGGCCCGTTTTGTTTCCCGCCTAAGCCTGTTAAATTCAAATTCGTTTTATGCTTTTTAAACCTAGACATAATTCAGATGCCTTGTTAAAAATTAAATATAAAAATATCTACCAAGCCAAATTGGATGATTCAAAATTTGTGCGAAAGTAGATCAAAATATCTATCCAACCCAATTAGTCTCAACCCCTGATTTATTACAGAATAATTGCAATAAAAATAATAAGAAAGTACCTTTGCCAACTTCAAACATTTATTAAAAGTTAACCAAAATTCACATTTCAGATACTCTATTTGAATATGTAAAAATATTGAATTTTAGTTGCAGTAGACATGGGCTACATCTAAATAATGGCTATGTGGCTATTTTCTAGCTCATTTAAATCATGCAAAATATTAATAAAACCTTAGGAGGTGTTGCATCTCATTTATATCACTTTCCCAAGTATTATAATATGAGGTGATGACTTTAGTTTACATGGCCTCATATTTTATTATTTGAGGATATTAAATCTTAGTAATTTTCAATGAGAGGAAATTACTTTTCAAAGAAAATAAATGGAAACACTAGTATTAATTCTTGTGATGATAATAGATCATCTTGTGTGGGCCATTATGGCTAAATAGTCTCCTTAAGTATTGTTTGGTGATTGTATACCTCGTATCCGTTTATAGACGCTAGTACCGAAGGCTACGAGGAGGAGGAGGTCTTCTACGAAGAAGAGGAGGAACACTTTGATCATTGTACCAACCAAGGCAAGCTCTATTAACGCAAGCAATACTAGTGCAAGCTACCCTTGCAATACTCTTTGTTTAAGGATTTGTCCAAGCCCAAGTTTTTATCTTGCAATCTTTTACTTTGGTTATCAAGGCTTATGTTTATAGTTAACTTTGGTAAATATAGAGTACTACCAGAGCATCAAAGTTAGCCTAGAGATCTAAAATTTAGTTAGCACCCCTCCTGATTAGTTGCTAGTGCTAAAACTAAAATTGACTACTCTAGATGGGAACATGTGAATCAAAGGACTTTGAAAACCTTAGAATGATGAGTCATTCTACTGAAAGTTTTGAAGGTGAATATGACCCTTGAATGACAAGGTGAATTTGACAAAAACTGATGGTTGGGTTCGGATGCGATACCATTCCAACTTTAGTGTACCCCCACAATACCTGATAATGGGTAGGGCTTAACTGGATATTTATGTGCTTTAGTATGGGTTCCCTCTGAACAAGAGTCATAGGGGTTATGCCGAGGCTGCCTCCGTGACAAGTGAAATGACGTGAAATAGAGGTGAATGTCCTACCCAAGCCCTGTGCAGTTCCTAGGATGGCAGATCGCCATCGCTAGGAGGCCAAGCTCATAGGGGAGGTGCCTATACTAGGGTATGTAAGTAAAAGGTTAATGGTTGATGATCTGCATACTGAGTATGATTATTCAGGGCTATCCCTGACGGATGTAATCAAAAGTTGCAGAAGTGTACAACCTCTGCAGAGTGTTAAACTATTCGAATAGCCCCGTCCGCGGTCATGGACAGTTGGATTGCCATATTGTTCCGTTGTCAGATGTTTTCTAAAAAGGACTTGTGACTTGAAAGATGAATTTGACTTGATCACAACAGAGTTGTGGGAATGACACTAATGTTCCCACTTGTGTAATTTTAGACAAATAAAGAGTCTTTGACTATTAAGTGTTTATGAAATAAAACTAGCTTTGTGCAAATAAACCTAGAAGCTTATAACCCTTATTAGAGCTACTAGTACTTCTATTAGTGGTAGTTTGCGAGTACTTTATAAAGTACTCATGGCTTTGTCTCTGCTATTCAAATGGCCAGACTATGAAGAGGAGCACCAGTACCAGGATGATGGATAGCAGGATGTCTATGATAACTAGGCTCACCTCCCAATGTCAAGCGTTGCCTGTGGAATAGATGGACCGCTACTACGTTTCTTCCGCTATGTGTTTTGTATTTGATCTTTAGATCAACTGTTGTTGTAAGATTGGATCATGAGATCCCTTGTTGTAAGACGATTATGGTTTGTATTAAATAATGTTCTGTGATATCGACTATTATGTCTCGCAAAAACAATCTTCTTGGGATTGCGATCTATGGCATAATAGACATCTTGAATTAAAAATCCGGGTGTTGACAAGTTGGTATCAGAGCCATTGTTTGACCTTAGGAGGCCCTAGTTAGAATGGACGTTTGAAAAACTTAGTTTCAAAACAAAGGAAGTGAATATTTATGAAAACTTATTCACACTCTTACCCTTGAGATCTTTTCAAAATAAGAAATCCATGCTCTACTTTTCCTTGTAATTCTACATAAAATTTTGACACACTTGCTCACTTCTCTAACTTACTCATCCAATTGACTTACAGATGGAGCAGCTCAACCACACCAAGTTTTACCAGCTGGGCAACGGAGGAAGCCTGATCTTTGAGAGGGACTTGGAGGCTTTAGCTGAGTTTCTCGAGCGCCCGCACCCGGAGTTATTTTGAGCACAAGTCAACGATCAGCCTGGAGGAGAACTGCAGTGGGTCGTAGTTGCAGACCTGAGGGAAAAGATGAAGCCACATATGTCCGAGAGAATCCAGTTTTCTGTAAGGGAGAACAACTGGCTGGATGGACTAGATCGAGCCCTGCAGGAAGCACTTGCCCGTCTATGTGGGCAGAATGTGAACCAGATCAAGGGAACCCGCTTTGCCCACCTTGCAAGGCATGACTCAATGGGAGAGCTAATGGACCTGTCACTGCACCCAGATCTGAAGTACCATGTGGAGCACCTGGACTTCATGCTGCGCGAGACTCGCAAGGAGTTGGACAACTCCCGCGCCTATGCCAACCAGACGCACCTCCACCAGCCGCAGCAGACCGAGACCATCAAGATCCTTGCTAAGGAGCGCAAGTCACTTCGCCATCAGCGTGCCAAGAAGGACTACATCATTGCTCGCCTCCGCACGAAGATAGCATCCCTGGAGGAAACTGTCAAGGCACAAGAGACCCAATTGAAGGATCTGGAAGGAGAAGGTGAAGACATCCAGGGAGGTGGAACATCCTACCTGAGCGATGATGATGACTTTGAGGAAGATGAAGACCTGGATTTCCACACAGATGTGGAGGGGCTATGAGTTCATGGAAGCCGGAATGGATGACTTCATTCCGATAGAGGTTGACGAGGAGTAGTATCACTAGAGCACTTGCGTAGGTGTGAGTTTGTATCCGTCCCATATGTATCGTAGAACGAGAAATGGTTCTTAAAACCATCGGTGTGTTAGCTTGTAATGGTTGTTTGGAATGAATGAAAGTGTTGTTTGATTTCAATCTGACAAGTACTCAAGTTTTAGACTTTTTAAACTTTACCCAAACAAGCCATAGAAAATTCCCTCTTATCTTATGATCTATCTCACTGTTCAGATGGCCCCTCCAAACCGCAGCAACAACCAGGATGCAATGCTGCAGAGTCTACAAATGATGAGGGCAGATAGAGAAGTCGAAAGAGCTGAGCAGCAAGCCAACCTTGCCGTACTACAGCAGATAGCCCAGAACAACCAAGGCCATGGACCTCATGATCATCCTGGGTCTAAGTTGAAGAATTTCCAGAATACTAATCCCCCAATGTTTAGCAAGACTGAAGAGCCCTTAGATGCAGATGACTGGCTCCAATCAATGGAGAACAACCTGGAAGTTGCAGGAGTTGAAGCTGCTGAGAAGGTGTTGTTTGCCACCCATTATCTGTCAGGACCTGCCAGAGCCTGGTGGAACAGTGCCCGTGCAATGAATGACGGACAGATGATGACTTGGGAGGACTTCAAGCTCAAGTTCAGCAGATACCATGTGCCACCGGGTTTGATCAAGAAGATGAGGGATGAGTTCAGAGAGCTCAAGCAAGGAAAAATGTCTGTGGTGGAATACCATGACAAGTTCCTTACTCTTTCTAGGTATGCCCCGGATGAGATAGACACCAATGAAAAGAAGAAGGAAAGATTCCTGAATGGACTGCATGATGAGATGCAGACAGTGCTAGTGAATATTCCGTTTGCTGACCTGGAAGCCCTTGTTGATTCTGCCATCCAGATGGAAGGAAAGCTCCATCTGGCCAATGAGAACCGCAAGCGTAGAATGATGAACCAGAGTGGACCCAGCAATACATCAAGGTATCACCCCAACTCAAGTGGAGGATTTGCCTCAAGACTCAACAAGCCACCAGTGCCGCTGTCACATCCGAATTTCCCCAATCGGTGTGGAGGACACCCAAGGCCAGGAGGAAACAACAACAACAACCATGCCAACAACAACCACTTCAACCGTGCCCCAATGAGAGCTCCCGGCAACCACACCAACACCAACACTGCCCCAAGGACTGGAAGCAATGCTGTCCCCATTGCCCCAAAGGGCAAGTCAACTGTGACCTGTTATGAATGTGGAGTCACCAGGCATTACTCCAATGAGTGCCCCAAGAAGTTGATGAAGACAACACCCAATGCCACTGCACCTGCCCAGCAGCAACACCGTGTCTCAACCGGAAGAAAGTTTGCCCTAGGCAACCCGAACAACCGCAATGGCCGCCTCTTTCACATGAATGCCGAAGAAGCCCAGGAAGCGCCAGATGTCGTGCTGGGTATGTTTTCTGTTAACACAGTACCTGCAAGAGTTTTGTTTGATTCTGGAGCATCGCACTCGTTTGTTACTGAAGATTTTGCATGCACTAGTAAGATTCAACCTAGTTTGAAGCATGTTATGATAGTTCAAATACCTGGTTCAACCACAAAAGCTAGAAAAATTTGCAAAGCCGTGCCTATCAGAATACATGAAGTAGATTTTTATGCCAATTTGATAGTTCTGGGAACAAAAGGTTTGGAAGTAGTGCTGGGTATGGATTGGATGTCGAAACATCATGGATTGATTGACTATGCCAAGAAGGTCATCACCATGACTAGTAGCACCGGTGTGTTAGTAGAACACGTGTCTGAAAGGCTGCCCAGACAATTCACCTGCAATAAGAGTTTAGCCAAGCCAACCTTGGATCAAATCAGGGTAGTCTGTAGATACCCCGATGTGTTTCCTGATGAATTACCCGGTATGCCCCCAGATCGGGATATCGACTTTATCATTGAGTTGATTCCTGGAACAGGACCCATAGCTCAGAGACCCTATAGTATGAACCCGACAGAACTAGTAGAACTGAAGAAGCAACTGGATGATATGCTAAGCAAAGGTTTGATTCAACCAAGTGCCTCACCTTGGAGATCACCGGTATTGTTTGTGGATAAGAAGGACGGTGCCTGACGAGGGTGCTCCTCGACAATGCCCTCCGATTGGGGCTTAGGGTTGACGGAATCCTGTAGGCTGACACGAGACATCGATTTGCAGACAGGCGGGGAGAGCAATTTACCCAGGTTCAGGGCCCTCGATGAGGTAACACCCCTATGTCCTGCCTGTCTGATCTTGATTATGAAAATATCGAGTTACAATGGGGTGCCGAAGGTTTCAGCTATGATCTCGTCGAGAGGCTAAGTGCTACGGTGACCTAGCTCTGGTGGCTAAAGTTGCTAAGATTGATCGTGTCCCTCGGCAGCCCCTCTCCTGGCCTTTATATAGGAGGCCAGGTCCCAAGAGATCTGTCCGAGTACGACTAGGTTTACAAAAGACTTGGCTCTAAACTTTCCTTGTTCAGCTCCTCTTCATCTTGTTCTTCAAGGAATCCTTTTTGGCACCGCCCTAGTGGCCCACCTTGTCATCAGGTACCTTCATGGGCCTCCAGTTGGGCCGCACAGGATAGGGCAACGCTGGTTACCCGAAGGGTAATGCCCACGTCAGTAGTCCCCGAGTGTCTAGCCGAAGATTTTTCGGGTAGAGACTTAAGCATGCCTCCACTGAACGTTCTTCTGCTTCGATTGCTTTTGTCCATCTTGTAACAGCTTCATCTTCTTTTATCGGGTGCGCGTCAGCGCTCCCGATGGGAGTAGCCCCGAGTCTAGATACGGATGCTTGCAATCCGTGTGTAGACTCAAGTTGTGCCACTCGAATGTCTTCTTCTGCCGAAGTTTCTTGCAAGTCTTCATAGGTCATCCGATAGATGCATGTCAGGGTTTGTACTTTTCAATAAAGTTTGAAGGCGTAAAGGATATGGAGTAACGTGCCCAGCTTTGTTGGTTAACTGCCGTTGGCAAAACAACGTTACTCTACTCAGAATCAAGTCCCCGAGCATGATCCTGGAATACAAAAAAGTTTTATCGGGTGCGCACCTAGCACTCTCGATGGGAGTAGTCCCCGAGTCTGGGCGCGGATGCTTGTGACCGGGTGCAGACTCGAGCTGAGGACACCGCTCTTTTGTTTAATTACTTCTTTACGCCTTTCTTCCTAGAAAAGCCTTCGAGTCCTCTTTTATCGGGTGCGCGTCCAGCGCTCCCGATGGGAGTAGCCCCCGAGTCTAGGCGCAGATGCTTGCAATCTGTGCGTAGACTCAAGTTGACTACTCGACAGTCTCATTCCTTCGATTCCTCAACCAAGCTTTTACAACGTCATTGATGACGTAATCACTGCCATGGTTTGAATGACAAGACGCGATGTGACGGGCCCACCCTAGTTCTGCGCAGGCAGTTTTTAGGAGATGACTAGTGCATGCGCATTAACTGAGGTGCCTCCTCAATTTCCGCGCATCGTGGGAATAATGGGCCACCGGTTCCGCTCTCTACAGAGTGACACGTGTACGACCAGATCCCATCCACTTCCCACGATGGCTTTAGGGTTATGGCCACGATCTTCCAGCGGTCTTACGATATAAATAGAGGGCCTTCATTATTTTTTACTTTTTACGCCTCTGTACTGCTCATCTTCTTCCTAGCCTTCCTCTTTCACCTGTGTTCCTTTCCTCGAAAGCTCCGAGCGCCATGGGCAAAAGGAAGAGCACCAGCACCTCGGGCAAAGATTGGGGCACCTCCACCATCACCAATCGCGAGGTGAGCAAGCTCCGCTCCCTCGGCTTCATCTCCTCTTCCGAAGATGACATTCGTCTTCCAGGTCCTTCCTCTCGCCCAAATCCTCCAAAGGGCCTTACCTTCATGTTCGTCGCTTTTCTGTTTCGTGGGCTTTCGCTTCCTGCCCACGAGTTTCTTCGTTCTCTTATGTTTTTCTATGGGATCCAGCTCTGGCAGCTGACCCCAAATTCTATCCTCCACCTTTCTATTTTTATCACTGTCTGTGAAACCTTCCTCGGCATTGATCCCCACTGGGGTCTTTGGAGGAAAATTTTCTATGTCAAGCGTCACAACGACAACAATGCCCCCCCCCGTCGTTGGTGGCGTCGGCTTTGTTGTCAGAAAAGAAGTTGATTACCTCAACTTTCCGATGAAAGAATCTGTCCAGGGCTGGTGCCATAAATGGTTCTACCCGCGGGATACTCCGGTACCTGGGCGGCGTTCTAACCTTCCTCCCTTCAAGGATGTCTTGGTGGCCCAGCCAAAGAAATCTTGGCGCAACACCTTGTCTCCCGAAGAAAGCGCTACAGCCGACGAGCTGTTCGAGCAAGTTGTTGACCTGAAGAATGCAGGAGGGCTGACGATGTGTGGCACTGAGGTAGTTTCAGTGTTCCTGAAATGCCGGGTGCAGCCGCTAATGTCTCGACCTCACCAACTATGGATGTACAACGGCAAGAACGATGCGTCGAGAGTAAGCTCTGCCGATTTTTCGGATGAAGACCTTCATGCTGAAGTACGGCGTCTTACTTGCTTCAGTATAAGGACACCATTGTTCTGACTTCTACCCGCTTTCCATACGACCTCAAACATCTTCCGGTTGAGGTAATCTTTACTGTCTTTGCTTTTGTTATTATCATTGTGATGCTCCTCTCAACCCTTCATTAATTTTTCTCTTGCCAACAGGCCTCTACCGTGGCTCAATGTTATCCTCCCACACCCGAGAGTGGCGTTGAACCAGAGGATGATGATGACGACTCTGATGAGACTGAGGACGCCCAGCACATCCTCGAGGATAGCGACGTCCAAGAGAATGATGTCCCCGACGATGATGCTCTTACCAGAAGCAGGCGATGCAAAATGATTAATGAAGATTTGATCACAACGGTTGAATCGAGTCCAAGCGGACAAGATAAGGATGCCAATGAAACTGCATCGCCTCCTCCTGCCGCCAAAAGTTCAACAAGCCTTTTTTCCATGGAGGATGACTTAGACCTGTGAGTATTTGTCTTTTCTTTCATAGCCAATTCTAGATCATCCCACATGATAGATGTCTTTGCTCTTCAAGCAGTTCTGACGATGACGATGATGTTCCTCTCGCAAAAAGAGCTCAGTTATCTTTCGAGAAAACTGCATCTGCCAAGGAGCCGAATCCTTCTCGCGCTAAATCGACGCCGCCCTCATGGACGACTGTAGAGAATATTCCGGTGTCGAAGGCTATCCCTTCTGGCAATGCACCCGCTTCATCGGCTTCTCGCGACCATGTAAGTGATACATCTGTTTTGGCTTCTGACACATTTTTATATTCGACTAAGGTTTCTCGACCCCTTGCTTTGCAGCCAATTTATGCCATGGTCGATGCTGTAGCAGAGTTTGCTGAGCAGTTCACCCGCCTGGAATCTGAAAACGCTCATCTTCGGAAGACCATCAAAACTTCGGCTGACCAGGTGTTGGAGGCTAACAGGCTCGCCACTGACGCTCAGAGGGAAAATACCTTGCTAAAGGAGGAGCTGAAGAAGCTGAAGCAAAAAATGAAGGATGACCAAGATGCTAGGCGCAAGGCTGCGATTGATGCCGATGAAAAGGAAGGCATCCTCCGTGAATCCATTGCAAACTTAATGGGTGAGTTTTTCCGCGCATATCTTTTTCCCAATATTTTCCTCCAAGTTGCTTATCTGTCTTCCTTTAGGCGTTGCTGATCTGAGCATCAACCGAGCGCGCAAGCTTCGAGAGGATTCCATGGTCGACGCTTTGTCTCTTGCTGCCGAATCCAACGTTCAAGTCCTCGGGGTTTTGCAACGGACCAAGGGAGCACTGTCGAGGTTATTCTCGATGATATTCCCAAAGATGAAGCAAGACAAGACCCTTGGCGAGATGGCAGATGCTTTCCTCATCGATCCTTCTGAACCTGTGGAGGTACTTAAGCGTCGTTCCCGTTTATTCGGGGCGGTACTTACTTTCCAGTTGCTGATGGGTCGTGGTCTGGGCTCAGACTTAGAAAAGTTGTCTAAGGCCTTGCCTGTAGATGACAATGACTGTCTAATCAATCTTGAGCCCTTCAAACAATCAGTTGTAACGTGTGCTAATCGACTCCTCAAGCTGGTTGACGAGGCGAAGGCCAAGACTGCTCCCGAAGCTGCCCCTGGCTCATCATCGGCTGCTCCTTGAATGACAACTTGCGTTTTCAGTCTGTAATTAATGCCCGATACAATTTTAGCCTAGTCCCTTCTTTTTTTATTTCTAGCTCTGTTACTAGTACCAGCAATCTTTTGAATGTAATATATACGCTGGAGCGCTCCTGATGGGAGTTTCTTTTTTATTTCTGATGTTCTGAACTGGGACTTATGCTGCAGATGCCCTCGTCTCCTTCATCTCGTGCCGATCCTTCTTTAAATCTTTCGGCTAATGACGAATCTGATCTTGTTCGTCGTTTGCGCGATCAAATATCTCGATTGAATAAAGACATTACCACCCTTCACGTAATGGCAGCGTTGGTGAAAAGGAAAGGTGAGATTGCGGCCGCGGTTGAACAACATGCCCTCGATCGTCTCCGTGTTGTCACTGAGAGCTTGAGCTGAAGTGTCTATCCATCCTTCAGTTTTCATCTGAGTTCAAATGTCTTGTCGCTGACGTTTGTTTCTCGACAGTCGCAGCTCATAATGAAGACGAAGAGAACAAGAGGATCCATGAGAAGATTGAAGCAATGGCCGATGTTGCTCACCCGAAGCATGAACTATGGTCTAATCGACCAAAAGCTGATGATGTGGCCAAATTCGAGCATCGGGCAGAGAAGGTGCACTATTATTTCAACAAGTTCCACGCCCATCTCACGATGGTGTGGAAGACACTGTTTCCTCTAGACGAAGCACCCGAAACTTTGTCTGCCCTGTTTACTCGATTCAAGTCCCCTGGGAGGATTCGGCTGTTGGTGCGAAAGGAGCTCCTGGGTGGTGCTGAACGCGCCCTTGCTTCAGTGTTAGCATGTCATCCGACCTTAGATTTGGAGGCCATTGCGAATACCAACAGGAGTTTAGACCATTATTATGACATTGCCAGAAATCCTGCGTACACTATCATCTCACGGATGGAAGCAGGTATTGAAAGAGATCTGAGGGCCCGAGAAGACCACAGAGGCTTGTCATGAATATATGTAATGACCTTGTACCTGCAAGGGATAATCTCATACAAATTTAATGTGCGTTTTGTTCACAATGGGAATATATGTAATGACCCGATGGGAGTGATGACTTCGTAAAAAACCCCGTCTGGAATGGGAGAGCACGTGGATCCGATGTTGGCTAAGGCGTCGGCTTCCTCATTACTGGCTCTGCCGATGTGCTTAAGTTCGCATCCTTCAAACTTGGCTTCCATATCCTGGTATAGCTGGTGGTAGGCTATCATGTTTCATCGACTGCTGTACCACCAAGTTCGAATCCCCGTAGATTTCCAAGCGAGTTGCGCCACATGCCCTCGCCATCTTCATTCCATGCAGCAGTGCTTCATATTCTGCTTCATTATTTGTCGGCAGGGAGAAATTCATACGTAAGATGTACCTCATCTTGTCCCCTTGTGGCGATATCAATATCACCCCTGCACCTGCACCTGTACTCCGCTTAGATCCGTCAAAATACATTGTCCATGAACCCGACATGTCGGGTGCCGCCGATGTTTGCGACTGGATCCAGTCTGCCACAAAATCAGGAAGGACTTGAGACTTAATTGTTGTTCGTTGACATACGTTATATCGTGTGGCGCTATCTCGATGGCCCATTGAGACACTCGACCCGTGGCTTCTGGATTAGTGAGTATATTCTTCAATGGTGCTTCGCTGACGACGATAATCGGATGCTCAACGAAGTAGTGGCGCAACTTTCGAGCCGTTCTCCATACTGCGTATGCTATCTTCTGGTGGTGGGGATACCTTTGCCTTGCCGGTGTGAGTACTTCGCTGAGGTAATAGACGGGCCTTTGCACACCGTGGACTTTTCCCGCCTCCGCGCGCTCGACGACTAAGACGCTGCTGAAGACTTGCATTGTTGCTGCTATGTACATGAGCAGTGTTTCCTTTTCATGCGGGGTTACGAGTACCGGAGACATTGATAAGATGTTCTTCAGATTGTCAAAAGATTCCTGCGCCTAATCCGTCCACTCGAACTTTTCTGACTTCTTCATCAGGCTATAAAATGGTAAAGCTTTTTCTCCCAACTTGGCGATGAACCTGCTGAGTGCTGCCAAACGTCCTGCCAATTGCTGCACTTGGTGCAGATTCTTTGGCGGCTCCATGTCGAGAATTGCTTTGATTTTTAAGGGGTTAGCCTCTATCCCCCTGGCTGAAATGAAGTACCCGAGTACTTGCCCTCCTGGCACCCCGAAGAAGCATTTCTTCGGATTCAGCTTGATTTTATACCTGTCGAGGTTGTCGAAGGTTTCCCGCAAATCGTCAATGAGGGTGGCTGCGTGTTTTGTTTTTACCACGATATCATCGATGTAGAGCTCAATATTCCTTCCAATCTGTTCTCCAAGATAGGCTTGCATACATCGCTGGTATGTTGCTCCCGCATTTTTCAGTCCGAAGGTCATGACGTTGTAGCAAAAAATGCCTTGCGGAGTGATGAACACGGTCAACTCTTGATCTTCCTCCTTGAGCTTGATCTGGTTGTAACCGGAGTATGCATCGAGGAAGGAGAGGCGATCACACCCTGCTGTGGAGTCGACTATCTGATCGATGTGAGGTAGGGGGAAATGATCCTTGGGGCAGTGCTTGTTAAGGCTTGTGTAATCGATACACATGCGGAGAGCAGTCGTGTCTTTCTTCGGTACCATGACTGGGTTGGCCACCCATTCGGCTTCCTTGAGCTCCCGAATGAATCCGGCCTTGCGGAGCCGATTAACTTCTTCACCAATCGCCTTTCTCTTTGGTTCTGAAAACCGGCGCATGGACTGCTGTACTGGTTTGGCCTTCGGGTCAACATTGAGGGCGTGCTCAGCGAGTTCCCTGGGAATACCTGGCATGTCGGATGGTTCCCATGCAAATATTTCCCAGTGCTCACGGAGGAACTCGATGAGCGCGCCTTCCTATGCGACAGTGAGGTCTGCCGAAACATTGACCGTCTTCTTCGGGTCGGAGGGATGCACCTGCAGCTTCTTTGCTTCCTTCGTGACATCAAACTCATCGGACCTCACGTTTCGGTTGTCAGCCGGTGGCTTCGTGTGGTCCGTGACAGAATCGAGCGCATTAAGCTCTTCTTTAGCCCCAAACATTGACGCAATCTTTTGGAAATCTCTGTCACAGCTGTCCGAGCGGGAGAAGCTTCCATGTATGGTTATTGCTGTTCCGTTGTTGCCTGGCATCTTCAACTTCAAGTATGCGTAGTGGGGGACCGCCATGAATTTCGCGAATGCAGGTCTGCCGAGGATGGCGTGGTACTGGGATTCCCAGTCGACCACTTCAAACTCAATTTTCTCCTTCCTGAAGTTGCTGGGTGTGCCGAAAACCACGTCTAGTGATATCTTGCCCAGGGAATAAGCGGGTCGAGTCGGTATGATGCCGTGGAATCCTGTATCGGACTCCCTTAGCATGTTGACTGTTAGGCCCATTGCTTTCATCGTGCTAGCGAACAGCAGATTCAGGTCACTTCCTCCATCCATGAACACTTTGCTCATGTTATATCCCCCAATCTGCGCCTCAAGGACTAGGGCTGCGTGGCCAGGCCTTGGGACGGCCTTCGGGTGATCTTCCTTGCCAAAAGTTATAATTTGATCTGACCAGTCAATGTACTCAGGTATGTCGACCATAGCCACTTCTGCATACTTTAACTCCCGCGAAAACTTCTTAACTTCCCTCTTCGAAAAGCTGGTTTTATGGATCATGCTGACCTGTCCGCGAGACTCTGGAAATACCTCAGTTGGCGTGTACTTGTCTCTTCCTGCTTGTACGTATGGTTCTGGTATGTATGGTTCTGGCGGGTAGTTGTAGGACGCTGCCCTTCTCTCCATTGTATGAACTCTTGCTGCAGCTTCTGCTCTAAGATTTTCACAGAACTGTCGAATTTCAAGGAACTGCCGACAATTTCTGAGCAAATGACTGGATTTTTCAAGGCCATCTTTCGAGTCGATGTAGGAGTGTAGATAACACGGTGCTTCAAGTTGCTCTGTGGCTGATAGGCAAGGCGTGCGAAGGCGGTTCCTGCTTTATTGCGTGCTGTGGCATCCTCGTTCGTACTGTCGGGGGCGCGTCGCGTTTGGTTCCTCCTCTTCTCGACGTGAGTCCCTTCGTCGTTTCCTTTGCTCCTCTACGGCGCCGAGGCTACCCCGGCTTCCCTCTTCTGCACTCTTGAATAGGACTGTCGAAGCTGCTGCTGGCGTCATGTCTTCCGGAACCGAAGTTCCTAGGCTTGATGCGTTTGAACTAGGGAGGCGAAGAAACCCTCTAGAATCGATGATGAAGTGAACACCACCGAAAGTAGTACCCATGTTGTCGCGTGATTCTGCGGAGACAGGGCGCGACGCCTCAGTATGCGGCACGAACTCGAAGGACCCGCAACGAATTGAATCTCTCGGAGCCGACGGTGTTGGCGATTCTAACACGAACGCCGCAGATGTGACTAGTACTGCCGATGACCTGCCTTGTGCCGACAGGCTTCCCACAGACGGCGCCAATTGACGAGGGTGCTCCTCGACAATGCCCTCTGATTGGGGCTTAGGGTTGACGGAATCCTGTAGGCTAACACGAGACATCGGTTTGCAAACAAGAGGGGAGAGCAATTTACCCAGGTTCATGGCCCTCGATGAGGTAACACCCCTACGTCCTGCCTGTCTGATCTTGATTATGAAAATATCGAGTTACAATGGGGTGCCGAAGGTTTCGGCTATGATCTCGTCGAGAGGCTAAGTGCTACGGTGACCTAGCTCTAGACTTCTGGTGGCTAAAGTTGCTAAGATTGATCGTGTCCCTCGGCAGCCCCTCTCCTGGCCTTTATATAGGAGGCCAGGTCCCAAGAGATCTGTCCGAGTACGACTAGGTTTACAAAAGAATTGGCTCTAAACTTTCCTTGTTCAGCTCCTCTTCATCTTGTTCTTCAAGGAATCCTCTTTGGCACCGCCCTAGTGGCCCACCTTGTCATCAGGTACCTTCATGGGCCTCCAGTTGGGCCGCACATGATAGGGCAACGTTGGTTACCCGAAGGGTAATGCCCACGTCAGTGCCACTCGTTTGTGTACGGATTACCGTAAACTGAACGATGTCACCATCAAGAACAAATACCCCCTGCCCAAGATAGAAGACCTGTTTGACCAACTGACCAGTGCTAGAGTGTTCTCTAAGATTGATCTTAGGACTAGTTATCATCAACTGAGGATTCACGTAACGGATATCCCCAAGACTGCCTTCACCACCAGATATAGACTGTATGAGTACAATGTCATGTCATTTGGATTAACCAATGCCCCAGCTTATTTCATGAATCTCATGAATAAGATCTTTATGAACTTTTTGGACAAGTTTGTCGTTGTCTTTATCGACAACATTCTAATCTACTCCCAGTCAGAAGAAGAGCATGAGCAACATCTGGAAATTATCCTGGAAACCCTTAGGGAGCATCCGTTGTACGCCAAGTTTAGCAAATGTGAGTTCTGGTTAAAAGAAGTAGGATTCCTGGGACATATTCTGTCTGCAGGAGGAATTGCTGTCGATCCTGAGAAGATCAAGACCGTTGCAGAATGGGAAGTCCCAACCACTCAAACTGAAGTCCGCGCATTTCTTGGATTAGCGGGATATTACCACAGGTTTGTTGAAGGATTTTCAAGCATAGCAAGACCCATGACTCAACTGTTGAAGAAAGACAAGAAGTTTGAATGGACTGCCAAATGTGAAGAGAGTTTTCAGAAGCTCAAGAACAGATTAACCTCAGCCCCAATATTGATCATGCCTGACATTACCAAACCATTTGACGTCTATTGTGACGCCTCCAAGATTGGTCTTGGATGTGTGTTGATGCAAGAAGGCAAAGTGATATCATATCTGTCTAGACAACTGAAGCAACATGAGCAGAATTATCCAACCCATGACTTAGAGCTAGCAGCAGTAGTTTTAGCCTTGAAGGTATGGCCTCATTACCTCAAGGGTAATCGTTGTGAGATCTATTCAGATCATAAGAGCATGAAGTACATTTTCACTCAGAAGGAGCTAAATATGAGGCAGAGAAGATGGATAGAGTTAATTAAGGACTATGACCTGGAAATTCACTACAATCCCGGCAAGGCCAATGTGGTAGCGGATGCTTTGAGTAGACTGCCGTGTTAATTAAACTCCATGATCGGAGAAGAGCAACCTAGTTTGCATCAGGAATTTGAGCAGTTTAGACTGGAGCTAGTTAGTGAAGGATTCCTAGCAAGCATTGAGCTCCAGCCTACCTTGATTAGTCAGATAAAGGAAGCACAGAAAGGGAATGCCAGTATTGATGAAATCAAGCGCCAAATAGCTGCAGGAAAGGCACCTGGATTTACCAAAGATGAAGAAGGAGTTCTCTGGTACAACGGACGCCTCTTTGTTCCAGCAGATTCGGAGTTGAAACAAGTCATTTTGAAGGAAGCCCATGATACCCTTTATTCCATTCATCCCGGTGAACCAAGATGTATCAAGATTTGAAAGAACAGTTTTGGTGGCACCGAATGAAGAGAGAGATTGGAAGTTACATAGCCAAGTGTGATATCTGTCAGAGAGTCAAAGCAGAACATCAGCGACCCGCAGGATTACTGTAGCCCTTACAGATCCCTGAATGGAAATGGGATTCTGTAGGAATGGATTTCATAATTAGATTGCCCAAGTCAAGTAGAGGAAATGATTCTATTTGGGTAGTGGTTGATAGATTATCCAAAGTAGCCCATTTCATACCAGTCAAAACCACCTACCAAGGCCCTAAGCTAGCCGAGTTGTATATCTCAAGAATAGTTAGCTTGCATGGAACACCAAAGTCAATTGTGTCAGATAGAGGATCCCAATTTACCTCAAGATTTTGGCAAAAGGTACAAGAAGGATTAGGAACCCGGCTGAATTTCAGTACAGCTTATCACCCGCAGACCGATGGACAGAAAGAAAGAGTCAACCAGATACTAGAAGATATGTTGAGAGCCTGTGTGCTAGAATACGGATCTAAATGGGAAGACTGTCTGCCTTACGCAGAATTTTCATACAACAACAGCTTTCAAGCCAGTCTGCAAATAGCCCCCTTTGAAGCATTGTATGGAAGGAAGTGTCGTACCCCTCTGAACTGGTCAGAAGTCGGAGATAGTCAAATCTTTGGACCCGATATTCTACGAGAAGCTGAAGAGAAGGTTCTGTTATCACCGGATTTTGGCCAAATCAGGAGATGGGCCGTAAGTGAAGATGGGCTTGAAGGACATACACGTGGAGCATCTTTGAAGCGGCCTTGCGCGAAGAGTTTGGGCTTAATTTCCCGTGTATCTGTAATATAGTAGATCGCATCGTAGTTTAGATTAAAAGATAGAGTTTAACTCGTGCACGGTTAGGTGCACATCCAAGTTAGAAAGTCCCTTGGACTATAAATATGTATCTAGGGTTATCGGAAAGGAGGACAATCACGTTCACAACAAACACAAATCAGGCGCATCGCCACCCCTTCTTTCGAGGGTTTCTCCCGGGTAAGCACCATGTTGCCTAGATCGCATCTTGCGATCTAGGCAGCACAACGTTTATTCGTTTACCTTGTGTTGCTCGTCTGAAGCGTTGTTGATGGCGAGTAGCACTATTTATCGTAGATGTTTTGGGGCTTGCATAGATCCTTTTCTTACGCATATCTGCTTAGCTGTGCCGTCCCTCAATATCTAGCTGCCCTTACACCTATCCAGGTGTAAGGGCAGCATCTTGCTTGTTCGTTTCTTAGTAGATCCGATCTGTTATAGTTGCTCCTTGTCCATCAAGGATTAGTTTAATATCCGTATGGTTAGGCCTTGCAAACGGGTTGAACGATCCGGTAGTGCGTTAGGTATGGTTTGTTAATCCTAAGAGGGATTTTCCGGGAATTAACGTAATGTTGGTTTTTAGGCCTATTTTAGGGTTAGTTTTCCATTATCTTTCGTGTCTATTAGGCTCAACTACGTGTAGGATGTTCCGATCATACGGTGAAAACCCTAAACTGTCGTAGATTGGTTTAGCTTTGTTGTGATCAACCAGGATCCCCATGTCATTTTAGATCCAACGTGAACCATGGGGCGATCGGCTCTTTGAGCCGATCCACAGGGCAACCTGAGAGCCGATAGGGCTCGTATTTAATGTTTACGTGTCCGCATGGGAACTAATCGAAGCAATCCCCACCTTCCTGGCCAGGTATAGGTCGGTGGCACGCCCTTGCAGCCCCCGGTCGTGTGCCGGAGCATTTGCGGGACGACGTCGAGGGACCAGGGCCCGCTGCCGCCTTGAAAGCCTCCCGGCTCTTCGTGTTGCTTAACCACTGCTCGCCGGTGGGCTTTGGCAAACACATTCGGCACGCCCGGTGGGACATCGGGACAATCTTCCGCAACAACCATGTCGTCATCTGCACCTCAGATTGCGGGAGAACCAGTCAAGTACGAGGATCTGCCTCCTGAGCATAAGAAGAAATATGATGATCTCAAGGCAATCTTGGAAGCCGAGCTCATCGGCGCTTTCGAGAAACCCGTTCGCACGGGATCAAGTTCAAAGGGTTCCAACCCGAAGGCGCGCTAGATGGACTAGATCTATCTCTCCCTTCGGACGAACGTACCAGAGCCCTGCGACAGGAAGTCAACTATGCCGTTGCTCACTCTCTTCATCGGCATGCTGAGAGCCTGGTGAATACTCTGGAGCGTGTCGCGCTCAATGTGGTGCAAGAAGTCACGAAGCACAAGTACTCTTCGTCAGGTCCTGCTCTAGGAACTCACCAAGGGGAGGTACCGCTCTACACAAGGCCACCACTGCAACACACGTTTGCAGCTCCACAGCAACAAGGTTCACCGGCGTACGTCGTCTACAAGGTTGGAGGTGATCCAGGCGATTTCCAATTCCTGTACGAGCCGCCCAAGGAAATTCCACATGGATACGTGTGCACGTACGTGCCGGACTGCAACGACTGGATGACCCAGGTCACAGTAGGAAGGACTGCCATGGCAGGAGGAGTCGGCAGAGAAGCTCTGGAGCGGATGCTGAGAAACAGGCGTGGCTAACTAAATATGCCACCAGTACAAGTTATGAACGATCAGCTTCTGCAGCTCCTACGGTGGATGAGATCACCGCCATCATGAGAGACAAGTTCGGCATACTGCCGAAGAAGAGGATGATCGGCTATTCCAAGCCGTATCCCAACGACTACGACCCGATCCCGCTGCCACCTAAGTATCGGCTCCCTGACTTCACAAAATTTAGTGGATCGAAGGAACCAGCTCGATCGAGCACGTGAGCCGATACTTGGCGCAGTTGGGCATGGTCTCAGCTTCAGACGAGCTACGTGTGAGGTTCTTCTCGCAGTCTCTCACGGGTCCAGCCTTTGGGTGGTACACCTCGTTGCTACCAAACTCGGTTCGGACGTGGAAGCAGCTGGAAGAGCAATTCCATGAACAATACCATTCAAAAACTACGGAAGCTAGCCTTGCCGATCTAACCCAAGTTCGGCAGAGACGAGGAGAGACGGTATCTGAGTACATCCAGAGGTTCAGGACCGTCAGGAACCGATGTTATTCGGTTCGCCTAACGAGAAGGAAGCAGTCGAGCTGGCGGTAGCAGGATTATCGCGCCGCTCAAAGATCTGACCTTCCAAGCGAGTACGCCATCGCGCACATGGTTCGAAGTTGACCGCATATGAACAGCGCCATCCGGAATTGTACCAGGACAAGTACAAGCGCGTCGCCCTGATCGAGACGGACGAAGATGAAGACTCTGCAGGAGATCAGGAGGTCGCTGTAGCTGAGTGGACTCGGGGCAAAACCCGTGTCCTGCAAGTGGGTGAAGCAACCAGGGCCTATGAAGGGGTTCGACTTCGATTTGAGCAAAACTGAGCAAATTTTTGATTTGCTTGAAGGAGAAGTTGAAGTTACCCGAAGGTCACAAAATCCCCACGCCACAAGAGATGAACGGCAAGCCATACGCAAATGGCATCACACGTTCACCCATGCCACCAACGACCGCAAAGTCCTTCGCGGACAGATTCAGATGGCGATAGAGCAAGGCCGATTACTCTTCGGTCAGTTTGCCATGAGAGTTGACACGCAGCCGTTCCCGGAGGTCAACATGGTCGATCTCGGCCGTGCATAGGACGCGAGCCAGGTTTATCGTTGGATATCAATATGGCAGGGCTTGCAGATCACCATGGCAAGGATAAGCCAGAGAGCAGTCGCTCTCGCGGCAAAGACAAAGAGGAGGCCGATCCACGCGACCGGCCCCAGCATGATGGCAGACGGTATTTAACTGAGAAAGAGGTGATAAGCGTCCACTCTCCGCGCATCTCCTCAACAAGTATGAGCAGCAGTACGACCGACGTCGGCGCTACGACGAAGATGATGATAGATATCGTCGGTCTGATGCAGACAACAGGAAATACCGTCGACACGAAGGGAATGAGCGTCACGCTAGAGGGAGGTCAAGAGAGCGAGAGGACGTGGATAGGCACGGAACTGTCCTTTCTTCAAACATTGCTGGGACTCAGAATGAGCCGATTGCCTACAATCGAGAACTGCCCAGAATGCAGACAGAAGAGGAGGGGGACAAATGAAGTTTCGGTGTTCGAGCGATTAGGACCTCTCCCACCTCGAACAAACAAGCCGAGTCATCTCAAGATGAAGACTTCGACGAGTCGAAGAAGAAGATAGATATCACCGACCAAGGTGGTGTCCGGATGGGCTCAGCCACTCCCAAAGCGCAGAGTGCAGCGGCTAAGGAACTTGGAAGAAGCCGAGGCGCAGTACCTGTACACGTTGAGGAAAGCACGGCCCGATCTGGCCGTGAAAATTCAGCAAACGCTGGAGACAGAGGCTCGCCCACCAAAGAAAGTGTGGCGACCCAAGCAGACAAAAGCCGATGCAGAGGCATCGGCTGATACAAACATGGTGTTCGTTCTCCCGTCAGAGTTTTTGTAACATCCCAAGTTTTAACAATAATAAAATCAAGAGAGAGTTTCAATTATTCAAAATTTGCAACAAACAAAAACTTTTTCTATGCATGTAGTGCCACATATAGATTCATGCATTTAAGTAAATTTCTTTTGTGCAATTGCCATGATGAGTGTTAGCATGCTTAACTATTGTTATATGAACCCTAACCAAGATCACAAAACCCTAATTTGAGGGGAATTAGAGAAAATGGGAAAAACCCATTTTTCACTTACATACACAATATGCAAAATTGCAAATACTCAACCAAGGCCATAATTGCTTGCTCCCTTGCTTCTAAAATACTTCAATATGATAAACTAACACAATTGCATCATTGGATCAAGATTCAAACACAAGAAAATCAAAAATCTTACATACATATGATAATGGTCACTTGTCCCAAAAATATTTTCTTCACTACTTTACCCCTCTGTATTTCTCAATTCTTAAACTAAGCAAGGTCAACTAAAGCCATGTCATCCAAGAACATGTCAAGGTGAGTAACTTTGCTGTTGACCACCCTCCTTAAAGTTGACTAGGTTGACCAGAATAAGAGTGCAAAGATGGAACCCGAGAGAGAGAAGAAGATCACCCCAAATTTGAAATGTTGCAAATCACTTCCAAATTGAGTGCCACCACCACCAATACCTCACACTAATTATATCAAAGAGATTCACCAAAAAGAATTCCAAAATTCGACAAAAATGTTCATGCGGGCATTGTGTCGAACACCTTGCAGGCATCTTTCCCAAATTGTGTTACACTCAATTACCCATCGGTTTCTTGCCTAAATCACTTTAAACCTGTGATCATTAGCTATCTCTAGGACCCCTGCATCGAGCTTAGTACTTGCTAGGGTTGGGGAAAGTGAAAAAGTGAGAGATCAGCCCATGCCGTGGCCATGCCGGCCACCTTTGGCCAAAACCCTCTCTGGTCTCTCTCTCGACTTTCCTCCATGTCCTCGAGCATCCCTGCAGCACAAGGACGCCAACGGTACACAACCCCAGCTCGCCAAGGCTTGGCATTGGCCAGCAGCAGCGCGTCCAAAACGTGCCAGAGCGTGCCAGCCATCGTGGTGATCACGCTCTGGGCGCGCCAGGACGCCGTGCGCTCGAGCGCCCTACGCCACCTCTGCAAAGGCTAGCGCCGCTTCGAGCATCCACTCCACACCCTCTAGCGCCTAGACACACTCGATGAGCTGCGGCGGCCTTGTCACCGTCGTCCTCGCCGGCGAAGTACCGCGGGTACCGTAATGATCACTGCAAGCGCTCGAGCGATTCCGTAGCCCTATCGCTGCACCAGCTAGTCCTCGAGCATCGCCAGGACGACGCCTACACGCTGCCGTCCTTCGCTTGCCCTTTCGATCGCCAGAAGCGCCGCGCCATGGCCGCGCCCTTGCAGCACCTCACGGCCACCGATCAACACTATAAATAGGGGCGATCGGCTCCTCATTTCTTCACACCAAACACTCCCCTCCCTTCACTGAGCAACACCCCCCGATCAATTTCACCCGTAGCCGTCGGAGCAGCTCGAATCGAGAGCTCGAGTCCGCCGGAGCTCGCGGAAGCTCTGCGACGCCTGGAGCCTCCCCGAGCGCCACCGCTGCTCCAGGGGCTTCCTCGTCGACCACCACTTCTCCGCGCACACTGCCAGACACCTGCAACGGCCTGGTAGGCTCTCCGACCCCCTACTGACGCCGTGAGCTCGCCGGAATCCCGCCGGGGACGACGACGCTCACACGCCGTTGATCGCTGCTCAGATCCTACGGTCGAAATCGATCATACCGTTTCGCTGCGTGATGACACACTGACGGGTGGCCCCCACCTCGTCAGTGCGGCCCAAGCGCACCAGATGCTTGTTGGGCTGCGCAGTAGTTTTAAACTCCGTTTCGGCCCAGTAGCGTTTCCCGCCCAAGCCCACGATTTGAATTTAGGTTTAAACTTATTTTTAAATTGTGCTGCAGATGGTTTAGTAAAAATTGAATAGTTTAAAATCTGCCAAACCAAATTTAGCAAACTTTATACCATTGGAAAGCCCATGAAATTATCTAACCAATGCCACTGGTCCCATCCCCAAATTCGTAGTAGAAATTAAATATTAAAAATAACAAGTCAGGGACTTTTGCAAATTGAAACTTAATTTAAAATTCAACCATAATTAATTTTGAATTGATTCCAATTCTAATAAATCACAAATGATGTCTTCTAATTGATTATGCAATAATATAGATATGTTATTTGCATGATCATGGACAAGATGAAATAAAATAGTTATGTAGTCAATTCTAGTGCTTTCTCAACTTGAAGGCAAATTTAATAATTAATATGAGAGATATCTTCTCATTTAAATCTTGATCCTAAGTAATACAACCAGAGGGAATGACTTAGATTAATGAACCTTGATAATTATTACTTAGAGATTTTAATTCAATTAAATGATAAGTATTAAAACCATGTGAAGTATAGTACTTCAACTATTATATACTCACATATAATAGATATGAGATGTTGACCTTGGGTCAACCTATATTTCATACCTGATTATTATATGAGGAGATTAAATCTTAATACAAGGTAATAAGAGGAAATAAATTTCTCTAATAAGCTACATACAAAAGTTAAGAAATAATAAGAATAAAAGTAATTTATTTTAATAAGAAATCATACAACAATCCACCATGCCATGTTTGGATTGATGATAAGATTAGTGTGAGAATTCTTTCAAGTGTTTCTAGAATAGTATGTAAGCTTGGTTTAGTATTTATACCTCGTATTCGTATATAGACGCTAGTAACGAGGAGTATCAAGAGGAGGAGGCCTACTCCCAAGAAGAAGAGGAGAACTTTGATCACTACTCAGCTCAAGGCAAGCTAACCCTTGCTAAACACAAGTGCTTAGCTCTACAAGAGCAAAGGCACCATCACATTTTACTTTTATGTATTACCTATCCCATGTTTTTACTTATTTTTACTTTGGCTTATTTATTTCAAAGTACTTTTTGATTTATGATTCACTTGGTCTAGAGTAGAACAATACTTGGTTTAGATTAACACCAGTCTAAGCTAGATAGCACCCCTCATATAGTTGCTATTGCTAATCAATTAAAAATTGACTACTCTAGATGGGAACATGTGACTTTGAAATGAAGTTGAAACCTTGGAATGATGGTTCATTCCATTGAATGACTTGAAGGTGAATATGACCAAGAGAAGATGGTGATTTTTGATATAAAACTGATATGGGTTTGAATGCGATACCTTTCCAATTATACAAGTACCCCCACAATACCAGATTATGGGTAGGGCTTAACCAGAAACTTGTGTATTTTAGTATGGGTTCCCTCTAAACAAGCATCATAGGGGTTACGCCGAGGCTGCCTCCGTTTATGAGAAATGATGTGAATATGAGGTGAATGTACGACCCAAGCCCTGTGCAGTTCCCGGGTTAACAGTTGGTTCTCACCGGGGGCCAAGCTCATGGGGAGAGGTGCCTATACTAGGACATATAAGTGAAAGGTTATGGTTGATGATCCGCGTACTGAGTTACGATGATTCGGGGTTATCCTCGACGGATGTAATCAAAAGTTGTGGCACAAGAGTACAACCTCTGCAGAGTGTTAAACCTATTCGAATAGCCGTGTCCGCGGTTACGGACGATTGGAAAGGCCATACTATTTCCGTTATCAGAATTTATGTTGAAATGATGATGGTGAATGGTGATTTGACTTGGATCCCCAAATGAATTGTGGGAATGACACTAATGTTCCCACTTGAGTTAGTCTAGCAATTAATGGGGTTTACTAAATGTTTGTCAAATGAAAACTTGGCTTTATGCAAATAAACCTAGAGCTTAGCACCCCTTTACTACACTTAATATGTTTTACCATAGTATTAGTTTGCGAGTACTTTAAAAAGTACTCATGGCTTTGCCCTGGCTATTCAAATGCCAGACTTTGAAGAGGAGCAACAATATCAGGATGACGGACAGCAGGATGTCTACGATAACTAGGATCGTCTTCTAACGTCAAGCGTTGCCTGTGGAATATATAGTCCACTACTACTACGCTTCCGCTACTTATTTGTGATGTTGAACAATCTATTTGTGTAATATTGGGTCATGTGATCCCTTGTTGTAAGACCTTATGTGTTGTAATAAATGATGACTCTGAACTACTTACTATTATGTCTCGCAAAAACAATCTTCCTGGGATTGCGATGTATGATGTAATAGGGCATCCGGACTTAAAAATCCGGGTGTTGACAAGTTGGTATCAGAGCCATTGTTTGACCTTAGGAGACCCTAGTTAGAATGGACGTCCAACAAACTTAGTTTTTAATAAAATAGTTATGAAAATACAATCATACCCTTACCTTGGAAATCTTTTTCAAAATAACCAAGTCATGTTATTATTACTTAAAATTTTGAACACTTACACTTATTAACTTGCTTATCCCTCCCTCTACAGATGGAGCCTATCATCCCGACGGAGCCCTTCATCCAAACCCAAGTGTACGACTTGGCGAACGGTGGGGATCTGATCTTTGAAAGGGATCTGTTTGCCCTCACCGAGTTTCTCGGACGCTCGCCTCCCGTGTTTTACGGAGGCCAGATCGCGGACCAAGCCAACGGCCAGCTCCAGTGGCTCATCATGGCTAACCTCCCTGGGAAGCCGGAGTCACCCATGTTCCGCCAGATTCAGTTCTCTCTCCGAGACAACACCTGGGTGGATGGACTCGCCCATGCTCTGCAGGAGGCTCTCGCTCGTCTGTGCGGGCAGAACTCGCTGGCTATTGAAGGGGAACGCTTTGCGCACTTCGCAAGGCACTCCTCTGTTGGTCTGCCCCTCAGCCTGCCATACCACCCCGTGCTGAGGCACCATGTGGATCACCTCGACTACATGTTGTCCGAGACTCGGTCTGCGCTGGATAACTCCCGCGCCACCGCCAACCACACTCAGCAGCAGCTGAACCAGTATGCGGAGACCATCAAGGTCATCGCAAAGGAGCGCAGAACTCTTCGCCAGCTGGTCGCGAAGAGGGACTCCACCATCCACCGCCTCAGGACCAAGATCTCCGTTCAAGGAGACCATCTCCACTCAGGCGGAGCAGCTCCAGATCCTGGAAGGAGAAGGCGAGGGGGAAGACATCCAAGGGGATGGCTACTCCTATGTCAGCAACGACAATGACTACGAGGAGGAGGAAGAAGGAGACCAGGACTTCTACCAGCACCTGCCTGCCGGGATGGACACCACCTTCCCGCTCCGCATAGATGGATAGCTTCCATCCCTCTCTGAGCACCGCGTAGTATGAGATGTATCGGTCCTTTGTATCCGCCCCATGTATCGTAGATTGTTGAAAGGGTTCTTCAAACCCTCCAGATTGTTAGCCTGTAATAAGTGCTACCTTCATGACTATGTGGTGTGTAATATTATCATCTTATGAATCAAGTTTTAAATAAATGTGATTGTACGCCCAAAATGAGCCATAGAAATTTCCCTCTCATCTCATGATCCGTATCTCTGTTCAGATGGCACCTCCCAATCGCAACGCAAATCAGGATGCGCTGATGCAGATGCTGATCATGATGACAGAGAGGCTGAACGCGCTGAAAGGCAGGCCAATATCACTGCTCTGCAACAGCTGGCACAGAACAACCAAGGCCACGGGAACCATGACCACCACTCCAAGCTGAAGAACTTTCAAACACCAACCCACCGGTGTTTAGCAAGACGGAGGAACCCCTTGATGCTGATGATTGGCTCCAAACAATGGAGAACAATCTTGAGGTTGCTGGAGTAGAAGATAATGACAAGGTGCTGTTTGCCACCCACTATCTGGCAGGACCTGCACGTGCCTGGTGGACAAGTCCCCGCGCATTGAATGCGGGGCAAATAATGCCTTGGGCAGATTTCAAGCTCAAGTTTAGCAAGTATCATGTGCCACCAGGTCTCATCAAGAAGATGCGGGATGAGTTTCGCGAGTTAAAGCAAGGCCATCTAACCGTGGTAGAATATCGCGACAGGTTCCTCACCCTGTCAAGGTACGCCCCGGATGAGACTGACACCACCGAGAAGAGGAAGGAGAGGTTCCTGAATGGACTGCACGATGAGATGCAGACCGTGTTGGTCAACATTTCTTTTGCTGACCTCGAAGCCCTTGTGGACTCCGCCATCCAGATGGAGGGCAAGTTGAACCAAGCCAATGACAACCGCAAGCGCCGCATGATGCACCAGAGTAGGCCTAGCCACACCTCCAAGTTTCGCCCGAGCTCAGCGGAGGATTCACCCCGAAACAACAGGCCACCGGCACAGATGTCGCGCCCCGGTTATCGAACCGGAGGGAGGAAACCCCGGACGGGAGGACAGCATCACAACAGCAACAACTTCGTCCACCACAACAACAACTTCAACCGCGTCCGACAAGAGCCCCTGCCAACCCCAACACCAACACTGCTCCAAGGACTGGGAGCAATGCTGTCCCTGTCGCCCCCAAGGACAATTCCACCATCAACTGCTATGAGTGTGGCGTGGTGGGGCACTACTCCAACGAGTGCCCCAAGAGACTCGCCAAGATTGCAGCCAACACCTCTGGCCCTGCCCATCGGCAAGAAGTTCACCCCCAACAACCCGAACAACCGTAGCGGCCGCCTCTTTCACATGAGTGCGGAAGAAGCTCAGGAAGCCCCAGATGTCGTGCTGGGTATGTTCTCTGTTAACTCAATACCTGCAAGAGTGCTGTTTGATTCTGGAGCATCGCATTCATTTGTTACGGAAGATTTTGCATGCACTAGTAAGATTCACCCCATCAGTTTGAAGCATGTCATGGTAGTGCAAATACCGGGATCAACCACTAAAGCTAGAAAAATTTGCAAAGATGTTCCTATCAGAATTCATGAAATAGACTTTTATGCCAATCTGATTGTTCTGGGAACAAAAGGTTTGGAAGTAGTACTGGGTATGGACTGGATGTCCAAACATCATGGACTGATTGATTGTGCCAAGAAGGCCATCACCATGACTAGTAGCACCGGAGTGTTAGTAGAGCACATCTCAGAAAAACTGCCCAGAAAGTTTACCTGCAACCAGAGTTTAGCCAAACCTACCTTGGATCAAATCAGGGTCGTCTGTAGATACCCTGATGTGTTTCCCGATGACCTACCCGGTATGCCCCCGGATCGGGATATCGAGTTTATCATCGAGCTAATCCCCGGAACAGGACCTATAGCCCAGAGAGCTTACAGTATGAACCCGGCGGAATTAGTAGAACTAAAGAAACAACTGGATGATATGTTAGCCAAAGGTTTGATTAGACCAAGTGCATCACCCTGGAGATCACCAGTATTGTTTGTGGACAAGAAGGATGGTGCGATCCGTTTATGTACGGATTACCGCAAGCTCAATGACGTCACCATCAAAAACAAGTATCCTTTGCCCAAGATAGAAGACCTGTTTGACCAGTTGACCGGTGCCAACGTGTTCTCTAAGATTGATCTTAGGACAGGTTACCATCAGCTGAAGATCCGTGCATCAGACATCCCCAAAACTGCCTTCACCACTAGATATGGATTGTATGAGTACAATGTCATGTCATTTGGATTAACCAACGCCCCCGCTTATTTCATGAATCTCATGAATAAGATCTTCATGAACTTCCTGGATAAGTTCGTCGTTGTCTTCATCGACGACATCCTTATCTATTCCAAAACCGAAGAAGAACATGAGCAACACTTGGAAGTGGTCTTAGATACCCTTCGGGAACACCAGCTGTACGCCAAGTTCAGCAAGTGTGAGTTTTGGTTGAAGGAAGTAGGATTCATGGGACACATATATCTTGTCAGCAGGAGGAATTGCCGTGGATCCCGCCAAAATAAAGACCGTTGCAGAATGGAAAGCCCCAACCACCCAGACTGAGGTCCGTGCTTTTCTCGGATTGGCGGGGTATTACCGCCGATTCGTTGAAGGATTCTCAAGCATTGCCAGACCAATGACCCAATTGTTGAAAAAGGACAAGAAGTTCGAATGGACGGACAAGTGTGAAGAGAGTTTTCAACAGCTCAAGAGCAGACTGACTTCAGCCCCAATACTGATCATGCCGGACATCACCAAACCATTTGATGTGTATTGTGATGCCTCCAAGATTGGTCTTGGATGTGTGTTGATGCAAGAAGGCAAAGTGATTTCGTACCTGTCAAGGCAACTGAAGCAGCATGAACAGAACTATCCGACCCATGACTTAGAGCTAGCAGCCGTCGTGTTAGCCTTGAAAGTATGGCGTCATTACCTCATGGGTAATCGATGCGAGATCTATTCGGATCACAAGAGCTTGAAGTATATCTTCACCCAGAAGGAGCTGAACATGAGGCAAAGGAGATGGTTAGAGTTAATCAAGGATTATGATATGGAAATCCACTATCACCCAGGCAAGGCCAATGTGGTAGCAGATGCTTTGAGTAGACTGCCGTGTCAGTTGAACTCCATGATTGCCGAAGAGCAACCTAGCCTTCACCAAGAGTTTGAACAGTTTAGGATGGAACTAGTTAGTAAAGGTTTTCTCGCCAGCATTGAACTCCAACCCACCTTGATTAGTCAGATCAAGGAAGCCCAGAAGGGAAATACTAGTATTGACGGAGTCAAAAGCCAAATAGCTGCGGGAAAGGCACCAGGATTCACCGTAGATGAAGAAGGAGTACTTTGGTACAACAGACGCTTGTGCGTACCATCAGATTCAGAGTTGAAACAAGTTAGGAAGCCCATGACACCTTGTATTCTATTCATCCTGGAGGTACCAAGATGTACCAGGACCTGAAGGAACAGTTCTGGTGGCATGGGATGAAGCGAGAAATCGGGATTTACATCGCCAAGTGTGACATCTCGAGAGTCAAGGCAGAACATCAACGACCCAGGACTGCTACAGCCCCTGATTCCCGAATGGAAGTGGGATTCGGTAGGAATGGACTTCATCACCGGATTGCCCAGATCTAGTAAAGGGAATGATTCTATTTGGGTAGTGGTCGACAGATTGACCAAAGTCGCCCATTTCATCCCCGTCAAGACCACCTACCAAGGACCAAGACTGCAGAGTTGTATATCTCACGAATAGTCAGCCTGCACGGAACCCCAAAGTCAATAGTATCCGATAGAGGATCCCAATTCACCTCCGATTTTGGCAGAAGGTACATGAAGGACTCGGAACTAGGCTGAACTTCAGCACAGCCTATCATCCGCGATGGACAGACTGAACGAGTCAACCAGATATTGGAAGATATGCTGAGAGCATGTGTGTTGGAGTATGGATCCAAGTGGGAAAACTTCTTGCCATACGCAGAATTCTCATACAACAACAGCTATCAAGCCAGTTTACAAATGGCCCCCTTTGAAGCCCTGTACGGAAGGAAGTGCCGTACCCCTCTGAATTAGTCGGAAGTGGGAGAGTCAAGTCTTTGGACCAGATATTCTTCGGGAAGCTGAAGAGAAGGTTCACAAGATCCGCGAGTACCTCAAGACCGCACAATCCAGACAGAAGAGCTACGCCGACAAGAGACGCCGAGAGATGACCTTCGAGATCGGAGATTTCGTGTATCTCAAAGTGTCCCCCTTAAAGGAATGCAGAGATTCCAGCTTAGAGGAAAGCTTGCCCCGTTATATCGGACCCTTCAAAGTTCTGAGCCGCCGAGGAGAAGTGTCCTATCAACTGGAGTTACCAAAAGAATTGTCAACGGTGCACAATGTGTTTCACATCTCGTTACTCCGGAAATGCTTAGAGGTACCTGAGAAGACCGAGGTGTTCAAGAACATCGACCATCGAACTGTGGATATCAACTCAGATCTGACCTACCGCGAAGTACCTATTCGCATCCTGGAGGAAGCATTCAGAACCACCCGTACCAGGAGTATCAAGTTTCTGAAGATCCAATGGAGTAACCACACCGAAGAAGAAGCCACTTGGGAGAGAGAAGACTTTATGAAGACTGAGTACCCCAATCTCTTTAGTACCTAGTTTTCTTTAAGATCTCGGGACGAGATCTTTTGTAAGGGGGAAGGGTTTGTAACATCCCAAGTTTTAACAATAATAAAATCAAGAGAGAGTTTCAATTATTCAAAATTTGCAACAAACAAAAACTTTTTCTATGCATGTAGTGCCACATATAGATTCATGCATTTAAGTACATTTCTTTTGTGCAATTGCCATGATGAGTGTTAGCATGCTTAACTATTGTTATATGAACCCTAACCAAGATCACAAAACCCTAATTTGAGGGGAATTAGAGAAAATGGGAAAAACCCATTTTTCACTTACATACACAATATGCAAAATTGCAAATACTCAACCAAGGCCATAATTGCTTGCTCCCTTGCTTCTAAAATACTTCAATATGATAAACTAACACAATTGCATCATTGGATTAAGATTCAAACACAAGAAAATCAAAAATCTTACATACATATGATAATGGTCACTTGTCCCAAAAATATTTTCTTCACTACTTTACCCCTCTGTATTTCTCAATTCTTAAACTAAGCAAGGTCAACTAAAGCCATGTCATCCAAGAACATGTCAAGGTGAGTAACTTTGCTGTTGACCACCCTCCTTAAAGTTGACTAGGTTGACCAGAATAAGAGTGCAAAGATGGAACCCGAGAGAGAGAAGAAGATCACCCCAAATTTGAAATGTTGCAAATCACTTCCAAATTGAGTGCCACCACCACCAATACCTCACACTAATTATATCAAAGAGATTCACCAAAAAGAATTCCAAAATTCGACAAAAATGTTCATGCGGGCATTGTGTCGAACACCTTGCAGGCATCTTTCCCAAATTGTGTTACACTCAATTACCCATCGGTTTCTTGCCTAAATCACTTTAAACCTGTGATCATTAGCTATCTCTAGGACCCCTGCATCGAGCTTAGTACTTGCTAGGGTTGGGGAAAGTGAAAAAGTGAGAGATCAGCCCATGCCGTGGCCATGCCTGCCACCTTTGGCCAAAACCCTCTCTGGTCTCTCTCTCGACTTTCCTCCATGTCCTCGAGCATCCCTGCAGCACAAGGACGCCAACGGTACACAGCCCCAGCTCGCCAAGGCTTGGCATTGGCCAGCAGCAGCGCGTCCAAAACGTGCCAGAGCGTGCCAGCCAGCGTGGTGATCACGCTCTGGGCGCGCCAGGACGTCGTGCGCTCGAGCGCCCTACGCCACCTCTGCAAAGGCTAGCGCCGCGTCGAGCATCCACTCCACACCCTCTAGCGCCTAGACACACTCGATGAGCTGCGGCGGCCTTGTCACCGTCGTCCTCGCCGGCGAAGTACCGCGGGTACCGTAATGATCACTGCAAGCGCTCGAGCGATTCCGTAGCCCTATCGCTGCGCCAGCTAGTCCTCGAGCATCGCCAGGACGACGCCTACACGCTGCCGTCCTTCGCTTTCCCTTTCGATCGCCAGAAGCGCCGCGCCATGGCCGCGCCCTTGCAGCACCTCACGGCCACCGATCAACACTATAAATAGGGGCGATCGGCTCCTCATTTCTTCACACCAAACACTCCCCTCCCTTCACTGAGCAACACCCCCCGATCAATTTCACCCGTAGCCGTCGGAGCAGCTCGAATCGAGAGCTCGAGTCCGCCGGAGCTCGCGGAAGCTCTGCGACGCCTGGAGCCTCCCCGAGCGCCACCGCTGCTCCAGGGGCTTCCTCGTCGACCACCACTTCTCCGCGCACACTGCCAGACACCTGCAACGGCCTGGTAGGCTCTCCGACCCCTACTGACGCCGTGAGCTCGCCGGAATCCCGCCGGGGACGACGACGCTCACACGCCGTTGATCGCTGCTCAGATCCTACGGTCGAAATCGATCATACCGTTTCGCTGCGTGATGACACACTGACGGGTGGCCCCCACCTCGTCAGTGCGGCCCAAGCGCACCAGATGCTTGTTGGGCTGCGCAGTAGTTTTAAACTCCGTTTCGGCCCAGTAGCGTTTCCCGCCCAAGCCCACGATTTGAATTTAGGTTTAAACTTATTTTTAAATTGTGCTGCAGATGGTTTAGTAAAAATTGAATAGTTTAAAATCTGCCAAACCAAATTTAGCAAACTTTATACCATTGGAAAGCCCATGAAATTATCTAACCAATGCCACTGGTCCCATCCCCAAATTCGTAGTAGAAATTAAATGTTAAAAATAACAAGTCAGGGACTTTTGCAAATTGAAACTTAATTTAAAATTCAACCATAATTAATTTTGAATTGATTCCAATTCTAATAAATCACAAATGATGTCTTCTAATTGATTATGCAATAATACAGATATGTTATTTGCATGATCATGGACAAGATGAAATAAAATAGTTATGTAGTCAATTCTAGTGCTTTCTCAACTTGAATGCAAATTTAATAATTAATATGAGAGATATCTTCTCATTTAAATCTTGATCCTAAGTAATACAACCAGAGGGAATGACTTAGATTAATGAACCTCTGATAATTATTACTTAGAGATTTTAATTCAATTAAATGATAAGTATTAAAACCATGTGAAGTATAGTACTTCAACTATTATATACTCACATATAATAGATATGAGATGTTGACCTTGGGTCAACCTATATTTCATACCTGATTATTATATGAGGAGATTAAATCTTAATACAAGGTAATAAGAGGAAATAAATTTCTCTAATAAGCTACATACAAAAGTTAAGAAATAATAAGAATAAAAGTAATTTATTTAATAAGAGATCATACAACAATCCACCATGCCATGTTTGGATTGATGATAAGATTAGTGTGAGAATTCTTTCAAGTGTTTCTAGAATAGTATGTAAGCTTGGTTTAGTATTTATACCTCGTATTCGTATATAGACGCTAGTAACGAGGAGTATCAAGAGGAGGAGGCCTACTCCCAAGAAGAAGAGGAGAACTTTGATCACTACTCAGCTCAAGGCAAGCTAACCCTTGCTAAACACAAGTGCTTAGCTCTACAAGAGCAAAGGCACCATCACATTTTACTTTTATGTATTACCTATCCCATGTTTTTACTTATTTTTACTTTGGCTTATTTATTTCAAAGTACTTTTTGATTTATGATTCACTTGGTCTAGAGTAGAACAATACTTGGTTTAGATTAACACCAGTCTAAGCTAGATAGCACCCCTCATATAGTTGCTATTGCTAATCAATTAAAAATTGACTACTCTAGATGGGAACATGTGACTTTGAAATGAAGTTGAAACCTTGGAATGATGGTTCATTCCATTGAATGACTTGAAGGTGAATATGACCAAGAGAAGATGGTGATTTTTGATATAAAACTGATATGGGTTTGAATGCGATACCTTTCCAATTATACAAGTACCCCCACAATACCAGATTATGGGTAGGGCTTAACCAGAAACTTGTGTATTTTAGTATGGGTTCCCTCTAAACAAGCATCATAGGGGTTACGCCGAGGCTGCCTCCGTTTATGAGAAATGATGTGAATATGAGGTGAATGTACGACCCAAGCCCTGTGCAGTTCCCGGGTTAACAGTTGGTTCTCACCGGGGGCCAAGCTCATGGGGAGAGGTGCCTATACTAGGACATATAAGTGAAAGGTTATGGTTGATGATCCGCGTACTGAGATACGATGATTCGGGGTTATCCTCGACGGATGTAATCAAAAGTTGTGGCACAAGAGTACAACCTCTGCAGAGTGTTAAACCTATTCGAATAGCCGTGTCCGCGGTTACGGACGATTGGAAAGGCCATACTATTTCCGTTATCAGAATTTATGTTGAAATGATGATGGTGAATGGTGATTTGACTTGGATCCCCAAATGAATTGTGGGAATGACACTAATGTTCCCACTTGAGTTAGTCTAGCAATTAATGGGCTTTACTAAATGTTTGTCAAATGAAAACTTGGCTTTATGCAAATAAACCTAGAGCTTAGTACCCCTTTACTACACTTAATATGTTTTACCATAGTATTAGTTTGCGAGTACTTTAAAAGTACTCATGGCTTTGCCCTGGCTATTCAAATGCCAGACTTTGAAGAGGAGCAACAATATCAGGATGACGGACAGCAGGATGTCTACGATAACTAGGATCGTCTTCTAACGTCAAGCGTTGCCTGTGGAATATATAGTCCACTACTACTACGCTTCCGCTACTTATTTGTGATGTTGAACAATCTATTTGTGTAATATTGGATCATGTGATCCCTTGTTGTAAGACCTTATGTGTTGTAATAAATGATGACTCTGAACTACTTACTATTATGTCTCGCAAAAACAATCTTCCTGGGATTGCGATGTATGATGTAATAGGGCATCCGGACTTAAAAATCCGGGTGTTGACAAGTTGGTATCAGAGCCATTGTTTGACCTTAGGAGACCCTAGTTAGAATGGACGTCCAACAAACTTAGTTTTTAATAAAATAGTTATGAAAATACAATCATACCCTTACCTTGGAAATCTTTTTCAAAATAACCAAGTCATGTTATTATTACTTAAAATTTTGAACACTTACACTTATTAACTTGCTTATCCCTCCCTCTACAGATGGAGCCTATCATCCCGACGGAGCCCTTCATCCAAACCCAAGTGTACGACTTGGCGAACGGTGGGGATCTGATCTTTGAAAGGGATCTATTTGCCCTCACCGAGTTTCTCGGACGCTCGCCTCCCGTGTTTTACGGAGGCCAGATCGCGGACCAAGCCAACGGCCAGCTCCAGTGGCTCATCATGGCTAACCTCCCTGGGAAGCCGGAGTCACCCATGTTCCGCCAGATTCAGTTCTCTCTCCGAGACAACACCTGGGTGGATGGACTCGCCCATGCTCTGCAGGAGGCTCTCGCTCGTCTGTGCGGGCAGAACTCGCTGGCTATTGAAGGGGAACGCTTTGCGCACTTCGCAAGGCACTCCTCTGTTGGTCTGCCCCTCAGCCTGCCATACCACCCCGTGCTGAGGCACCATGTGGATCACCTCGACTACATGTTGTTCGAGACTCGGTCTGCGCTGGATAACTCCCGCGCCACCGCCAACCACACTCAGCAGCAGCTGAACCAGTATGCGGAGACCATCAAGGTCATCGCAAAGGAGCGCAGAACTCTTCGCCAGCTGGTCGCGAAGAGGGACTCCACCATCCACCGCCTCAGGACCAAGATCTCCGTTCTGAAGGAGACCATCTCCACTCAGGCGGAGCAGCTCCAGATCCTGGAAGGAGAAGGCGAGGGGGAAGACATCCAAGGGGATGGTACTCCTATGTCAGCAACGACAATGACTACGAGGAGGAGGAAGAAGGAGACCAGGACTTCTACCAGCACCTGCCTGCCGGGATGGACACCACCTTCCCGCTCCGCATCGATGGATAGCTTCCATCCCTCTCTGAGCACCGCGTAGTATGAGATGTATCGGTCCTTTGTATCCGCCCCATGTATCGTAGATTGTTGAAAGGGTTCTTCAAACCCTCCAGATTGTTAGCCTGTAATAAGTGCTACCTTCATGACTATGTGGTGTGTAATATTATCATCTTATGAATCAAGTTTTAAATAAATGTGATTGTACGCCCAAAATGAGCCATAGAAATTTCCCTCTCATCTCATGATCCGTATCTCTGTTCAGATGGCACCTCCCAATCGCAACGCAAATCAGGATGCGCTGATGCAGATGCTGCAGATCATGATGGAGGACAGAGAGGCTGAACGCGCTGAAAGGCAGGCCAATATCACTGCTCTGCAACAGTTGGCACAGAACAACCAAGGCCACGGGAACCATGACCACCCGGGCTCCAAGCTGAAGAACTTTCAGAACACCAACCCACCGGTGTTTAGCAAGACGGAGGAACCCCTTGATGCTGATGATTGGCTCCAAACAATGGAGAACAATCTTGAGGTTGCTGGAGTAGAAGATAATGACAAGGTGCTGTTTGCCACCCACTATCTGGCAGGACCTGCACGTGCCTGGTGGACAAGTGCCCGCGCATTGAATGCGGGGCAAATAATGCCTTGGGCAGATTTCAAGCTCAAGTTTAGCAAGTATCATGTGCCACCAGGTCTCATCAAGAAGATGCGGGATGAGTTTCGCGAGTTAAAGCAAGGCCATTTAACCGTGGTAGAATATCGCGACAGGTTCCTCACCCTGTCAAGGTACGCCCCGGATGAGACCGACACCACCGAGAAGAGGAAGGAGAGGTTCCTGAATGGACTGCACGATGAGATGCAGACCGTGTTGGTCAACATTCCTTTTGCTGACCTCGAAGCCCTTGTGGACTCCGCCATCCAGATGGAGGGCAAGTTGAACCAAGCCAATGACAACCGCAAGCGCCGCATGATGCACCAGAGTAGGCCTAGCCACACCTCCAAGTTTCGCCCGAGCTCAAGCGGAGGATTCACCCCCCGAAACAACAGGCCACCGGCACAGATGTCGCGCCCCGGTTATCAGAACCGGAGTGGAGGAAACCCCAGGACGGGAGGACAGCATCACAACAGCAACAACTTCGTCCACCACAACAACAACTTCAACCGCGCTCCGACAAGAGCCCCTGCCAACCCCAACACCAACACTGCTCCAAGGACTGGGAGCAATGCTGTCCCCGCCCCCAAGGACAATTCCACCATCAACTGCTATGAGTGTGGCGTGGTGGGGCACTACTCCAACGAGTGCCCCAAGAGACTCGCCAAGATTGCAGCCAACACCTCTGGCCCTGCCCACCGGCAAGAAGTTCACCCCAACAACCCGAACAACCGTAGCGGCCGCCTCTTTCACATGAGTGCGGAAGAAGCTCAGGAAGCCCCAGATGTCGTGCTGGGTATGTTCTCTGTTAACTCAATACCTGCAAGAGTGCTGTTTGATTCTGGAGCATCGCATTCATTTGTTACGGAAGATTTTGCATGCACTAGTAAGATTCACCCCATCAGTTTGAAGCATGTCATGGTAGTGCAAATACCGGGATCAACCACTAAAGCTAGAAAAATTTGCAAAGATGTTCCTATCAGAATTCATGAAATAGACTTTTATGCCAATCTGATTGTTCTGGGAACAAAAGGTTTGGAAGTAGTACTGGGTATGGACTGGATGTCCAAACATCATGGACTGATTGATTGTGCCAAGAAGGCCATCACCATGACTAGTAGCACCGGAGTGTTAGTAGAGCACATCTCAGAAAAACTGCCCAGAAAGTTTACCTGCAACCAGAGTTTAGCCAAACCTACCTTGGATCAAATCAGGGTCGTCTGTAGATACCCTGATGAGTTTCCCGATGACCTACCCGGTATGCCCCCGGATCGGGATATCGAGTTTATCATCGAGCTAATCCCCGGAACAGGACCTATAGCCCAGAGAGCTTACAGTATGAACCCGGCGGAATTAGTAGAACTAAAGAAACAACTGGATGATATGTTAGCCAAAGGTTTGATTAGACCAAGTGCATCACCCTGGAGATCACCAGTATTGTTTGTGGACAAGAAGGATGGTGCGATCCGTTTATGTACGGATTACCGCAAGCTCAATGACGTCACCATCAAAAACAAGTATCCTTTGCCCAAGATAGAAGACCTGTTTGACCAGTTGACCGGTGCCAACGTGTTCTCTAAGATTGATCTTAGGACAGGTTACCATCAGCTGAAGATCCGTGCATCAGACATCCCCAAAACTGCCTTCACCACTAGATATGCATTGTATGAGTACAATGTCATGTCATTTGGATTAACCAACGCCCCCGCTTATTTCATGAATCTCATGAATAAGATCTTCATGAACTTCCTGGATAAGTTCGTCGTTGTCTTCATCGACGACATCCTTATCTATTCCAAAACCGAAGAAGAACATGAGCAACACTTGGAAGTGGTCTTAGATACCCTTCGGGAACACCAGCTGTACGCCAAGTTCAGCAAGTGTGAGTTTTGGTTGAAGGAAGTAGGATTCATGGGACACATATATCTTGTCAGCAGGAGGAATTGCCGTGGATCCCGCCAAAATAAAGACCGTTGCAGAATGGAAAGCCCCAACCACCCAGACTGAGGTCCGTGCTTTTCTCGGATTGGCGGGGTATTACCGCCGATTCGTTGAAGGATTCTCAAGCATTGCCAGACCAATGACCCAATTGTTGAAAAAGGACAAGAAGTTCGAATGGACGGACAAGTGTGAAGAGAGTTTTCAACAGCTCAAGAGCAGACTGACTTCAGCCCCAATACTGATCATGCCGGACATCACCAAACCATTTGATGTGTATTGTGATGCCTCCAAGATTGGTCTTGGATGTGTGTTGATGCAAGAAGGCAAAGTGATTTCGTACCTGTCAAGGCAACTGAAGCAGCATGAACAGAACTATCCGACCCATGACTTAGAGCTAGCAGCCGTCGTGTTAGCCTTGAAAGTATGGCGTCATTACCTCATGGGTAATCGATGCGAGATCTATTCGGATCACAAGAGCTTGAAGTATATCTTCACCCAGAAGGAGCTGAACATGAGGCAAAGGAGATGGTTAGAGTTAATCAAGGATTATGATATGGAAATCCACTATCACCCGCAAGGCCAATGTGGTAGCAGATGCTTTGAGTAGACTGCCGTGTCAGTTGAACTCCATGATTGCCGAAGAGCAACCTAGCCTTCACCAAGAGTTTGAACAGTTTAGGATGGAACTAGTTAGTAAAGGTTTTCTCGCCAGCATTGAACTCCAACCCACCTTGATTAGTCAGATCAAGGAAGCCCAGAAGGGAAATACTAGTATTGACGGAGTCAAAAGCCAAATAGCTGCGGGAAAGGCACCAGGATTCACTGTAGATGAAGAAGGAGTACTTTGGTACAACGGACGCTTGTGCGTGCCATCAGATTCAGAGTTGAAACAAGTTAGGAAGCCCATGACACCTTGTATTCTATTCATCCTGGAGGTACCAAGATGTACCAGGACCTGAAGGAACAGTTCTGGTGGCATGGGATGAAGCGAGAAATCGGGATTTACATCGCCAAGTGTGACATCTGTCAGAGAGTCAAGGCAGAACATCAACGACCCGCAGGACTGCTACAGCCCCTGCAGATTCCCGAATGGAAGTGGGATTCGGTAGGAATGGACTTCATCACCGGATTGCCCAGATCTAGTAAAGGGAATGATTCTATTTGGGTAGTGGTCGACAGATTGACCAAAGTCGCCCATTTCATCCCCGTCAAGACCACCTACCAAGGACCAAGACTGCAGAGTTGTATATCTCACGAATAGTCAGCCTGCACGGAACCCCAAAGTCAATAGTATCCGATAGAGGATCCCAATTCACCTCCAGATTTTGGCAGAAGGTACATGAAGGAGGCGGAACTCAACATGCACCCTATCATCCGCAGACGGATGGACAGACTGAACGAGTCAACCAGATATTGGAAGATATGCTGAGAGCATGTGTGTTGGAGTATGGATCCAAGTGGGAAAACTTCTTGCCATACGCAGAATTCTCATACAACAACAGCTATCAAGCCAGTTTACAAATGGCCCCCTTTGAAGCCCCGTACGGAAGGAAGTGCCGTACCCTCTCGAATTAGTCGGAAGTGGAGAGAGTCAAGTCTTTGGACCAGATATTCTTCGGGAAGCTGAAGAGAAGGTTCACAAGATCCGCGAGTACCTCAAGACCGCACAATCCAGACAGAAGAGCTACGCCGACAAGAGACGCCGAGAGATGACCTTCGAGATCGGAGATTTCGTGTATCTCAAAGTGTCCCCCCTTAAAGGAATGCAGAGATTCCAGCTTAGAGGAAAGCTTGCACCCCGTTATATCGGACCCTTCAAAGTTCTGAGCCGCCGAGGAGAAGTGTCCTATCAACTGGAGTTACCAAAAGAATTGTCAACGGTGCACAATGTGTTTCACATCTCGTTACTCCGGAAATGCTTAGAGGTACCTGAGAAGACCGAGGTGTTCAAGAACATCGACCATCGAACTGTGGATATCAACTCAGATCTGACCTACCGCGAAGTACCTATTCGCATCCTGGAGGAAGCATTCAGAACCACCCGTACCAGGAGTATCAAGTTTCGAAAGATCCAATGGAGTAACCACACCGAAGAAGAAGCCACTTGGGAGAGAGAAGACTTTATGAAGACTGAGTACCCCAATCTCTTTAGTACCTAGTTTTCTTTAAGATCTCGGGACGAGATCTTTTGTAAGGGGAAGGGTTTGTAACATCCCAAGTTTTAACAATAATAAAATCAAGAGAGAGTTTCAATTATTCAAAATTTGCAACAAACAAAAACTTTTTCTATGCATGTAGTGCCACATATAGATTCATGCATTTAAGTACATTTCTTTTGTGCAATTGCCATGATGAGTGTTAGCATGCTTAACTATTGTTATATGAACCCTAACCAAGATCACAAAACCCTAATTTGAGGGGAATTAGAGAAAATGGGAAAAACCCATTTTTCACTTACATACACAATATGCAAAATTGCAAATACTCAACCAAGGCCATAATTTCTTGCTCCCTTGCTTCTAAAATACTTCAATATGATAAACTAACACAATTGCATCATTGGATTAAGATTCAAACACAAGAAAATCAAAAATCTTACATACATATGATAATGGTCACTTGTCCCAAAAATATTTTCTTCACTACTTTACCCCTCTGTATTTCTCAATTCTTAAACTAAGCAAGGTCAACTAAAGCCATGTCATCCAAGAACATGTCAAGGTGAGTAACTTTGCTGTTGACCACCCTCCTTAAAGTTGACTAGGTTGACCAGAATAAGAGTGCAAAGATGGAACCCGAGAGAGAGAAGAAGATCACCCCAAATTTGAAATGTTGCAAATCACTTCCAAATTGAGTGCCACCACCACCAATACCTCACACTAATTATATCAAAGAGATTCACCAAAAAGAATTCCAAAATTCGACAAAAATGTTCATGCGGGCATTGTGTCGAACACCTTGCAGGCATCTTTCCCAAATTGTGTTACACTCAATTACCCATCGGTTTCTTGCCTAAATCACTTTAAACCTGTGATCATTAGCTATCTCTAGGACCCCTGCATCGAGCTTAGTACTTGCTAGGGTTGGGGAAAGTGAAAAAGTGAGAGATCAGCCCATGCCGTGGCCATGCCGGCCACCTTTGGCCAAAACCCTCTCTGGTCTCTCTCTCGACTTTCCTCCATGTCCTCGAGCATCCCTGCAGCACAAGGACGCCAACGGTACACAGCCCCAGCTCACAAGGCTTGGCATTGGCCAGCAGCAGCGCCCAAAACGTGCCAGAGCGTGCCAGCCAGGTGATCACGCTCTGGGCGCGCCAGGACGTCGTGCGCTCGAGCGCCCTACGCCACCTCTGCAAAGGCTAGCGCCGCGTCGAGCATCCACTCCACACCCTCTAGCGCCTAGACACACTCGATGAGCTGCGGCGGCCTTGTCACCGTCGTCCTCGCCGGCGAAGTACCGCGGGTACCGTAATGATCACTGCAAGCGCTCGAGCGATTCCGTAGCCCTATCGCTGCGCCAGCTAGTCCTCGAGCATCGCCAGGACGACGCCTACACGCTGCCGTCCTTCGCTTGCCCTTTCGATCGCCAGAAGCGCCGCGCCATGGCCGCGCCCTTGCAACACCTCACGGCCACCGATCAACACTATAAATAGGGGCGATCGGCTCCTCATTTCTTCACACCAAACACTCCCCTCCCTTCACTGAGCAACACCCCCCGATCAATTTCACCCGTAGCCGTCGGAGCAGCTCGAATCGAGAGCTCGAGTCCGCCGGAGCTCGCGGAAGCTCTGCGACGCCTGGAGCCTCCCCGAGCGCCACCGCTGCTCCAGGGGCTTCCTCGTCGACCACCACTTCTCCGCGCACACTGCCAGACACCTTCAACGGCCTGGTAGGCTCTCCGACCCCCTACTGATGCCGTGAGCTCGCCGGAATCCCGCCGGGGACGACGACGCTCACACGCCGTTGATCGCTGCTCAGATCCTACGGTCGAAATCGATCATACCGTTTCGCTGCGTGATGACACACTGACGGGTGGCCCCCACCTCGTCAGTGCGGCCCAAGCGCACCAGATGCTTGTTGGGCTGCGCAGTAGTTTTAAACTCCGTTTCGGCCCAGTAGCGTTTCCCGCCCAAGCCCACGATTTGAATTTAGGTTTAAACTTATTTTTAAATTGTGCTGCAGATGGTTTAGTAAAAATTGAATAGTTTAAAATCTGCCAAACCAAATTTAGCAAACTTTATACCATTGGAAAGCCCATGAAATTATCTAACCAATGCCACTGGTCCCATCCCCAAATTCGTAGTAGAAATTAAATGTTAAAAATAACAAGTCAGGGACTTTTGCAAATTGAAACTTAATTTAAAATTCAACCATAATTAATTTTGAATTGATTCCAATTCTAATAAATCACAAATGATGTCTTCTAATTGATTATGCAATAATACAGATATGTTATTTGCATGATCATGGACAAGATGAAATAAAATAGTTATGTAGTCAATTCTAGTGCTTTCTCAACTTGAATGCAAATTTAATAATTAATATGAGAGATATCTTCTCATTTAAATCTTGATCCTAAGTAATACAACCAGAGGGAATGACTTAGATTAATGAACCTCTGATAATTATTACTTAGAGATTTTAATTCAATTAAATGATAAGTATTAAAACCATGTGAAGTATAGTACTTCAACTATTATATACTCACATATAATAGATATGAGATGTTGACCTTGGGTCAACCTATATTTCATACCTGATTATTATATGAGGAGATTAAATCTTAATACAAGGTAATAAGAGGAAATAAATTTCTCTAATAAGCTACATACAAAAGTTAAGAAATAATAAGAATAAAAGTAATTTATTTAATAAGAAATCATACAACAATCCACCATGCCATGTTTGGATTGATGATAAGATTAGTGTGAGAATTCTTTCAAGTGTTTCTAGAATAGTATGTAAGCTTGGTTTAGTATTTATACCTCGTATTCGTATATAGACGCTAGTAACGAGGAGTATCAAGAGGAGGAGGCCTACTCCCAAGAAGAAGAGGAGAACTTTGATCACTACTCAGCTCAAGGCAAGCTAACCCTTGCTAAACACAAGTGCTTAGCTCTACAAGAGCAAAGGCACCATCACATTTTACTTTTATGTATTACCTATCCCATGTTTTTACTTATTTTTACTTTGGCTTATTTATTTCAAAGTACTTTTTGATTTATGATTCACTTGGTCTAGAGTAGAACAATACTTGGTTTAGATTAACACCAGTCTAAGCTAGATAGCACCCCTCATATAGTTGCTATTGCTAATCAATTAAAAATTGACTACTCTAGATGGGAACATGTGACTTTGAAATGAAGTTGAAACCTTGGAATGATGGTTCATTCCATTGAATGACTTGAAGGTGAATATGGCCAAGAGAAGATGGTGATTTTTGATATAAAACTGATATGGGTTTGAATGCGATACCTTTCCAATTATACAAGTACCCCCACAATACCAGATTATGGGTAGGGCTTAACCAGAAACTTGTGTATTTTAGTATGGGTTCCCTCTAAACAAGCATCATAGGGGTTACGCCGAGGCTGCCTCCGTTTATGAGAAATGATGTGAATATGAGGTGAATGTACGACCCAAGCCCTGTGCAGTTCCCGGGTTAACAGTTGGTTCTCACCGGGGGCCAAGCTCATGGGGAGAGGTGCCTATACTAGGACATATAAGTGAAAGGTTATGGTTGATGATCCGCGTACTGAGTTACGATGATTCGGGGTTATCCTCGACGGATGTAATCAAAAGTTGTGGCACAAGAGTACAACCTCTCCAGAGTGTTAAACCTATTCGAATAGCCGTGTCCGCGGTTACGGACGATTGGAAAGGCCATACTATTTCCGTTATCAGAATTTATGTTGAAATGATGATGGTGAATGGTGATTTGACTTGGATCCCCAAATGAATTGTGGGAATGACACTAATGTTCCCACTTGAGTTAGTCTAGCAATTAATGGGCTTTACTAAATGTTTGTCAAATGAAAACTTGGCTTTATGCAAATAAACCTAGAGCTTAGTACCCCTTTACTACACTTAATATGTTTTACCATAGTATTAGTTTGCGAGTACTTTAAAAGTACTCATGGCTTTGCCCTGGCTATTCAAATGCCAGACTTTGAAGAGGAGCAACAGTATCAGGATGACGGACAGCAGGATGTCTACGATAACTAGGATCGTCTTCTAACGTCAAGCGTTGCCTGTGGAATATATAGTCCACTACTACTACGCTTCCGCTACTTAATTGTGATGTTGAACAATCTATTTGTGTAATATTGGATCATGTGATCCCTTGTTGTAAGACCTTATGTGTTGTAATAAATGATGACTCTGAACTACTTACTATTATGTCTCGCAAAAACAATCTTCCTGGGATTGCGATGTATGATGTAATAGGGCATCCGGACTTAAAAATCCGGGTGTTGACAGTTTTGTGCTCCGAGAGATGAGGAGGTATCAGTGGCACAGTTTGATTGCGGGCCACGACCAGTTATCTTCGAGAAGCCAAAAGAAAAGAGCTACATGCATCTCAGGGCCTTATACCTGAAGGGTTATATCAATGGGCAGCCTATTAGCAAGATGCTGGTTGACACGGAGCAACAGTCAACATAATGCCGTACTCCATGTTACGACGTTTGGGACGTTCCAGTGAAGATTTGATCAAGGCCAACGTCACGCTAAGCGACTTCAACGGCCAACCGTCGAAGCCAAGGGTGTTCTGAACGTGGACTTGACTGTCGGCCAAAAGACCATCCCTACGTCCTTCTTCATCGTCGACAGCAAGAGCACTTACGCTGTCCCGTTAGGAAGGGATTGGATCCACGCTAATCGCGTGCATTCCATCCACAATGCATCATGCATCATACAATGGGATGGAGATGAAGTGGAGGTTGTTCATGCAGATGATTCGATCGACATCTCTTTGGCTGCCATGAACATCTGGGAAGCAAACGACCAAGAGCCGCTCTCTGGAATCAATCTGGACGACTATGAGCGCATCGAAGCTACAAAAAACGGGGTGAGGCTAGTCTTATCCATGGGCCTGACAGAGTAGCAAGATTCGAGTCTACGGACGTACGTGGCGAGGCCGATCCCTGCGATCGGCCCCAAAAAATAAAAAGCAAGGATTTCACCTCAAGCAAGCCACGTAGCTATATCAGAGTACCAGGAAGTTGTAAACTCTCAGTAAACATTGCAATGGGAAAGGAGGCCGATTCTAGCGATCGGCCAAAATCACCCTCACCATACCTTCTGCCGGTGTTCATCATGGATTTGGCAGCGATAGGAAGCTGGGATATGAGTTTACAGCAGCTGACGGGCTAGAAGAGATCGACATTGGTCCTGGGGATAAGCCACGACCAACATTTCTCAGCAGATAGTCGGATCAACAACTGCAAGGGAAGCCGATTCCAGCAATCGGCTAAAATCAGTCTCACCACATTTGCTAGTTGCCGTGTTGTTAACATGGTGATTTGTGAGACAAGCTTGAATTGGCTAAAGAGCCGATATCTTCAATCACTTGAAGGATTCGGCTCGGGGGGCATACACAGAGAAGGTACAAGACCATGAAGTATGTACCCAGGGGAGCCGATTCATGAATCGATCGGCTAATAAAAAATCGAAAATACAAAAATTTTCGGCACAGCCGATGCTTGGACATCGACTTTAGAATTACAGAGTTTAAGCTGCCACTTGATCAAGCCTCACGATTGGCCAGGGCTTCAACTGCAGAGTCATCATCAAGGATGGTGGGCCGATCTAAGCAGCAGAGCACAAGAATTGAGCCAGGAGGAGTTAAAGAGCCATTGCATGAGAAGCTTCTTGGTTCAAAGAAGGGATTTGCTGGTCCTGCTGAACCCTCGTGGTACATCGACTCCTGGTGCATAAGCTTTCCTATCTTGTTTGATGGGAGTGAAGGGCTGACCTTTTTCGTGGAAGCCGATGGTGACATATCTGGCTAGCTCTACATGATGGTGTACCCGGAGGGGTCCAAGTTGGAGCTCCATCAGCTGGATTGCATGTCCTTGATGATGTCATCTTCTGGGGAAGTCTACAAGAGCAGGATTACTGGATTTAATAGGATAACCAAAGCCTAAGGGGTGTCTGCCCTTCAAAGCTTTCCTGGCAGCCACCTTCTTTGATACTATTCTCGCCTTAACTGAGGCTCGGGGCAGCTGCCCCTGAAAATCCTTTGCTCTGAGAGCCGATTCTGGTTAAGATCGGCCGGCTCGGCTAGACCAGCTTGTTGCTGCGAAGAAATAGAGCATCACAAGAAAAGTTGTGGGCAAATGGTATCTGTTATGCAGAAGTTCTAAGCTTCAGCATCAAGGTGTTCAGCAGTGGTCCGAGGAGTTGAAGGCATTGGAAATTTGGCCGTTAAAGCTAACATTAAGCTCAGAAGGTTCGGATTTCCAAGATCTAAAGTTGCACGATCGCGATCTGGTCCTGTTCGACTGAAATTTGGGGATCTGGACTGATCTATCTAGAAATTCATCATAACGAACCGGTGCGTTGCCATCGGCTCATTGAGCGATTGATCAGACTAACAATCGGCAAAATCAGTTTGAGGGGACATCGGCTAAATTGACATAAAAGGGATCGGCAAAATCAAGACAAGGGAAATTTTTCATTAGTAGCAAGATTTCTTACACGAAGAGCTAATTGCTCTCAAAAGGACTTACTAGGGGATACATTGCCCCATCTGCTACTACTAGCCCTATGCTAAAGATCCTATCTACGGGCCGGTGCTTCCCTCGTCCTGCGTCGGCCGGTCGGCGCTGGCCGGCCGGCGGCTGGGTCAGCGGGCAGACCTTCATTGTCTCCTCGTCGCGGTCGTCCGTGTCGGTCTGAGGTTGCCCCAGGGAAGGGCGCTTGGCCGCCGGCTGAGGAGGTGTCGTCCTCCTCCTTCCCATCCTTCACCTCAGGAGGAGAAGACCACCCCGAGAGGCGATCCTCCTCTCCTCCTCCGATTCTCCGAAGGAAGCGGAGGTCGCTCCCCCGTCCGTCAAGGATTGGTCATCCTCGGACCAGACGGAGAAGTCGTGGCTCGACTCGTCCCCGTCGGCTATGGCGCGGCGGATGTTGGCTGCGTGGGCCTCCTGCGGATCCCACTCCGGTGTCGGCTCACGGAAGGGGGAGTACTGGGTGGAAAGACCCGATGAGGAGGAAGAAGAAGAAGACATGGCGGCAGAGGAGGGCTTTTGGGAGTGCTAGTGCGAAGGGGATGAAGAAGGGAACTGCAAGAAGTGGCTAAATAAAAGGGGATATAGCGATTTAATGCTTAAGCAGTTTCGAGGATGTGGTGCCAAAACCGTCAAATCGTGCAGGGAAGTTGAGGAGGCAAGTCGTCATGATGAAGAATACTGCGACGGTTCTGCTCTGCCACGACATGACCCCTCGAAGGAAAAACAGATGGTTTTGAAATTATCATTACCAAAACCAGGGGGGATGTGTTATCACCGGATTTTGGCCAAATCAGGAGATGGGCCGTAAGTGAAGATGGGCTTGAAGGACATACACGTGGAGCATCTTTGAAGCGGCCTTGCGCGAAGAGTTTGGGCTTAATTGCCCGTGTATCTGTAATATAGTAGATCGCATCGTAGTTTAGATTAAAAGATAGAGTTTAACTCGTGCACGGTTAGGTGCACATCCAAGTTAGAAAGTCCCTTGGGCTATAAATATGTATCTAGGGTTATCGGAAAGGGAGGACAATCACATTCACAACAAACACAAATCAGGCGCATCGCCACCCCTTCTTTCGAGGGTTTCTCCGGGTAAGCACCATGCTGCCTAGATCGCATCTTGCGATCTAGGCAGCACAACGTTTATTCGTTTACCTTGTGTTGCTCGTACTGAAGCGTTGTTGATGTCGAGTAGCACTATTTATCGTAGATGTTTTGGGTCTTGCATAGATGCTTTTCTTACGCATATCTTCTTAGCTCGTCCCCTCAATATCTAGCTGCCCTTACACCTATCCAGGTGTAAGGGCAGCATCTTGCTTGTTCGTTTCTTAGTAGATCCGATCTGTTATAGTTGCTCCTTGTTCATCAAGGATTAGTTTAATATCCGTATGGTTAGGCCTTGCAAACGGGTTGAACGATCCGGTAGTGCGTTAGGTATGGTTTGTTAATCCTAAGAGGGATGTTCCGGGAATTAACGTAATGTTGGTTTTTAGGCCTCTTTTAGGGTTAGTTTTCCATTATCTTTCGTGTCTATTAGGCTCAACTACGTGTAGGATGTTCCGATCATACGGTGAAAACCCTAAACTGTCGTAGATTGGTTTAGCTTTGTTGTGATCAAGCAGGATCCCCATGTCATTGAAGATCCAACGTGAACCATGGGGCGATCGGCTCTTTGAGCCGATCCACAGGGCAACCTGAGAGCCGATAGGGCTCGTATTTAATGTTTACGTGTCTGCCATGCAGGGAACTAATCGAAGCAATCCAAACCTTCCTGCCAGGTATAGGTCGTGGCACGCCCTGCACCGCCAGGTCGTGTGCCGGAGCATTTGCGGGACGACGTCGAGGGACCAGGGCCTACTGCCGCCTTGGAAGCCTCCCGGCTCTTCGTGTTGCTTAACCACTGCTCGCCGGTGGGCTTTGGCAGGCAACAGGTTCACAAGATCCGCGAATACCTCAAGACTGCCCAATCTAGACAGAAGAGTTATGCTGACAAGAGACGCCGAGAAATGACCTTCAATATTGGAGACTTTGTGTATCTAAAAGTATCACCCCTCAAAGAAATGCAGAGATTCCAACTCAGAGGAAAGCTTGCACCTAGATGTGTTGGACCTTTCAAAGTTTTGAGTCGCCGAGGAGAAGTATCATATCAGCTGGAACTGCTGGTGGAAATGTCAGCTGTGCATGATGTGTTTCACATCTCGTTACTTCGGAAATGTTTGGAAGTTCCTAAGAAGACGGAGGTTTTCAAAAACATCGATCACAGATATGTGGATATCAATAAAGACTTGACCTATCGTGAAGTACCCATTCGTATCCCGGAGGAAGCATTCAGAACCACCCGCACCAGAAGTATCAAGTTTCTGAAGATTCAGTGGAGCAACCATACTGAGAAAGAAGCCACTTGGGAGCTAGAAGATTATATGAGGACTGAATTCCATGATCTCTTTAGTTCCTAGCTTTCTTAGTAGCAGCAGCACACATACAACAGCAACAGCACCAGAGCCAAGGATGCCAAGGCATTCAGAGGAGGGAGATGAGGTAGCACTTGTGAGAGAGAGGAGGAGGAGCACACACCTGGGCGAGCAGACGGCAGAGGCGGCCATGGCGGCCACGGCGGCACGCGCCAGGCACACGGCGGTGCCAGGCTAGGCCATGCCACAGCAAGCGCCGCAACGCCCAACACGAAACGGCACGCCCCTAGACAGCACCAGCACGAGCCTAGGGCACCGCCAGCGTGCAGCAACAACAACAGCCGTAACCCTAGGTGCCACGGGCGGGGTCGAGGACGAACGAACGGAGGCGCGAGCTTCAGATCGACACAGATGATTCGACGCGCCGTCGCAAGATGCATCGAACGCACCCCATGGCGACGGCGAAGGCGGACGAAGTTGGCCAGAATCGGCCAGCGACGGTAGAGGCGTTTCAGAGTCGCAGGAGCGGCTAGGGTTAGGGTTAGGCGCGCGTGAGAGAGTGGGGGAGCGAGTGAGGACCGACCGGGCCGGACCACTGGATTTGGTCCAGTCTATCCCACTGGGTTCACCTGAAAGGTGGGCCCAGGGGCAAAATGGTCATTTCACTTTTTATTTTAAAAACATAAATTTTGATAAAAATTCATAAATCATAACACCTCTAAAAAAATAAAGCAAAATATGAAAACCACTTAAAATTTTATTCTCTATCATAAATAAATACTAGTTAGAATTTTTGGACCAAAGTAAATATTAATATTTATTATCGAAAGGAAAATGCATTAACAAAAGCAATTAAAAATTGATCTCATGTTTTTAAAAATTAAATAAGTCCATAAAATTATGTTGGACTTAACGTTGTCTTGGTAAAACCTTAAGACACTATTTTTACTCTTAAGGAGAATAATAAATTGTTCTTATTCCAAAAACTCTGAGAATTAAATCAAAAACACCAGCTGGGGGGAACAACTTAAAAATACCAAAAGTAAGCATCATTTGTATATTTAACCATTGCCCTTATTGGACAATGATGCTATCTTTCAGAAACCGAGGAGAAGGGTCAGTCCACACCATCCAACTGCAATACCTTGCAGTCTTCAGGAAAGTTCATCGCTTGTTCATGCCATTTGAGTATTTTTATCAAATTAATTGCAAAGTACTATACTTATCACTCTTGCATGAAAAACCAAAAATACTATTTTCATAACTATGAATATGACTATGTGGTGGGCAATGGAACCATGGTACGAGTCCGGTGGAGGTTCCATTGCAATGGGTTTATACTCACATAGGATTAACAACAAATGTCGTTCAGTGGTTCTTGCGCCGTAATAACCGTGTTTACCATAAGATCTGGAGTGGGACGGAGTAGTCAGCTGTTCTTTTCCCTCTCGCATATCAACGGGTCCAACCGTAGGTGGCCAGCTGGGATATGCTTAGGCAGGGAGGAAGCCTCGAAGGACAAAGCTCATTGCTTCTACTACGGGTTGTACCTATGATGGATTGTAACGGGCTGGCCCAGGGGTTGATCGTATGAGTCAGCCGAGGCCAGTGGATTACAAAAGGGTGGGTATGCGGGGTCGCGAGAAGGCCCAATGATTGGCTATGACTTATACTTGGCCCCACACCAAGGAAGTGTGGACGAGTACGTACTCGGATGTGCAACAAGTATAAGATCTCTTATGGGTACAGAAACACACCTCTGCAGAGTGTAACAAATTGTGGCTTGTCACTCCCTATTCCAGGATATGGAACTGCGAACGCGGCTGGAAAGGAACTCCATGAAGTTCTATCAACCGGTGAAGACTGGCGGACATAGCTCTTTAGAATAAAAGCAACCTTTTGAAGAAATGTTTACAAAAACCAGCATGACCTTGGAATTTCTGGTTCATGGTCGTAGCTAGTGCATAACAGACCTCTTTCCTATAATGAACTTGTTGAGTACGCTCGTACTAAACCCTCTTTAAATCTCATGTTTAGATTGCCAGAACTGCATTGAGGGGAACCTCAAGGAGGCAAACTATGCAGATGATGTCTACTACGAGGAGCCAGATCTCTCTGGAGGCGTCGAAGGAGTGGACTGCATGATCGAGTTCGGTACCAACGAGACGGAGGAGGAGGCATAAACTAGTAGGGTTCTTTAATGGTAGTCGAGCAGCACCGAACAATATAGAATAAGCTGCTCGAGTAGTCATGGTTCTTAGTCTAGTCCTACCCATAATGCGTAGGCTTAGAGGAGTTCGACTGGAACTTCCGAGTTATCCTCTGCGGACTCAAGAGGATCTCCCTTATGATGTACACTTTTGGCTTGTAATAATATTAAGTGAGTAAGTTTGGACCAACTATGTTTCTGTTGTACCACTCTGAGGGATGTGATATTTACGGATTGGTACTTCGCACATGTTATATTGTTATCACCAGAGTTTGACCAAGCCAGAGGTGGGCCGCGATCAAGACGAATTTGAAGATATATGCGTGGAGAGATATGTAAATCGGCCTTGTGTATCAAGTTTGGGCTAGTTAGCCCGTGTATCTTTACTTAGTAGGTTACGTAGAAGTTAGAGTTTTACCCGTGCACGGTATGGTGCACGCCCACATTAGAAAGTCCCCTGGACTATAAATATGTATCTAGGGTTTATGGAATAAACAACAACCAACGTTCAACACAAACCAATCTCGGCGCATCGCCAACTCCTTCGTCTCGAGGGTTCCTCCGGTAAGCACCATGCTGCCTAGATCGCATCTCGCGATCTAGGCAGCACGAGCCTGCCTAGTTGTTCATGCGTTGCTCGTGAAGCCTTTTTGATGGCGAGCAACGTAGTTATCGTAGACGCGTTAGGGTTAGCATCGTTCTTAGCATCATATGCTCGCGTAGTGCAACCCTTGCGCGTCTAGCCGTCCTTGTGCCTCATCATGGGTGCAGGGGCGGCACCCCGCTTGATCTTTATTTAGTAGATCTGATCCGTTATGGTCGCTCCTTGATTCATCAAGGATTAGTTTAATATCTGCAATAGTTAGGCCTTACAAAGGGTTGGAGGATCCAGCGGCATGCAGGGTGTAGTTTGCTGCCCCTAGACAGGACGTTCCGAGGATCAACCTAGTGTTGGTTTTTAGGCCTTGTCTAGGGCTGGCTTACGTTTACCGTGCGTGAGCGCGAGGCCCAATCGTGAGTAGGATGATCCGATTATGCGGTGAAAACCCTAGATCGTCGTGGATCTCATACGCTTTATCTTGATCAAGCAGGACCACCATATATCGGCCACCTTGGACGAATCATGGGTGGATCGGCTCCATGAGCCGATTCACAGGACAACCGAGAGCCGATCGAGGCTCGTATTTAACGTGTACGTGTGTGCCCTGCAGGAAACTAAGCGAGGCATCATCCACACCTTCCGACCAGGTATAGGTCAGGTGGCACGCCCTGCGACCCGCATCGGCGCGCGACCAGAGGCTTTGCGGGCCGTCGCTCGAGGGACCGGGGCCAGCCGCAGCCCTAGTCATTCCCGGCTCTACGGTGTTGGCCCACGCCCGCCGGTGGGTTCTCGACGTCAACACATTCTCGCACGCCGGTGGGACACATCTTCAACGACAATCTTCAACGACTACCATCTCGCCATCCACATCAGAGATGGCGAAAGACACCATACCATCTTCATCAGAAGTGGCAGAAGAAACTCCGGTCACATACGGGGATCTCACTGGCGAACTCAAGAAGAAGTACGACGAGATCAAGTCTGCCCTCGAAGCCGACCTAATCGGCTCTTTCCACAGGACCCGCTCCCACGGCATCAGATGGAAGGGGTTCACACCTGAAGGCGCACTCGATGGGGTGGACCTATCCACCCCGTCCGAAGAACGCACCAGGTCGCTGCGTCAGGAGATCAACTTCATGGTGGCTCATTCGCTGCACCGCCATTCGAGAGCCCGGTGAATACGTTGGAGCGCGTCGCGCTGCGCGTGATCCAGGAGATCATGAGCCATCGTACTCTCCGTCAGGACCAGCCCTAGGGACTCATCAAGGGGAATTGCTACTCCAGTCCGTCCACCGCTGCCATTCGCATTGGCAGCGCCCGAGCGCCGAACTCATCGGCCTATGTCGTCTACAAGATTGGTGGTGACCCCAGACTACCAATTCCTACAGGACGCGCCCAAGGAGATCCCGCACGGGTACGCATGCGCTTACGTGCCAGACTGCAGCACCTGGGCACCCTCGAACCAGGTCGCTATAGCAGGGCAACAGGAGGAACGTCGGAGACAGACCCCGAGAAGCAAACGTGGCTAGCCAAATACGCCACCCCGACAAAGCTCCCGAGCCCAGCTCCTGCAGTTGGCTCGGAACCGGAGAAACAGCATGGCTGGTTAAGTACGCCACTCCGACGAATCTTCAGGGTTCGGCACCGGCAGCCATCACCGCGGATCAAATTTGTACGATCCTGAAAGATCAGTTCGGCATGATGCCGAAAAGAAAGGCGATCGGCTATACCAAGCCGTACCCCAATGAGTACGAATTGATCCCGCTACCACCCAAATATCGGCTCCCGGACTTCACAAAGTTCAGCGGATTAGATGGCTCCAGCTCCATCGAGCATGTGAGCCGATATTTGGCACAGCTGGCATGATCTCAGCGTCGACGAGCTGCGCGTGAGGTACTTCTCACAGTCCCTCACAGGATCGGCTTCGGATGGTACACGTCGCTGCCACCGAACTCAATCCAGACCTGGAAGCAGTGGAAGAACGGTTCCATGAGCAATACCACTCAGAGGCTTCCGAGGCTGGCATTGCCGATCTAGCACAAGTACGACAGAAGCGCGGAGAAACAGTGTCGAATACATCCAGCGCTTCAGGACGGTTAGGAACCGATGCTATTCGGTTCACGTGAGCGAAAAAGAAGCAGTTGAATTGGCGGTGGTGGGTCTATCATCATCGATCAAGGAAGTGGCCTCCCAGGCGGACTATCCTTCATTAGCACACATGGTGCAGAAGTTGTCAGCATATGAGCAACGCCACCCGGATATCTACCAAGATAAATTCAAGCGCGTGGTTACCATGGTTGACGCAGGCGAAGATGAAGGTCCAACGGGAGAGCGAGAGGTCGCAGTAGCTGAGTGGACTCGAGCTGCAGGCCCAGTAACCTGCAAATGGGTAAAGCCACCAGGGCCTCCAAGAGGGTTCGACTTCGACGTGACGAAAACCGAGCAGATTTTCGACCTCTTACTCGCGGAGAAGCACATAAAGGTACCCGAAGGCCACAAGTTTCCTACGGTGCAAGAGCTGAACGGAAAGCCATACTGCAAGTGGCATAACACGTTCACCCACACCACCAACGACGCCAGGGTGTGGCGTCAGCAGATCCAAGTGGCGATAGAAAATGGGCGACTAATTTTTAACCAGTATGCCATGAAGGTCGACACACACCCCTTCCCCGCCGTCAACATGGTGGAGTTTACCCACCTTGGAGGGTGCCAGCCTGATTTCTCAGCCAACATCAGCATGGTAGAGCTTGCACACCGCTCTGAGAAGGATGGGGATGAAGACAGCTGCTCTCAGAGCAAGGACACCGAGGGGGCCGCTCCATGCGATCGGCTCCGTCAAGATGGCAAGCGCTACGTCACAGAGGGGGAAGTGAAGAACATAAGATACCAGCGACCCCTCTCTGATCACCTCCTCAACAAGTATGTTAGTCGATATGACCAAAGCCGGCGATACAACAACAATGATGAAAGAGGTCGTCTGACCAGAAACGACGGAAGACATCGCCGGCATAATCAGGATGAGGAGCGGCAGGAGCGCCACGGCAAGGAGCAGACGATACGGACAGGCATTGGCACTGCCCCTTCTTCGACACCGCTGGGATTCGTGAATGAGCCGATTACCAACAATCGGCAACTGCCCAGATGCAACCGGAAGAAGAAGGAGACAGCCAACGTATCCGTGTTCGAGCGCTTAGGGCCTCTCCCACCGCAACACGGACATGCTGAGACCCCTCGTTGGAAGATCTCGAGGATTCGAAGACGAAGGGGAATACGAGGAAGACAGGTGCCACCGTCCAGGTGGTGCTGCTGGACGGTCTCAGCCATACACAAAAGCGCAGGGTTCAGCGATGCGCGGTCTGGAGGAAGCTGAAAGGTTGTACTTGCATACGCTGAGGAAGGCGACGATCGCTGCGAAAGTTCGAGGACCCTGGATGAGGAGGGACCGCCGCAAAGAAAAGAGTGGCGCCCCAAAAGAGAGCCGATGATGAAACATCAGCTGGCACAAACATGGTGTTCGTTCGTCCGGCGGAAGGTAGTACTCCACGATTACACAGTGCACCCGACATGGATAACAGCAAGCGCACCAACGTGCTAAGGTCAGAGATTGGGCTGGTTTTATCCGCCGACATGGACGAGTAGCAAGACTACGTCAATAAGCAACATGGCGAGGCCGATCCTTGCGATCGGCCCTCCGAAACCGATGAAGGGATATTACAAAACCTTCACCGAGCAAGCAACATGGAGGCCGATTCCAGCAATCGGCCCAAATTATCCTCACCATCCATTCTGCCTGGGATCAACGTTTGACCCAACAGGGACTACTGAAGAGCCGATACCATCAATTCTCTTGACAGAATCGGCTCGGGGGGCACCTAGATGGATAAAACACGAGGATATGAGATAATACTATCAAATGTGGGGGCCGATACACAAATCGGCCTAAAAAATTTTAAAATTTATAGCCGGTGCAAGGGCATCGACGATCAGAGGACCAATGAAGCACGAGGGGGGATGTTAATGGAAGAACCCCTCAATGGAGTAATTCCTCTCTTCAAGAGCAGCCTGGATGTGCAGAAAGGGGCCGATTCGACCAGCAGGGCGCTAAGAGAAGACTGAGAAACTGGGGGCAGCTCGCCTTGAAGGCTCTCTGCTTTGGGAAGCCGATTTATGTGCAAATCGGCTGGCTCTGCATGATCAAGCCCAGGCTAATTCGGCTAAGTTTTTGCCTTGGCCAAGGCTCGGGGGGCAGCTTGGTGGATACGATCGGCTGTTCCTTCATTGCAAACCTTCGTCACATGATGAGTGAAGAAGGATTATTGGGTTTGGTTGGGAAAGTTCAAAGGTTTTCCTGAAGATCCTGCATTTTCTGCCAGATTTAGAAAATCATCGTTGAAGAAGGAAGAGCGACTGAAGGACCGATGCGGTGCTATCGGCTCATTACGCATTGGTAAAGGGGGCGAATCGGCAAGGACAGTAGAAGAGGGAATCGGTTTAATTAAGCTCAGAAGAAATCGGCAAAATCAAATTGGGGAAAAGAAAAAGTTCTTCATTGATAGGCAAGATTTTTTTTACATAAAGAGCTAATTGCTCTCAAAAGGAAATATGAGGGGTACATTGCCCCGTCTACTACTGCTGATCCTATTCTAGAGGTCCTAATCTACGGGCCGTCGCTGCCCTCATCGTCGCTTTCGCTGCCGCCGGCGCTGCTCCCGGCAGCTCGTCGTCGCTTCAATGGCCGCCGACGGGCCCTCGTCGTCTTCATCTTCTCCGTCGCGTCGTCCTCGTCGCGTCGGTCACTAAAGTTGCCCGGCCAAGGGCAGAACCGCTTGGCCGGCGGCTCGTCGGAGGAGCTCTCATTGTCGCCTCCTCCTCTCCCTTTCCTTCCTCCCCGGAAGAGGTGAAGTCACAGGAGAAGTTGTCGTCGCGCTCTCCTCCTCCGGTTCCCCAACGGCGAGGAAGCGGAGGTCACTCTCCCCGTCGGTCAAGGATTTGTCATCCTCGGACCAGACGAAGGAGTCATGGTCCTCTTTGTCCCACTTCGTTGGGGCGAGGATATCATACGCCGCCTGCGTACCCCACGAGGGCGTCTCCTCTCGGATAGGAGAGGACACGTAGGAAAGACCTGATGAGGAGGAAGAAGAGGAGGACGAAGACATGGTGGCAGAGGAGGGTTTTTGGGAGGCTAGTGCGAAGGGGATGAGGAAGGTGACTGTTTGCTGCGGTTAAATAAAAGGGAGCATAGTAAAAATTCAATGCCACAGCAGTTCCCGAGGAGGTGGTGCCAGAACCGTCTAATCGCGCAGAGAAGTTGAGAAGGCAAGTTGTCATGATGAAGGACTCTGCGACGTTTCTGCTCTGCCACGACATGACCCGACGAAAGGAGAGCGTAATGATTTTGGAAATGTCATTTCCAAAACCAGGGGGCATGTGTTATCACCAGAATTTGACCAAGCCAGAGGTGGGCCGCGATCAAGACGAATTTGAAGATATATGCGTGGAGAGATATGTAAATCGGCCTTGTGTATCAAGTTTGGGCTAGTTAGCCCGTGTATCTTTACTTAGTAGGTTACGTAGAAGTTAGAGTTTTACCCGTGCACGGTATGGTGCACGCCCACATTAGAAAGTCCCCTGGACTATAAATATGTATCTAGGGTTTATGGAATAAACAACAACCAACGTTCAACACAAACCAATCTCGGCGCATCGCCAACTCCTTCGTCTCGAGGGTTCCTCCGTAACACCATGCTGCCTAGATCGCATCTCGCGATCTAGGCAGCACGAGCCTGCCTAGTTGTTCATGCGTTGCTCGTACTGAAGCCTTTTGATGGCGAGCAACGTAGTTATCGTAGACGCGTTAGGGTTAGCATCGTTCTTAGCATCATATGCTCGCGTAGTGCAACCCTTGCGCGTCTAGCCGTCCTTGTGCCTCATCATGGGTGCAGGGGCGGCACCCCGCTTGATCTTTATTTAGTAGATCTGATCCGTTATGGTCGCTCCTTGATTCATCAAGGATTAGTTTAATATCTGCAATAGTTAGGCCTTACAAAGGGTTGGAGGATCCAGCGGCATGCAGGGTGTAGTTTGCTGCCCCTAGACAGGACGTTCCGAGGATCAACCTAGTGTTGGTTTTTAGGCCTTGTCTAGGGCTGGCTTACGTTTACCGTGCGTGAGCGCGAGGCCCAATCGTGAGTAGGATGATCCGATTATGCGGTGAAAACCCTAGATCGTCGTGGATCTCATACGCTTTATCTTGATCAAGCAGGACCACCATATATTCGGCCACCTTGGACGAATCATGGGTGGATCGGCTCCATGAGCCGATTCACAGACAACCTGAGAGCCGATCGAGGCTCGTATTTAACGTGTACGTGTGTGCCCTGCAGAAACTAAGCGAGGCATCATCCACACCTTCCCGACCAGGTATAGGTCGTGGCACGCCCTTGCGACCCGCATCGGCGCGCGACTGGAGGCTTTGCGGGCCGTCGCTCAGGGACCGGGGCCAGCCGCCCTAGTCATTCCCGCTCTACGGTGTTGGCTACCACGCCGCGGTTTTCGACGTCAACATATATCCATGGCCAGCATACTACAACATGCAGTGGTATGCAGGGTTACTACAATTTTTCACCTAGCTTGCTTCGGAGTTATGCTTAACTCGACCACACAAACAAACCCTCTCACGGTCGTGACACTTGTGCAATGCGTTGCAACACTCGGAAAGCCACTCTCAATGGAATATGTACACAAAGAAATAAACGGGGCTATAAGGGGTGAGGGGGTGCAAGTTATACCTAGATGAAAAGGTTAGACGGTGTCAAGCACACGAACTTGCGATGGCGAAGTGGTGTCGATGATGGTGTCGAAGTTGCACCGAAATACGGGGTGCCAAAGGTGTCGCCGCGGTGTTGATGTAGACGCGGACGCGTATGATACAACCAATGCACTTCAAATCAGAAACCGGGCAAATGAAGTCAATGCCCAAAAATTTGGGTCAAAACAAGCAATCAAAGTTGTCAAAATTTTGGTGTCAAACGGGCTCGAAAAAATTGACAAAATTGGAGTCAAACGGTATGAGATGACTGTCAAAATTTGGGATCAAACGGGTTTCGAAAAGTTGTCAAAATTTGGATAAAAAAGATGTCAAAAGTGTGTGAAATTGGGCCAAAAATTGGACAGATTTTGCAGTACCACTAGCGGTACCTCTTCCGGTACCGGTCGAAAACAGAAACTATACTGTAAGACTTGGACGTGTTGCGGTACCAAGACGGGTACCACTAGCGGTGGTACCGCTCAGGTCAGACCGGTCGTGCCACAAGCTGGCCGGTAGTACCGGGCGAAATTTTTCTTGTGTAGACCTACTGTTGCGTGGGCGTTGACCAAGGAAGCAGGGTGGAAGCTTGAGCAGGAGGTGAAAACAGGGACGAGCTGGGTCGCTGTTGCGGGCGGGCGTGAGCAGCGCTGGGGCCAAAACCAAACGGAGGCGCGGTTGGTGCAGTTGGGCGCGGCGGCGGTTGACTGGAAGCTGGTGCGAGCGGCGTAAGCCTGGTGGTGGCCGGCCGTGCGGGGCGTGGCCAGCAGCGAACTGTGGAGGAGCGGGCAGCTCGAGCGTGGAGCGGGGGCGGCTTAGGCGCTGGTGGTTGCTGCGGGTTGGGCCGACTGTGGGGCTTGGCGGCGCGGGGGCGTGCGCGTCGATGGGTGGAGGCGAAAGCCAGGGGCCTCGAGGAGGTGGTGCGCGAGCGTGTGGCGGACTGGCGGAGCGCTGCGGTGGCCTGGGCTTGTCGAGCGCGAGCGAGGAGAGCGCTTGGGCTGGCGGGGTAGGAGCTCGCGTGCGGCAGGCGGGCTGGCGGCTCGGATCGATGCACGCAGGCGGGAAGCGGCGCTTGCGGATGATGGTGGCCGGTAGCGGTTGGTGGGGAGCGGGGCAGATGGCGACGGCCGGCGAGGTGAAGGGGGTGTGGCGGCGGTAGTACCGCACCAAGGAACCGGTAGTACCGGCGCTTCAGGTTGCAGTTGGACGCAGGCTTCCACAGGCCCACTTAGCCGCGCCGCAAAATTACCGGTTCGTGGCGTCGCGGATTTCCTGCTTCGTATATGTGGGCCTTGGAGAAGAATTCCACGTACTCCCTCCGTTCTTAATTAATCGACGCGGGGTCAGGTCAGAACTGAACAACACCCAGGCAAAGTGCGCGTCAATTAATTCGGACCAGATTAGTAGCTCGTTCGGCCCGCTTGTTTGGCCCGCACCGCACACGATGAGTCGATGCGATCCATAGGTCACTCCTTCGCTGCCCACCCGTTCGTCCCCAACTGCGGGCTGCGGCGCCGATGGCTCGACGCCTCCGCTCGTCGTCCCTCCCAGATTGCAACCTCCCCGTCGTCCTCGAAGGTCGGCCAGCCGGCGTTGTTCCCTTCACCACCTGCAGATGGAGCAGGATGACGAGATGCGGGCGGCGCGGAAGGAGGAGAAGGAGATGCGGGTGGCAGTGAAGGAGGAGGAGGAGATGCGGGTGCCGGGGAAAGAGGAGGAGGAGGAGGAGATGCCGAAGACGGCGGGGATGGTGGAGGCGAAGATGCCGGACGGAGAGGAGGAAAAGAATCCGACGGGCTCTCAGGTACCCCTTTCTTGTTGTTCTCTGATTTGAATTGCAGCTTGTTGTTAATCCCATGTGTTGCACAGTAAATTTAATCTGAAGCTACAGCTTTTTGGGTGGCTGCTACTGCTAGAATTTTTTTGATCCGGTAACATTGATATAGGTTGATTTACCCTGCAAGCTTTACCTGCAGCACTTAGAGCAGGTCTAACACACCCCGTAAAAGGGGCAAACCCGTATAATAACCGCCGATATGAGGGTTTCGCGTCTACCCGGCCGTCTAGCACGCCCCGTAAAAACGGCCCCCGCATCGATTTTTGCTGTTTTGGACTACGGGGCGGGTCGTCGCCCCTTACTTGTGCGGGGTGGGAGCGGGGATAGTGGGCGAAACCACTATCCCAATTCCGAAAGCGCGGGACATTTCAGTTGTCCCCATCCATCTTCCCCCGCGCGCCGCCGCAGCCACCCGCGCGCCGCCGGAATGGATCCGCGCCCTCCGCCGTCCGCCGAGCTGCGCCGACGCCCGCCGCACCTCCGCCGCACCCCGGCCGAAGTTCCGCGTCCCTCCGCGCGCGCCGCCGCCGTCCAGCCGTGGTCTTCTCCGCCGTTTGTCGCCGGTGAGTATTCCGCCGCGTTCTTCCTCGTTGCCGCCGGTAAATGGGTCGGATTTCGGGCTGATCTATGGTTCCCCGTGGTAGATGGCTTCGGAGGATGTGCACATGGCGGATTTGGAGGCGACGTCGACCGATTGGTCGTCGTCGGATTCCGATGATTCCGACATCGACGAGTTGCTCAACGACGACGAGACGGAGATGATGGTGCTCCTGTTCGGCTTGAAGCAAACGGAGGACCGCTTGAAGCTGCTGGATCAGCGGAAAGGATCCGTGATGGGGTGTATGTGCATTCCGCGGAACCGCGCGCTCGGCCACGAACAGCTGATGCAAGATTATTTCGCCGAGGTACCGACCTATCCTCCCCGCCTCTTCCGTAGACGGTACCGAATGCGTAGGTCTTTGTTCGAGAGAATCGTGAAAGATTGCGAGGCAAATTGCGATTATTTCAAGCAAAGAAGAAATGCTGCCCAAGTCATGGGATTTAGCCCATATCAAAAAAATTATGCCGCCATGAGGGTTATTGCATACGGTATACCAGCAGATTATACCGACGAGTACCTTCGCATTGGTGTGCAAACAACCACGGATTGCGTGCGTATGTTTGCCAAGATGGTGATCAAGTTGTATGGAGAGCAGTATCTCCGAGCTCCAAATGAGGATGATACAAAAAGGCTCATGGAGATCAATGAAAAGAGGGGGTGGCCGGGGATGCTTGGTAGTTTGGATTGCATGCATTGGACATGGAAAAATTGTCCAAAAGCATGGCATGGAATGTATTGTGGCAAAAGCCGTGATGCTACCATTGTTCTTGAAGCTGTGGCCTCTCAAGACTTATGGATTTGGCATGCTTTTTTTGGATTGCCGGGGACACTCAACGACATCAACATCTTGAATAGATCCCCTTTGTTTGCAAGACTAGTTAGGGGTGAATCTCCACCTTGTAACTACAAAGTTATGAACAATGAGTACACAATGGGGTACTATCTCACAGATGGTATTTACCCTAACTATGCAACCCTTGTCAAGTCCATAAAAGAGAAAAAGGACAGGGCTTTGACAAGAAAGGAAGCTTGCTTCACCAAAAATCAAGAGGCATGCCGCAAGGATATTGAGAGAGCTTTTGGTGTCTTGCAAGCAAGGTTTGCAATTGTCCGGGGTCCTGCTAGGTTTTGGGACAAGGAAACTCTTGTTGATGTCATGACATGTTGTGTGATTCTTCACAACATGATCATTGAAGATGAAAGCGGTTTGAACTTGCCGTGTTTCTATGACAATGTTGGCACACGAGTGCAGCCCGAGAGGAACCCTGATCGGATTGAAGCTTTTCTTGCAGCTCATCGAGGCATTGAAAATGCCGAGACTCATCACCAGCTCACCCAAGATTTGATTGATCACCATTGGCAGTTGCATGGCCAATGATTTATTACATTCATTTTCCATTCTTGTATGTGTGAAACATTCATTTCCTATTGTTGTATGTGTGAAACATTTGTTATTGTTTGTTTAATTCTTGTTGACATTTCTGAAAAACATTATTGTAATAATTATGACGATTATTGTGTGATGCAAAACATTTATTTTATGTGAATGGTGTGTTGGTTCTAATATGCAATTTGTCAAAAAACCCTGTTTTGAGGGGTTGACAACTCGGACGAGCTAGCAGACCCCGTATACCCACCCCGTAAAACAGAATATTCTGTTTTACGGGGTGGGTATACGGGGTCTGCTAGCTCGTCCGAGTTTTCGGCCGGCGAAAACCCGATACAGGGCCCTCTACTCGCGTTATACGGGGCGAAATTATACGGGGCCTGTTAGACTTGCTCTTATAGCCTGTGTTCAAAATACTTGTTCTTCCCCAAAGCATGGGATGCAAGCACAAGGGGAGTTTAATTACCTCTTTCCTGATGACATTGGTTAAGGGAAAAGTAGAAACACAATGACTTAAATTGCATTGGAAGTGTAGAGCGATAAGTATTTTGAGAAAGATTGGAGGCTAAAAGAACATATATTTTGAAACAGAGGGATATATGTTACAACAAATAATATTTAGCTCATACTGCCAGATGATCATAGCTTGTGGCGATGCATCAACTTCTGTATTGCTTAGTGCAAACATTGGCATCAACTTCTGTATTGCTTAGTGTATAGCTTGAATCAGATTCCAGGACTACTATACTAGTATACTCCCACGCCCTGTGATGTGCAACCATTGGAATCAGGAAGTTTACTTGTTATTATTGTGTATGCATACTACTATACTAGTATACTCCCACGACTGTGATGTGCAACCATTGGCATCAGGAAGTTATTTGAATTTAGTGCAGTTTGCAATACTCCAGTATTTGCTTGACAGAAATCTAACTGTATTTTGATTAAGTAGACAGTAAGCAAATAAAATAAGCATAACATTTAGAGATATTTACATAATTTTCCTGGAAACATTTTACAAGGACTGGCTCTTGCCAATGTGTATATACCTGATTGTGATCATGTTCAATTCTTACTAGTGTTGTTTGGAGGCGGCGTTACCCAAGAGGTGGTGTGTTTCCTACACCACGCTACTCATCTCCCGTAATAAGCCGACACACAAGGGCTCGATGCTCCTGCGAGCCGAGGTGAATCACATCGTGTATGACTCAGACAAAGATGTTATCGATGTACGCCCCCTACATGAAGGGGAGCTGATCTATCCGGGATCAGTGGTTCACTTCCCTTGCCACAAGGTTGATGTTGGCGAGTGTATTTTTCAACCTGATACCATCATTTTCCACTACATTACGACGCCAAATTATTGTCATATTTGCATTGGTAAAATGCTTTTTGATGGAAATATAATGCTGCTTTGTTTTGAATATTGTAGACCCTTCATACATGAACAAGAAAACTAACACTGGTGATGATGAGGATGAAGAGTGCCAGGTAACAAGTTCAAACTGTTTAATTGAGCTTCTGTCATTTGAAAGGTATTATTGCCCTTAGGTAATCTCATTTGCTATTTCCAGATTCTTGTGACAGTGCCAGCTAATCCTGAACAACACGTTCAAGAACAGTGAATACTGTATTTATCAGATCATGTCTATTTCTCCCATCTGGTGACAATATATGTATTTGGACAACCTTTTTAGATTAACTTGGATGCTGCAACAATTGCTATCCACCAGTTTGTGCTAATTCAGTTTGCAATGGTTGCGTGCTTATGTAATAGCCACCATAAATATACAGTACCGTTGATAATCTACACACTTCTACAGTTTTTTTTTGCTTGTTATGAATACTTTTGTCATCTTTGTAGTAATGTACAGAATACTTGCACGTTTCTGTTTTGTTTTCCTTTCCAAACTTGTGCTGCTATAGTTGCTGAAGCTGCCACGATTATGTTAACTGATTCACTTGTACTACTGTTGCTTGTGTGTAGCCAAGTTGGCGCCGGCCAAAAGGTATCAACAAGGGAGTTACCTTGATGGCCAATATTGGGTATGGTTCTGAGTTCTGACAAGAAAACCAGGCTATGCAGCCAGGAGGATGAGTGAAGTGTTCCGGACAGTAGTATTTTTTGGATGGGTTCACCTGTAGCTTAATATCATGCAATAGAAATTCTGATCTGGTTTGTGTCTGCCTCAGGGATTCGACTGTTAATCATCTCGCTATCGATTATGATTATGCTCTCATGCTACACGTACAGCTGTTCTGATGTTAGTGAGTGAGGAGTGTCTTTATTTATCTTCTATGAAAAGATTATGGCTGCCACCTTTTGACTGACTTATCTTACTCATCTTGCATTTTGTAAGCTCAGTTTTGCCATGTTAGTTATGAACTTAATGAGAGTATGCTTGATTTTTTCTTTTAAAGCTGATCATTAGTTCGGGTTTCATCTCGGGAGCTACAGTGATAGTATGATTTATGTATCTGAAGTTTAGATTCTGAAAAATTGAGTATAATTCAGCTACTTTCTACTGGATACTGAGTGAAGAGCAACAAAATAAATATATTTGGAAGACTTTATTATTATTCTTTATTGTCTGTGCCAAAGGATGTACACTGAAGTACTCCTATATATTATTTGAATTATTTCGTGTATGTATAAGATCGATCTGCTAGCTAGTGTGCACTGTGCAGTGTACACATGTTGATCAAAGAAGAAGCTGCCACAATGCGTAACAGCGTAAGCTAGCTAGTCTGCGTCAAAGCGGGCAGTCCGTATTGTCCAGCGGACACAGCGGGCAGGTGCATGTTGTTAGGCGGAATCCACGGACAAGTAAATTAGTTTAGGCGGCTCGTCCGGCACACGCAGCGGACTCCACGGGCGTGTCCACCTGCGCCCGGAGCCGGCGCTCCAAGATCAAACACGAACAGTATGAACACAGCGGGAAAACGACTCACAAATCTGTCCATTGGAGGAGAAATACAAGGAATTTTATCATGAAAATTTGAAGGATGTAGATCAACCACTAAGACAATAGATCTGTGGATCAAAACCATAAAAAACGCAACAAACCTGGAGATCAAATTTTGAGCTATTTTTTGAAAAAAAATTGGCGAAAATGGAAAGATTTCTAGGCAAATTCATGGCAATCTTTGCTCTGATATCATATGAAGAGACCTAAGGACACGTGGGTTGCCCGATCTCACGAATTTGGCCAAGAACACAAGGGGGAGGGATGAAGAACACGATAAACGCACGCAACATAACCCGATACAATTCCGGTTTACTCCCGATAGCCCGAACCACTATCCCGATAGTATCTCTCGAGAGAAAGACACGAGGTAGAATCTCCGAGAGAAAAATCGGTATACGATTGCTAGATCACACGAGTGAGAGACCGGTGGTAGAATCACAAGTGTGAGAGACTAATCATATAAGGAGTGCCTTGATACAATATATTTTATAATCTAAGGAGGGGGTTTCCCTAATCCCAAAGGGAAGGTGGAGGCATAAGCCAAGTTCTCACTCAAGTTATGTCTTCTCTAATGAAATGGGAGGTGAGAGCCTACACAAACGGAGCCACTAAGGAGGTGTAGTTTAGGCATACAAATAGCATAATAGGGGTTTACATGGGCTGAGCCCAAGTGTTGGATGTGTAGGTTAGAGGGCAGATTGTCTGGCCTTAGTGAGGGCGGATAATCCGGCCTAGTAGTCGTGCTTCTTGCGCCTTCTCTTATTGGCGACCTCGGACGCCTCTTCTTCCTTCTTCTCTTCCTTGCCTCCGTGACCTCGGCTTTGAGTGTGGTTCTTGCCGTTGATGCACATGATGAAGCGAAGACCGTAGGTCGGGCTGCATCAGCTCTCATCTCGGATTTTTCTTGTGCGGTCATACTATATAGCTCTCACTAGGAAAGGTGTATATGTATGTGGTGGAAGGAAAACTACACAAGCATCCCACCTTTCAAGAAAGTATCGGAAAAATGGTTCAAGTCAAGAGTAAAGTCAAAATTGTATCGGGGTACGTACACACACACACTCAAAGCACACGCAAAAGGCTAAGAACTCTATCTGTGGTGGGTATGGAGTGGATAGAAAACGAAAAAGACCAAAGGAAAAGTCTATTGTCAAATATGGGTAAAATCCAAAATCAAATGTCAAAAGTGGTAATCTATGTCAAGGAAACACGAAAACACACACAAGAACAATGGGATTAGCGTGACCAAGGAAGTGATCAAGCGGCAAAGATGGTCCTAACGAAGACTATAAGCTCGATCTCACATCAACACAAGAGAGACCGTAACTTGTTTACATATGAGAGAAGCAACAAGATTTGCACAAGATGTCACTCTTCTCTTTTCTCTCTTTGTGCTTACAAGATTTCAACACCTTTGTATCGGTGGGCACACTCTTTTTCTATTTATTTTTTTCTATGCTTAGAAGCTTTATTTTTCTCTATAGGTCACACGTTTTCTTTTGTGTATCTCTCTCACCGAGCTTGCTTCGGAGCTTTGCTCAACTCAACACACACACCCTCACGGTTGTGACACATGTGCAATGTTTAGCGGCGTTCGGAAGGTCACTCTCAATGGGATAGGTACACAAAGAAAGAAATGTGGCTACAAGGGGGTGAGGGGTAAGTTATACCTATTGAAAATGTTAGGCGGTGTCGAAACACGCAACTTTGCGATGATGTCGATGATGTGCTCGGAAATCCAGGGTGCCGATGCCGTCATAGCTATGTCGATGTAGGCGCGAAAACATATGTCACGGACTAGACACTCTAAAATGGAACCCGAACACAAAATTTAATGCCTGAAAATTTTGATTAAAATGGACGGTTAAAGTTGTCAAATTTTGGAGTCAAACGGGCTCTGATAAGTTGTCACAATGTTGGGTCAAAACTGTGTGAAATTTAGATTTTGCTGGTAGTACCGCGAGTGGTACTGTAAGTGGTACCGGTTAAACGTAAGAGTATACTGTGAGCAGAACGATAATACCAGTAGCACTTACGGTACCAAACAGGCGGCAGTACCGGGCACTGTTTGTTGCTGGCGCAGGAGGCGGAGTGAGGCGCGGGCGGAGGCAGTTGTGCAACGGATTGAGCGGCATTGGATTTCTGGTTGATGCGCGCGCGTGCATGGGTTGAGCGTACTAGATTTAGATGTACGCCTTGGCGCACGATCTCGCAGATCTCGTGTGAAAATTTATTTTGTATATAATACTCTCTTAAAATCGTTAATTTAACGAATATAATAAATTATATCATTAGAAAGCATAGCATACCCTCGCCAAATGTACTTTCCAGTTGTCTACTATACTCAGTTCTGCTCTTCCCGTAGAATATGTTGTACAACTAAAAAGACAAAACAGAAGACCAAATACACAGAGATCATGACTGTGTACTAAATGGACTGATTATAAAGATCAAATGCGGTACAAAAATAGATGAAATAGACGTATAAGTGTGATAAAAAAAAGCTGCCAATATGATAATCCATTTCAGTACAAAGTCTTTTCTCCAAACCAAGTATGGCAGCTAGTAGAAAGTACAAAGAAGTAAAATAAGAGTGGAGATAGCAACATGAAGCAAAAGCAAACGAAGGGCATGGAAGGGTCAAGCCACCAGCTAGAAGAGATGCAGAAGACAGCTATTGCATCGTACGCTTGATTCGTATGTACAATGCATAGCAAAAGAGAAGAGTAGAACGGTAAGATTCTACAACACTTAGATAGCTGGATGAGAACAACTGTCGGTGACCCGTGTCACCTATTAGACAACTTTCCTGAAAAGTAATTCACGTAACAATTAACGTTAGGTCCGAGTTGATGGTAAGCAATATAGAGTTGGCATCATTTTAACATGAACGGTTCATACTCACCTAACGGGGAATCAACTGATGTTTTTCTTGCCATCGGCATCAGGCACGTCTTTGACAGGGTTTGTTCCATATCTGCAAGTATATCTTTTGTCAAGTCATGTTGAACAAATGCAAAACTTATCAGTGAAGAAGTATCTACTGTTTATCACTTAGTGTAGGCATGTGTTCGACTACTGCTTGTGGGATAACTGGTGTATCCTTGGCACATATGTTATCCGTCAGTTCAACCGGCTGTTCATTGGTTTCGCTGTGATGAACCGAAGGCATCGTAACATGTAAAACATGATCTAGAGAGAAAAGAAGGTAAATACAATTAATCAACGTCTCTCAAGAAGAATAAAAAACAATGTGTTAAGGAACGATGGTAACACCACCTTTAAAGCTAGCACTTTTGAATCAATGATCAGCCTGCGTTCTTTTCGGTTAGCTGCACCATGGGCAGAGGAAACGTGCGGCACCGGAAGTCTTCCTTCTCGGAAACAAACAGACCAATAGACGACATGTTAAAGATAGTAGTTCAAGATAACGAAGAATAATATTATTTGGGTACAAAGAGATATAATGTTCCTTCGTATAAGCCAAGGAACCCCAAGGCCGTTGCATGCGTACAGGCAGTTCATCTCTACCCTCCATGGTACTGTAATTGTAGAGTAGATGGTGGATAAAAAATTGTAATACCTAGCAGAGACATAATAAATATCAAAGCATTTGCGTTTCATGTGCCAAGTCAGCAGGCTATATGGACTAACTATACATTAATGGACCTAATTCCATCATCGATTGTATGGACCAAAAGAGAAACGATTAGATTTTCAAGTAGCATGATCAGGTCTACTGCACAAACATACTATGGGGCAGAGTATCGGACGAGTGAATCACAGGGAACTATATCTAATACTCAATCAACAACTAATACCATGTAGTTTAAGTAGTATTTTTAAATGATGGAGAAAATCAATCTTTAATAATTCCAAGCTCAGTTGCCCTACCAGTAAGGTAACACGATCACATCAAATGGAAAAACTTCTCAAATATGATGGTACACAGAGCAAAGGAACAACACCGGCTCAATTGCACATGTAAGATATCACGAACACCTTTCAAAGAGGGTATATTAGAAGTTTTTTCTCATAAAATAAGCATTTACTATTTTTCCAAACAGTATGAAGTCAGCAGTAACTCAGTTATACTTAAAATGGTAGTACTAACAGGTAAAAATTAAGTAGACCTCCGGTAAACCAGAAACTTTTTTGTAATGGACAGAATTTCCTTGTGTGAAGTTCAGTTTAGAATGGATAGGTTTATTTATACCTACCAGGCCCAAAATAGCCAATAAAGAAAGCATGTCGGAGTTCAGTGTAACATCAGAACGATAAAATAATTATATATCCTTATCAATTTAATAAGATGAATAAGAGAGAATAATTAAACTGAACCATGAAAAATTCGCTGTACAAAAGAGAAAGAGGAAATACTCCACTATATGATCACATTGTGATGACCCTAACTATATTTAATAATCCAGAAGAAAAATGCCGCTATGAGAGGTGCTCAAAATAATATGGATAAAATAGACTGTATAGCTCTAATATAAATATCCCTCTCACTATGAATAATATACTATAGAGGATTCCCCTACTTTTTCTGGGTCAAGAAAATGGATGATCGTATGTTTCAGCTGGCAAGAACCTACACCAGTCTTGCTGTATGTAGATGCACATATCTCTAAATACAACCCAGTAATTAGGGGCCCGAAAAGAAATCATATAATTCTAGAGAGACTATTTGGTACTCAAAGGCACTGTTATTTTTTTTGTAAACATTTCAATTATGCATAATGGTAGCGAAATTATGATCTAAGAGAAAAGGCTTTCCATAATGGTGAATATACCCAATGACCATGGCAGGTGAGGACATGATTTTCTTGCCAATGACTCAGTAAAATATTAGCAAGATTGTTTCAGAGGTCCATTAAATTTATAAACAGTCAATAGGGAGATAAAATTTATATTTGCAACAAAACTAAGCTGTATCGGTAATAAGGAAGGAAAAGAGCAGACTCACTAGGATTGGAACCGAACAACAGCTAACAGAAGTAGCCGCGTCCACCCGCCGCGACAGTACCAGCAGCGCGTTGACCTGCAAATGGATCCAAAAGAAAATAGGGCAGGGGTCAAATACAGGCGGAAGAACAAGAGAGGGAAAGAAAAGGGGAGAGATCCGCGCAGGAGAGAAGTCACGAAATGCACAGCCGTTTGGAGGAAGAGGAGAGGTGTCCGTGAAGGAGAGCAAGAGGCCAGAAAGGTAGAAGACGGTGAGAAAAGGGAGAACAGGCAAGAACCTAGGTTTTTAGATCGGTGCAGGCTGAGTTGTCGCGAGGAGTACGTTCCATGGGCCGTGGCGCAACCACGGCCCATGCCGCTGTTTTGCGTGAGTGTCGTGGGCAGGCTGAGTCGAGTGGACATATTATTTTCGTCCTCCGCAACCTACAGAGTAAAACGGGGAAAAGGGAGGCGAGAAGCTAAGTCGTCTCATCTCCTTGATGGCGGCCTCGTTCGCATACGCCGAGATCTCGCGTCAGTTCGTCCTTCTCGGCCTCGCCTGCTCCACCACGGTTCCGTAGCGACCGGGCGGCCAGGTACGAGCTGGTCCCTTCCTCTGTAGAATGTAAGATTGTTTCATTACTTGCGCCGTCGCCAAAGCACTATCGGTACAGAATCAATTGGCTGCATACATCTGATGGTATCTTTATATAAGTAGCAACCAGGTAGTCTATTTTGGCCCTGACCTTGAATTACTGCATTTGTTGCTACTTGTATCAGCTGATCTTAGTCGTCACGAAGCTCATTAGCCATTGATTTGTGTTTACTAAATTGGTTAGATGAAGTACTGTTTACTATGTTAATTCCGACTACTTCATTGGTAGGGTGAGGAAGCCTGGGATAGAGATAAAGAGGGCTGTGGTGGATCTTCCTCGTACGGCCTCAAGGGATAGCGGCCTCGTAACAGTGAGGAGCGCACCAAACCTGACGCCTCGGTTCCCAGGACCACCGGCGAGTGACAAGGTAAATTTCACAGAAATAGTTTTCACTCGGCAATAAATTTTTAGAGAAGGCCTAGCATGTACTTCCTTAGGTTCCTACATCGCTGTTGTCAGGTCCCGCTACACATGTTAAATACCTGAACTAACTTAGGACTGAAAGAGTTTAGATGAGCTCATCTTAAGAAAATAAGATTACTAATTTACTGCAACGACTACTTTGGTTCAGATTACACCAGCAACAGAAGAATAGAGCAAGTTTATAGAAACAACCTGAACAATGGCTTATAGGAAAAAAGTTGAGAATTGATAACATAACTAAAGAAAAAGGCACAACCCAACTAACATTAAAATAGTAAAAACATTGGATAGTTGCCATCATTTAAATGCATGGCACCGTTTGCAAGGCTTTTTAATATTTAGCTTAGCTTTGGAGGGAACTTTACCTAGAATTTATTTTTCGATAGTCCAAAGGGGACGCGTTAACAGTCAACGGCACTAATCATTTTTAGAATCAAGAACATGATATTTGAGTATTGTTGCTTCCAAGTGATCGCTAATTTTTAGAATAGAGTAATTTTGTTATGGCTATCTTTTCAGTTGGAACCGCTACTCTCTTGATATTTGTTCTGTTTACCACCCTTTCCTTTGTATTATGGGTCTCCTCATTATAGAAGTAATTTTGCTATACTGAAACTGGTGGCTTTGCTTAACTCATAGGAACCGGTAAAGCAAGTTGAGATTCAGTGGCAACCGGTCTTACGACATTTGTTACAAATGTTGGGTGGAACTGAGCCTGTATACAGACTTCAGGAGGTGGATGACATGATGTTCCAAACGACTGTGATGTTTCGAGTCTACCTGGAGAACAGCAAAACTATTTTTGAGGACATTGTTGCGACAGGTGATATATGTTTCGCAACATACGAAGTAGAGAGCGAAGCTGCTGCCGCTGCTGCAGAAGTTTGAGCTGGGGCGGCGGTTTGGCGCCCGAATCATGGATATAAGTCGCATACGTTGTGAGGAATTAGAGAAAAAATGCTATCGGTTCCTGGTATCTCGTGTAATTCTATTTCAACAAATAATGAAGCAAATGTCTATAGGGCATTGATGCAGATGCAGGACGACAAAAGCACATCATAGGCTGCAAAAAGACATTACCTATTTTTGTTACAAAAATGAAGATCCCAGTGTGTTTGTTCACCCAAACTAAGCACACATGCTGTGGCTGTACTGTTGGGACCTTGGGGATGTCTCCATCTTTTATTTATATAACCTGAAATTGATAAGCCAGTGCATCAATTTAAGGACTCAATTCTAGTGGCGGAAAGGGGAAATTAATACGGAAGTAAACCAGAAAACATATTAAGTCCAGCAACCAGAAGGAAAGAGGAGGAAAAGATCAACTCTGCGGCAGCACGCCTGCGCAGACGGTGAGCAGCAACATCAAGCAACAGAGACAGGGGCCAGCAACACACCTCAAACCTACCGGCAGGAGCCCAGGATGGGGGCCAAACTAATTGTACTGGAAATGTGGGAGCGTAGGTAGAGATGCAGAGAGAGAAAAACGATATCTATATCTTGCCATTCAGGTCTATAGGTCATCATATACTCTTATTTCCCCTCTCTAGGAGAGCTTATGCATCAACTCCTCAAGGATTCTCCCGTATCTGTAAATAAACAATCATTTCTGCAGCACCAAAAAGGTAGTGGTGAGAGATTTGAGTTCCCTTCAGGATATTTGGTTTCTTTCTACTCGATTTAATTCCTTTCCCAACTAAGTACAACAATCTTCTAATTATTTCCTATGAAAATCGGAGTCTTTCACTTGCTGTTTCTATCATCCATGTTCCTAAGAGTAAACTACAGTTACCATGTTCTACCAATTAACATACATGATAAAGGTCAAGGAGAAGAGCTAGTGGAACAGTTCCCCCCGCGTCGCCCTCCTCTGGCGGCCGGGGGGCAAACCTAGCCGCCGCCGGCTTAGCCCCCCCACCTCCTCCCTTCCTTCCTCGCCGCCGCCGGAGGGGGGCCGGCAAAGCCGCGCTCTCCCCGAGGAAGGTGGCGGCGGGGCGTTTTTCTTCCCCTCCCGCATCCCTGGCGAGGAGGAGCTCGCTCGGGCGCGGCCAGGGCGGCGGGCGCGGCGGCGTGCGGTGGTCTCGGCGGCGTGCGGCGGGCTTGGCTGCTGGCGGGAGCGGCGGATCCTCTGGTCGCTGGCAGCGCGTGGAGCCCCGGCGGTCGTGGCGGCCGCCAGATCTGGGCCGGGCGGGCCGGCTGGGGGCGCGGCTGGCCGTGGCGGCGCGGCGGCTGGCCGGCGCGGGCCCCCCTGGCCGTCGAGGTGCTGCAGCTGCGTGGTGGTGTGCCGGGGCGGTGCCCCCGGGCTGCGGCGGCGGCCGCGGCGAGGTGCTCCTGGCGGCTGCGGAGGAGGGGGCGGCGGCCCCGTGCTGCGGCGGCGTGTTGGTGGGCATGTGCGATGGCTGCGGTGGCCGCGTGGGCGGTGGAGCCTGCCGGAGGTCTTCGGAGTTTGTCCTCGAGCCTCGTGTCGGAGTTGGTCGGCGTCCCCTCTATGTGGCGTTCCGGCGGCGCCCACGGTGTTCTTCGGCGGTACTCCATTGGCTTCGGGCTGGGCTGCCTTCTGCGCGTCGGCGGCTACAAGTTGGCTTGGCGGTTGCTCTTCGGCTGGAGGTGGTGGTTTGTGCCGGTCCTTGTTGGCGAGCGCGAGGTCTTGGAACTCTTCGCTGGGCGAAAGCTCTGTCTTGGCGGCCGGCCAGGACCGACGACGGCGACGCCTGTGGGCGCCGCTTACTTCTTGAAGGCGTCGTCGAAGCGGGTGTTCCTTGTTCTCCGTTCGGGCTCTCCGGGGGAAACCCTAGATCCCTCACGGGATCGGGCGTGGGTGGCGCTCTTGCGTCGCTTTGCCTCTTGAGGCCTCGCTTTGGATGTCCACCGGACAAAGGGACTTGTGGAGTGTTTTGGCGGTTTCGGCGGAGGCGGGTTCGTCTTCGGCCAGGCGGGGCGCGGCCTCGGGGTCGGCGTGGTAGTTGGAGCGGTAGCTCCGGTTTTCGCCTCCGCCTGTTGCGTTGAGGTGTGGTGTCGACCTGGCTGGTCGTCGACCCGTGTGGAGCGCAGCCTCGGGGCTGGCGTGTGGTGTGGTGTTGTATCGGTTTTTCGGCCAGTTTTCCTCATAAACGGGCCAACTCTTTTCTCCTATATCAATGAAAGGCAAAGCTTTTGCCTAGTTTCAAAAAAAAAAAAATTAACATACATGATTACTAAAGAATGTTCATTACTTGCTAGCAAGCACACCGTTTAGATTACCTTTTCTCACACAGGCCCAACCACACAGCTTCTCCCAGGAACTGAGGTGGGAGGACACCACCTAAAAAATCCTACAACAACAAAAACAACTAATATCCAGGCACAACTTGTAAGCCATGAAACTAAAACCAAATTAATCGCAGCGACACTCACCTTGGCAAAGAATTTTGCAAGTTAAGGCAAGCAAGATTTGAAGAATAATCGCATGGAGGCTTGTTCACATTATAACCCCAAACATTGTTCCAGGAATCGTCTAAACAATCAGGAGGGATGTAAAGTAAAGAAACGGCTGATTTTTCATACTCATGGCATCAGTTGTTCATCTGAAGTCTCACATACCTAATTGAGAATTTGAGATTAGCATTCGTTCAGCTCCTTGCGAGCAAATTAAGTGTGATTTACATTGAGGAAGGAAAAGATATTTTTGATGTAAGCTAAAATTGTGGCTTAGTGGCTTACTTAAGTCATATGCCAACCCATGAAAACACACCACCTAGTTTTTGACATGTAAAGGAAGCTAGAAATGGACAAAGCACCTTCACAGATTCATATAAGAGGAGAATCTTCAGAGAGAAATGACACCAAAAAATGACACAAAAAAGATTGAGTTCTCCCAGACCAGCAACCATTGCCCTCTCCGATGCATTTGCTTTATAACCAGGTTGAATATGAAGAAGACAGAAAGGACAAAGGACATAATTCAGATTTCAAGATAGCAAATTTAGAGCTCATGCCAAAATATCATCTCTGGACTCTAGACTTCATTGCAGTTCGTTGTGTAATGTGAGGCATATAATAGGAATCTTTACAAGTTACGGAGTAGAAGTGAATTTGAAGAATAAAGCTTCAAATGACTAAAGTTGAATATCAACCTGAATTCCCATGATTTCTCTTCCATACTTTTTCGATAGCAGTGAACATTGTAGACCATTATGTACGAATATATTCTGTGCTCACACCTCCTCTTGATGAAGCAGTAAGTTGTAGCGATGGAAAGCAATAAAGAATGCTTGGCCTGCACATAAGAATAAAAAGTCATTAACAAGAACTCACGGGATCCACCATCCCCAAAAAATCCACATATAAGCTGAAAGGTTCGTCAGTGAAATCAGAGATAGAGGGGCGCGGGAGAGAGAGATAACCTGTAGATATAGCAAGCAAACTTCGTTGATGTTGCATCGGGGTGGAATTGACGTGACCTGAGAAGAGATCAAGAGTAGCGCCGCCTCAGCACTCTCTATAGCCATGGGAACAGTTTGGGCCTGGTCAACACAGAAGAAATCCACTCACGCCCCTGTTGCTGCTCAGCCATGGGGACAGTTTGGGCGTGGTCAACCCAGAAGAAATCGACTCACGACCCTCCCCTTCCCCTTCCCACTCGTTCCCCTCCTCCCATATTCGCGGCGCCGGCTTCCTGACCCTTCTCCTCCACGCCACCGTCTCCAGCGCAGCAGCCGCCGCACGACCGCTTCCTCCAGACCTCGCCTCCTCGCGACCTTCCGACGATGACGAAGCATGGCGTGTGGCGGCAGTGCGAGCTGCGGACTGCTCTGCATCTGCCGGCCACCGACCACGCTCCTCCCTGCGACGGCACGACGCATCGGCACTGCGAGCGGCGAGATGGCTGGGGGCATGAGCGGCGGCCTGCCCTTCATCCCGACGATGGCGACGCGACGAGTTTGTCCGGAAGATGGGGAGACAGCGGGTCGACCAGGAGTTCGTGGAGGAGCAGAAGGGATTGAGGGAGAGGTCAAGGGAGGCGCGGCGGCGGCCATGCTCAGCGGAGCTCGGTGGGGGCGCGCTGCTCCACCTGCGTTCCAGACCATAGCGGGGAGGGAGGAGGAGAGCACGAGCGGTTGGGCAAGGAGGAAGCGAGGGGATTGGGGAGAAGAACGAGCGAAGGGAGGCCGGCGGCTAGGGTTTGTATCGTGTGTTGCTTCCTTTTATACCACACAGTGAAAAAACGAACGGACATGATATGCTGGATGCGCCATCAGACGGCCACGAATCCAAACGAACCAGGAGGCTCCGTGGGGGGCATCATATATACCCCTGGATGCGCGAGGTGGTTGGTGGCCCCTGGCTGGGCGCGCGCATGCGGTATCAATTTGTTGAGGTCGAGCGGGGCGGGGGCCCTGGACTTGGAGATGTTCGTGATGAGCGTGCTGCGAATCGGGGGGATCAGCGGCTGGGTCGAGCGGCGCGGCGGCCGGTGGCTTGAGCAGCGTGTGGGGCCTGGCCGTTTGGGGTGCGTCTGATAGTCTGGGCGGCCTTTGGCTCGCATCGACCAATCATTTTTTGGGTGGTTTAGTTTCCTGCGTTCACTTGCGTTCTTACATAGCACAGGTTTTAAAACACCCCTGAGATAGGCCCCGGAGGAACGCCTGGTTTGACAGTTTCTGCAGGGCCAGGCCCTGGCGAGAAGAAAATTGACAACGCCATTCGCGCGGGAGCTCCGCCTCGGCATGGTGGGAGAAGCCAAAATCCGAGCGGCATTGCGCGACAAAGGTAGGGGTAACCTCCCTCTTCGGTTACCCTCTCCATTTGCCCCCTCCCGAATTTTCCCTGGCCCCAAATTTCGCACCGGCGACGACCCAGATCTGGCAGCGCGCATCTCCCTTCGGTCTCCGGCGCCGGACAAGGGTCCTCTTCTCCAGCCGCGGCGGAGCCTGCGCACATCTGCGGCGGCTTTCGGCCCTGTCCTTCGTAAGTGGATACTCCTATGCTCTACTGTAGTGTTAGATTCATGTTGGTAGGACTAGTTGGGTTCGATAAGACCATTCGTAATATGCATAGATCTTGTTTGAGTAGACCGACCAGCTCTAGCTTGTGCATCACGCCGCAGCACTCATCACTTGCATACAAGTCTGGATCCTGATGGTGCACAAGAGAGCAGGTAGGCATGCTGCTTATCCTCGTGTGACTTACGGACCTATGTTACAACGAGATCAGGAGAGGATTGCCAACCTAAACAACATCTACAACTGCAACGACGTAGAGGCTATCCAGATGCTACGGATGAGAAGAGCCCCTTTCTATGCACTTGTGAAAACATTCAGGGATAGAGGACTGCTGACTGATAGGATCCACACCTCTGCGAAGAACAAGTCGCAATGTTTTTTCATGTCATCGGTCATAACCAGAGGTTTAGAGTCATCCATAACACATTCAGGCGATCCACGGAGACTATCTCTCGGTACTTCCAGCAGGTGTTGTACGTAATTGGGGAGCTGAGAGGTGAAATGATCAAGTCAGCATCAATGAACACACCAACCAAGATCAAGAACAGCTACAGGTGGTTCCCCTATTTCAGGGTGAGTAGAAAACCATGTTCCTTCTACCTATCAGATGTGTGGTACTATCAGAAACATGACTGTGTGCTAATTTTTTTACAGGATTGCATTGGGGCTATTGGTGGTAGTCATGCCACTGCAAAGGTACCGAGATCAATGTCTGCAGCATTCCACGTGAGGAATCACTACACCAGCCAGAACGTGCTAGCAGCTATGGATTTCTATATGAGGTTCACCTACGTGCTTGCTGGGTGGGAGGGTTCAGCTCATGATGCCAGCATCCTGGCCGACAGCTTGTCAAGGCCTGATGGGTTGCAAATCCCTGACGGTAAGTTCTACCTTGGAGATGCTGGATATGCATGCCGACCTGGAATTCTACCTCCCTTCAGGAAAACAAGGTACCACCTCAACGAGTTCTCTGCGAAGTACCGACCTCTGAATGCGAGAGAGATGTTCAATCTCAGACACTCAAGCCTTAGGGTCACCATTGAGAGGGCCTTTGCTGCATTGAAGAACAGATTCAAGGTCCTTGACCAGAAACCGTTCCACACGTTTGCCACTCAGGTAAAGCTGATCCTTGCTTGTTGCATTCTTCACAACTGGATCCTAGGTTGGGGCGAGGATGAGTTCTTCGAAGAGGTTGTCACTTTTGATGAAGTGGAGACCGGCCATGGCGTGGACGCTGGCGACAATGATGCCTGGAAGGTGAAGAGGCAAGAGTGGGCAGACGCAATGTGGGAAGCCAGAGGCAACACCACCATCTGAGAAGAAGTGAAGAAGAAGAAGAAGTGAAGAAGAAGAATCCCCCTATGACCCCCTGTGTCTCGAACCCCTTTTCGATCCCCGTATGTTGAACGACCCCGTTATGATAAACTACAATTCGTAGTAGCTAGGGCATTCGTAGTAGCTAGGTATGATTTCGTGAACAACTATGCTTCGTAACTTTGCAACTATCATGAACTGTGATTTATGTGTGATGGGAGGTGAGAGTATGGTAAGGCTACCTGTCGTAGAGAAGAGGTAACCTTAGGCATGCCTGGATGGTACCAAACAGGCCTAATATCATCTCCATCGCGATTTGGGCTTGGCTGCACGCAAACAAACAAAAATTCCTTTTTGGCCCAGCCGATGCGGCCCGACCTACCAAACAACATGCCAATTTCGGCATGTTGCTCGTTCTGGACGCGCAAGTGTGCTTGCACCGCTGCGCCAGTGAGCCACGAATCAGGCCCAAGCAACCAAACGCACCCTTGGTGGGCGGGCGCAAGGCAGCGCTAGGCGGACACGTAGACGGATCGATGCGCGGTCAGGCGCTGGCAGCGCAAGCGAGAGGATGGCTTGCGCTCGTGGGGATCGAGAGCGAGCGGCGGCGGCCGGGAGGTTGGCCGAGCGCGTGCCTGGGCGAGGGGCGTGAGGCGCTAAGCTGGGGTGGTGGGGCGCACACGCAGGCGATGAGCGGATGGTGGTCAAGGTGGATGCCACCCGGGAGATACGCGCGGTGGTTGGCTTGCGGAGAAGCGGCGATGCAGGGAGATGGGCGTGGTGCCGTGGCGTGCGTGTTGACTGGGCCAAGCGGAGGAGAGGGTGGTGATGCTACGGGTGGGAAGGCGAGCTGGGCAAGGCACTGGCGACGGTTGACCAAATTGTGGCCAGTGGTAGTGCTGCCCCGTACATGTCGGTAGTGCCGGCCTGGAAATTCCCGGACGCGAAGAACAGCTCAAGAACACGCGAGGAACACAGTGAAGGAAGCCTCAGAAATTCGTTGATTTCTCGAGATATAGAAGGAATTAGGCTATGCAATTTTGAGGGAGTGTAGATCAACCAAAAAGACACCAGATATGTGGATCAAAACCAAAAGAACGTAACAAGTACATATATCAAATTTCGAGCTATTTTTGGGTATATTTTAAGAAAAAAATTAGGGCAAAATTGGAGGGGTGGGGGTCAAATCTGTGCTAGCCTAGAGCTATGATACCATATGATGGGGGCTAAGCCTCGATTGTGTGGCCCGATCTCACGAAAATTGACCAAGAACAAGAGGGGAGAGTGATGAACACCAACAACACGAAGAACACGATGAAGAACACGATGAATGCACGCAACACAACCCTATACAATTCAGGTTTACTCCTGATAGCCCAAACCACTATCCCGATAGAATCTCTCGAGGAAAAGACACGAGGTTGAATCCCCGAGAGAAAAATCGGTATACGATCGATAGAGTCACACGAGTGAGAGGCCGAGGTAGAATCACAAGTATGAAAGACCAATCATTTGAGGAGTGCCTTCATACAATAGACTTGGTAATCTAAGGAGGGGGTTTCCCTAATCCTAAAGGGATGGTGGAGGCATAATCCTAGGTTCTCTCAAGTTTAACTCTAACCTAATGAAGGGGAGGTGGGATCCTATATATAGGGAGCCACTAAGGAGGGGAAGTTTATGCATACAAGGTGGGTACATGGGTGTTGGCCCGAATTGACTTGTGGCAGGCACCTCACTTAGTCTGGAGACTTCGACGTATGTAGGCCGGAGACATCGGTCTTGATCTTCATGGGTCGGGGACTCCGGTGTGACTCGACGGGGCCGGAGAGTCCAGGGTTGGCAGGCCGGAGACTCCGGTGAAGATGCGCCTGGAATTTCTTCGGTCCCCTCTTCTATATCTCCGTGACCTCAGCCTTCAGTCCTCGAGCATCCGTGGCATCCTCCTCTTCCTCTGTACTTGGCGATGTATTCCTATCATGGTCATATGCCGGAGGATGAAGTAGCATACCATTCATGAGAGACAATTTTAGGCACGCGTAAAGGAGAATATTCACCTTAGCGTGTCGTGTTGGCGATGACGCAGATGATGCGTTGAAACCGAAGTTCGGGCTACATCATGAAAATCCAAACGAGTAAGCAAAAGGTTGTTCTTGCGGGAAAGAGCATCCGCAACTACATTTTCCTTTCCCTCCATGTATTTGATGACATAAGGAAAATACTTAATGAATTCAACCCATTTAGCATGCCTTTTGTTCAAAATTTCTTGGATTTTCAAATACTTCGAAGATTCATGACCAGGGTGAATAACAAACTCTTTTAGCCAAAGATATTGTTAACAAACTTCAAGAAAATGAACTAGTGCATAAAGCTCCTTTTCATATATAGGATAGTTTAGAAGAGCACCGTCTAACTTTTCGCTATGATATGCCACGGGCTTTCCATCTTGCATAAGCACACCACCAATTCCAAGACCACTTGCATCACATTCAATCTCAAAAGTTTTAGCAAAGTTTGGTAAAACAAGGAGTGGTGCCTCGGCAAGTATCTTTTTCAATTCATCAAAAGCATTTTTTGAGCTTTTCCCCAAACTAAAGGAACATTCTTCTTTGTGAGTTCATTTAAAGTGCACGAGATGGTGTTAAATCTTTCACAAAGCAGAGATAAAAACCCGCAATACTATGGAAGCTTCGAACTTGGCCAACGCTGGTTGGCGTAGGACAATTATGAATGGCAATAACCTTCGAAGAATCCACTTCTATGCCATTCGAGGAAACAAAAAATCCAAGGAAAATCAACTTGTTTTGGGCAAAGGTGCATTTAGGAAGATTTGCATAGAGCTTTTCATTGCGTAGGATGCATAACACTTCTCTCACATGTTGAACATGGTCCTCGAGATTTTTGCTATAGATGAGGATATCATCAAAATACACAACAACAGTCTTGCCAATAAGCTGTAGCAAAACATGGTTCATAAGACGCATGAAGGTTGACAGAGCATTGGAAATACCGAAAGGCATGACAAGCCATTCATAGAGACCAAGCTTGGTCTTGAATGCCATGTTCCATTCGTCACCAATAGCCATGCTAATTTGGTGATAACCACTACGCAAATCAACTTTCGAAAATATAGTAGAACCACACAATTCATCAAGCATATCATCCAAACGAGTAATGGGATGTCGATAACGGACGATAATGACATTGATTGGTCTACAATCCATACACATTCATTGTGTCTCATCCGGTTTTCGCACAAGAATAACCGGGACCGCACATGGGCTAAGGCTTTCGCGAACAGACCCTTTGGCGAGAAGATCATAAAGTTGATGTTGTATCTCCTTCGTGTCTTCGGGGTTGTTATTGGTATTGGAGTACCGGGTATGAGATCGATCCGGTGCTCAATGCCTCGAAGTGGTGGTAGTCCGGGAGGAAGCTCGTTGGGGAACACATCTTGTAACTCCTTCAAAATAGACATCAAAGACAAAGGAATTGTTGTTAAGTCATTAGTCTCCGAAGGTGGTCCCTTGCATATGAGCACATAGTGCAATATGGTGGATGGGCTCTCTTGCACTTCCCTCAACTCACTTTTGGTGGCTATGAGAACACTCTTCATCTCACTTATATTTGGCTTGTGGCGCTCACACTCCTTTAGGTGGATCACTCCCTCACCTCTCAACTCACCATGAGTCTTTTATTGTTGTGCCCTCTCTAAAGCCTTCGCAATGTTCGCGATTATTTGGCTACGAGTCATTGGGCGAAGCTCAAACTTCTTGTCACGGACCTTGAAGGTGTAGACATTGGTGTGACCATCATGCGTAGCCTTCTTGTCATATTGCCATGGCTGGCCAAGCAACATGTGGCAAACCGTCATAGGAACCACATCACACTCTATGGTGTCTTCATAAGGACCTATTTTCATTGTGACATTGCCTTTGTCACTCAACCATTGTACATGGTACGGATGTGGATGCTTGAGGAGCGTGGGGTTGAGCTTCTCACATAACATGGTGCTTGCTAAGTTGTGGCAACTTACTCCATCAATGATGACTTTGATAGGTTTTCCTCCAATGCTGCACGGGTTTGGAAGATGTTGCACCTTTGGTCTTCTATTGCTTGTTGTTGAGTAGTCAATACTCTCGTGACCACAAGTGAAGGAATTTCATCATGTACACAAAGGAGGGAATCTTCTCCACTTTCTACATCATCTTCTTCTTCATTTGCTACAACGGCTTGCACTAGAGCTTCATATTCCTCTTCACTTAAGGTCTCCATGTCACCATTATCAATGTGATCATGGCCTTTATATTCTTGCACTCAAAGGACTTGTGGCCTTGAGTCCCACATTTGAAGCATGTGACATTGCTAGGCCCCGTTGATGCTTTTGAAGAGGCGGTTGAAGCTGCGAGTTGCTTCATGCAACTTTGGATGGTCGGTTGCTTGGACGGTGTTGAAGAAGAGGATGGCTTCACACTTTTTGTAGGAGTGCTTGAGGTGAGCTTGGAGGCAAAATAAGTCTTGGCCTTGTTGTACTTGATGTCCTCATTCACATGTCGCTCGGCCTTGGAAGCTCGGTGAACCAACTCAACAATGGTTGAATATGGTTGGAACTCGACAATCCTCTTGATTGGGAGGCCATTGAAGTATCTAGCAATTTTTTGCTTCTCGGACTCTTGGATCTTGGCTGGCATCATAGTCAACTCCATCTCCTTGTAGAAGTCCTCAATAGTCTTGGTGCCTTGCTTTAATTTTTGTAACTTGTTGAAGAGATCGGTCATGTAGTGGGAAGGCAAAACAAGCATGCATCTCTTCCCATGTTTCAATGGGGGGGGGGGTTCATTATTTTCATCCCGGAGAGTGACCACTTGTTTCCAGCATGTATTTGCACAATCCTCGAACTCAAGTGATGCCATGGCCACTTTCTTCTCACCAGAGTAGTTGTAGATGCGGAATATCTTGTCAACCTTGAGTACCCATGAGAGGTAAGCTTCGCCATCATTTTCACCCTTGAAATTTTTTATGTTGAACTTGAGCTTGCCATACATGTTCTCTTCATCCTCTAAGTTCCTTCGGCGAGGGCGCATGCCTTCTTCTATCTCATTGTGTTGTGGTGGTGAGAAGGTACTCTGCGGCCAACCATATTATTGGGTTAGTGTTAAAGTTGAACACTTGCTTCACTTGGCGTGCGATGATGGTGTTGGCGCCGATCTTGACAAGGTTCTCGAAGTTGTTGTTGATGCCCATGATTCCTTTCTTCCTCATGATCATGTTCCGGGTTTCCTCTTCCATGATGGTTTTGCCGTGGGTGGTTTCGATGATCATGCCTTTTTTGTTCTTGATGAGCTTGATCATGAGCATCAACATGTGGTTCACGATGTGGTGCCGGGTCTATCACTACAAGAAAAGTTCTGATAGACAACGTCTCAAAATCGTCCGCTAAAGGGTATTTTTTGTCGCCTATGGGCTTAACCCGACGATATGGGTTCTGTTGTCGAAACTGCGTTAGGCAAAGTCCTACGACGATTTTTTCGGTCCGTCGCGCTTGGGCGCCCTTCCGCCAAAATTGGACCGTTGCACAAGTGTTTCCGGAGCCCGTTGACCGCCGACGTCATGCAACCGACATGTGGCGTACGCCGTTAACTTGCGTTAACGGCGCAACCGCGAAACCCCGTGGTAGATGGTAGGCCCACACGAGGCATGCCATGTCTTAAGCGGGCCGGCCCATTAAGTTTGCGGGCCGGGCCAGCGACATAGTTTGACCGGTCAACTATATAGCTGGGCTGGTCCATTAGTTACGTGGGCCGGGCCTAACCTCTAAGGTTGACTGGTCAAAACATTAATGGGCCGGACCACTAAGCATGTGGGCCGGGCCGAATGCACTCGTTTGACCGGTCAACAGGCAAAAGGGCCGGCCCACAAGACATGTGGGACCCACTTTCCTGCCGGCCCATTTACCAAGTGGGGTCCACATTAAAGCAAGTGGGCCGCCCAAGAAGGTATTGGGCCGCCCAATTAGCACGTGGTCCCACTTTCTTGCTATCGGGCCGGCCCATTTAGTACATGGGGTCCACATTAGATCAAATGGGCGGCCCAACAAGCCGTGGGCCGGGCCAAAAGTGGGTCCCACTTCTGTTAAAGGGCCAGCCCATTTAGAATGTGGGGTCCACCATATAGCAAGTGGGCCGGCCCAACAAGATAGTGGGCCGGGCCAAAACACAGGTGGGTCCCACATTCCAGTTAAAGGGCCGGCCCATTTAGAATGTGGGGTCCTCCATATAGCAAGTGGGCCGGCCCAACAAGATAGTGGGCCGGGCTAAAAGCACATGTGGGTCCCACTTTCATGTTAAAGGGCCGGCTCATTTAGTATGTGGGGTCCACCATATAGCAAGTGGGCCGGCCCAACACGCTAGTGGGCCGGGCCAAAAACACAGGCGGTCCCACTTTCCTCTTAACGGCCCCCATTTAGTATGTGGGGTCCACCATATAGCAAGTGGGCCGGCCCAAGAAGATAGTGGGCCGGGCCAAAGCACAGGTGGGTCCCACTTTCCTGTTAAAGGGTCGGCCCATTTAGTACGTGGGGTCCACCACAAAAGCAATTGGGCTGGCCCAACTAGTTAGTGGGCCGTGGGTGGGGTCCACCTTAAAGCAAGTGGGCCAGCCCAATTAGGGTGTGGGGTCCACCGTAAATCAAGTGGGCTGGCCCAATAAGTAAGTGGGCCAGCCCGTTTAGTTGTTGTTTATTTGCCGGCATAATAGGCGCTTTAGGATTTTGCGGGCCGACACATATGTGATTTCGCTTAATTGGGCCGTTTAAGGGATGGGAATTCGTGATTTAGATACTGAGAATATTTACGCAGCATTGATTTCTGTCGGATAGCCTCACTTACCACAAGCACCAAAGAAAAATGCGCGAAAGAACTATAAAAACTAACTAAATATTACATCAGCTGCAAGGCTTTGAAAAAATATTACAGAACCCAGAGAAATTGAATGGTAATTAAACCTAGCAATACAATGAAGCGATCCGGCAATCTTTTAAGTTGTCCATGCAGCACCTATATCTCAAACAAAGACATTACAAGTTAAGACAGCAACAATGGAAAGGCAAAGACACTACAATATTGTTTGCCAAAGAATTTGGAACTCATCATTTCATCGTTATAACAAGATCATTGTAATGTGCGCAATAAGCAAACAAAGAGTGCATGCCGCATACCAATAGCCAATATAACAGAGCATGTTAGAATGAAACAGCAGACTTACTACTGTCGAGTCCCATGCAAACCAATATGTTCAGGGAGTACAAAATTGGCATGAACAACATAGTAGCAGGCTATAAATTTTGTAACAACGACTGAGCAAGATGAAGTTATGATGGCTACATCTACAGAGCAGGGAATGTAAACCAAAAATAGAAGTTACGATGGCAAAAGCTAAAGAGGAGGGAATGTGAACCAACATGTGCCAAGTGCAATTACTTCATTTTGGCCGTGAACTAAATAATACTCCTAAACTTATAGTGAAGGGGATGCAAATCAAGATGTTTCGGGATATAAACTTGTAATGAGCAACACATAGAGGATAGTTAATAATGGAGCTTAGGATGGACCAGATATAGAATATAGTGGGATCACCTGTGAACTTGTATAAGAGGGAATGCAAACCAATATGTTCAGCATTCCATATGTGAGCGTCATGCAAGGTTAGAGAAACAAGTCAATAATGCAGCTTTTGAAGAACAAGATGGCACGCAGAATTATTATCTAGTAGTATGACAAGTTTATTTGTACTATAGGCTAGATAGCAGAGTGATAGCATGCCAAACTAAGTTCTTACTTTGTTAGCTTACAATGAAGTAGATACAAAACAATGGCATCACCTGTAGTACAGGGAATGCAAGCCAACATGTTCATGGAGTAAAAAATTGGCACAAACAACATAGTAGCAGGCCATAATTTTTGTAACAACGACTGAGCAAGATAAAGTTATGATGGCTAGATCTACAGAGCAGGCAATGTAAACCAAATATAGAAGTTACGATGCCAAAAGCTATAGAGCAGGGAATGCGAACCAACATGTGCAATTACATAAAATTGGCCATGAACTAAATAATAGCAGGATGTTACTATAATACCTATAATTTTTGTAACAAGGACTGAGCAAGATAGAAGTTATGATGGCTACATCTACAGAGCAGGGAATGCAAACCAAAATGTTCAATCGCTTAAAGTTAGCAATGAACTAGAAAATAGAAAGGTGTTACGGTCATAGCTAGGAATGAACTAAAAGAGCTTCAGACAAACAAGCATCTGAACCTAGAACATGGCGCTAAAACAAGGGACTTACATTAGGAGAAGCACTCTGTGGGAGTCACAGATCTTCCTGGGGTTGATAGATCCGGTGATGAAGTACGCTACATGTGCTACTTGGGGTTGGAGAGACGGCCATTACACTTCATGGTTACTCATCACATCTGCAAAAACGTACGTCGTTAGCACAAACAGGTTCCCCCAAGATTAAACAAGAACTCGCAGGCAAGCAATAGAAAAGCGACAGTAGAAGAGTTTAGATCATGCACGGCGCAGGTGAAGCAGATCCGGTTCATGCACAGCGGTGTCGGTGAGCAAGATCCGATGCGGTGGAAGACGGATCCGGCGAAGCGGCTCCGGTGGTGGACGATACCGTAGCTGAAGCGACTGCGGTAGACTGCTGGATGAGCATATGGTTTCGAGGTTCGGAGGGGATGATCCGGTCCGGTTGATGAAGGCGTCGATGAAGCGGCTCCGGCAGGCAGCCGGATGACGAGGATCGCGAGGGCTCGGGTAGGCCAGGGAAGTCCGGCGGGGATGTTCCGGTGCGGTGGTCGTGGAGGTGGGAGAGAGAGGGACTTGGGAAGTTCCGGTGGGGTCTGAGGGAAATGAATTTTTTGGGAGGGTTTCCGGCTAGGGAGGTGGTGATCCAAAAATGACGGGCAGACCCCCACCAACCGACTTTGCTGTCATCTCCACAGGGGTAGAATGGGAATTTGGAAGCGTGTGAAATGTTTGTATTTTTTGGGCGGGAAGTTTTGCCGCTATGAGATTTTGAATTTGGCTAAGGTCCAAGTATAATGATAAAAAATTGTGAGACCGTACTAGTACCTCTGTTCAAGGCCGAGTGCAAAATCAAATCATCATCACCTTGAATATCGGTCAGTACCATGATCATGATCTATCTCTGAAATTAGTGTATCCGCTAGATCTTGCAAAGTGTAATGATAAAAAGAATTGTGAGACCGTACTAGTACTTCTCTTCTAGGCCGAGTGCAACATCAAATCATCATCACGTTGAAAATTTGTTACCAACTTACCATGATCATGATCTACCTCTGAAAATGGGTGCATCCACTAAAACTTGCAAAGTATAATGGTACAAATTTGTGAGACCGTACTAGTACTTATGTTCAAGGTCGAGTGCAACATCAAATCATCATTACATTGAAAATTGTGTTACCATGATCATGATATTTCTCTGAATTTGGCGCATCCGCTAAATCTCGCAAAGGATAATGATAAAAAAATTGTGAGATTGTACTAGTTCTTATGTTCAAGGCCGAGTACAAGATCAAATCATCATCACGTTGAAATTTGTTACAATGATCATGACATATCTCTAAAATTGGTGCATCCAAATCTTGCACGTGGCGCATCTCGGTGCGGAGCAACAGGTCGGTGCTATCAAGGTTGAGGCGTCGGTAGCGTCATCGGGCTCTCCTCTCTTGATAGATCTTCTACATGGCGCGGCGCACCACCCGCCGATAAGCAGTCACATGTGAGACCGAGGTGGAGACGTCCCCGGCATCCTCGAGGCGCGGCCGCCCTTCTACGAGCCAGCGTCGACTCAAGGTATGAATCCATGTGGTGTCGCGCCCCTTCTGCCAATGAAGTGGGTGCCTTAGATTTATTGTTCTTCTCTTATGATTATTTTGAGCCGAACATGTGTGCTCTTTCTCTGAATATATTGCTTGAAAAGCTTACCAAGTTACTTAAATTCACTTCGTTCTTAATCTTGCGAGCTAATATTGTTATTTTTAATGAACGGTGGTGCGCGCAAGGAGAATTATTTGTGGGTGTGTTGAGCTGTTAGGCATAAGTCGAAATCCTCATCTAAACGAGGCCTCAGCTTAACACATAAAAAAGGTGTTCAATCTCGCCCACAATACCCTCTTCTTTCCTCTCCCTTTATTGGAACTTGTTTTGCAGACAAGGAAAGTGGCACGTGTAATGTGAGTAAAACCCTCTTAGCCAAAATCATCTACGAGCAAGATTTTCTATATTGTAGATGCCCCAATTGACTCTCATCCCCAAAGTAGTTTTTTTATGTCAGTATAGACTTCTTTACTGGATGTATACTATCGTACATGGCATGCATTTGCCTAATGAGCAGCATTGTATTGCTATTCTAGCCAACCTGATCGATATGTCAAGCTTCATGCACGAGATGCCATGTTTAATTTACTCCCTCGCTCTGATCCATATTTCTTGGTGTGAAATGAATGTGAATCGGAGGGAGTACTTTTCTTAGATAGTACTATATCATTTCAAAAAAAGTACTACTACATCACAAATGCATCAAAAGAGTACTACATCACAAGACCACCACGGTTGTACTAGTAGAGTTTAATGCTGAACTTCCAAAGGGATTAAGATTACACATATGAACTTTAAACATGACCAGGAGCATGAGGGCCAGCAGCAGGGGCGTTGACGTGGAGCAAGCTAGGCAAGACGTAATTCTGGAGGAAGAGGCCATATGATGCGTGCTTGGCCTTGGTTGCAGGGCGGTGCTTCCCCCGATGTACTTAGGCCTACACCCATCGCATGTTGGATCAGGCTGTGGATGTCCTTCTGGAGAATTTTGCCACATAATGGGCAAAATAGCTCCCCGCGCATGCAGAAACGAATTTCACCACCCTTCAGCCGCTTGAGAACATAGCGGCTTTTCCGGTCCCTGCGCACCTTGTTGTTGTCCATGTCATCAGAATACTCCTATGAATTATTAAGTACTACATAATCAGGTTTTTTATGACAGATCGAATAAATACTCCACTAACATAAGCAAACCTTAGAAACCCTAAAATTAAATGTGTAGAACAAGTAAATGGCAGAAGAAATCGTAATAAATCATGAGAAACCCTATGAACAACCATGAACATAAGCCACAACAATTGCAAGTCCACTAAGTATGAACACATAAATTGATTATATGACTACATGGCAGATTAGTCGAAATTAAACTAGAATCTGATCTTACGAATCGTAGAATCAATTACATCTACAAGAACAAGGTAGGATATCAAATCAATCAAGAACCAGGCTCGTGCAAACCATGTGAACAGCAATATGACACAAAGAGGATTGGGACAGTTTCGGTAAAAGAGCCTCCTCGTCATCACCCTCGACATCCTCCTGGAACTGAACGTTTGGGCCGAAATCGTCGAAGGGGTCGAGGTTCGCGTCCAGCATCCGGCCTAGGAAGACCTCGCCGTGGTGGCCTGCAACGCCGTGCACATCTTCGGCGGGATAAACAACGTTGGTATCCACCTTCTGCTCGACGGCCAGGACGCCCGTTTCGACCGAGGTCGAAGAATCAGACAAGCAGAGGAGACGAGCGGCATGGGTGCCCGGTGAAGCCTCACCCGTCGTGACGGCCAGGACGCCCATTTCGACCGAGGTCGAAGAATCCGACAAGCAGAGGAGACGAGCGGCCTGGGTGCCCGGTGAAGCCTCACCCACCGCGACGGCCACTACCGTAGAGGCATCCTCTGCGCGGGCGGCCGCCGATTGCTCCGCCTCGTATGCAATACCTGTCTTCATGCTGCTGCGGTTGGAAACGGGAAAGTCGATGCCTCAGAGGTGCGGTGAGTGGATGGGGGTTTTCACAGTGTGGGGGAGGCAAGTTGGGGGAGTGGAGAGGACGAGCTCGCGAGAGATGATGAGGCCGATTATTTTATAGCCTCTGACTCTCTGTATCCAGTAGTGGACGCGTGAAGTCATGCATGTACTCGACTTTCCACTTTCTGGGAGACGTGTACGAAACTTTTTTTTGGACCATTTAACTTCATGTGGGACTCATGTATACCAATACTTCCAAACGTCATAAGTAATTCAAAATCATTCAGAATAATATGAGACCTTAACATTTTATTTTTTGTGTCAGATATTGTCTATGAAAAATAACATCCTTCAAAAAATAAATCCCCTATGCCAATCCGATCATGCCCGTCTACTCCAACTAGCTTCCTCGAGTAATTTGTCACCTTACATTCTTAAAATGAACCAAAATTTGGCACAGGGGTGCATCATCACATGGAAAATGATGTTACCATTCTGTCTTCCCATTTTTGTTTGAATTTTTCAAAATTGTCATGCCCTAACGGAAAAAATGTACTCCTTCTAAGAAGCATGTATCAGAATGGCATTACCAAAACCTAGGGGTGGGGTGGGGGGAGGGGGCACATGGTGGTGTGATGATACATCACATTTGGACCACACAACACCATTTGGACCAACCAAAAAAAACACCCTACACAAACCCTGGTCAAAACTAGTTTGACCAATATTACAAAAGTTGTACGGAGTACATAATTCAGAAACCGTCAGAAATATACGAAGCATTCAGGAGTCCCCAAAGTCAGTGACTTTGAGTCACTTACAACTGTGGTCCACATATCAGTCACCCAAAGTCATGGCAAAGTCAGCTTGGCAAAGTCACCGACAGACAAAGCAAGCAGTGAACAGACAACTCCGTAGCACTGAAAAGACATCTCACAGAAAAGGCTAGTACTACCTTTTCTTCCCGGATAAGCAAAAATAGCTGATCGGTACTGACGAAATGCACCAGGTCCGCAATGTACTCCAGCTATAAGTGAAGCATGCCTACCACTGAAGAGGAAATTCAAGATTCCACCAGATCCCCATATCACTCTTTTGCATAAAACACGGACATATCTTTTGCACAATTCACCACTTGTTGGTCTAATCTATCGCAGCTTCCATCAGTTGGTCATCTAATTAACGATTTAACGGATTAGAAAAATAAGCGGTGGAATTAGAAGTACTAGTAGCGAAATGTGCAAAATATACCGTCCTTCCCGAGGGGGTTTGTCCAGAAGAGGGCCGGATGACAATGTCCCGGGTGCATCCAGAAAGGAGAGGGGTAGTTTCTAATACATGTAAGAAATTATTTTACAAAAAGGTACATATTAAGTAGTACAACTATTAGTACAGTACTACTATTTCGAGGGAAAATGCCATGTCGTGCGACCTCTAATCAATGAGTAGAAGTTGTAGGTGCTCATAACATGCATTGCTGAAAGCTGGTTCCGCTAGAATTTGAGCTCAGCCGGGGCGGATTCTGCGAAGTTCGCCCGACGTCACTCATGTATCCCACCAAACTGCTCACTTCTTTCAATGTCTCTTCTCTTTCACTGCAGCTCTCCAACATCAGGTGCATCAACTTATCTTGTGCCTTCTGCCTCTCGAGAAGGGCAAGGATGGCGATGTCAGCATATTCAAGGTTCAACTTTTGGAGCTCTACTTTATCCTGAAGAAGGATTTTGTACTCTATATCAGACTTGTCTCTTTCGAGGCACACAGTCTTGAGTATGCTGCTGGCTTCCTCCGCTGATGCAATGTTCCTCTCTTTCTGCTTAATCAGCTCGTTCTTCAACATGTCGCGCTCATTGCGAAGGCTGCAAATGAGCTCCACAAGAGTTTTCGAATTCTTCTTCTTGGCAGCCAAATCGTCTCGGAGGCGATCACACTCTAAGCTGAGCTCCTCGTTTTTTTCCATCAAGATGGCGACAGTGGTGTCGATAGTCGGCGCCGCTTCCTTCAGGGCGAAATCATCGGTAGCAAGTAAGCGCAAAGGAAGAAGAAGAAGAAGAAGATAACTACACAGTGCTTGGTGCTACCTCATTTCGCCGGGGTAGGGCCGGGTTGAAATCATCGGACGACGATGATTCCTTGGTCGTGGAAGTTGGTGCAGTACGGGCGTCGTTGGAACTTCCAACCCTTTAAGATGTATAACCATAGAGACTCTTAAAGAGCTTGAGCCCGGGCAAGAAGAAACGAAAGTACATGGCGAAGGAAACTAACCCGGTGAGCACAACACGGACGCGTTTCGGCGGCGGCGGCGGCGACGGCGAGCCCACTTGGTTTCTGGAAGCGTCTCTCGAAATTTCGAGCCGGCGTTTTTTCTCCGCGTACTTGACCGCCGACGACCTGAATTTTGAAGACATTGCTGGAGGAGAGAGCGACGAACAAATGTTTGTTAGGTGGAGAGAGGAAGAAAGTGAATGGAACGAGAGAGTTTAGCGTTTTGCCCTTATAGTCATAGTCGCTAACCGTGACGCGGGAAGGTTGGTCATCGGCGTTTAATGGTCTCCCGCGTGGAAACCGAGGCGGCCACGAGGCAGCGGCTGGCCACGCGGCGTCCAGTCGCCTACGCCGCCGTAAATGAGGGTAGTTGCCTACCACCACCAGGTGACATGCACCTTTTGCATGTCACCGTGTGACATGCGGCCTAAATTCAAATTTAAACATTGCGAAAAAAATCATGCATCCGGTGACATGCCCATGGCATGCCACCGATGAAGAGTTCCGTGCCATGCACTCTGGCACTCTGCGCCGTCTTGGATCAGAAAATGAGCGAAGAACGAGGACGAGGCACTAGTTCAAATTTAGGATGAAGTTTAAGTTTTATTTTGGTTTAAATTAGATTAGAGGGAGTAGTACTCTTACTTTATTATATTACTCGTACTTGTGTTAATGTAGTAGTATTATTATGGTGGTGTACTTGCGTTCATGTACTTGTTTCAGCTGTTTTGGTGAAGGAGACATGCATCACCTTTTTTGGTGATGTATCTAGTCGTCCTGTAGCCCTTGTCAAATTCCTCTGATATACTGATGGGAGGGCTTGTTCACCCCATACTGATGGGAGCCCTTGTCAAATCGTAATCATAGTTTTAAGTTTCGAAACCAATGAAAAATATCCTGCTACGTGCAAAATCTCAATGTGAAAATCTTAGTATATATTGTAGACTGCACAAAAATTAAGAAAATATGGCAGGTAAAATTATACTCCGTATTGGAATTGTGCACTACTCCCTCCGTCTCACTACTTACGGCGCATTTTTTCCCGATATTACTCGATGCTTAAGGCGCGGGTGGTTGTGGTTCAGTTATCTCCCTAATTTGCACCTGCTTTCCCGTTTCCACTAGTCGAAAGTCGAAACCTGGCCACATTAACCCAAGATCCTGAAAAACTGTTGGTCTATCCCGAGAAACGAGGAGGTTTAAGGAAACGAGGAGTCCAGCGCGTGCGGAAGGTGCTTTAATCGTGCGAGCATGCAGGGGCAAAATGAGGAAACTAGCGATTACTTTCTCTCCTGCCAGTCTTATACCTTAATAAATGGGCAAACTGAGCACGTTGTAGCTAATCCTTTTATTAATTAAGCAGCTATATTAGTCAATAAGATTGCCTTATGTTTTTCCTCAGTTTTCGCCAAGCCCTTATTTGTAACCCGCAGAAGGAGCTCAGACGGGAGGATTCCAGTTTAGTTGACCGTTCCGTGCTGACGTGTGGGGCTAGTAGAAAGGGACCGCGTGGGACAGGACGAGACCGCGTTTGGTTGTACGTGAGCAGGAGCTGGGTTCTGTCTCTCTCGGCGCGAATTGGCATTTTTAAGAGCACCTTTTCCCCCTCTGTCTCTTTGTCTTTTTTAACCAAATTAGTATCAAATCTAGAGAAGCTTGCATTTCTGTCTTTCTTCAATTATTTGTGCCTTTTGGCCCTCGTTGTTTGCCCAATATGGCAGCAAATCTAGTACTCCCTCTGGTCCATATGTATGTAGTTAAATCTAGAAGCAAATCTCCAGGGTAATGTACGACAAATTCACAGTCATAGTAAATCGAGAAAACAAAGTAGGGCCAACAAAATATAGTAGAATAGGGATAGATAATAGGGATCCCTCCCTAGATAATAAGCTGCATACACAGCAGCCAACATAGTAACAGGTTCGAGGTTCTTCACAACACCATCATACTAACAACATAACAACAAGGGATCCCTAGCTAACAACAAAATAGAAGCTGCTTTGCAGCAGCAGCACACGTCCAGGACTCCGCCTACCCCATCTGCCTCTGCCTCCACTTGTTGCTCCCCTTGGGAGCCTTGGGCTTGAGCGGAGGCATGCGCCCGGCGGAGATCTCCACCCGCTGGATGCTGCGGAGGTGCATGCCGAGCGCCATGTGCTTGGCGCGGAAGGAGTGGGGGTTCACCGACGCGCCGACCTTGGGGTTGGTGTTGCCGATGTTCTCGGCATGCGTGAGGAGGCAGTTGAAGTCAGTGCCGCCGAGCCTCCTAGTGCAGAAGGGGCACCTGTAGACACCCTTGGCGAAGTAGGAGACGTACTGGCCGACCTGCAGCCTCCGCAGCACCTGGCGAGTCTTGACGTCATGGTGCTCGTCGTCGCTGCCGACGTCGCTGCCAGACAGCTGATCCATATCAAACGGGAACTATTAGTGAATGAGATGCAACGATGACTAACGTGCATGATAACAAAGTAAGGAAAAACAGAGCCAGCCTCAGTTAGAGTGGACACGATTATATGTCTACAGGGATGGTGTTAGCGAACCATAGCTCATGCACAACAGATTTGTACACAGCAATGGTTCGCTGAACCCACTCTGTAAAAATTTGTGCCCAACGATTCATCATAGGCAAAGAAACAGATTCCAGATCTGAATTTGAACAGATTCCAGAATATTTGCAAAATTAAACGGTTGATATCTTTTGATTCGTGCATAAAATAACTGACTGAGATCCCATAAATTAACTGATTGAGATCCCATTATTACTTGCATAAATTAACCGAACGGCCGAACTCCAAATCTTAAACGAAATCAAGAAGGGATCAAAGCAAAATGGAATAAAATCGGCGCAAATATTAACCCAATACTCAACCATCTACAGATCGGCACTAATAGTTACTAGGGAACCAGCAAAAATAGGGTTCAAAGAGGAATGGGGAACAAAAAAGGGAGCAACCCATAGTTACCTCGTTCCATGGGTCGTCCATGCAGGTGTCGTAGGGGTTCGGAGGCGAGATGTACGGCACCTCCTCATAGGGGTCCCATCCCGGCGGGATCCGACCGCCACCGGCGGCGGCGACGGCCGTTGAGGGGACGGCGTCGAAGAGGGAGGCGTCGCGCTTGGAGCCGACGGCGTCATTGACGATGGGATTCGCATTCTCCTTGCACATCTCGCCGGCAGAGAGGGAGAGGGTTTTTTGCTTTGGAGAAGATGATGGGACGTGAGAGGAGGCGTTGCATGAGCTAGTGTGACAGAGAGAGAGTGCGAGGAGGCGTCTATAAAGGCGAGGGCTGGTTAATGCAACCCGCGTCCTACGCGTCCACCATTGATCGTCTGCACGTCTTGGGCTTCTGCAACGCGACACGCGTCCACGATTGCACGTCTTCGACTTCTGCACCGCGACCCGCGTCTACGCGTCAACAATTGCACGTCTTCCACTTCTGCACCGCAACACGCGTACTCGAGTCTAACCCTGGAAATTTAGCATTTTTTGTGTGCTCAGTTTTCCCCTTGAGTACTAATACGCCTAGTGCAATATACTCAGTTTTCAACCCTAACCCTAAACTCTGTCTTATGAAGTCAAGCATGAAGAGAAGTGGTTTTGGGTTTCAAACATGGAAATTTCAAAACCCCCAAAACCTTCATTTTAGGGTGACTAAGAAGGATCCATGCTTACCATTTTATTTTCATGTTTTAAACTTGTTTAAATCTTGGTCAAACCTAGGATTTGACCAAGATTCAAATGGGCAAAAAATAAAAAAATCAGAAAAATGAAAATCCAAAGTACATAGTCTTCTTATGACATATAGTAAGCATTCAATTTGTTAAACAAGGTCTAGGCATATAAAAAAACAGAAAAATGAAAAACCAAATCACATAGTCTTCTTATATCATATCGTAAGCATTCAAGTTGATAAACAAGGTCTAGATATATCCAAACCATACAAATTGTGTATCTACCCCTGTCGATCTTATGAAGTCTAGCATGAAGAGAAGTCGTTTTGGGTTTCAAACATGGAAATTTCAAGAACATCTCAAAAGCTTCTTATGTCATATAGTACTAAGCATTAAAGTTGAGAAACAAGGCCTAGACATATTCAAACTATGCAAATCATGTATCTACCCCCTAACCCCTAAACTTTGTCTTATGTAGTCAAGCATGAAAAGAGGTGGTTTTGGGTTTCAAACATGGAAATTTCAAAAACCTCCCAAAAGCTTCATTTTAGAGTGACTAATTAATAATTAATCTAGGATTTGACCAAGATTCTTCAGAAAAAATCAAAAGAATGTAAAACCAAAGCACATAGCATTCTTATGTCATATAGTAAGCATTCAAGATGATAAACAAGGTCTAGACATATTCAAACCAGAAAAATCATGTATATATCTACCCCTAACCCTAAACTCTGTCTTATGAAGTCAAGCATGAAATAGAAGTGGCGGTTTTGGGTTTGAAACATGGAAATTTCAAAAAAAAAACAAAAGCTTCATTTTAGGGAGACTAAGAAGGATCCATGCTTAATTACCTTTTCATTGTCATGTTTTAAACTTGTTTAAATCTTGGTCAAACCTAGGATTTGACCAAGATTCAAATGTGCATAAAAATTCAGAAAAAAATCAAAAGAATGAAAAACCAAAGTACATAGCCTCTTCTTATGTCACATAGTAAGCATTCAAATTGATAAACAAGGTCTAGACATATTCAAACTAGACAAATCATGTATCTATACCCCTAACCCCTAAACTCTATCTTGTGAATGAAGTCAAGCATGAAGAGAAGTGGTTTTGTGTTTCAAACATGGAAATTTCAAGAACCTCCCAAAAGCTTCATTTTAGAGTGACTAATAAGAAGGATCCATGCTTACCTTTTCATTTTCATATTTTAAACTTGTTTAAATCTTTGTCAAACCTAGGATTTGACCAAAAGATTCAAACGGGCATAAAATTCATAAAAAATCAGAAAAATGAAAAACCAAAGCATATAGTCTTCTTATGTCATATAGTAAGCATTCAAGTTGATAAATTAACAAGGTTTTGACATATTCAAACCATACAAATCATTTATCTACCCCTAACCCTAAACTCGGTCAATCTTATGAAGTCTAGCATGAAGAGAAGTCGTTTTGGATTTCATACCTCCCAAAAGCTTCATTTTAGAGTGACTAATTAATAAGAAGGATGATACAGGCTCCCCTTCTCATTTTCATGTTTTAAACTTGTTTAAATCTTGGTCAAACCTAGGATTTGACCAAGATTCTTCAGAAAAAATCAAAAGAATGAAAAACCAAAGCACATAGCATTCTTATGTCATATAGTAAGCATTCAAGATGATAAACAAGGTCTAGACATATTCAAACCAGAAAAATCATGTATATATCTACCCCTAACCCTAAACTCTGTCTTATGAAGTCAAGCACGAAATAGAAGTGGCGGTTTTGGGTTTGAAACATGGAAATTTCAAAAAAAAAACCAAAAGCTTCATTTTAGGGAGACTAAGAAGGATCCATGCTTACCATTTTATTTTCATGTTTTAAACTTGTTTAAATCTTGTTCAAACCTAGGATTTGACCAAGATTCAAATGGGCAGAAAATTAAAAAAATGAAAAACCAAAGTACATAGTCTTCTTATGTCATATAGTAAGCATTCAAGTTGTTAAACAAGGTTGATCTAGACATATTCAAACCAGACAAATCATGTATATACCCCTAACCCCTAATTAAACTCTGTCTTATGAAGTCAAGCATGAAGAGAAGTGGTTTCGGGTTTCAAACATGGACTAAGAAGGATCATTTAAAAAAACCCAAAAGCTTCATTTTAGAGTGCATAAGAAGGATCCAGGCTTACCCTTTCATTTTCATGTTTTAATCTTGTTTAAATCTTGGTCAAACCTAGGATTTGACCAATATTCAAATGAGCATAAAATAAAAAATAAAAAAATAAAAAACGAAAGCACATAATCTTCTTATGTCATATAGTAAGCATTCAAAAGTTCATAAACAAGGTCTAGACACATTCAAATCAAACAAGTCATGTACCCCTAACCCTAAACTGTGTCTTATAAATGAAGTCAAGCATGAAAAGAAGTGTGGTTTTGGGTTTCAAACATGGAAATTTGAAAAACCTCCCAAAAGCTTCATTTTAATTAGACTGACTGATTAATTAAGAAGGATCCATCATTAATTACTTTTTCATTGTCATGTTTTAAACTTGTTTAAATCTTGGTCAAACCTAGGATTTGACCAAGATTCAAATGGGCATAAAAATTCAGAAAAAAATCAAAATAATGAAAAACCAATGCACATAGCCTCTTCTTATGTCACATAGTAAGCATTCAAATTTCTAAAGAAGGTCTAGACATATTCAAACCAGACAAATCATGTATCTATACCCCTAACGCCTAAACTCTATCTTATGAATGAAGTCAAGCATGAAGAGAAGTGGTTTTGGGTTTCAAACATGGAAATTTGAAGAACCTCCCAAAAGCTTCATTTTAGAGTGACTAATAAGAAGGATCCATGCTTACCTTTTCATTTTCATATTTTAAACTTGTTTAAATCTTAGTCAAACCTCGGATTTGACGAAAAGATTCAAATGGGCATAAAATTCATAAAAAATCAGAAAAATGAAAAACCAAAGCATATAGTCTTCTTATGTCATATAGTAAGCATTCAAGTTGATAAATTAACAAGTTTTGACATATTCAAACCATACAAATCATGTATCTACCCCTAACCCTAAACTCGGTCAATCTTATGAAGTCTAGCATGAAGAGAAGTCGTTTTGGGTTTCAAACATGGAAATTTCAAGAACACATCCCAAAAGCTTCATTTTAGAGTGACTAAGAAGGATCCATGCTTACCTTTTCATTTCATGTTATAGACTTGTTTAAATCATGGTCAACCCTAGGATTAATTTGACCAAGATTCAAGTGGGCAGAAAATTAAAAAAATAGAAAACTGAAAAACCAAAGTACATAGTCTTCTTATGTACGTCATATAGTAAGCATATTCAAGTTGATAAACAAGGTTTGGACATATTCAAACTATACAAATCATGTATCTACCCCCTAACCCTAAACTCTTTCTTATGAAGTCAAGCATGAAGAGAAGTGGTTTTGGGTTTCATACATGGAAATTTCAAAAACCTCCCAAAAACTTCATATTAGAGTGACTAATTAAGAAGGAAACAGGCTTCCCTTTTCATTTTCATGTTTTAAACTTGTTTAAATCTTTGTCAAACCTAGGATTTGGCCAAGATTCAAATATATGGGCATAAAATAAAAAAAACAGAAAAATGAAACCCAAGCACGTAGTCTTCTTATGTCATATAGTTAGCATTAAAGTTGATAAACAAGGTTTAGACATATTCAAACCAGACAGATCATGTATCTACCCCCCCTAAACTCGGTCTTATGAAGTCTAGCATGAAGAGAAGTCATTTTGGGTTTCAAACGTTTAAGCCAAAAGCCCCTTTTAAAATATTTCAAACTTATTCAAATTTGGTTCAAATTTGAAAGACATACAAGTTATAGCACACATAGTGCATACATTTTCACACATACTGCACTAGATAGATGCTAACCCTATAGTTTGAGGCCATTTGGATGAGGTAGAAAAAATTCTTGGATTAGAATCGTGTTGTTCGAACCCCGTAGTTGGATTTTTTGAACCTTGATCTGTAGTACTGGGCAAAACCCTAGTTTAACCTATTTAATTATAGATTCGTATATCGATTTTTCTACCTTTTTATTATTACTATGCAGCACATGTGTGTTTGCCCGTCTAGCTAGTGAAACTCGGAGGAAGAGGGATCACTCGGAAGGACAGAAGAAGGGAGAGCATTATGGTGTCTCCCCTTTTTCGGGTGACGATGTTGACTATTGTGCAGGGTTTGTCAGTGAGCACGGAGGTGCGAGCGAGCGAGCGAGCGAGAGGCCGAGAATGAGAGAGATTTGTTTTTTTTGTGAGAGGGACAACCGAAGGATCCAGAGGACACAGACTTCCAATACGCATCCTGATGCGTCTTCTCTTGACAAAGAAGATGGCTGGGAGTTTACGTACCTATTGCACGTGACTTGTGCTCACTGAAGTGTGGGACCTCACGCGTGGGCACCACACGTAAGTGACAGACCTGTTGGTGTAAAAACTCGGTTGATTATTATAGTGCATTAGAACAAAGTTTCCTATTGATTCAAGGGTAGGAAATCCAAGTTAACTCATTTACATGACATTATTTTTTCCATGAAGCAAAGTTAACACATCTATCAATTGGTACATTTTGGAGTGACTAAGAAGGATCCAGGCTTACTTATTCGTTTTGACGTGTTAAACTTGTCTAAATCTTGGTCAAACCTAGGATTTGACCAACAAGATTCAAATGGGCAGAAAAAAAACAGAAAAATGAAAAACTAAATCACATTGTCTTCTTATGTCATATAGTAAGCATTAAAGTTGATAAACAAGGTCTAGACATATTCAAACTAGACAAATCATGTATCTACCCCTAACCCTAAACTCTGTCTTATGAAGTCAAGCATGAAGAGAAGTGGTTTTCGGTTTCAAACATGGAAATTTCAAAAACCTCCCAAAAGCTTCATTTTAGAGTGACTAAGAAGGATCCATGCTTACATTTTCATTTTCATATTTTAAACTTGTTTAAATCTTAATTTGTCAAACCTAGGATCTGACCAAGAGATTCAAATCGGCATAAAATTCAAAAAAAACTCAGAAAAAGGAAAAACAAAAGCATATAGTCTTCTTATGTCATATAGTAAGCATTCAAGTTGATAAACAAGGTTTGGACATATTCAAACCAGACAAATAATGTATCTCTACCCCCTAATCGATCTTATGAAGTCTAGCATGAAGAGAAGTCGTTTTGGGTTTCAAACATGGAAATTTCAAGAACATCTCAAAAGCTTCTTATGTCATATAGTACTAAGCATTAAAGTTGAGAAACAAGGTCTAGACATATTCAAACTATGCAAATCATGTATCTACGCCCTAACCCCTAAACTTTGTCTTATGTAGTCAAGCATGAAGAGAGGTGGTTTTGGGTTTCAAACATGGAAATTTCAAAAACCTCCCAAAAGCTTCATTTTAGAGTGACTAATTAATAAGAAGGATGATACAGGCTCCCCTTCTCATTTTCATGTTTTAAACTTGTTTAAATCTTGGTCAAATCTAGGATTTGACCAAGATTCTTCAGAAAAAATCAAAATAATGAAAAACCAAAGCACATAGCATTCTTATGTCATATAGTAAGCATTCAAGATGATAAACAAGGTCTAGACATATTCAAACCAGAAAAATCATGTATATATCTACCCCTAACCCTAAACTCTGTCTTATGAAGTCAAGCATGAAATAGAAGTGGCGGTTTTGGGTTTGAAACATGGAAATTTCAAAAAAAAAACAAAAGCTTCATTTTAGGGAGACTAAGAAGGATCCATGCTTAATTACCTTTTCATTGTCATGTTTTAAACTTGTTTAAATCTTGGTCAAACCTAGGATTTGACCAAGATTCAAATGGGCATAAAAATTCAGAAAAAAATCAAAAGAATGAAAAACCAAAGCACATAGCCTCTTCTTATGTCACATAGTAACCATTCAAATTGATAAAGAAGGTATAGACATATTCAAACCAGACAAATCATGTATCTATACCCCTAACCCCTAAACTCTATCTTATGAATGAAGTCAAGCATGAAGAGAAGTGGTTTTGGGTTTCAAACATGGAAATTTCAAGAACCTCCCAAAAGATTCATTTTAGAGTGACTAATAAGAAGGATCCATGCTTACCTTTTCATTTTCATATTTTAAACTTGTTTAAATCTTTGTCAAACCTAGGATTTGACCAAAAGATTCAAATGGGCATAAAATTCATAAAAAATCAGAAAAATGAAAAACCAAAGCATATAGTCTTCTTATGTCATATAGTAAGCATTCAAGTTGATAAATTAACAAGGTTTTGACATATTCAAACCATACAAATCATGTATCTACCCCTAACCCTAAACTCGGTCAATCTTATGAAGTCTAGCATGAAGAGAAGTCGTTTTGGGTTTCAAACATGGAAATTTCAAGAACACATCCCAAAAGCTTCATTTTAGAGTGACTAAGAAGGATCCATGCTTACCTTTTCATTTCATGTTATAGACTTGTTTAAATCATGGTCAACCCTAGGATTAATTTGACCAAGATTCAAGTGGGCAGAAAATTTAAAAAATAGAAAACTGAAAAACCAAAGTACATAGTCTTCTTATGTACGTCATATAGTAAGCATATTCAAGTTGATAAACAAGGTTTGGACATATCAAACCATACAAATCATGTATCTACCCCCTAACCCTAAACTCTTTCTTATGAAGTCAAGCATGAAGAGAAGTGGTTTTGGGTTTCAAACATGGAAATTTCAAAAACCTCCCAAAAACTTCATATTAGAGTGACTAATTAAGAAGGAAACAGGCTTCCCTTTTCATTTTCTTGTTTTAAACTTGTTTAAATATTTGTCAGACCTAGGATTTGGCCAAGATTCAAATATATGGGCATAAAATTAAAAAAAACAGAAAAATGAAAAACCCAAGCACGTAGTCTTCTTATGTCATATAGTAAGCATTAAAGTTGATAAACAAGGTCTAGACATATTCAAACCAGACAAATCATGTATCTACCCCTAACCCTAAACTCTGTCTTATGAAGTCAAGCATGAAGAGAAGTGGTTTTCGGTTTCAAACATGGAAATTTCAAAAACCTCCCAAAAGCTTCATTTTAGAGTGACTAAGTAGGATCCATGCTTACCTTTTCATTTTCATATTTTAAACTTGTTTAAATCTTAATTTGTCAAACCTAGGATCTGACCAAGAGATTCAAATAGGCATAAAATTCAAAAAAAAAATTCAGAAAAAGGAAAAACAAAAGCATATAGTCTTCTTATGTCATATAGTAAGCATTCAAGTTGATAAACAAGGTTTGGACATATTCAAACCAGACAAATAATGTATCTCTACCCCCTAACCCTAAACTCGGTCGATCTTATGAAGTCTAGCATGAAGAGAAGTCGTTTTGGGTTTCAAACATGGAAATTTCAAGAACATCTCAAAAGCTTCTTATGTCATATAGTACTAAGCATTAAAGTTGAGAAACAAGGTCTAGACATATTCAAACTATGCAAATCATGTATATACACCCTAACCCGTAAACTTTGTCTTATGTAGTCAAGCATGAAGAGAGGTGGTTTTGGGTTTCAAACATGGAAATTTCAAAAACCTCCCAAAAGCTTCATTTTAGAGTGACTAATTAATAAGAAGGATGATACAGGCTCCCCTTCTCATTTTCATGTTTTAAACTTGTTTAAATCTTGGTCAAATCTAGGATTTGACCAAGATTCTTCAGAAAAAATCAAAAGAATGAAAAACCAAAGCACATAGCATTCTTATGTCATATAGTAAGCATTCAAGATGATAAACAAGGTCTAGACATATTCAAACCAGAAAAATCATGTATATATCTACCCCTAACCCTAAACTCTGTCTTATGAAGTCAAGCACGAAAGAAGTGGTTTTGGGTTTGAAACATGGAAATTTCAAAAAAACCAAAAGCTTCATTTTAGGGAGACTAAGAAGGATCCATGCTTACCATTTTATTTTCATGTTTTAAACTTGTTTAAATCTTGTTCAAACCTAGGATTTGACCAAGATTCAAATGGGCAGAAAATTAGAAAAATGAAAAAAAATGAAAAACCAAAGTACATAGTCTTCTTATGTCATATAGTAACCCTTCAAGTTGTTAAACAAGGTCGATCTAGACATATTCAAACCAGACAAATCATGTATCTATACCCCTAACCCCTAATTAAACTCTGTCTTATGAAGTCAATCATGAAGAGAAGTGGTTTCGGGTTTCAAACATGGACTAAGAAGGATCATTTTAAAAACCCCAAAAGCTTCATTTTAGAGTGCATAAGAAGGATCCAGGCTTACCCTTTCATTTTCATGTTTTAATCTTGTTTAAATCTTGGTCAAACCTAGGATTTGACCAATATTCAAATGAGCATAAAATAAAAAATAAAAAAATAAAAAACGAAAGCACATAATCTTCTTATGTCATATAGTAAGCATTCAAAAGTTCATAAACAAGGTCTAGACACATTCAAATCAAACAAGTCATGTACCCCTAACCCTAAACTGTGTCTTATAAATGAAGTCAAGCATGAAAAGATGTGTGGTTTTGGGTTTCAAACATGGAAATTTGAAAAACCTCCCAAAAGCTTCATTTTAATTAGACTGACTGATTAATTAAGAAGGATCCATGATTAATTACCTTTTCATTTTCATATTTTAAACTTGTTTAAATCTTTGTCAAACCTAGGATTTGACCAAAAGATTCAAATGGGCATAAAATTCATAAAAAATTAGAAAAATGAAAAACCAAAGCATATAGTCTTCTTATGTCATATAGTAAGCATTCAAGTTGATAAATTAACAAGGTTTTGACATATTCAAACCATACAAATCATGTATCTACCCCTAACCCTAAACTCGGTCAATCTTATGAAGTCTAGCATGAAGAGAAGTCGCTTTGGGTTTCAAACATGGAAATTTCAAGAACACATCCCAAAAGCTTCATTTTAGAGTGACTAAGAAGGATCCATGCTTACCTTTTCATTTCATGTTATAGACTTGTTTAAATCATGGTCAACCCTAGGATTAATTTGACCAAGATTCAAGTGGGCAGAAAATTTAAAAAATAGAAAACTGAAAAACCAAAGTACATAGTCTTCTTATGTACGTCATATAGTAAGCATATTCAAGTTGATAAACAAGGTTTGGACATATTCAAACCATACAAATCATGTATCTACCCCCTAACCCTAAACTCTTTCTTATGAAGTCAAGCATGAAGAGAAGTGGTTTTGGGTTTCAAACATGGAAATTTCAAAAACCTCCCAAAAACTTCATATTAGAGTGACTAATTAAGAAGGAAACATGCTTCCCTTTTCATTTTCATGTTTTAAACTTGTTTAAATCTTTGTCAAACCTAGGATTTGGCCAAGATTCAAATATATGGGCATAAAATAAAAAAAAATGAAAAACCCAAGCACGTAGTCTTCTTATGTCATATAGTTAGCATTAAAGTTGATAAACAAGGTTTAGACATATTCAAACCAGACAGATCATGTATCTACCCCTAACCCTAAACTCGGTCTTATGAAGTCTAGCATGAAGAGAAGTCGTTTTGGGTTTCAAACGTTTAAGCCAAAAGCCCCTTTTCAAATATTTCAAACTTATTCAAATTTGGTTCAAATTTGAAAGACATACAAGTTATAGCACACATAGTGCATACATTTTCACACATACTGCACTAGATAGATGCTAACCCTATAGTTTGAGGCCATTTGGATGAGGTAGAAAAAATTCTTGGATTAGAATCGTGTTGTTCGAACCCCTTAGTTGGATTTTTTGAACCTTGATCTGTAGTACTGGGCAAAACCCTAGTTTAACCTATTTAATTATAGATTCGTATATCGATTTTTCTACCTTTTTATTATTACTATGCAGCACATGTGTGTTTGCCCGTCTAGCTAGTGAAACTCGGAGGAAGAGGGATCACTCGGAAGGACAGAAGAAGGGAGAGCATTATGGTGTCTCCCCTTTTCGGGTGACGATGTTGACTATTGTGCAGGGTTTGTCAGTGAGCAGGGAGGTGTGAGCGAGCGAGCGAGTCGAGCGAGTCCAAGAATGAGAGAGATTTGTTTTTTTTGTGTGAGGGGGACAACCGAAGGATCCTGAAGGACCCAGAGACTTCCAATACGCATCCTGATGCGTCTTCTCTTGACAAAGAAGATGGCTGGGAGTTTGCGTACCTATTGCACGTGAATTGTGCTCACTGAAGTGTGGGACCTCACGCGTGGGCACCACACGTAAGGGACAGACCTGTTGGTGTAAAAACTCGGTTGATTATTATAGTGCATTAGAACAAAGTTGCCTATGGATTCAAGCGTAGGAAATCCAAGTTAACTCATTTACATGACATTATTTTTTCCATGAAGCAAAGTTAACACATCTATCAATTGGTACATTTTGGAGTGACTAAAAGGATCCAGGCTTACTTATTCGTTTTCACGTGTTAAACTTGTCTAAATCTTGGTCTAACCTAGGATTTGACCAACAAGATTCAAATGGGCAGAAAAATAAAATAAAAACAGAACAATGAAAAACTAAATCACATAGTCTTCTTATGTCATATAGTAAGCATTAAAGTTGATAAACAAGGTCTAGACATATTCAAACCAGAAAAATCATGTATACCCCCTAACCCTAAACTCTGTCTTATGAAGTCAAGCATGAAGAGAAGTGGTTTTCGGTTTCAAACATGGAAATTTCAAAAACCTCCCAAAAGCTTCATTTTAGAGTGACTAAGAAGGATCCATGCTTACCTTTTCATTTTCATATTTTAAACTTGTTTAAATCATAATTTGTCAAACCTAGGATCTGACCAAGAGATTCAAATCGGCATAAAATTCAAAAAAAAAACTCAAAAAAAGGAAAAACAAAAGCATATAGTCTTCTTATGTCATATAGTAAGCATTCAAGTTGATAAACAAGGTTTGGACATATTCAAACCACACAAATAATGTATCTCTACCCCCTAAACCCTAAACTCGGTCGATCTTATGAAGTCTAGCATGAAGAGAAGTCGTTTTGGGTTTCAAACATGGAAATTTCAAGAACATCTCAAAAGCTTCTTATGTCATATAGTACTAAGCATTAAAGTTGAGAAACAAGGTCTAGACATATTCAAACTATGCAAATCATGTATCTACCCCCTAACCCCTAAACTTTGTCTTATGTAGTCAAGCATGAAGAGAGGTGGTTTTGGGTTTCAAACATGGAAATTTGAAAAACCACCCAAAAGCTTCATTTTAGAGTGACTAATTAATAAGAAGGATGATACAGGCTCCCCTTCGCATTTTCATGTTTTAAACTTGTTTAAATCTTGGTCAAACCTAGGATTTGACCAAGATTCTTCAGAAAAAATCAAAAGAATGAAAAACCAAAGCACATAGCATTCTTATGTCATATAGTAAGCATTCAAGATGATAAACAAGGTCTAGACATATTCAAACCAGAAAAATCATGTATATATCTACCCCTAACCCTAAACTCTGTCTTATGAAGTCAAGCATGAAATAGAAGTGGCGGTTTTGGGTTTGAAACATGGAAATTTCAAAAAAAAAACCAAAAGCTTCATTTTAGGGAGACTAAGAAGGATCCATGCTTATCTTTTATTTTCATGTTTTAAACTTGTTTAAATCTTGTTCAAACCTAGGATTTGACCAAGATTCAAATGGGCAGAAAATTAAAAAAATGAAAAAATGAAAAACCAAAGTACATAGTCTTCTTATGTCATATAGTAAGCATTCAAGTTGTTAAACAATGTCGATCTAGACATATTCAAACCAGACAAATCATGTATCTATACCCCTAACCCCTAAACTCTATCTTATGAATGAAGTCAAGCATGAAGAGAAGTGGTTTTGGGTTTCAAACACGGACTAAGAAGGATCATGTAAAAAACCCAAAAGCTTCATTTTAGAGTGCATAAGAAGGATCCAGGCTTACCCTTTCATTTTCATGTTTTAATCTTGTTTAAATCTTGGTCAAACCTAGGATTTGACCAATATTCAAATGAGCATAAAATAAAAAATAAAAAAATAAAAAACGAAAGCACATAATCTTCTTATGTCATATAGTAATTAAGCATTCAAAAGTTCATAAACAAGGTCTAGACACATTCAAATCAAACAAGTCATGTACCCCTAACCCTAAACTGTGTCTTATAAATGAAGTCAAGCATGAAAAGAAGTGTGGTTTTGGGTTTCAAACATGGAAATTTGAAAAACCTCCCAAAAGCTTCATTTTAATTAGACTGACTGATTAATTAAGAAGGATCCATGATTAATTAACAAGGTTTTGACATATTCAAACCATACAAATCATGTATCTACCCCTAACCCTAAACTCTTTCTTATGAAGTCAAGCATGAAGAGAAGTGGTTTTGGGTTTCAAACATGGAAATTTCAAAAACCTCCCAAAAACTTCATATTAGAGTGACTAATTAAGAAGGATACATGCTTCCCTTTTCATTTTCATGTTTTAAACTTGTTTAAATCTTTGTCAAACCTAGGATTTGGCCAAGATTCAAATATATGGGCATAAAATTAAAAAAAACAGAAAAATGAAAAACCCAAGCACATAGTCTTCTTATGTCATATAGTTAGCATTAAAGTTGATAAACAAGGTTTAGACATATTCAAACCAGACAGATCATGTATCTACACCTAACCCTAAACTCGGTCTTATGAAGTCTAGCATGAAGAGAAGTCGTTTTGGGTTTCAAATGTTTAAGCCAAAAGCCCCTTTTCAAATATTTCAAACTTATTCAAATTTGGTTCAAATTTGAAAGACATACATGTTATAGCACACATAGTGTATACATTTTCACACATACTGCACTAGATAGATGCTAACCCTATAGTTTGAGGCCATTTGGATGAGGTAGAAAAAAATCTTGGATTAGAATCGTGTTGTTCGAACCCCGTAGTTGGATTTTTTTTGAACCTTGATCTATAGAACTGGGCAAAACCCTAGTTTAACCTATTTAATTATAGATTCGTCTATCGATTTTTCTTCCATTTTATTATTACTATGCAGCACATGTGTGTTTGCCCGTCTAGCTAGTGAAACTCGGAGGAAGAGGGATCACTCGGAAGGACAGAAGAAGGGAGAGCATTATGGTGTCTCCCCTTTTTCGGGTGACGATGTTGACTATTGTGCAGGGTTTGTCAGTGAGCAGGAGGTGCGAGCGAGCGAGTCGAGCGAGGCCGAGAATGAGAGATATTTGTTTTTTTTGTGAGAGGGACAACCGAAGGATCCTGAAGGACCCAGAGACTTCCAATACGCATCCTGATGCGTCTTCTCTTGACAAAGAAGATGGCTGGGAGTTTGCGTACCTATTGCACGTGACTTGTGCTCACTGAAGTGTGGGACCTCACGCATGGGCACCACATGTAAGTGACAGACCTGTTGGTGTAAAAACTCGGTTGATTATTATTGTGCATTAGAACAAAGTTTCCTATGGATTCAAGCGTAGGAAATCCAAGTTAACGCATTTACATGACAATATTTTTTCCATGAAGCAAAGTTAACACATCTATCAATTGGTACATTTTGGAGTGACTAAGAAGGATCCATGCTTACTTATTTGTTTTCACGTGTTAAACTTGGTCAAACCTAGGATTTGACCAACAAGATTCAAATGGGCAGAAAAAAAAACAGAAAAATGAAAAACTAAATCACATAGTCTTCTTATGTCATATAGTAAGCATTAAAGTTGATAAACAAGGTCTAGACATATTCAAACCAGACAAATCATGTATCTACCCCTAACCCTAAACTCTGTCTTATGAAGTCAAGCATGAAGAGAAGTGGTTTTCGGTTTCAAACATGGAAATATCAAAAACCTCCCAAAAGCTTCATTTTAGAGTGACTAAGAAGGATCCATGCTTACCTTTTCATTTTCATATTTTAAACTTGTTTAAATCTTAATTTGTCAAACCTAGGATCTGACCACGAGATTCAAATCAGCATAAAATTCAAAAAAACTCAGAAAAAGGAAAAACAAAAGCATATAGTCTTCTTATGTCATATAGTAAGCATTCAAGTTGATAAAAAAGGTTTGGACATATTCAAACCAGACAAATAATGTATCTCTACCCCCTAACCCTAAACTCGGTCGATCTTATGAAGTCTAGCATGAAGAGAAGTCGTTTTGGGTTTCAAACATGGAAATTTCAAGAACATCTCAAAAGCTTCTTATGTCATATAGTACTAAGCATTAAAGTTGAGAAACAAGGTCTAGACATATTCAAACTATGCAAATCATGTATCTATCCCCTAACCCCTAAACTTTGTCTTATGTAGTCAAGCATGAAGAGAGGTGGTTTTGGGTTTCAATCATGGAAATTTCAAAAACCTCCCAAAAGCTTCATTTTAGAGTGACTAATTAATAAGAAGGATGATACAGGCTCCCCTTCTCATTTTCATGTTCTAAACTTGTTTAAATCTTGGTCAAACCTAGGATTTGACCAAGATTCTTCAGAAAAAAAAATGAAAAACCAAAGCACATAGCATTCTTATGTCATATAGTAAGCATTCAAGATGATAAACAAGGTCTAGACATATTCAAACCAGAAAAATCATGTATATATCTACCCCTAACCCTAAACTCTGTCTTATGAAGTCAAGCATGAAATAGAAGTGGCGGTTTTGGGTTTGAAACATGGAAATTTCAAAAAAACCAAAAGCTTCATTTTAGGGAGACTAAGAAGGATCCATGCTTACCATTTTATTTTCATGTTTTAAACTTGTTTAAATCTTGTTCAAACCTAGGATTTGACCAAGATTCAAATGGGCAGAAAATTAAAAAAATGAAAAAATGAAAAACCAAAGTACATAGTCTTCTTATGTCATATAGTAAGCATTCAAGTTGTTAAACAAGGTCGATCTAGACATATTCAAACCAGACAAATCATGTATCTATACCCCTAACCCCTAAACTCTATCTTATGAATGAAGTCAAGCATGAAGAGAAGTGGTTTTGTGTTTCAAACATGGACTAAGAAGGATCATTTTAAAAAAAAACCCAAAAGCTTCATTTTAGAGTGCATAAGAAGGATCCAGGCTTACCATTTCATTTTAATGTTTTAATCTTGTTTAAATCTTGGTCAAACCTAGGATTTGACCAATATTCAAATAAGCATAAAATAAAAAATAAAAAAATAAAAAACGAAAGCACATAATCTTCTTATGTCATATAGTAATTAAGCATTCAAAAGTTCATAAACAAGGTCTAGACACATTCAAATCAAACAAGTCATGTACCCCTAACCCTAAACTATGTCTTATAAATGAAGTCAAGCATGAAAAGAAGTGTGGTTTTGGGTTTCAAACATGGAAATTTGAAAAACCTCCCAAAAGCTTCATTTTAATTAGACTGACTGATTAATTAAGAAGGATCCATGATTAATTACCTTTTCATTGTCATGTTTTAAACTTGTTTAAATCTTGGTCAAACCTAGGATTTGACCAAGATTCAAATGGGCATAAAAATTCAGAAAAAAATCAAAAGAATGAAAAACCAAAGCACATAGCCTCTTCTTATGTCACATAGTAAGCATTCAAATTGATAAACAAGGTCTAGACATATTCAAACCAGACAAATCATGTATCTATACCCCTAACCCCTAAACTCTATCTTATGAATGAAGTCAAGCATGAAGAGAAGTGGTTTTGGGTTTCAAACATGGAAATTTCAAGAACCTCCCAAAAGCTTCATTTTAGAGTGACTAATAAGAAGGATCCATGCTTACCTTTTCATTTTCATATTTTAAAGTTGTTTATATCTTTGTCAAACCTAGGATTTGACCAAAAGATTCAAATGGGCATAAAATTCATAAAAAATCAGAAAAATGAAAAACCAAAGCATATAGTCTTCTTATGTCATATAGTAAGCATTCAAGTTGATAAATTAACAAGGTTTTGACATATTCAAACCATACAAATCATGTATCTACCCCTAACCTAAACTCTTTCTTATGAAGTCAAGCATGAAGAGAAGTGGTTTTGGGTTTCAAACATGGAAATTTCAAAAACCTCCCAAAAACTTCATATTACCGTGACTAATTAAGAAGGATACATGCTTCCCTTTTCATTTTCATGTTTTAAACTTGTTTAAATCTTTGTCAAACCTAGGATTTGGCCAAGATTCAAATATATGGGCATAAAATTAAAAAAAACAGAAAAATGAAAAACCCAAGCACATAGTCTTCTTATGTCATATAGTTAGCATTAAAGTTGATAAACAAGGTTTAGACATATTCAAACCAGACAGATCATGTATCTACCCCCTAACCCTAAACTCGGTCTTATGAAGTCTAGCATGAAGAGAAGTCGTTTTGGGTTTCAAACGTTTAAGCCAAAAGCCCCTTTTCAAATATTTCAAACTTATTCAAATTTGGTTCAAATTTGAAAGACATACATGTTATAGCACACATAGTGTATACATTTTCACACATACTGCACTAGATAGATGCTAACCCTATAGTTTGAGGCCATTTGGATGAGGTAGAAAAAAATCTTGGATTAGAATCGTGTTGTTCGAACCCCGTAGTTGGATTTTTTTTGAACCTTGATCTATAGAACTGGGCAAAACCCTAGTTTAACCTATTTAATTATAGATTCGTATATCGATTTTTCTACCATTTTATTATTACTATGCAGCACATGTGTGTTTGCCCGTCTAGCTAGTGAAACTCGGAGGAAGAGGGATCACTCGGAAGGACAGAAGAAGGGAGAGCATTATGGTGTCTCCCTTTTTCGGGTGACGATGTTGACTATTGTGCAGGGTTTGTCAGTGAGCAGGAGGTGCGAGCGAGCGAGCGAGTCGAGCGAGGCCGAGAATGAGAGAGATTTTTTGTGTGAGAGGGACAACCGAAGGATCCTGAAGGACCCAGAGACTTCCAATACGCATCCTGATGCGTCTTCTCTTGACAAAGAAGATGGCTGGGAGTTTGCGTACCTATTGCACGTGACTTGTGCTCACTTAAGTGTGGGACCTCACGCGTGGGCACCACACGTAAGTGACATACCTGTTGGTGTAAAAACTCGGTTTATTATTATAGTGCATTAGAACAAAGTTTCCTATGGATTCAAGCGTAGGAAATCCAAGTTAACTCATTTACATGACATTATTTTTTCCATGAAGCAAAGTTAACACATCTATCAATTGGTACATTTTGGAGTGACTAAGAAGGATCCAGGCTTACTTATTCGTTTTCACGTGTTAAACTTGTCTAAATCTTGGTCAAACCTAGGATTTGACCAACAAGATTCAAATGGGCAGAAAAATAAAATAAAAACAGAAAAATGAAAAACTAAATCACATAGTCTTCTTATGTCATTGATACGTCTCCAACGTATCGATAATTTCTTATGTTCCATGCTACATTATTGATGATATCTACATGTTTTATGCACATTATATGTCGTATTTACGCATTTTCTGGAACTAACCTATTAACAAGATGCCGAAGTGCCAGTTCCTGTTTTCTGCTTTTTTGGTTTCAGAAATCCTAGTAACGAAATATTCTCGGAATTGGACGAAATCAACGCCCAGGTTCCTATTTTTCCGGAACCATCCAGAACACCCGAGAGCCGCCAGAGGGAAGCGGGGCCCCACACCCACCAGGCGCGGCCAGAGGGGGGGCGCGCCGCCCTATGGTGTGGTGGCCCCAGGCCCCCTCCGAGGCTGCCCTTTCGCCTATTTAAAGCCTCCGTCGCGAAAACCCTATTACGGAGGACGTAACCCACAGAAACCTTCCAGAGCCGCCGCCATCGCGAAGCCAAGATCTGGGGGACAGGAGTCTCTGTTCCGGCACCCTGCCGGAGCGGGGAAGTGCCCCCGGAAGGCTTCTCCATCGACACCGCTTCCATCTCCACCGCCATCTTCATCACCGCTGCTGCTCCCATTAGGAGGGAGTAGTTCTCCATTGAGGCTCGGGGCTGTACCGGTAGCTATGTGGTTCATCTCTCTCCTATGTACTTCAATACAATAATCTCATGAGTTGCCTTACATGATTGAGATTCATATGATGTCATTGTGCTAGTCAAGTGAGTTTTACTTATGTGATCTCCGGAGACTCCTTGTCCCACGTGTGTAAAGGTGACAGTGTGTGCACCGTGTGGGTCTCTTAGGCTATATTTCATAGAATACTTATTCACTGTTATGAATGGCATAGTGAAGTGCTTATTTATATCTCTTTATGATTGCAATATGTTTTGTATCACAATTTATCTATGTGCTACTCTAGTGATGTTATTAAAGTAGTTTTATTCCTCCTGCACGGTGTAATGGTGACAGTGTGTGCACTCGTGTTAGTACTTGGCGTAGGCTATGATTATGATCTCTTGTAGATTATGAAGTTAACTATTGCTATGATAGTATTGATGTGTATTATTCCTCCTACATAAGCATGAAGGTGACAGTGTGCATGCTATGTTAGTACTTGGTTTAGTCGTGTCGATCTTTCATGCACTCTAAGGTTATTTAAATATGAACATTGAATTGTGGAGCTTGTTAACTCCGGCATTGAGGGTTCGTGTAATCCTACGCAATGTGTTCATCATCCAACAAGAGAGTGTAGAGTATGCATTTATCTATTCTGTTATGTGATCAATGTTGAGAGTGTCCACTAGTGAAAGTCTAATCCCTAGGCCTTGTTCCTAAATACTGCTATCGCTGCTTGTTTACTGTTTTACTGAGTTACTACTGATGCGTTACTACTGCTTGTTTACTTCCCGCAATATTACTACCATCAACTGCACGCCAGCAAGCTATTTTCTGGCGCCGTACTACTGCTCATATTCATTCATACCACCTGTATTTCACTATCTCTTCGCCGAACTAGTGCACCTATTAGGTGTGTTGGGGACACAAGAGACTTCTTGCTTTGTGGTTGCAGGGTTGCTTGAGAGGGATATCTTTGACCTCTTCCTCCCTGAGTTCGATAAACCTTGGGTGATCCACTTAAGGGAAAACTTGCTGCTGTTCTACAAACCTCTGCTCTTGGAGGCCCAACACTGTCTACAGGAAAAGAAGCGTGAGTAGACATCAAGCACTTTTCTGGCGCCGTTGCCGGGGAGGAAAGGTAAAAGGTACTCACACTCCGGATCTCGGCTACTAAGCTATTTTCCGGCGCCATTGTAAGTACTCGAAGCTATTTCCTTTAGACTCTGCAATTGCGACATTTGGTTTCTTGTTTACACTAGTTAAGCATAATGGACAACAATGAGCTTCTTATTCTATTTCCTGATTTAAGACATGGATGGTTTGATGCAAAAATTAAAAAACCCATGGAACATATTAATATGAATGCTTTGAACACTATTGTTGCTAATGATATGGAAAATTCTAAGCTTGGGGAAGCTGGCTTTGATGAGCATGATATTTTTAGTCCCCCAAGCATTGAGGAGAAAATTTACTTTGATGATACTTTGCCTCCTATATTTGATGATGAGAATAATAATGATAGCTACTTTGTTGAATTTGCTCCCACTACAACTAATAAAATTGATTATGCCTATGTGGAGAGTAATAATTTTATGCATGAGACTCATGATAAGAATGCTTTATGTGATAGTTATATTGTTGAGTTTGCTCATGATGCTACTGAAAGTTATTATGGGAGAGGAAAATATGGTTGTAGAAATTTTCATGTTACTAAAATGCCTCTCTATGTGCTGAAATTTTTGAAGCTACACTTGTTTTATCTTCCTATGCTTGTTACTTTGCTATTCATGAACTTGTTTATTTACAAGATTCCTATGCATAGGAAGCATGTTAGACTTAAATGTGTTTTGAATTTGCCTCTTGATGCTCTCTTTTGCTTCAACTACTATTTCTTGCGAGTGCATCATTAAAACTGTTGAGCCCATCTTAATGGCTATAAAGAAAGAACTTCTTGGGAGATAACCCATGTGTTTTTTTTACTACAGTACTTTATTTTATATTTGAGTCTTGGAAGTTGTTTACTACTGTAGCAACCTCTCCTTATCATGTTTTTGTGCCAAGTAAAGTTTCTATGTTAAAGTTGATGTTATATTTGGGATCGCTGCGCAGAAACAGCATTGCTGTCTGTCACGAATCTGGGCCTAAGTCTCTGTAGAAAATTCGAAAAAATCTGCCAATTTACGAGCGTAATCCTCAGATATGTACGCAACTTTCATTAGTTTTGAGTTTTTCCGTTTGAGCAAGTCTGGTGCCATTTTAAAATTCGTCTTTACGAACTGTTCTGTTTTTGACAGATTCTGCCTTTTATTTCGCATTGCCGCTTTTGTTAAGTTGAATGAGTTTCTTTGTTCCATTAACTTTCAGAAGTTTTGTGCAATGTCCAGAAGTGTTAAGAATGATTGTGTCACCTCTGAACATGTGAATTTTTGATTATGCACTAACCCTCTAATGAGTTTGCTTGAAGTTTGGTGTGAAGGAAGTTTTCAAGGGTCAAGAGAGGAGTATGATATACTATGATTAAGAGGAGTGAAAGCTCTAAGCTTGGGGATTCCCCCGTGGTTCACCCCTGCATATTTCAAGAAGACTCAAGCATCTAAGCTTGGGGATGCCCAAGGCATCCCCTTCTTCATCGACAAAGTATCAGGTTCCTTCTCTTCAAACTATATTTTTATTCGGTCACATCTTATGTACTTTACTTGGAGCGTCTGTGTGTGCTTTTATTTTTGTTTTGTTATCTTAGTTCTCTGAATAAGTTCATCCTTGTGTGGGAGAGAGACACGCTCCGCTGGTTCGTATGAACACATATGTTCTTAGCTCATAATATTCATGGCGAAGTTTCCTCTTCGTTAAATTGTTATATGGTTGGAATTGAAAAATGCTACATGTAGTAATTGGTAAAATGTCTTGGATAATGTGATACTTGGCAATTGTTGTGCTCATGTTTAAGCTCTTGCATCATATACTTTGCACCTATTAGTGAAGAAATACATAGAGCATGCTAAAATTTGGTTTGCATATTTGGTCTCTCTAAGGTCTAGATAATATCTAGTATTGAGTTTTGAACAACAAGGAAGATGGTGTAGAGTTTTATAATGTTTACAATATGTCTTTTATGTGAGTTTTGCTGCACCGGTTCATCCTTGAGTTTGCTTCCAATAACCTTGCTAGCCTAAACCTTGTATCGAGAGGGAATACTTCTCATGCATCCAAATCCTTGAGCCAACCACTATGCCATTTGTGTCCACCATACCTACCTACTACATGGTATTTCTCCGCCATTCCAAAGTAAATTGCTTGAGTGCTACCTTTAAAATTCCATCATTCGCCTTTGCAATATATAGCTCATGGGACAAAATAGCCTTAAAAACTATCGTAGTATTGAATATGTACTTATGCACTTTATCTCTTATTAAGTTGCTTGTTGTGCGATAACCATGCTTCTGGGGAACGCCATCAACTATTCTTTGTTGAATATCATGTGAGTTGCTATGCATGTCCGTCTTGTCTGAAGGATCTACCACCTTAATGATTGGAGCATGCATATTGTTAGAGAAGAACATTGGGCCGCTAACTAAAGCCATGAATCATGGTGGAAGTTTCAGTTTGGACATATATCCTCAATCTCATATGAGAATAATAATTATTGTTACATGCTTATGCATTAAAGAGGAGTCCATTATCTGTTGTCCATGTTGTCCCGGTATGGATGTCTAAGTTGAGAATAATCAAAAGCGAGAAATCCAAAATGCGAGCATTCTCCTTAGACCTTTGTACAGGCGGCATGGAGGTACCCCTTTGTGACACTTGGTTGAAACATGTGCATTGCGAAGATCCGGTAGTCCAAGCTAAGTAGGACAAGGTGCGGGCACTATTAGTATACTATGCATGAGGATTGCAACTTGTAAGATATAATTTACATAACTCATATGCTTTATTACTACCGTTGACAAAATTGTTTCATGTTTTCAAAATAAAAGCTCTAGCACAAATACAGCAATCGATGCTTTCCTCTTTGAAGGACCTTTCTTTTACTTTTATGGTTGAGTCAGTTCACCTATCTCTCTCCACCCCAAGAAGCAAACACTTGTGTTAACTGTGCATTGATTCCTACATACTTGCATATTGCACTTATTATATTACTTTGCATTGACAACTATCCATGAGATATACATGTTACAAGTTGAAAGCAACCGCTGAAACTTAATCTTCCTTTGTGTTGCTTCAATACCTCTACTTTGAATTATTGCTTTACGAGCTAACTCTTATGCAAGACTTATTGATGCTTGTCTTGAAGTACTATTCATGAAAAGTCTTTGCTTTATGATTCATTTGTTTACTCATGTCATTACCATTGTTTTGATCGCTGCATTCATTACATTTGTTTATCTTGATCTGGATACGGTGATAAGTGAGCAAGGGTCGGGTCGCCGCATCCTTAGTGGCGCGCTGCACCGACGCCCCGGTGTAGTGAAAAATGAGCAAGGGTCTCCGCATTTGACTCGACGAGTGCGGAGGGTAAGGAAGTTAGCCGAGCCTAGGAGGATACGCTTAGGTAGCTGGAACGTAGGGTCCCTGACGGGTAAGTTACGGGAGTTAGTTGATACAGCGGTGAGGAGGCGTGTTGATGTCCTATGTGTCCAAGAGACCAAATGGAAGGGACAGAAGGCGAAGGAGGTGGATGATACCGGTTTCAAGTTGTGGTACACGGGGACAACTTCAAACAAAAATGGAGTAGGCATCTTGGTCAATAAGAGCCTCAGGGATGGAGTTGTGGATGTCAAGAGGCAAGGGGACCGGATGATCCTTGTCAAGCTGGTTGTTGGGGACTTAGTCCTCAATGTTATCAGCGCGTATGCCCCACAAGTAGGCCACAATGAGAGCACCAAGAGGGAGTTCTGGGAAGGCCTGGAGGACTTGGTTAGGAGGGTACCTATTGGTGAGAAGCTCTTCATAGGAGGAGACCTCAATGGCCATGTGGGTACATCTAACACAGGTTTTGAAAGGGTGCATGGGGGCTTTGGCTATGGCATCAGGAACCAAGAAGGAGAAGATGTCCTGAGCTTCGCTCTAGCCTATGACATGGTCGTAGCTAACACCCTCTTTAGGAAGAGAGAATCCCATCTAGTGACGTTCAGTAGTGGTCTACACTCTAGCCAGATTGATTTTGTCCTCTCTAGAAGAGAAGACAGACGCGCCTGCATTGATTGTAAGGTGATACCTGGAGAGAGTGTTGTCCCTCAACATAAGCTGGTGGTTGCTGACTTTCGCTTTAGGATCCGTGTCCAGCGGGGTAAGCGCGCCAAAGTCGCTAGAACAAAGTGGTGGAAGCTCAAGGGTGAGGCATCCCAGGCTTTCAGGGAGAGGGTTATTAAGGAGGGCCCTTGGGAGGAAGGAGGCGATGCAAACATGATGTGGACGAGTATGGCGACCTGCTTGCGGAAGGTCGCTGTAGAGGAGTTTGGGGTGACTAAGGGAAGTAGAAGGGAAGCTAAGGATACCTGGTGGTGGAACGATGAGGTCCAGAAGGTTATTAGGGAGAAAAAGGACTGTTTCAGATGCCTATATCTGGACAGGAGTGCAGCTAACATGGAGAAGTACAAGGTGGCGAAGAAGGCTGCAAAGCGGGCGGTGAGTGAAGCAAGGGGTCGGGCGTATGAGGACCTCTACCAACGTTTAAACACGAAGGAAGGCGAAAGGGACATCTATAAGATGGCCAAGTTTAGGGAGAGGAAGACGAGGGATGTCAACGAAGTCAAATGCATCAAGGACGGAGATGATCAGCTTCTTGTGAAGGATGAGGCGATCAAGCGTAGATGGCGGGAGTACTTTGACAACCTTTACAATGGAGAGGCTGAGAGCTCTACCATTGAGCTAGACGACTCCTTTGATGATACCAGCATGTGCTTTGTGCGACGTATCCAGGAGTCTGAGGTTAAGGAGGCGTTAAGGAGGATGAAAGGCGGCAAGGCGATGGGTCCTGATGGTATCCCCATCGAGGCGTGGAGAGGCCTTGGGGACGTAGCGATAGTATGGCTAACTAAGCTTTTCAACCTCATTTTTCGGTCAAACAAGATGCCCGAAGAATGGAGGCGGAGTATTTTAGTACCAATCTTCAAGAACAAGGGGGATGTTCAAAGTTGTACTAATTACCGTGGAATCAAGCTGATGAGCCATACTATGAAGCTATGGGAGAGAGTCATTGAGCACCGCTTAAGAAGGTTGACAAGCGTGACCAAAAACCAATTTGGTTTCATGCCTGGGAGGTCTACCATGGAAGCCATCTTCTTGGTACGACAGCTGATGGAGAGATACAGGGAGCAAAAGAAGGACCTTCATATGGTGTTCATTGATTTGGAGAAGGCCTATGATAAGATACCTCGGAATGTCATGTGGTGGGCCTTGGAGAAACACAAAGTCCCAATAAAGTACATTACCCTCATCAAGGATATGTATGATAATGTTGTGACAAGTGTTCGAACAAGCGATGGCGACACTGATGACTTTCCAATTAGAATAGGGCTACACCAAGGGTCAGCTTTGAGCCCTTATCTTTTTGATTTGGTGATGGATGAGGTCACAAGGGATATACAAGGAGACATCCCATGGTGTATGCTCTTTGCGGATGATGTGGTGCTAGTCGATGATAGCCGAACGGGGGTTAATAGAAAGTTAGAGTTGTGGAGGCGAACTCTCGAATCGAAAGGTTTTAGGCTTAGTAGAACTAAAACTGAATACATGAGGTGCAGTTTCAGTTCTACTAGGCACGAGGAGGGAGAGGTTAGCCTTGATGGGCAGGTGGTACCGGAGAGAGACACTTTTCGATATTTGGGGTCCATGTTGCAGAAGGATGGCGATATCGATGAAGATGTGGGCCACCGAATCAAGGCTGGTTGGATGAAGTGGCGCCAAGCTTCGGGCGTACTCTGTGACAAGAGAGTGCCACAAAAGCTAAAAGGCAGGTTTTATAGGACAGCTATCCGACCTGCGATGTTGTATGGCGCTGAGTGTTGGCCAACGAAGAGACGACATATCCAACAGTTAAGTGTAGCAGAGATGCGCATGTTGAGATGGATATGTGGCCACACAAGAAAGGATCGGGTACGGAATGACGATATACGGGAGAGAGTTGGGGTAGCACCGATTGAAGAGAAGCTGGTCCAACATCGTCTCAGATGGTTTGGACATATCCAACGGAGGCCTCCGGAAGCGCCAGTGCATAGCGGACGGATAAAGCGTGATGAGAATGTTAAGAGGGGTCGTGGTAGACCAAACTTGACATGGGAGGAGTCCGTTAAGAGAGACCTGAAGGTTTGGAATATCGACAAAGATTTAGCCATGGATAGGGGTGCGTGGAAGTTAGCTATCCACGTTCCGGAACCATGACTTGGTTTCGAGATCTTATGGGTTTCAACTCTAGCCTACCCCAACTTGTTTGGGACTGAAAGGCTTGGTTGTTGTTGTTGTTGTTGATTCATTACATATGTTTACAAATAGTATGATCAAGATTATGATGGCATGTCACTTCAGAAATTATCTTTGTTATCGTTTTACCTACTCGGGACGAGCAGAACTAAGCTTGGGGATGCTGATACGTCTCCAACGTATCGATAATTTCTTATGTTCCATGCTACATTATTGATGATATCTACATGTTTTATGCACATTATATGTCGTATTTACGCATTTTCTGGAACTAACCTATTAACAAGATGCCGAAGTGCCAGTTCCTATTTTCTGCTGTTTTTGGTTTCAGATATCCTAGTAACGAAATATTCTCGGAATCGGACGAAATCAACGCCCAGGTTCCTATTTTTCCCGGAACCATCCAGAACACCCGAGAGCCGCCAGAGGGAAGCCCTGGGGCCCCACACACCCTGGCGCGGCGGAGGGGGCGCCGCCCTATGGTGTGGTGGCCCCAGGCCCCTCCGAGGCTGCCCTTTCGCCTATTTAAAGCCTCCGTCGCGAAAACCCTATTACGGAGGACGAAACCCACAAAACCTTCCAGAGCCGCCGCCATCGCGAAGCCAAGATCTGGGGGACAGGAGTCTCTGTTCCGGCACCCTGGGAGCGGGGAAGTGCCCCGGAAGGCTTCTCCATCGACACCGCTGCCATCTCCACCGCCATCTTCATCACCGCTGCTGCTCCCATGAGGAGGGAGTAGTTCTCCATTGAGGCTCGGGGCTGTACCGGTAGCTATGTGGTTCATCTCTCTCCTATGTACTTCAATACAATAATCTCATGAGCTGCCTTACATGATTGAGATTCATATGATGATGCTTGTAATCTAGATGTCATTGTGCTAGTCAAGTGAGTTTTACTTATGTGATCTCCGGAGACTCCTTGTCCCACGTGTGTAAAGGTGACAGTGTGTGCACCGTGTGGGTCTATTAGGCTATATTTCACAGAATACTTATTCACTGTTATGAATGGCATAGTGAAGTGCTTATTTATATCTCTTTATGATTGCAATATGTTTTGTATCACAATTTATCTATGTGCTACTCTAGTGATGTTATTAAAGTAGTTTTATTCCTCCTGCACGGTGTAATGGTGACAGTGTGTGCATCGTGTTAGTACTTGGCGTAGACTATGATTATGATCTCTTGTAGATTATGAAGTTAACTATTGCTATGATAGTATTGATGTGTATTATTCCTCCTACATAAGCATGAAGGTGACAGTGTGCATGCTATGTTAGTACTTGGTTTAGTCGTGTCGATCTTTCATGCACTCTAAGGTTATTTAAATATGAACATTGAATTGTGGAGCTTGTTAACTCCGGCATTGAGGGTTCGTGTAATCCTACGCAATGTGTTCATCATCCAACAAGAGAGTGTAGAGTATGCATTTATCTATTCTGTTATGTGATCAATGTTGAGAGTGTCCACTAGTGAAAGTCTAATCCCTAGGCCTTGTTCCTAAATACTGCTATCGCTGCTTGTTTACTGTTTTGAGTTACTACTGCTGCGTTACTACGTTGTTTACTTCCCAATATTACTACCATCAACTGCACGCCAGAGCTATTTTCGCCGTACTACTGCTCATATTCATTCATACCACCTGTATTTCACTATCTCTTCGCCGAACTAGTGCACCTATTAGGTGTGTTGGGGACACAAGAGACTTCTTGCTTTGTGGTTGCAGGGTTGCTTGAGAGGGATATCTTTGACCTCTTCCTCCCTGAGTTCGATAAACCTTGGGTGATCCACTTAAGGGAAAACTTGCTGCTGTTCTACAAACCTCTGCTCTTGGAGGCCCAACACTGTCTACAGGAAAAGAAGCGTGAGTAGACATCATCATATAGTAAGCATTAAATTTGATAAACAAGGTCTAGACATATTCAAACAAGACAAATCATGTATCTACCCCTAACCCTTAAACTCTGTCTTATGAAGTCAAGCATGAAGAGAAGTGGTTTTGGGTTTCAAACATGGAAATTTCAAAAACCTCCCAAAAACTTCATTTTAGAGTGACTAAGAAGGATACATGCTTCCCTTTTCATTTTCATGTTTTAAACTTGTTTAAATTATCTTGGTCAAACCTAGGATTTGACAAGATTCAAATGGGCACCAAAATTCAAAAAAAAACAGAAAAAATAAAAACCAAAGCAAATAGTTTTCTTATGTCATATAGTAAGCATTAAAGTTGATAAACAAGGTCAAGACATATTCAAACCAGACAAATCATGTATCTATACCCCCTAACCCCTAAACTCTGTCTTATGAAGTCAAGCAAGTGAAGAGAAGTGGTTTTGGGTTTCAAACATGGAAATTTCAAAAACCTCCCAAAAGCTTCATGTTAGAGTGACTGAGAAGGATCCATGCTTACCTTTGCATTTCATATTTTAAACTTGCTTAAATCATTATCAAACCTAGGATTTGACCAAGATACAAATGGGTGGGCACAAAATTCAAAAAAATCAGAAAAATGAAAAACCAAATCACATAGTCTTCTTATGTCATATCGTAAGCATTCAAGTTGATAAACAAGGTCTAGATATATCCAAACCAGACAAATCATGTATCTACCCCCTAACCCTAAACTCTGTCTTATGAAGTCAAGCATGAAGAGAAGTGGTTTTGGGTTTCAAACATGGAAATTTCAAAAACCTCCCAAAAGCTTCATTTTAGAGTGACTAAGAAGGATCCATGTTTACCTTTTCATTTTCATATTTTAAACTTGTTTAAATCTTTGTCAAACCTAGGATCTGACCAAGAGAATCAAATCGGCATAGAATTCAAACAAAAAACTCAGAAAAAGGAAAAATAAAAGCATATAGTTTTCTTATCTCATATAGTAAGCATTCAAGTTGATAAACAAGGTTTGGACATATTCAAACCAGACAAATAATGTATCTACCCCCTAACCCTAAATTCGGTCGATCTTATGAAGTCTATCATGAAGAGAAGTCGTTTTGGGTTTCAAACATGGAAATTTCAAGAACATCCCAAAAGCTTCTTATGTCATATAGTAAGCATTAAAGTTGAGAAACAAGGTCTAGACATATTCAAACTATGCAAATCATGTATCTACCCCGTAACCCCTAAACTTTGTCTTATGTAGTCAAGCATGAAGAGAGGTGGTTTTGGGTTTCAAACATGGAAATTTCAAAAACCTCCCAAAAGCTTCATTTTAGAGTGACTAAGAAGGATGATACAGGCTTCTCTTCTCATTTTCATGTTTTAAACTTGTTTAAATCTTGGTCAAACCTAGGATTTGACCAAGATTCTTCAGAAAAAATCAAAAGAATGAAAAACTAAAGCACATAGCATTCTTATGTCATATAGTAAGCATTCAAGATGATAAACAAGGTCTAGACATATTCAAACTAGAAAAATCATGTATATATCTACCCCTAACCCTAAACTCTGTCTTATGAAGTCAAGCATGAAAGAGAAGTGGCGGTTTTGGGTTTGAAACATGGAAATTTCAAAAAACCCCAAAAGCTTCATTTTAGGGAGAATAAGAAGGATCCATGCTTACCATTTTATTTTCATGTTTTAAACTTGTTTAAATCTTGTTCAAACCTAGGATTTGACCAAGATTCAAATGGGCAGAAAATTACAAAAAATCAAAAAATGAAAAACCAAAGTTCATAGTCTTCTTATGTCATATAGTAAGCATTCAAGTTGTTAAACAAGGTCTAGACATATTCAAACCAGACAAATCATGTATCTATACCCCTAACCCTAATTAAACTCTATCTTATGAAGTCAAGCATGAAGAGAAGTGGTTTCGGGTTTCAAACATGGACTAAGAAGGATCATTTTAAAAAACCCCAAAAGCTTCATTTTAGAGTGCATAAGAAGGATCCAGGCTTACCCTTTCATTTTGATGTTTTAATCTTGTTTAAATCTTGGTCAAACCTAGGATTTGACCAATATTCAAATGAGCATAAAATAAAAAATAAAATAAATAAAAAACGAAAGCACATAATCTTCTTATGTCATATAGTAAGCATTCAAGTTCATAAACAAGGTCTAGACACATTCAAATCAAACAAGTCATGTACCCCTAACCCTAAACTGTGTCGTATAAATGAAGTCAAGCATGAAAAGAAGTGTGGTTTTAGGTTTCAAACATGGAAATTTGAAAAACCTCCCAAAAGCTTCATTTTAATTAGACTGACTGATTAATTAAGAAGGATCCATGATTAATTACCTTTTCATTGTCATGTTTTAAACTTGTTTAAATCTTGGTCAAACCTAGGATTTGACCAAGATTCAAATGGGCATAAAAATTCAGAAAAAATCAAAAAAACGAAAAACCAAAGCACATAGCCTCTTCTTATGTCATATAGTAAACATTCAAATTGATAAACAAATCACATAGTCTTCTTATGTCATATCGTAAGCATTCAAGTTGATAAACAAGGTCTAGACATATTCAAACCAGACAAATCATGTATCTATACCCCTAACCCCTAAACTCTATCTTATGAATGAACTCAATCGTGAAGAGAAGTGGTTTTGGGTTTCAAACATGGAAATTTCAAAAACCACCCAAAGCTTCATTTTAGAGCGACTAAGAAGGATCGATGCTTACCTTTTCATTTTCATGTTTTAAACTTATTTAAATCTTGGTCAAACCTAGGATTTGACCAAGATTCAGATGGGCATAAAAATCCAGACAAAAAATCTAAAGAATGAAAAACCAAAGAACATAACCTTCTTAATTATGTCATATAGTAAACATTCAAGTTGATAAACAAGGTCTAGACATATTCAAAACAAAAAATCATGTATCTACCCCTAACCCTAAACTCTGTCTTATGAAGTCAAGCATGAAGAAGAGTGGTTTTGGGTTTCAAACATGCATGGAAATTTCAAGAACCTCCCAAAAGCTTCATTTTAGAGTGACTAAGAAGGATCCATGCTTACACATTTTCATTTTCATGTTTTAAACTTGTTTGAATCCTGGTCAAACCTGGGATTTGACCAAGATACAAATGGGCATAAAATTCAAAAAATTAGATAAATGAAAAACCAGAGCACATAGTCTTCTTATGTCATATAGTAAGCATTCAAGTTGATAAACAAGATCTAGACATATTCAAACTATACAAATCATGTATCTACCCCCTAACCCCTAAACTTTGTCTTATGAAGTCAAGCATTAAGAGAAGTGGTTTTGGGTTTCAAACATGGAAATTTCAAAAACCTCCCAAAAGCTTCATTTTAGAGTGACTAAGAAGGATCCAGGCTTACTTTTTCATTTTCATGTTTTAAACTTGTTTAAATCTAGGTCAAACCTAGGATTTGACCAAGATTCAAATGGACATAAAAAAATCAACAGTTTACAACAGCACACAAAATAAGCATGAGATTACATCTAAATCCCTAACTTTTACATGGAGGACCCCAGGCTGAAAGCAAGAAATGCGATCGGGTCTTGAATCTTGATGCGTCTTCTCTTGACAAAGAAGATCGCTGGGAGTTTGCGTACGTACAACACGTCACTTGTGCTCACTGAAGTGTGGGACCTGACGCATGGGCAACACACGTAAGTGACATGGATTCAAGGGTAGGGCAGCCAAGAGAAAAAAACGAGAATTTGGACAAAAATAACCCAATCTTGCTAGTATGTCGAAATTTTGTTTTCCCAATCTTGTTGACTTTGGGTTATTTCTGTCTATTTTGCCGAAAAAACGAGGACAGAGACTGGAGACGAGTTGAGGATTTCTGGTGTCAGACTGGAAACAGTGATGCATCTAGCTTCAGAGTACGTCAGATTAAGACTTCATGAGCAACACTAGTCTGACGTAAGTACAGTGTATACAGACAAGACAGGGACCCGACATTGCTACCCACGTCCCTCTGCGCCCCTTCAAAGAAATCATACTCCGTACTAGAATCTCGAATCGTAGGAATTAGTCTGACACGATTTCTGATTGTTTAATTCATAGGATTGCAATTTTCAGAATTCATTGACAATACATTTTTATATAAAAACAAAAAATCCTTCATTGTGTAACCGTATGTTATTATTTCTTTTGGTTTTCACACGTAATCAAACGTTATTGGATCCAAATACCGTTGTTTCTCAATCCTATATATTTGGAGATGATCATCACTCTCTAATCATACAATTTTCATATTCCCGCACTTTGAAAATCTTGCGAATAATCAAAGCAGCCAAAATTTATGGTGTGTATTGTATATGTTTATGGCATGCTTAGTTTCATCGAATATTGTTTGGTTGCATCGCGGGGAAACCACGTGAATTTAGATTAATTGTTGCATGTTTGTTTGTGGTGTGACCAACTGCTTTTGCAACGAAACAACCCCCCACCATGTACGCATTGTTTGGGTCGCATGCATGATGTGTACAAAATGTTAAAATAGAAATAATGTAGGAATTGAATATGATTGCATGTTGAATTAATCCTATATGAAAGAAATCACACAAATTTGAATTGCATGTTCTTTGGTTGTAGTGCTACACAAAAAACACGTGAATTAGTATGAATTATCATGTATTCAAGAATCAAAGGAGCCACTGAGATTTGAATCCCACAAAATTTCTATGAATTTTCTTCGAACCAAACAAGCCCAACAAGATTCCCAAGGAATATAATACAACGAATCAAACGGCTTCCGTTGTTGGAATATTTCCTTAGGACATCAATCCTATAGAAACTCTATGATCCAGTTTCAGCGACAATCTGGTCGGTGTAGGCTCGAGGAGGCCAATTGTATATATATGTTTGGACCCGGTTGGTTGAGTGATCATGCTCGTGACATCCAGCCTGAAAGGTAAAATTCGGGCAAGGCCAGCGTGACGCCACAATACTTTTGAAATATTCAAAAGCGCGTAATATTTGTGAAATTTTAATAATAGCTACTACTTATGTGAATTTTTTTCGTTCATACGCTTATTGGGGGGGTAGGCTAACCCTAATGGCCTCCTCAAGATCCCTACCTCTACCAAGGTTTCCCGAGTTCATCCACCTCGACGGGTTCCTTGCCACTTTCGACCATGTTGTGGGCCTCATTTCGGGTTCCCGTACCACGACCAGTCCTTTTCAGGAGTCCCGAACCCGATGCCATAATATTTGTTTGAAAAAATTCAAGACCGCACAATATTTGTTGAAATAAATGAATAAGCATTTTTAAATAGCTAAATAAAAGAAGTATGAATTTTGAAAAATCTATTTTTTCTAAAACATTAATTGGAGCATTGACATGTTGAACCCACTTGTCGATTTTGCTATCAACATGACTAACTAGCTGATTAGATAACCAAGTGGTGAAATTTGCAACATATTAGACCACCACATGGTGGAAACTGCAAAAAAAATGTCCAAGTGGTGGTTTGTGCAACATATAGAGCAGTACAGTATATGGTAGTACAAGATGAATGTGCACTGCCGTGGGCCCGTGGTAATATATCATGATGATGGCAAAGGATCTTTTCTCTGCTGAAACTGTCCAGAGCTGATTTGATGAGACAAAATACAGCTCCACGGCGTGCAAGGATAGCTATACAGTACATTAGCTTCTTCTCGGGTCACACGCCTTCACGACAGGTGCAGTAAGTGCAGCAGAGACCAGAGAGAGAAGGCACGCCCGTAGTACTCGTATATTGATTTCAATTCAAATTGTTTTTTTGCCTGCCTCTCCGTCTTCTTCATCTCCATCTTCTCTGGCGACCCCGCCTACACCAGCAGCCCCTGCACCACCGCCGCCATGCCTTTTTCGGATCATCTCGAGCCACCTGTTTGATGGTACTAGTAGGAGTTGTGGACTTTTATCCATATCGCTCTACCAGCTGCCGCTCGCACTGTCCTCCAATACCTCATACCCAAACGCCAGCGTCCCACTCCCACACCCCCACACCCACTTGACCGCATCCTTCCAATGGCGAGATCGATCAATGAGAGTGGCAGTTCTTGGGTGTTTCCTGATGGCCCCCTTGAAGAAATCGCATCCCGATGCGATGTCATCACCGCCGCGAGCCTCGTCGGTTCATGCAAGTTTTATCATGATTCAGCAACACAAAGTGTAGCTCTGCCTGCATCTCAGCCGTTTGGCGTGCCCTGTGTTCTTCATACTCACCAAACTGAGGTACCGCCCGCGCACCCAATGGGCCTGCCGAAGAAGGTACCCGGGGTTTGCTAAAGGCCCATGACCCGAAGAATAAGAAGATTCGGAAGCCCAAGATATTATTAAGGAAAGCTAGAGTTGTAATAGAAGTCGTCTTTTGTAATCTTACGGGATGAGTTAGAAATCATCCCGGACTCTGTAACTTGTGTATCACGAATCCCTCGGCTCCACCCCCTATATAAGGGGGAGTCGAGGGACGAAGAAAGGATCGAATCATTGTCTCTCAAACCCTAGTTTTTACATCGTCGAGTACTTTTCGGCTGAAACCTTCGAGATCTACTTGCCCTCTACATCTAACGAAACCCTAGTCTACAATCTGTAGGCATTGACAAGTTAATCCCTTGTCAATTGGCGCCGTCTGTGGGATCTAGAGGTTGCAAGGAGCTGATCTCGATGGCACGTCCAGAATCGTCGACTTCGTCGGTAGCAAGCAATGCGATGGATCGAGGTAAACAGGAAAAAACTGATCTAGTCGATTTTATTCCTCACGCGCCCTCCCGTATGGATGCATGGGCCTATCTGGAGGAGCCCATCGTCATGATGTTCGGAGAATTCCGATTTGGCGTCAACAAAGAAGGATCCTACCGTCTCGAAGTTCCGATCTCGTCGGAATTTTCAGCGGTCGATTCTGACTTTTCGTCGAGTGACGAGGAGTTTTCGTCGCCACGCTTCATCGACACCAAGGCAAGCGGAAAGCTCGCCAAGATCTTCAGCAACACATCTTTCGAGTCGTCTGCGGACTCCTTATAAGCAGCGACTCCAACAGCGTCAACAGCTTCAACTTCATCGACAAATCTGCTGCCATCGGAAAGGTCTTCACCAATCTTTATGATGGTGTCACCAATCCCGACAAAAATCAATACTCAAAATATCATCAAGTGTATGCAATTGAAGAGGCAAGCCGAGCAGAACCAGAGACGTCAGAGGCTTTCGATGATTTGGGAAACCCATACGTCGATCCCGCTGATCTCAGAAGAGGTTTAGGCACTAAATATGTCGGGTCCTCACCTCGCAAAAGAGTCCAACTCCCGCAAGCAGCGTGGGATAGGGCTGCAAGAGCCATGGATGGTTCAGAACCAATGACCACCACTGCTACTGCAGAAGAATTACAAGCCTATCAATATAGACTTGCTCGTGTGAGTAGGGAGTTGGAAAAAGAGACAGCATCCCTGAATAGAAGAAAAGAGGCAGCATCCGCGTCAAGCAGGCGTCGAGCAGAGCTCAGTCGACAATCAGGAACCTCGGGAGATAGTCACAGAGAAGCTCGGAGGAGAGCAAGATCTCGGCTGCAAAATATACCTGAAGCAGAGAGAGGCAACATAATTCAAAATCTCGACATGTCCATCATGTCGATTGATACAAGGGGAAATATCATCCCGAAAACGCCAGAAGCAGGATACATGGCAACGCAAGCGTACATCCTCGCGTCAAGACCACCCCCCGGAGACCCGAGAGAAGCATTGTTCAATATGGCAATGGCTGGAGTTGGAGTTATGGGAACAGCGTTCGCAGCCACGCCTCCCGAAGAAAACCCCAGGCAAAATAGTCCACGACCCACCGCAGCAGTTCAAGACCCACCAAGAACAAGTGGAGCAAGAGACACAGCAGCTCAAGTAAGGGTGGACAGGGCGCGACAAGAAAGAAGAGAACGTCAGCATTCACCAGAAGTTGCCGACGAAGATATGTGTGGGCTCCCGTGCTTTACGAGAAGAGTTAGAAAAACTCGAGTCCCAAAAGGGTTTAAGTTACCCGAGAATTTCAAAAAATTCGACGGCCTGCAGGATCCCGAGGATTGGCTCGTTGATTATCTCGAGATGGTGAAGCTGGTAGGAGGAACCAGAGCAACAGCCATGCAAAGTATCCAAGTCCACTTGAGTGGTGCCGCGAGATCTTGGATAAAGAAACTTCCCCTAGGTTCCATCGACAGCCGGGATAATTTTGAGGATATCTTCGTGAGAAACTTCCGATCCACCTGCAAGAAACCTGCGTCATTGGAAGAGTTGAGGGCGTGCCGACAGAAACACGACGAGTCGATGAGAAAGTATATACAAAGGTGGAACATCATTAAAAATTCGGCAGAGGATATATCTGACGAGAGAGCAATAGATGCGTTCGTGGCAGGAATCCGACGGGGAGATTTCGTCGAGGACTTAGGGAGAACCAACCCTAAGACAATATCAGCACTGATGGAGATAGCCAACAAGTGGGCAGATGGAGAAGACGCAATATATAACAAGCGACACAGGTCGCCAGAAGAGGATCGCGGTCGAAATTTTCAAAATAGAAGGCGATTTTCTCGCCAGTTCTACAACAACGACGCTCCTGGCCACATATCGGCTGGTTTCCGGGGAAATCCTGGAGGGAATAGTCGAGATGACTACCAAAGGAGTACTTAATGAGCAACAAGGCGACAATAGAGGTGATTCTCGTGGCAACAAGCAAAATAGCGGACCAAGGTTTCAAAGACCCTATGTGTCCCCCGAGGAGATGATGAACGGACCGTGTCAGATGCATTTCTATCTCGACAGCAACGGAAAGAGGTAGTCAGGACATCTCCAAAAAGACTGCCGCAATTTTCAGGCAATGTTGCGAGCCGCAGGAATTGCAAATGCCCAGGCGATGAACAGAAATCCCTAGGGGCAAATGCCCAGGCGATGAACAGAACCTCCCACCTCCTCCCGCAATTACGGATGAAAATTGGCACCAGCTCAGAATAGCGGCAGCACCACAACCACCTCCATATGTTGACCCCAATTCCAATGGTGCGGTCTTGATGATTCAGAAAGCTAGGCCATCTAACAGGGCACAGAAGGTAATCTCACGGCAAGTGTTCATGGCAGAGAAGATGCCTCCACCAACAGTTGAGTACCTAAATTGGTCGGGACAAGACATTGGCTTCACAATTGCGGATCATCCACAGCAAGTTCCTCGACCAGGACAATCGGCACTCATCTTACCCGCAGTAATTGCTGGCTTTGATGTGTCGCGCGTTTTTATAGATGGCGGCAACAGTTTAAACCTTATGTACGTAGATACATTGAGGAAAATGAACATATCCCTGGCAAACCTGAAACCAACTGATACACGTTTTCATGGGATCACACCAGAGAAGCCAAGTTATCCATTGGGCAAGATCAATCTCGACGTTCAGTTTGGAACCCGAGAAAACTACATGATAGAGAATTTGGAGTTTGAAGTTGTGGATTTCCCGTCGCAATATCACGCTTTGTTGGGACGGCCAGCATATGCCAGGTTTATGGCGGTACCACATTACACGTACCTATTGTGGAGGTTGCCTGGACCCAAGGGACCTATCACAATTAAAGGAAGTTTCGCGCTGTCTGATAAGTGCGACAAACATTTTCATCGACTGTCAGAAACTTTCGAGATGCAAGCAGAATATACGGCGCCAAGGCTCACTGATTACGATGTGTTACCAGATGCAGGGAGGTCTCCTAGAGAGCCAATCTTCAACACTGCCAAGGATTCAAAAGAGGTGCAGATCCACCCGACGGACCCCAAGAAAACGACATCCATTGCAACAAACATGGATATCGCATAGGAAAGCGCGCTCGTCGAGTTCCTCCGTGAGCACTGGAAAATCTTCGCATGGTGTCCAGCTGACATGCCAGGAGTACCCAGGGAACTTGCCGAGCACCACCTTAACTTGGATCCTCTCGCGAGACCAATAAAACAACCTTTGCGGCGTTTTTCGGAACCAAACCGCAAAGCTATGTTATCAGAAATATACCGACTCAAGGATGCTGGTTTTATCAAAGAGATATCTACAGAAGCCACGTGGGTAGCTAACCCAGTGATGGTGCCGAAGAAACACACGATAGTCCTTCGCATGTGTGTCGACTTTATGTGTCTCAATAAACACTGCCCTAAGGATCACTTTCCCCTCCCAAGGATCGATCAAATCATCGACTCCACGGCAGGATGTGAACGTCTTTCCTTTTTGGACGCATACTCTGGTTATAACCAGATTAGACTAAAAGAAGATGATGAAGCCAAGACAACGTTCATAACACCTTACGGCGTGTTTTGCTACAAAACAATGCCCTTTGGTTTGAAAAACGCGGGAGCAACATATCAGCGGATGATGCAGAAGTGCCTTGCAACACAGATTGGGAAAAATGTACAAGTCTACATTGATGATGTCGTGATAACATCAAAGAAGGGGTCAACACTAATCGAAGATTTGAAGGAAACCTTCGACAACCTCGACAAGTTTTGTCTTAAGTTGAACCCGACAAAGTGCTCCTTTGGCGTTCCTGCAGGAGAACTTCTTGGATTCTTAGTATCAGCAAGAGGGATTGAAGCTAATCCCGAAAAAATACAGGCCATCGTAACTATGAGGAAGCCAACAAAGTTGAAAGAAATACAACAGCTGACGGGCGAGTCGCAGCTTTAAGCATTCGTCGCCAGGTTAGGAGAAAAGGCGCTGCCGTTCTATGCATTGATCAAACAGGGGGAGAAATTTCAATGGAACGAGGAAGCAGACAGGGCCTTCGAGAACCTCAAGCGCACAATTTCGACACCACCAATCTTGGTGGCGCCTAAAGAGAAAGAACCTCTCCTTCTATACATTGCAGCCACACCTCAAGTGGTCAGCACGGTCTTGGTAGTCGAGAGAGAGGAAGAAGGAAAGCTCCATGGAGTTCAGAGGCCAGTATATTTCATCAGTGAAGTATTGTCGCCTGCAAAACAGATGTACCCTCAGTACCAAAAACTGGCATATGGAGTATTTACGACAGCAAGAAAATTGCGACACTATTTTTTGGCGCACCCGATAATAGTGGTCAATGAAGCTCCTCTGTCAAATATATTGAATAACCCAGAAGCTACGGGTCGTGTCTCCCTTTGGGGAATAGAACTTTCCCCTCGGGACATCACGTATGAAAAAAGAAAGGCAATAAAATCGCAGGTTTTACCGGATTTCATCGCAGAGTGGATGGAGCTACAAAATACGGGGCCTCCAGATTTATCGAGAACCTAGACTATGAACTTTGATGGGTCCAAAAGGTTAGAAGGCGCTGGAGCAGGCGTGATATTGGTATCACCTGAAGGCGACAAGTTGAAGTATGTCTTACGGATGACGTTCCCAAATGCGTCTAACAATGAAGCAGAATATGAAGCCCTCATACACGGGATGAAGATGGCGAAGGCTTGCGGTGCAACCCGACTGAAAATTTTTGGCGACTCACAGTTGGTGGCACAGCAGGTCATGAACCAATATGATGCAGTCAATGAGAGCATGATAGTATACAAGGAGATGTATAATGAGCTGGAAAAACTGTTTGACGGATGCGAGGTAAATCACATCAGCAGATTGAGCAATGACGAAGCCGATGTTCTTGCAAACATCGGGTCACAATGTCTAGTGATCCCTCCAGGCGTGTTTTGGGAAGAAATAAGCAAGAGATCAACAAAGCCAATAAAAACAAAGAAGAAAGAGAAGGATGAGAAACCTTCGGATGTCACCAAAAAATCATTGGAGGAAGAAGAAGAGGAACAGGAGCTAGTCATGATGGTGCAAATTCCATGGATGCAGGCATACATATCATACATCCTAAGGAAAATAATACCAGACGATCCAGCTGAAGCAAAGCGAATAATTAGGCGATCTAAAGCTTTTACTGTGGTAAAAGGGGAGTTGTACAAGCGAAGTATCTCGGGTGTGCTACAGAGGTGTGTCACACCCGAAGAAGGACGGATCATCCTGAAAGATGTACACAAAGGAATATGCGGGCATCACGCAAGCAGCCGAGCTATCGCGGCAAAGTCTTCAGAGCGGGATTTTATTGGTTAACAGCAATTGAGGACGCGAAGGAAATAGTGCGAACTTGCGACGCGTGTCAAAGATTCGCCGCCAAACCTCACTCTCCGGCAGCAGAATTGATGCCAATCCCACTGTCTTGGCCCTTTGCTCAATGGGGTCTCGATATGGTGGGAAAACTACACAAAGCTTCGCCAGGAGGATATGAGTATATGCTCGTTGCTGTCGACAAATTTACTAAATGGATAGAAGCAAAGCCGATAAATTCACCAGACGGCGCGTCGGCAATCAAGTTTGTGAAAAGTATCGTCTTTCGATTTGGAGTCCCTCACAGCATCGTCACAGACAACGGCAGTAACTTTACTTCCAAGGAGTTCAAAGCATATTGTGCAGAAGTGGGCATCAAACTGAGTTTTGCGTCTGTCGCACATCCACAGACCAATGGTCAAGTCGAGAAAGCCAATGGCATTATCTGCAATGGTATCAAGAAGCGCTTGTTGGGACCATTGGAAAAAGCTCGACATACTTGGCCAGAGGAGCTGCCAAGTGTGTTGTGGAGTATTCGAACAACACCAAACACGGCGACGCAGGAGACGCCGTTTTTCCTGGTCCATGGAGCTGAAGCAGTATTGCCGATAGAAATAGAACATGATGCTCCAAGAGTTACAGAATACGATGAAGAAACTTCGAGAAAAGCTTTAGAAGATGATGTCGATGCACTTGATGAAGCTCGAGATGAAGTCCTGTCCCGAGTCGCCAAATATCAACAGGACCTGAAAAACTACCACAGTCGACGATTGCGACCAAGGTCTTTTCAAGTTGGCGATTTGGTTTTGCGACTTAATCAAAAAAGTCATGAAAAACTCGAGTCACCATGGCTTGGACCTTACATCGTCACAGAAGTAATCGAAGGAGGAGCATACAGAATCAAGGACAAGAAGACGGGGATTGCTGAGCCAAATCCTTGGAACGTGGCACAACTCAGGCGTTTTTACGCTTAGATGCCGAAATATAGTCTCCTCTATAAACATACAATGTACTGAAACGCCCGCGAGTTTTCAGACGCACTCTTTTCCTTTTTCGGGGCACCGAGTGGGGCCGGGAAAGGTTTTTAATGAGGCGGGCTCGCGGTGCTGCAATATAATAAAGATAGTGGAATTATATATCTTTTCGACAGGCTCGGGGGCTTCCCCCTAGAAGATACAATATATATACACAGCGTCGACAAAATACAACTCGCAAAAACATATCGCCTTGGTATAAAGTACCTCGCCAAAATAAAAATATGTCGACAAATAGCGGTCAACATAAAGCTCGGGGGCTCATACCCGCAAAAATAGCACAGTATAATTTATTTTGCCTTGGGACAACCTCGCATTATAAAACAAAAATACTGCCATCAAAACGCCCGGGGGCTTGGCGTTGAAAATAAATATAGTGACTTTACAATATAGATTACATACACAAGATACAATTCTCGGAACAACCTATCTTCAAGAGTTACCCAATATATTGTCTATAGTCAAGCGCTCGTTATTCATAGCACGAGTGCTATGCTCAGCGTAGCTGCCCTTCACGAAAAATTCGGCATGCATCCGAAGAAGCTCATCCATCATATCTTCGGCAACAGGAGTAACAACATCGTCATATTTGCTGAAGTTCTTTCTCCTCTTTGCCATCTTGGCCAAGCACTTTGGAACAATCTGCCCCACGCCTAACTTTGGGTAGCAGATTTTTATCATGATCATAGCAAATCTTGCGCCAGCAGCCAATTGGGCTCGCACAAAGCCGTGGATTCGAGGAGCATCCCGAAATTTGTCCATTAAAGCAGGAAGAGTCTCTGGCATTTTGTTGCGAGGAAACATGGTGCTATAGACCAGAGACAGAGTCCTTGTACAGAAGTCGAGATAATCACGAACCTGGAGTGCGCGATCCTGAAACCTGACAATTTGGCGAGTTCGTTCAGGCGTGCCCCAAAAATTTGAACCATGATCCTTGGCAAGCCGAAGAAGTACATTGGACCGCGCTTCGACACGTTCATCTTCAGTAGTAGCATCCAAGAAAGAACCTATTTTTTGCAAGAATCAGTGGGCAACAAGGAGATAAACAAATAAAAGTACGACAAAGATAATGAAGCACACCTGCCATATCCAAGCTAGCATCTGTCAGCAGTTGAAGCATAAAATTTTCTCGAGACGTAGCTGCAGCAGCTTCAGCAACGGCGGCATCCTTCTCAATTATAGCATCTTGAGCTTGTTGGAGCGCAACCTTTTCCCGCTCGGAGGATTTCCGAGATTGTTCCATGAGCATAAGTGATTGCTTCTTCATGGACTGGAGCTGTTGTTGAAGTTCTTTCAAATCTTCTGCCGAATTCTTACTCGCAGAATCTTCAACAAATTTAACAGCGACAGGGGTTTTCTTCGAAGGAGACGAAGGAAAAACCTCGGAAGGACCAGGAGTTGACGTATAGTTGTCAAAAATTAACTGAAAAAAGAAATTTCGACATCAATCATTGAGCAAAGATAGATTTCCATTCATTCTCATAATATATACATGTCTATTACAAAAGAAGGACCTCTAGAGACCTACTGAAGCAGTCATCGCCAAGAACACTATGGCGACAGTGCCAAAAGAAGGAGGTAAACTAAAAAGAAAAAAGCAAAGGGGCATTCAACTAGACCTCCGGCTTTGATGAGCTAGGAGTTGAAGATGGCTTGATCCCGAGATAAGACAGGATTTTCTTCGTGTTGGGATTTTCCGCCTTGATCAATGATCGCCATTTTGCCTGCTCTATTTGTTCCGTGTCGCCTACTTTCGCCCAGTCGATAGTCTGTTGGCTATCAGCGACCAAGGCAACAGTGCTTTCAACAGCGACCTTCATATTTTCCTGGCGCATCTTCAGCCCAAGATCTTCTGGTGGATTAAAGCACTTGGCAAGAGCAAGGAAAGTCGCGGGTTCCTCTTTCTTCGGGAAGAAGTAGGGGAAGAGTCGCGACAGCCCTGCTTTAGCTTGATCAATGCCCTCGCGTGCTTCTGTTCCATGAAACTCAAGGAACGAAACGGCGTCAAGAAGAGGATCATTGTCGGGATCTTCAAGCTCAAATTCTTGAGAGGTTTTACCTGTCAAGATAAAAACTTATCGATCAACAAACGAGTGAAGGAAGGAAAGTCCAAAGGAGGTGAAGTGGTTCAGATACTTACTGACAAAGCGACGATTTTGCGACCTTATACACTTAAGGATCGCTTCCTCGCGAGCAGATTGTGTAGCTATATGCTCGCTTAGCGAAGTCTCGGCATCGTGAAGTCTCTTCCTAAGATCTTCGACACCAGCAGCATCGGTCTTGGCCTTGTCAGCCTCTCGTCTAGCTTGAACGGCATCTGATTCGGCCTTCTTACGAGCCTCTTCACTTTGCTCTAATTTTTGAGCAAGTGTATTGGCACGCTCGTTGACCTCCGCCAGTTTTTCTGCCAAGAAAGTTAAAATCAGTTAAAAACATCGACAACAAAGGAGTAAGAAAGCAGGAGCAAAAAGAAGCAGCCAGGCATTACCTTCAGTCTTACTGGCATAATCACGGTACCCAATGAATTGGGCACCGATACGAAAAAGCTCTTTGATCATAGGCTGTTAAAGAAGGACAAAGAAAGAAAATGTCGGTATGGGAAAAATATGATGGCACACAGAAGCAAACGGAGGAAATATAGACAGTGACAAGAAAATTAAGAACTTACATCATCCAAGAGAGGGTTAGAGGAGCTACTCAATTGGAGAGTAGGCTCCGGGATTGTTTCAATCCTTGCCCTTTTTGGTGAAGGGACAAGGGGGCTTGAAGGAGGAGTAGAAGCGCCGACGTTTTGTTGAGGAGGCGAGGATTCCTCTCCTTCAACTGGCGTCTCCGAAACAACTAGAGTATGTGACGTACTCGTTCGAGCAGCCACATCAAAAGCTGGTACTTCTTCCTCATCATCACTGCGATTAAATGTTGGCAGCATAAAAAGCAAGATAGACAAAAATCTTCAAGTGCAATAAAAAAAAGAGAGAGAGGACTTACAAACTGATGAGGGTCTCAAGGTATGGATCATAAGCTGCCTTCTGACGTGAAGGAACAGCTTCTTCGGGTTTGGAGGTGCCGGAATCTTCGACATCATTCCTTTTCCTTTTGTTCTTTGGAGAAACAGCAGGAGGAGGAGATTGTGCCGATGCAGTGGCTTCAGAGGCAGCCTCCTTTTCATAAGATCCCGCAGATTTTCGAGAATCTGTGGGTTCATTCACAAAAGAGGGAGCATCTTGGTTGTCGTCAGAGATAACGGCCCTTTCCTCGACATCTCCACCTTCAGGAAGGGGAGGAAGCGAGACAAGATTTGGATGGTTCTATATAAAAAAGGGAAGATGTCAAAAAAGGAGTTACAAAAAGATAGCAAGGCAATAACAAATCAAACGACAAAGTTTACCTTGGGAAGCGCATTGGTGGCGCTGTATGGTTTTACACGACAAGAAGAAGGGACAGAATCTTTTTTGCTGAGAGAGGAGATTTTTCGGACAAGCTTTTCTAAGTCCTTGACCTCCAAATCCGCTGACAACCGATCTACGTCCTCGTCGCCAGCATACTTCCAGAGAGGATATTTGCGAGCCTGAAGAGGCTGCACTCTGGTTCTAAGAAAATACGCTGTAATTTGGATACCTGACAACTCTTTGCCGCGAGTATTTTGCAATTCATGGATGCGAGTCATCAAGGCCTCTGTCGAAGTTTTTTCTTCTTCGGTAGCCTCTGCATCCCAAGAACGGCGGCGAAGGATTTTCTCGGCACCATCGAAAGGAGGGATGTTGTCTTCAGCACATCCATGGTTCTCTTCCTGAATATACAACCACTTCTTGCGCCACCCTTGAACTGAGTCAGGGAGTTTGATGTCAACGTAATCGACTGTGGGGCGAACAGAAATAACAACGCCGCCTATGTTATAGGCGACATTGGGAGAGCCATTGCGGCGACAAAAGAAAATGTGCTTCCATAGCGCCCAGTTAGGCGAGACACCAAGGAAGGCCTCACAGAGGGTGATGAAAATGGAGATATGGAGGATAGAGTTTGGCGTGAGGTGGTGAAGTTGAAGACCATAAACAAAAAGCAATCCACGGAGGAAAGGATGAATGGGGGCGGAAAGACCGCGGATGAGATGATCGACGAAACTTACCCGATACCCCATTGGAGGGGTTGGGTAGCTTTCTTCACTAGGGAAGCACACCGCCTTAGGCTTCTTGCTAATCCCCAGCTTCTTCAAGAGATTGATGTCCTGGGTGGAAATTTTGGACCTTTCCCATTCCGCGCTTCCCAGATCTACGGCAGCCATTGATGATTCAGGCGTGCTGTGCTTGATCAACCGACGCGGTGGCATCAACAATGGCGCAGGAATACAGCTTGGAGAAGATGAGCTTAAGGAGTTGTGGGGCACAGGAGGAGATTTTGCAGAGGAGAGTAGGAGAACGGCGCGAGCGGAAGTGCTCGAGGAAGAAGAAGGGGATCTTATATAGAGGTGCGGCGAAGCGTCGGACCGTTGGATGGAAAAGGGGTGCGGCAGATGATAACCACGTAAACACAAGGGTAAAAAAGTATTTTTACACTGGAGAAGTTACGGAACGTGCGTCAGGAAAAGCGGAGGACGTGTGTCCCCAACCTGTACGACGTGTCAAGATAATGGATAATTTGGGCCCGCAAGACAGCGGGAGAAAACTTCTCGCAATTTTCGGATTCGCAATCGTGGCTATCATCAGCAATGACGTCATGGTGGTGAGAAAACAACTAAGAAGCCGGGCGAAAACATCGACAACGCAAGATTATTTCGAGAGCCTTTGATCAAATACAAGTTTTTGCCCAAACGCTCGGGGGCTACTTTGAAAAAATGAAAAGATCAAGAAAGACAAAATAGAAATGGCATGAGCCTATGATCAAATACAAATATTTGTTCATAGCCTCGGGGGCTACTCCCATCGGGAGCGCTGTTCGCGCACCCGAGAAATTATAAAACTTCGGGAGAGAAAGAAAATATAGCGGCATAAGGCGTGGAGCCTACAACCAAGCACAAGTCCTTGGCTGTAGCCTCGGGGGCTACTCCCATCGGGAACGCTGGTCGCGTGCCCGATGAAATTAAAAAAAAAAGAAGAAGTACAAAAGAGTATATTTCGAGTTAAAATAACTCTACATATACTCCCATCGGGAGAGCAATATAAGTCATCCGTTGACTCAATAAAATGTGCTATTCCAACAGCCGAATAAGCACTCGACAATATATCCTCAGAGCGCCGAAGTTGCGAATAAATCTCTGAATGCCGCAAAATTTGCGAAGGTAAGACCCCAGATCCGTTCTATGCGGCGTGGCGCCGTCTCTGACGTCGGTTTGCTACTTTTTTCCGTATCAACAGATACGAAGAAAAATCCTAACGGACGCGTTAGGTACCCAATAAATATGACTGGGACTCGACAGAATGGTAAGACCTTAAGCGGCACCTGTCGAAGTTTACACCAGTATCCCGAAATCATGTCCGGGGACGTGATTTTGAAGTAGGTTTTTGCGGATTGCCACTAGAGCAGTTAACTAGTACCTGATTCGTCAGATGACCTAGCCCCAACTACCATTATCCCTGTACAATATAAAGATTTATAAGTAAAGATATCTGCGAAGATTCAGAATTGTCGAATAAATAGAAAGGTGGATATTTTCCCTGACTCTGCGATTCAAGTAAAATCTCGGGGGCTACTGACATAGGCATACCCAATGGGCCTGCCGAAGAAGGTACCCGGGGTTTGCTAAAGGCCCATGACCCGAAGAATAAGAAGATTCGGAAGCCCAAGATATTATTAAGGAAAGCTAGAGTTGTAATAGAAGTCGTCTTTTGTAATCTTACGGGATGAGTTAGAAACCATCCCGGACTCTGTAAACTTGTGTATCACGAATCCCTCGGCTCCACCTCCTATATAAGGGGGAGTCGAGGGACGAAGAAAGGATCGAATCATTGTCTCTCAAACCCTAGTTTTTACATCGTCGAGTACTTTTCGGCTGAAACCTTCGAGATCTACTTGCCCTCTACATCTAACGAAACCCTAGTCTACAATCATACTCACAAATCTCAGGTACCGTCCGCGCACAATCCCTTCTCCCGCGTCGTCAAGTTCAAGCAGCAGGGTGCGCAGAAGGGCGAGCAGCAGGATTCGAAAGAGCGCAAGGGTACATTGTGCCAACTGACGCCGCTGGACAGGATCTCTTCCGATGCCGTGATTCCAGATGGTGGTACGGGCATGTGGGCAGGCGCGAATGGAGATTGGATCGCCCTTCTTGGCTTCCCCTGGAATTGGGAGCTTGTCAATGTGTACACTGGTCGCCGGATTCCTCTACCACCAATACGTGAGTTTAAATCCACCCCGGATAAACTTGTGTTCGAGTCTAATGATCAACATCTTCAACTGCTGAAGATAGCTATTTGCCGAGTTCCAACAGCTGCTTCAAATTATACTAGTTTCTCTGTTCTTGCCATCTTCAACGCGGCAATTGCAGTCCTTCACTGTGCTTCTAGCAGATGGACAGTTCTTGACAACCAGTTCTTAGCGTTCGGCTACTCCGATGCAATCATCCACAAGGGTATTGTATTTGCTGTAACTCAGACAGGCGAAGTTTATGCATGGAATCAACTTTCTTGGGGTAATTTTTCTCATCTCATATGATGTGTTTTCGCTATTACCTGCTAGTTTCAGATTTAGCTTTAGCCTTTTTCTTTTTGTTGTGCAGTTTTCGTGTCATGCCTGTACCTTTCCCCCTCTATATTCAATCAAAATCAGCAGCGATATGCCTTTGAGTCAAAATAAAGTACTCCCTCCGATCCAAATCAAATTGACTCAGCTTTGTCTAGCGAGTGCATCTAGCTAGACAAACTTGAGTCAATTAATTTGTGCATATCTAGCTAGACACATCCAGTTGAGTCAATTAATTTGGATCGGAGGCAGTATTTTAGCTAGTATCATTATTCATGTATGTAATGAACTAATCAAGTTTTGCTGAACTGACTTCAAGCTGTGCTTTCCTTTGCAAGGTCCTTTGTTGATCAGCACGGCACCTATTCCGCCAGAACTTGATGAACAAGGTCGGTACAATCTTGGCTCCTGGTGGTTAGCACGATCTCCTGATGGTTCTAGACTTTTTCTGGTCCATACCTGGGGCGTTACTGACGGGCGGGATTATACTGGACTGGTTCGGATTTTACCTGCTGCTGCTACCTCTGAGGGTCGTCATGGTCGCACTATTCGCGGGTATGGTAAGGGTTTACTTGGCTGCGAGGTGTACAACATGGACACCAGTCAGTTGATGCCACCGAGGCCATGGAGGAGGATTATTTCCCTTGGATCATATTCTCTCTTCCTTGGAGTGAACTATCCGATTATCATTCCAGTAGAAGACGGGGCAGAACATGACCGTCCAAATATGGCGAGAAGCAACTCTGTTTACACATCGCACCATGCAGTAGGCCTTGCATATCCTCCTTCTCCAGAAATTTGCCGCTTCAGTTTGAATTCTGAAGACTGTACTGTTGGTTTCCAAACCAACATTAGATGGACATGGCGGCAGGTTCCGTTGTGGTTCATCCCAAGCTTCGCCAACGCCCGGCAATGGAACCTGCCTTCGCGTCACAGGTCCAGAAAGAAGGGCTGATGTACTTTATGTAATACTCGTGTTGTAATGCAAGATTTGTATCTGTTGAACTATTTCATTTGCATGTTTATCTCTACCTAGGCTACTCCCTTTCCGTAGTTGTGTTGTACTATCTGTTGAACTATTTCCTTTGCATGTTATCTCTACCTAGGCTACTCCTCCGTAGTTGTTAAATTGATGTAATGCTCCTACAATGCACGCTACACTGGGCGTGTGGCCTGTAATGTTATCAAACACCTTTTGTACTCGTTCTAGTAAGCATTTCACACGATAGCTCACATAATTAAAGTACTCCTACAACGTATTAGTTGAAAGATATCTCTCATAATTAAGTACCCCTCTTTGAGCTTATGCGAAACATAAATGACTATTTATAAATATATATTGTCATCACAAGATTATATTAAAAACAATGGTAGTTCTATTAGAAAAAGAAAGTGTGAATAGTAGAATAATGGAGAAGTGTCGTAGACTAGTATCATACATATGATACTAGTTTATGATACAACACCTTCAATGCATAGTATCATGAATTAGTATCATGCAATGTTGCGAAAAACAATTATTCATTTCTTTCCAAATAGACTAGCTTTGCGAGGAGGACAAAACATTTCTTTATTGCCCTCTCATATGAATCACCTCCATACATCACCTCTCATACCGATTGAAAGCCATGCCAAATCGTTGGTTCAAGACCATGAATACCAAGCCAATTTTGTTAGCTAGTTGGACCACCCTCGGATTGAGAACCAACGGTTGAAAGAAAGGTGGGCGCCAACTCTTATTTTTTTCTCGAGAGTCCGACACTTGATGTTGATTGCAAAGTTCACAAAGGCCAAAATTTTGACATCCTCTTTGTGCAAGTCTTGCCACCATCCAAACTCGGTTTTGAAGTACCAACCAAGAAAAAAAAAGCTTGCACTTTGGAGGACCCCATGGACCATGAAAAATTTGAAAAACTTCCAGTAAATCATGCATATTTCGATTTATATTTTGGTGAAGTTTCATTCGATTTGAATCATAGGTTTGTGAGAAAATATATATTTAGTTTAAACTAGTGCTCGAATACGTAAGAAGCTATTTAATCACAGCTAGTCGTCCGAATGGGAAGAAATATTCATAGATTTTAAAACAAGGCATCTACATATTACTGGATTTTTTCAAAATTTTCTGAATAGTTTTTCCTTTTTAGCTTCGAAATAAGAGATAGTTTGGAACGTTGGATCTCAAATGGATGGTAGATGGTGGCACATAGTCACAATGTATCTTGGAAGCATCAAGTCACTGAAGCTCTGTCCGGTTTCCAAACCAAGCTAGGAAAGGCATTGAAAATGAAGTTCTGCTCTAAAACATCTCTCATTTCATTTTGGTACTCGCGCGGTTGCATGCTGCCCACGTGTTAAGGTACGTGTCTCTGGCATGTAGAGAACTACGATTATTGGCGAAAAATATATCGAAATGGAAACTGTAAAAAAACCGCTCTCTGGTCAACCTGATGTGACGAAACTGATGGGGTTCGTTGCATGGAAAACAAAAATTTTCCTACCGCAAAGCGAATAAAACCAACAGATCTAATCTATGGAACACCCAAGATCCAATCTACTAGATCTAAGCAACGAGATGGAGATGAGACTAACCCTCGAAGATTCCAAAGCCTACGAGATTAATCTCGTTGTTGGTGTAGACGATCGTCCCCGGTGCTGCAATCCGGCAGCACTTCCGTACTCGGTCGCGCGTACGGTGTCGATGAAGCTCCTTCCTCTCCCGTTCCAGCGGGCAGCGGAGGTGTGGTAGATCTCCACGGAATCCCAGCAGCACGACGGCGTGGTGGTGGTGGTGGAGAAGATTTGCTGCAGGGCTTCGCCTAAGCCTGCACAGCGTATGGAGGAGGAAGAGAGGGAGGCGGCTAGGGTTGGGGAAGAGGTGAAGTGGCCGGCCACCCCCTCCCCTCTTTATATAGGGGGAGGGGCCGGCCTAGGGTTTCCCCCTGGCCCCACCTCCTTCCTTGGCCGGCGCCCCAAGGGGGGGAAGTCTTCCCCCCCAAGTTTTCCCTTTATCTCTTCGTTTAAACTATTTAATCTCGAGATAGATTCTATCTCTAAATTTAAACCATTTAAAAATAGAGATAGATCTTATCTCCAAGAGGGGGGCCGGCCTGGGCCCACATGTCATAGTGGGCTGGCCCCACTATGCCATGTGGCGCCTATGTGGCCTCTCCCGGGGTGGTGGGCCCACTGGTGGCCCTCTAGAACCTTCTAGAAGCTCCGGTCAAAACACCGGACTTTTTCCCGAACCCCGGAATTTGACTTCCCTTATATGAATCTTATTCTCCGGACAATTCCGAACCTCCTCGTGATGTCCTGGATCCCATCCGAGACTCCGAACAAAAACTTCGGACTCCAACTCATATTCCGAATCTACTTATGCGACATCGAACCTTAAGCGCGTCACCCTACGGTTCGCGAACTATGCAGACATGGTCGAGACTCCTCTCCGAGCAATAACCAATAGCGGGATCTGGAGATCCATAATGGCTCCCACATATTCAACGATGACTTAGTGATCGATTGAACCATTTACATACGATGCCAATTCCCTTTGTCTCGCGATATTTTACTTGTCCGAGGTTTGATCATCGGTATCTCCATACCTTGTTCAACCTCGTTACCGACAAGTAATCTTTACTCGTACCGCGGTATGTCATCTCTCATGATCCAATCATGTGCTTGCAAGCTAGTTAGACGACATTCCACCGAGAGGGCCCAGAGTATATCTATCCGTCATCAGGATGGACAAATCCCACTGTTGATCCATATGCCTCAACTCACACTTTCCAAATACTTAATCCCACCTTTATTGCCACCCATTTACGCAATGGCGTTTGATGTAATCAAAGTACCCTTTCGGTGTAAGTGATTTACATGATCTCATGGTCGAAGGATTAAGACAACTATGTATTGAAAGCTTATAGCAAATGAACTTAATGACTTGATCTTATGCTACGCTCATTTGGGTGTGTGTCCATTATATCATTCAACTAATGACATAACCTTGTTATTAATAACATCCAATGTTCATGATCACGAAACCATGATCATCTATTAATCAACAAGCTAGTTATACAAGAGGCTTACTAGGGACTCCTTGTTGTTTACATAACACACATGTATCAATGTTTCGGTTAATACAATTATAGCATGGTATATAAACATTTATCATAAACACAAAGATATTATAATAACCACTTTATTATTGCCTCTTGGGCATATCTCCAACAGTCTCCCACTTGCACTAGAGTCAATAATCTAGATTACATTGTAAGGTACCTAACACCCATGGCATTCTGGTGTTGGTCATGCTTTGCCCTTGGGAGAGCTTTAGTCAACGGATCTGCAACATTCAGATCCGTGTGTACTTTGCAAATCTCTACTTCACCATCTTCGATGTACTCGCGAATCGAATGAAAACGCAGCTTGATATGCTTCAGCTTCTTGTGTGACCTTGGTTCCTTTGCATTGGCGATGGCACCCGTGTTGTCACAATAAATGACTAGCGGGTCCAATGCACTAGGAACCACACCAAGCTCAACAATGAACCTCTTCATCCATACCGCTTCCGATGAAGCCTCTGAAGCCGCTATATATTCAGATTCTGTTGAAGATTTCGCCACCGTGCACTGCTTGGAACTGCTCCAGCTTACTGCCGCACCATTCAATATAAACACGTACCCAGACTGAGACTTAGAGTCATCAGGATCGGTGTTCCAACTTGCATCGGTGTAACTAGTTACAACGAGCTCTTGGTCACCGCCATAACAAAGAAACATATCCTTAGTCCTTTTCAAGTACTTCAGGATATTCTTGACCGCTGTCCAGTGTTCCATCCCTGGATCACTTTGATATCTGCTAGTCAAACTAACAGCATGTGCGATATCCGGTCTAGTACACAGCATGGCGTACATGATAGAGCCTACTGCCGAAGCATAGGGGATCTTGCTCATCCTCTCTCTTTCATCTGCCGTAGCCGGACCTTGAGTCTTACTCAAGACCTTACCTGGCAACATAGGCAAGAACCCTTTCTTGCTTTCATCCATTCTAAACTTCTTTAGAATCTTGTCCAGATATGTACTTTGTGAAAGGCCTATTAGGCGTCTTGATCTATCTCTATAAATCTTGATGCCTAAAATGTATGCTGCTTCACCAAGGTCTTTCATTGAAAAAGACTTATTCAAATAACCTTTAATGCTGCTCAATAGTTCTATATCATTCCCAATCAATAATATGTCATCTACATATAATATCAGGAACGCTACAGAGCTCCCACTCACTTTCTTGTAAATACAGGCCTCACCATGAGTCCGTATAAAACCGAAGTCTTTGATCACTCTATCAAAGCGTAGGTTCCAACTCCGGGATGCTTGCTTCAGTCCATAAATGGAACGCTGAAGTTTGCATACCTTGTCAGCATTTTTAGGATCGACAAAACCTTTGGGTTGTACCATATACAACTCTTCCTCAATATCACCATTAAGGAACGCCGTTTTGACATCCATCTGCCAAATCTCATAATCGAAAAATGCAGCTATTGCTAACAAAATCCTCACAGACTTTAGCTTCGCTACAGGTGAGAATGTCTCATCGTAGTCAACTCCTTGAATTTGTCGGAAACCCTTTGCGACAAGTCGAGCTTTATAGACAGTAATATTACCATCAGCATCTGTTTTTCTCTTGAAGATCCATTTATTCTCGACAGCCTTGTGGCTATCAGGTAAGTCTACCAAAGTCCATACTTTGTTATCATACATGGATCCCATTTCGGATTTCATGGCTTCTTGCCATTTTTTGGAATCTGGGCTCATCATCGCTTCTTCATACGTCGCAGGGTCCTCATCATTGTCGTCCACAATCATGACATTTAGACAGGGATCATACCAATCAGGAGTGGTACGTTCCCTCGTCGATCTGCGAGGTTCAGTAGTTTCCTCGTTCGAAGTTTCATGATCATCATCATTTGCTTCCTCTCCTATCGGTGCAGGCTGCGCAGGAACTTCTTCCGGCACTGCGCTACTCTGATCTATGAGAGAAGGTTCATCAACCTCGTCGAGTTCTACTTTTCTTCCAGTCACTTCTTTAGTGAGAAACTCCTTCTCAAGAAAGGATCCGTTCTTGGCAACAAAGATTTTGCCTTCGGATCTGTGATAGAAAGTATACCCAATTGTTTCTTTAGGGTATCCTATGAAGACGCATTTCTCCGCTTTGGGTTCTAGCTTGTCAGGTTGTAACTTCTTTACATAAGCATCGCAACCCCAAACTTTAAGGAACGACAGCTTAGGTTTCTTCCCAAACCATAATTCATACGGTGTCGTTTCAACGGATTTAGATGGTTCCCTATTTAAAGTGAATGCGGCTGTCTCTAATGCATAACCCCAAAACGATAATGGAAAATCGGTAAGAGACATCATAGAACGAACCATATCTAAGAGAGTTCGATTACGACGTTCGGACACAACATTGCGCTGTGGTGTTTGATACGTCTCCGACGTATCAATAATTTCTTATGTTCCATGCCACATTATTGATGATATCTACATGTTTTGTACACACTTTATGTCATATTCGTGCATTTTCTGGAACTAACCTATTAACAAGATGCCGAAGTGCCAGTTCCTGTTTTCTGTTTTTGGTTTCAGAAATCCTAGTAACGAAATATTCTCGGAATTGGACGAAATCAACGCCCGGTTCCTATTTTGCCCGGAAGCATCCAGAACACCCGAGAGTCGCCGAGGGGGGCAACACAGGCCCCGATGATAGGCCGGCGGCCAGGCCCTGGCCGCGCCCTTATGGTGTCGTCGCCCCTTCGACCCTCCGAGGCTGCCCTTCCGCCTATTTAAAGCCTTCGTCGCGAAAACCCTATTACGGAGGACGAAACCCACGAAACCTTCCAGAGCCGCCGCCATCGCGAAGCCAAGATCTGGGGGACAGGAGTCTCTGTTCCGGCACTCTGCCGGACGGGGAAGTGCCCCCGGAAGGCTTCTCCATCGACACCGCTGCCATCTCCACCGCCATCTTCATCAACGCTGCTGCTCCCATGAAGAGGGAGTAGTTCTCCATTGAGGCTCGGGGCTGTACCGGTAGCTATGTGGTTCATCTCTCTCTATGTACTTCAATACAATAATCTCATGAGCTGCCTTACATGATTGAGATTCATATGATGATGCTTGTAATCTAGATGTCATTATGCTAGTCAAGTGAGTTTTACTTATGTGATCTCCGGAGACTCCTTGTCCCACGTGTGTAAAGGTGACAGTGTGTGCACCGTGTGGGTCTCTTAGGCTATATTTCACAGAATACTTATTCACTGTTATGAATGGCATAGTGAAGTGCTTATTTATATCTCTTTATGATTGCAATGTGTTTTGTATCACAATTTATCTATGTGCTACTCTAGTGATGTTATTAAAGTAGTTTTATTCCTCCTACACGGTGTAATGGTGACAGTGTGTGCACTCGTGTTAGTACTTGGTTTATGCTATGATCATGATCTCTTGTAGATTGCGAAGTTAACTATTGCTATGATAGTATTGATGTGTATTATTCCTCCTACATAAGCATGAAGGTGACAGTGTGCATGCTATGTTAGTACTTGGTTTAGTCGTTTCGATCTTTCATGCACTCTAAGGTTATTTAAATATGAACATTGAATTGTGGAGCTTGTTAACTCCGGCATTGAGGATTCGTGTAATCCTACGCAATGTGTTCATCATCCAACAAGAGAGTGTAGAGTATGCATTTATCTATTCTGTTATGTGATCAATGTTGAGAGTGTCCACTAGTGAAAGTCTATTCCATAGGCCTTGTTCCTAAATACTGCTATCGCTGCTTGTTTACTGTTTCTGCGTTACTACTGCTGCGTTACTACTGCATGTTTACTTCCTACAATATTACTACCATCAACTGCACGCCAGCAAGCTATTTTCTGGCGCCATACTACTGCTCATATTCATTCATACTACTTGTATTTCACTATCTCTTCGCCGAACTAGTACACCTATTAGGTGTGTTGGGGACACAAGAGACTTCTTGCTTTGTGGTTGCAGGGTTGCTTGAGAGGGATATCTTTGACCTCTTCCTCCCTGAGTTCGATAAACCTTGGATGATCCCTTAAGGGAAACTTGCTGCTGTTCTACAAACCTCTGCTCTTGGAGGCCCAACACTGTCTACAAGAATAGAAGCACCCGTAGACATCAAGCACTTTTCTGGCGCCGTTGCCGGGGAGGAAAGGTAAAAGGCACTCATACTCCGGTTCCAGGTTTTCTGGCGCCATTGTGTGTGTGCTCGAAGCTATTTCCTTTAGACTCTGCAATTACGACATTTGGTTTCTTGTTTACACTAGTTAGGCATAATGGACAACAATGAGCTTCTTATTCTATTTCCTGATTTAAGACATGGATGGTTTGATGCGAAAATTAAAAAACCCATGGAACATATTAATATGAATGCTTTGAACACTATTGTTGCTAATGCTATGGAAAATTCTAAGCTTGGGGAAGCTGGTTTTGATGAGCATGATATTTTTAGTACCCCAAGCATTGAGAGGAAAATTTGCTTTGATGATACTTTGCCTCCTATATTTGATGATGAGAATAATAATGATAGTTACTTTGTTGAATTTGCTCCCACTACAACTAATAAAATTGATTATGCCTATGTGGAGAGTAATAATTTTATGCATGAGACTCATGATAAGAATGCTTTATGTGATAGTTATATTGTTGAGTTTGCTCATGATGCTACTGAAAGTTATTATGAGAGAGGAAAATATGGTTGTAGAAATTTTCATGTTACTAAAATGCCTCTCTATGTGCTGAAATTTTTTAAGCTACACTTGTTTTATCTTTCTATGCTTGTTGCATTATGCTTCTTGAACTTGTTTATTTACAAGATTCCTATGCATAGGAAGCATGTTAGACTTAAATGTGTTTTGAATTTGCCTCTTGATGCTCTTTTTTGCTTCAACTACTATTTCTTGCGAGTGCATCATTAAAACTGTTGAGCCCATCTTAATGGCTATAAAAAAGAACTTCTTGGGAGATAACCAATGTGTTTTTTTTACTACAGTACTTTGTTTTATATTTGTGTCTTGGAAGTTGTTTACTACTGTAGCAACCTCTCCTTATCATGTTTTTGTGCCAAGTAAAGTTTCTATGTTAAAGCTGATGTTATATTTGGGATCGCTGCGCAGAAACAGCATTGCTGTCTGTCACGAATCTGGCCCTAAGTCACTGTAGAAAATTCGAAAAAATCTGCTAATTTACGAGCGTGATCCTCAGATATGTACGCAATTTTCATTAGTTTTGAGTTTTTCCATTTGAGCAAGTCTGGTGCCATTTTAAAATTCGTCTTTACGGACTGTTCTGTTTTTGACAGATTCTGCCTTTTATTTCGCATTGCCTCTTTTGCTATGTTGGATGAATTTCTTTGATCAATTAATGTCCAGTAGCTTTATGCAATGTCCAGAAGTGTAAAGAATGATTGTGTCACCTCTGAATGTGTGAATTATTAATTGTGCACTAACCCTCTAATGAGTTTGCTTGAAGTTTGGTGTGAAGGAAGTTTTCAAGGGTCAAGAGAGGAGTATGATATACTATGATCAAGAGGAGTGAAAGCTCTAAGCTTGGGGATGCCCCCGTGGTTCACCCCTGCATATTTTAAGAAGACTCAAGCGTCTAAGCTTGGGGATGCCCAAGGCATTCCCTTCTTCATCGACAACATCATCAGGTTCCTCCCCTGAAACTATATTTTTATTCAGTCACATCTTGTGTTCTTTACTTGGAGCGTCGGTTTGTTTTTGTTTTTGTTTTTGTTTGAATAAAATGGATCCGAGCATTCACTTTGTGGGAGAGAGACACGCTCCGCTGTTGCATATGGACAAATATGTCCTTAGGTTTTACTCATAATGTTCAAGGCGAAGTTTCTTCTTCGTTAAATTGTTATATGGTTGGAATTGGAAAATGCTACATGTAGTAATTCTAAAATGTCTTGGATAATGTGATACTTGGCAATTGTTGTGCTCATGTTTAAGCTCTTGCATCATATGCTTTTCACCCATTAATGAAGAAATACATAGAGCTTGCTAAAATTTGATTTGCATATTTGGTCTCTCTAAGGTCTAGATAATATCTAGTATTGAGTTTTGAACAACAAGGAAGACGGTGTAGAGTCTTATAATGTTTACAATATGTCTTTTATGTGAGTTTTGCTGCACCGGTTCATCCTTGAGTTTGCTTCAAATAACCTTGCTAGCCTAAACCTTGTATCGAGAGGGAATACTTCTCATGCATCCAAAATCCTTGAGCCAACTACTATGCCATTTGTGTCCACCATACCTACCTACTACATGGTATTTCTCCGCCATTCCAAAGTAAATTGCTTGAGTGCTACCTTTAAAATTCCATCATTCACCTTTGCAATATATAGCTCATGGGACAAAATAGCCTTAAAAACTATCGTAGTATTGAATATGTACTTATGCACTTTATCTTTTATTAAGTTGCTTGTTGTGCGATAACCATGCTTCTGGGGAACGCCATCAATTACTCTTTATTGAATATCATGTGAGTTGCTATGCATGTCCGTCTTGTCTGAAGGATCTATCACCTTAATGATTGGAGCATGCAAAATTGTTAGAGAAGAACATTGGGCCGCTAACTAAAACCATGAATCATGGTGGAAGTTTCAGTTTTGGACATATATCCTCAATCTCATATGAGAATAATAATTGTTGCTACATGCTTATGCATTTAAGAGGAGTCCATTATCTGTTGTCCATGTTGTCCCGGTATGGATGTCTAAGTTGAGAATAATCAAAAGCGAGAAATCCAAAATGCGAGCTTTCTCCTTAGACCTTTGTACAGGCGGCATGGAGGTACCCCTTTGTGACACTTGGTTGAAACATGGCATGCAAAGATCCGGTAGTCCAAGCTAAGTAGGACAAGGTGCGGGCACTATTAGTACACTATGCATGAGGCTTGCAACTTGTAAGATATAATTTACATAACTCATATGCTTTATTACTACCGTTGACAAAATTGTTTCATGTTTTTAAAATAAAAGCTCTAGCACAAATACATCAATCAATGCTTTCCTCTTTGAATGACCTTTCTTTTACTTTTATTGTTGAGTCAGTTTACCTATCTCCCTCCACCTTAAGAAGCAAACACTTGTGTGAACTGTGCATTGATTCCTACATACTTGCATATTGCACTTGTTATATTACTTTATGTTGACAATATCCATTAGATATACATGTTATAAGTTGAAAGCAACCGCTGAAACTTAATCTTCCTTTGTGTTGCTTCAACACCTTTACTTTGATTTATTGCTTTATGAGTTAACTCTTATGCAAGACTTATTGATGCTTGTCTTGAAGTACTATTCATGAAAAGTCTTTGCTTTATGATTCAGTTGTTTACTCATGTCACTTAAGAAATTATCTTTGTTATCGTTTTACCTGCTCGGGACGAGCAGAACTAAGCTTGGGGATGCTGATACGTCTCCGACGTATCAATAATTTCTTATGTTCCATGCCACATTATTGATGATATCTACATGTTTTGTACACACTTTATGTCATATTCGTGCATTTTCTGGAACTAACCTATTAACAAGATGCCGAAGTTCCTTTTCTGCTGTTTTTGGTTTCAGAAATCCTAGTAACGAAATATTCTCGGAATTGGACGAAATCAACGCCCAGGTTCCTATTTTGCCCGGAAGCATCCAGAACACCCGAGTCGCCAGAGGGGGGCCACACAGGCCCCAGATGATAGGCCGGCGCGGCCCAGGCCCTGGCCGCGCCGCCTTATGGTGTCGTCGCCCCTTCGACCCTCCGAGGCTGCCCTTCCGCCTATTTAAAGCCTTCGTCGCGAAAACCCTATTACGGAGGACGAAACCCACAGAAACCTTCCAGAGCCGCCGCCATCGCGAAGCCAAGATCTGGGGGACAGGAGTCTCTGTTCCGGCACCCTGCCGTAGCGGGAAGTGCCCCGGAAGGCTTCTCCATCGACACCGCTGCCATCTCCACCGCCATCTTCATCAACACTGCTGCTCCCATGAAGAGGGAGTAGTTCTCCATTGAGGCTCGGGGCTGTACCGGTAGCTATGTGGTTCATCTCTCTCTATGTACTTCAATACAATAATCTCATGAGCTGCCTTACATGATTGAGATTCATATGATGATGCTTGTAATCTAGATGTCATTATGCTAGTCAAGTGAGTTTTACTTATGTGATCTCCGGAGACTCCTTGTCCCACGTGTGTAAAGGTGACAGTGTGTGCACCGTGTGGGTCTCTTAGGCTATATTTCACAGAATACTTATTCACTGTTATGAATGGCATAGTGAAGTGCTTATTTATATCTCTTTATGATTGCAATGTGTTTTGTATCACAATTTATCTATGTGCTACTCTAGTGATGTTATTAAAGTAGTTTTATTCCTCCTACACGGTGTAATGGTGACAGTGTGTGCACTCGTGTTAGTACTTGGTTTATGCTATGATCATGATCTCTTGTAGATTGCGAAGTTAACTATTGCTATGATAGTATTGATGTGTATTATTCCTCCTACATAAGCATGAAGGTGACAGTGTGCATGCTATGTTAGTACTTGGTTTAGTCGTTTCGATCTTTGATGCACTCTAAGGTTATTTAAATATGAACATTGAATTGTGGAGCTTGCTAACTCCGGCATTGAGGATTCGTGTAATCCTACGCAATGTGTTCATCATCCAACAAGAGAGTGTAGAGTATGCATTTATCTATTCTGTTATGTGATCAATGTTGAGAGTGTCCACTAATGAAAGTCTATTCCCTAGGCCTTGTTCCTAAATACTGCTATCGCTGCTTGTTTACTGTTTTACTGCGTTACTACTGCTGCGTTACTACTGCATGTTTACTTCCTACAATATTACTACCATCAACTGCACGCCAGCAAGCTATTTTCTGGCGCCATACTACTGCTCATATTCATTCATACCACTTGTATTTCACTATCTCTTCGCCGAACTAGTACACCTATTAGGTGTGTTGGGGACACAAGAGACTTCTTGCTTTGTGGTTGCGGGTTGCTTGAGAGGGATAACTTTGACCTCTTCCTCCCTGAGTTCGATAAACCTTGGGTGATCCACTTAAGGGAAACTTGCTGCTGTTCTACAAACCTCTGCTCTTGGAGGCCCAACACTGTCTACAAGAATAGAACACCCGTAGACTGTGGTGTTCCCGGCGGTGTCAACTGTGAAAGTATTCCGCATTTCTTTAAATGCATGCCAAACTCATAACTCAGATATTCGCCTCCGCGATCAGAACGCAGAAACTTAATCTTCTTGTTACGTTGATTTTCTACTTCACTTTGGAATTCCTTGAACTTCTCGAAAGTCTCGGACTTATGTTTCATAAAGTAAATATACCCATATCTACTCAGATCATCCGTGAAGGTTAGAACATAACGATAACCACCGCGCGATGCTACACTCATTGGTCCGCACACATCGGTATGTATGATTTCCAATAAGTCTGTAGCTCGCTCCATTGTACCAGAAAATGGAGTCTTAGTCATTTTTCCCATTAGACATGCTTCGCATCTGTCAAGTGACTCAAAGTCAAGTGACTCAAGAAGTCCATCGGAATGGAGTTTCTTCATGCGCTTCACTCCAATATGACCAAGACGACAGTGCCACATATAAGTAGAATTATCATTCAATTTAATTCGCTTAGCATCAATGTTATGAACATGTGTATCACTACTATCGAGATTTAACAAGAATAAACCATTCATCTCAGGTGCATGGCCATAAAAGACATTACTCATATAAATCGAACAACCATTATTCTCAGACTTAAACGAATAACCGTCTTGCATCAAACAAGATCCAGATATAATGTTCATGCTCAACGCAGGTACCAAATAACAATTATAAAACTAATCCCGAAGGTAGATGTAGAGGGAGCGTGCCGACGGCGATCACATCGACTTTGGATCCATTTCCAACGCGCATCGTCACCTCGTCCCTCGCCAGGCTTCGTTTATTCCGCAGTTCCTGTTTCGAGTTACAAATGTGAGCAACCAAACCAGTATCAAATACCCAGGCACTACTACGAGAACCAGTAAGATAGACATCTATAACATGTATATCAAATATACCTTTCTTCTTGACGTGGCCGCTCTTCAGATCGGCCAAGTATTTGGAGCAATTACGCTTCCAGTGCCCCTTCCCCTGGCAGTAGTAGCACACAGTCTCAGGCTTAGGACCAGCCTTAGGCTTCTCAGGAGGCGCTGCAACTTTCTTGCCGCCCTTCTTGAAGTTGCCCTTGTTAGGCTTGCCCTGCTTCTTGAAACTGGTGGTCTTGTTGACCATCAACACTTGGTTCTCCTTCTTTATTTCTACTTCAGCAGACTTCAGCATGGAGAAGAGTTCAGGTAACTCGTTGTTCATGTTCTGCATATTGTAGTTCATCACGAAGTTCTTGTAACTTGGTCGCAGTGATTGGAGGACACGATGAATACCCAGCTTGTTAGGGATCACATTCCCCAAGTCACTGAGCTTCTTCGCATGTCCGGACATGGCGAACATGTGCTCACTAACGGAGCTGCCCTCTTCCATCATACAGCCAAAGAACTGCTTCGAGGCCTCATAGCTCTCCACGGCTGCATGAGTTTCAAAGATAACCTTGAGCTCACGCATCATCTCACATGGGTCGTGGTGCTCAAAACGCTTTTGGAGCTCTGCCTCTAGGCTGCACAGGATGGCACACTGAACTTCGGAGTACCGAGTCACCCGAGTCTCGTAAACATTCTTTACGTCCTCGGATACTGCAGGAGGTGGTGGGGGACCTAGCGGTGCATCGAGCACATATTGCATGCTTACGCCAGTGAGGAAAATCCTCACATGACGGAACCAGTCGGTGAAGTTGCTACCATTGCTCTTAAGCTTATCTTTCTCTAGGAACTGGTTAAAATTGATGGAGGGGGCGCCATGATCTACAACATATTTGCAAAGAGTTTAGACTAAGTTTATGATAAATAGAGTTCAATTTTAATTCTTAAATTAACTAGGTGAACTCCCACTCAAAACAACATCCCTCGCATTGTCTTAGTGATTACACGAACCAAATCCACTACACCAAGTCCGATCTTCACGAGAAAAGATGTAGCTTCAAAGGCGAACACTCAAAGTGTTCATCATATCATTCATATGACTCATGCTCTACCTTTCGGTATCCCGTGTTCCGAGACCATGTCTGTACATGCTAGGCTCGTCAAGGCAACCTTAGTATCCGCGTGTGCAAATCTGGCTTGCACCCGTTGTATGCACATGTAGAGTCTATCACACC